>PVKZ01000767.1:0-612741 GCA_004027375.1 Macroglossus sobrinus
GGCCCTTCTTTTCAGGGCTCTGGGTTTGTCCCCCTCCCCAGAAAAAGTCATGCTGAATGTGGGTGACAAGCTCAGGGGCACTAAGAGGTCTGAATGAGAGCCCTTATTCCCACCTAGAAGTGGTCAAAAATTTATGTCCGGGCCTGCCTTGTGGTTCTGTGACGCGTTTCCACCTGGGGAGGTTTTGTGAGTGCTGGAGAGGAGAGGAGAGGAGAGAGGAGGTGGAGATTAAATTCCAGGAAGGAAGTGTATAGAAAGTCTCTGAAAGGAGCGGGGATGGGAGCTGGGAGCAGAGAGAGCAGGGGTCCTCAAAAGGGCTGGTGAGAGGGATAGATCAATGTGCAGGTGTGGGGAGAAGGGAGCACAGGGACCTGGACCTGGTATCACCTCTGCACCCTCAACTCCCACCATCTAAGGACACTAGAGAAATATTTGTGTAATTAACACAGAAACAGATGAAAGACTCTAACATCTCTTTCTTTAGTGAATGCTAGCACTTTTAAGATTTAATTTTTAAAAAGGTGCAATTTACAAAGAAGAAGATTTTAAATATATATATCCAATAATAATTTTACATATTTAATGAAAACATATTACTCCATAAATATATTATTTAATAAGTACATGTTTAACAAATGTATTTAATAAATAACATATACATTTATATATTTAATAAATTTAATAAATACTTATATATATTTAGAGAGAGAATTAGGTGCTATTTGTAATTCTGGTTGTAGCCACTGGGGGCTTGGCCAGTCTAATGCCTGCCATAGGGAGCTGTGTGTGCAAAGTTACATGGAGATGGGAATTGAAACCTATCAAGGAGACTTGATTCTAAGTTCACTGCTTTGCACCCTCCTCTCACCCCAACTCCTACTCTTCACTTGGCCTCTGTGCACTGCCCTTCTCCTTAGACTAGGAGTGAGGGGAGACAGGATACAGGCAAAGGGACAGATAAAAGGAGGATGGACACAGCAGGGGCATCGGCTGTCAGTGCCCGAGGGACCACAGCGGGGAAAGCAGGATGGAGCTTTAGAGCTAGAAGAAAACCTCTGGAAGAATGCCAACCACCAACATGCACATCGTTAGTTTACAAAGTGTGTTCAAGTGCCCTCTCCTAATGCCCACAATAGGTTTGTAAGGAAACTGAGGCCTGGATCCCTCAGTTAAATGCTCAAAGTCACACAGTGAGGTAGTGGTGTTACCAGACCAGGCCTCCTGATTTACAACTGGTGCCTTTTGGATGAAGTCTGTCTGGCCCACAGATGAGACAGAAAACAAAATTGCACACACAAGCAGAAGAGATTCTGGCCTTTAGCTGAGCTTGGGATTCTTTCTCTGAACCTAATTACACACCAAATATTGGGAGGGCACTCTCTGATGGGAGGAAAGTGGCCTTCGCCTAGGATGGCACAGAGATGTGTCACTGTTGTGAGGGTGTGGATGGAGTATCTGCTTTTCCATGGCAATTTCCTTCTTGTCTGGCCACTGATGATCACTGGGAAGGGATGCTTCCTCCTTGAATGCCCCCTAGATTACTCTTTGCCCACATTCTACTATCCCTGTGGTTGGCTCTGGGCTCTGAGTTGTTCTCAGCTGTGTTGGTGTGGTTCTTGTTCCTCAGGGGTTAGGAAGTTCTCCAAGGGTGGCATCTGTCCCTCTCTCCCCACTGGTATGAGCAGGATGAGTGCCTTCTGCGTAAAGTCAAGAGTCTCAGCATCCCAGGCAAACACTCTGTTGGAGCCATCTGGACCCTGGCTTCCTTCTGGCAACTGAGACCTGGAGCCCCAGGCATGGGTGTTGAAGGGAGGGGGCCTGGGCTTAGGGTGGGGTTTAGGCTGGCTCCTAGGAGGCTCAGGACATCTCCTGTCACAGTCTAAACTTTTGAGGAGGGGCAGGGACATGCCACTGTGGTGGGATTTAGGGCTTCTTCAGAAGCATTCTCAACAGATGGGGACAAGGAGCCATTATCACATTATTAGGGCAAGGCACAGCCCTAAGTCCTGTCAGAAGGCATGGAGTTTGGGGCTCTGCCCACTCTCTGAGAAGGGAACTGTGGAGCCTCAGCAACTTTTTCTGCCCTCACCGTTACACTCACAGTTGCCTGGAGAAGTTTCTGGGAGAAGCTGAAGACATTACATTCCCAGGGTGTCCATTCCTCTGTTCTCCCAGAATAGGTCTGGGGGCAGACTAGAGCTCAGTTTCTCTATCAGTAAAATGGACACAATATGCCGTCTTTCTCAAGTATTTTGGGCTATTTCAGTGTCTTCCCTGAAAGCTTCCTGCCTATGCCCCCAACCCTGTGGACACTGCAGGGCATCTTGGCAGCCCAGGACAGCAGATTTGAGTGGGCTCCTTTCTCCTCAGCCTGCTCTGTAACAGACACAGGTGTCAACTTCACAGGAGCTGATCAGAAGCAGCTCTGATTTCATCCAGGTGGGCCTGACCCCCCACCCACTAACTTAGCTCAGCATTGATTGTCTTCCATAACCTGGGTGCTTTATATTGATCACCATTGAACTCTTCTGAGTGTTCTGCAAGGTGGACATTATCAATTCCATTGTTACCAGTGAGGAAACTGATGGGACATGTGCTCAGGCTCACACAATGAACTGTTTCCCTCAGTGCCTGTGCTCTCCAGCACCTGTCTGTCAGACAGTGGGCATTCTGGGTGAGAGGGGTGGGCCCTGCATGGCAGAGATACAAGACCAGGCTGGGGAGCCTGGGCTTCATGGGGGAAGCACTCAGGAACCAGTGGTTCTTGATGAGCAGAGAGGTTAGACCTCTGTTTAAGGGAGCCCTGAACTAGAAGGGAGAGACTGCATGCAGGGAGCTCCACCAGGCACCTCTCAATGTCTTTTATGAGGGCTTGGAGAGGAGAGGGTGGGGAGACCGGGGACCT
Source organism: Macroglossus sobrinus (assembly GCA_004027375.1). Classification (NCBI taxonomy): domain Eukaryota; kingdom Metazoa; phylum Chordata; class Mammalia; order Chiroptera; family Pteropodidae; genus Macroglossus; species Macroglossus sobrinus. The sequence goes on from PVKZ01000767.1 coordinate 2,906, forward strand.
GAGCTGGACACATCTGTAGGTCTTGGTGGCGAATTGAATAAAAGCAATAAAGGACCGACGTATATACAAGCAAGTTCTTTTTGTTTGTTTCTTTTGGAATGTAAGACAAGACATACAGGTTCTAGCTCAATTGGCCAAAGTTTCTAGCATATGTTGTGCAGTCCAGTTTTCAAGAGTTTTGTTGTTCTTGAATGATCAGTGTCTATCTATTTTGTCTACTTAGGCCTGTTTAAGGCATGCTTTGGAGGATAAAGGTATATAAAGATTCCAAAGCTCTCACTGAGGTAAATTTGTGTCTTGACTTCAATTAAAAGAACCCATTTAACTCTCCTAATCAGTGAAGCCATTCATATAAAGCCAGGCATGTATAGGAAGAGAGAGCAGCATTCCTGCATGAGGTAATCATCAATTAGGTTTTCTACACGTCACTGCTACTTTTCTTAATCTTACCTGCCACTTTGAGCCAAGGACAGCCAACCTTAGCCGAGAATGGCTAACTCTCAACCAAGCCACAGATGTATGAAGAAAAATAAATGAAAGTTGTTTCAAATTCTGAGTTTTGGGGTGGTTTGTTATGCAGCATTATTGTAGCAATAGCTGACTAAAATGGTATATCAGTTTTATCACTTTGTCCTATGTTCACTTGGGAATAAGAAAGAATAAGAAAAATATAAGTTAAATAACACAGTTTATTTCTCTCTCAAAAAAAAGTTCAGAGATAAGGAATCTAAGGCTGGCAAGTTAGCTCCAGAATACCAGAGACCCAGAATTTTTTATTCTATTGCTCTACTATGCAGGGCAGCCAGATAGCTCAATAAGGCTGCCAGGGCTCCATCCATCACATGTCGATGCTGGACAACAGCATGGAGAAAAACAGAGAAAGGAGATTGTACCAGTAATGATTTCATGGGGTCTTATGGAAGCATAGTCAACACTTCTGTTACAAATCATTGTCAAATTTTAGTCATATAACCTTCATTTCAAGGGAAGTTGAAAGTATAGCTCTTAGTGGTGGTGGTGGGAACATATTGCTACAAAGATAAATTCAAGGTTCTTTTTCTGGGGGTGGGATAGAGAGGAGATTTATTTATTTATTTATTTATTTATTTATTTATTTATTTATTTATTTATTTTTCTATTTTTGGTACTCAAATATTCACCCTAAAAACTTGCACTGTCCAAATTGAAAACTCACTATATTGGATGTGTAATTGTGTGCAAGTTAGAATATTTCAGTTGTCTATGAAGCCCAGTGAGAAGTGTGGAGTGCCTTGCAGTTGTGTCTCAGTGGTTCCCATAATGGATAGACAAATGGGGTTCAAGTTTCTAGGGTTCCCAATGTTTAGTTCCTGGGGCCACAACCAACCCAGTCCAATTCACACAAAATTATTGGTAACTTTAACCCCATCATTTCATGTTTACTTCACAGTCAACATTCATTACAGTGTAGAAGGAAAATGTAATTTGTATCTAATACTATATAGAGACCATGCCTACTGCTCACAAACTTACCCACTAAAGAGACTATTCACAATTAATTTATATGGGAGATGGTATTTTGGTATTTACTATTGTGTCATACATTCTCAGGGGTGGTGAGAGTCTGGGAGTAGGCGTGCCCTGTATCATTTCAACCATGCACACTTTAGGATGTGAGGTCTCTGTTCTCCCTAAAGAGAGGGTCTTAATAAGCCTTGAACCTGTCCTTTTTCTGGGGTGGTGAGGGTGGGAGGAAAGCCAAGGATAGGAAAAAAAGGGGCATGGGAAGGAGAGAGGAAGTATATGTTTGAGTGGGAGTGGGGATGGGCAAGGGGAGCCAAGCAGCACCCACTGTGCCTGGGCTTCCCAGGCTGAGCAGGGTTGAGGCCCCTGCAGGGGAGAGATGCTTCTAGCAGCTAGGATTCCCCTAGGGGCCTCCACCCTCCCACTGCCCACAAAACACACCCTGCTAACCTCACACTTCCGCAATCAAGGCCTTTCTTTTACTGATCTTGCACCTCGATGAGCTGAGGCCTCTGGGTAGTCATTCTATACTGCACCCTGCACACCCTGGCACAAGAAGAAGGCAACATGGCCCTGGAGGCCTCACAGGTGCTGCTGGTCCTGCTGGTGCTTATGGCCTCAGGCGAGGTGACAGACTGAGGGGGCAAAGGGCGGTAAGGAGAGGAGTGATGAGCTGGGAGGAAGCAGGTGAGCAGATGTGGTGATGAGGCTGGAAGGCCAGGTATGGGGGAGGGGATGCCCTTTCCTCAGCCTGACTTGAATGCTTCCTTTGCAGGCTCCTGGTTACAGAGACTCTAGGCAGAGTGTCTTGTAATACAAAATGGTGGGGGCAAACACTCTTTCTTGAGAGATGCAAATACTCACCCAAAAGAGGAAATTTATATAAATCTCAAATCTGATATAGGAAAGAGGTAGATAAGCATATTGGCCCAGGACTCTCAATAAGTGACCTGAAATGGCTCTGGTTCTGGCGTCAGTAATGTCACCATGGCTGAACTTAAAAAGGACTCAGGAAGCTACCTGTGTGCAACCAGGAAGGACTCCAAAGTCGCATCATTCCACACGAGCATGACCCCCTGGTGGTGACTCCAGATGAGCTCTTTGTCAAGCGAAGGGACCTTTCTGAGGTGTCAGAGACATAAAGTCACTCACCCCCTACTCAGCCTTCTTTACCCCAGATCCTACCAGTTTCCTCTTACACTGATTATGTGCAGTTGGATCACCAGTCTCTGGATTTAGGCTGTCACTTCCATCCTTGGGTGTATTGACCTGACAGGTAGAAGTTACAATCAGGGCCCTATTGGGTGAAGAACCCAGTTCACCCTCTGGCTCAGGCACACCTCACCACAGAAGTGGCCACCCTGTGTAGGAACAGGGTGTCTGTGTGGGACTCTGTGGTCTAGGTCTCCCCCAGGCTGGACATGCTGGTTTTTTTGGATGTGCGTCTGAGGTAAGATCAGAAAGGGCTCAGATGGGTCTCTAATGGTGAAGGGACTAGGGCTTTGGGACAAGTGGCCTGTGCTGTCTCCACAGGACACCTACTGAGTTCTCCTTGAGCTCAGGAGACCCAGTATCAGGCTTCTCTCTCTGCCCAGCATGCTCCACCCCAGCCCTGCCTCTCACTCCAGCAGCTCTGGGAGAAGCTCCCTCTCCTGGAGCCCCAGTCAGCCTTGTCCTGAGGGACCTTGAGGGGCTGGCTCTGTACTCCCCATCATCTCAGGAGTCTGGGGCTTATACTGTCTCCTTTCTGGGGACTCTGGGCTGATGTTGCCTTCTCTGTATTTTCATCAGTCACTCTTGCTTTTACAGTTGTGGTCAGTTTCAGCCTCTTTCAGTGGCTCTGAACATAAGTAGATGTGGGATCTCACCAGATGGGAGGGTCTGGAAAGGGTGAGACAGGTGACAGTGTGGCTTCCGACTAAGTAAGGGGAGTCTAGGGGGCGGGTCATAGAATCTGAAACGGGTCCCCAGACCTCAGCTCAGAGTTGGGTTGGGCTGAGGTGAAGGAGCAGCTCTAAACTTCCCCCGTGATGGAGCCCAGAAGGAGCCACTTCTCAGAAATTAAAGAACTTCTATTTGTGTTGATTCACAAGTGAGGGAAATGAGGCCTGTTCAAAGCCACTTGACTCCTTCAGGGCCAAAGAAGGACTAGGACCCAGGCCTCTGTTTCCTGGTCCAGTGCTCTTCCTGGCTCAGATATTCTCCAGGACACCTCTGGGTGGTCTCCATCCAGTTTTACCTATTGCATATCTGATGTCTTCTTCCTGTAGCCCCACTTGTCTGCTTGTAGCTCCATTGGTTCTCTGCTCCTGCACTGGCCTATTCTCTGCTACCAACCCCCATGACAGGGTCATTCCTGTCCCTGTGACCAATTGACTCTGGTCCCTTCCAAGTAAGTCCCTTAGAAGCCTCTGACACTCAGAATGCCAGGTTCCTCCAGACCTGGGCTCAAAGTGCTTATTCCCCACCAGACAGGTCAGCAGGACTCTAGGTGTTGCCCCTACCTGCCTGCAACCTGGGCCCACTGCCTCTTCACAGTGAGTTCATGTGGGCCAGGCCCAGAATCAAACACCATCCACAAGAACTTCTGGATCTGGACTTGGGGAGAGCGGGAGACAGCGATCACCCCAGACTTTGTCCTCCTTGCTTCTTCTCCTTGGTCTATCTGAGGATCCAAAGTTCCCCTCCTCCAGTTCTGCCACCACCAGAGCCCTGTGTGGACTCTTCATGGCCAAGGGCATGGAGCTGTCAGTCCTGCTTATTATGCTCCTGTGTTGGGGGTGCTGAATGAGTGGGGCTGGGTTTGACTTGGGGGTGGAGGGCAGGAGCAAAACAGAGATGGAAACAGCTGTGCTGGGAAAGATGGTCAGCAAAAGGATTCTTACTCTGCTTCTTTGGGGCTCTGAAGTTTTTGAGCAAACTCCTAAACCTCTAAGTCTCGGTTATCAACTTTCTTAAATAGATGGTAATGGATCCCTAATGTGAGTATCCTGGGAATAAATGAGTAAAGCCTTTAAAACATTTATAGAATTGCCTGTTTCATGGTATCTCCCCAATTAATGTCTGTCATCAGTAATAGTCAACATCCACAATATCATGTTTGCTTGACTTTTAATTACATATAAGTAGACATGAAATAACTGTACAGAAATCTTCTGAAAGAAAATAAAAATAAATTTTATCTTTTTTTTGTGGAATAAAACTTTCTTTCATGATCCTAATGTCAGAAACTATATAGGAAAAAATGGTAGGTCATACTTTATACAAATTAAAACTTGGAGATTATAAAAATATATGATAACATTTAAAAGGAAATTACAATTGCTAATAAATATTTATTTTCTATTTGGAAGGTAAAGGGTTATTAGACTTCATATAAAAACAAGTCTTTTAAATAATAAGTGAAAATGAATATTTCAATAGAAAAAGGTTGGTAGGTCTATGAGTGGGTAATTTTCTACAGAAAAAATATAAATGGATAATGTTAATAAATATATTCAAAGTGTATATTATTAAAATAGTTGCTAAACCGCTCTTCTTATCAGATTGACAAAAGTTAAAATAAATGATGATAATTAGGGTTGGGGAAATTTTAGGAAAAAGGCAACTGTATATTCTGGTGGATGATAATAATTGATACCACCTTTCTGAAAGAGGGTGGTGAGATTAATCAAAACTTATTTAAAAAAAATATTTGATTCAGCTATTCTAAATCTGGAAAATGAAAAAGGGTATAAAAGCTGTTGTTGTAGTATTATTTTGTTTTCAAATTTCATCAAAATAATGAATATGTATGTTTGAACATTTCAGTTAATCTTTAAAACTTGTAGCTCCAAAATGATAGATTATAAACACATATTAATAAAAATGTAGCCGTTCTATGCTCCAACACTCTATACACCAATTCTCTTTCTCCCAGGGAATCCTTTTGAAGCACATTCACATTCATTCTTATATTAATAGTTTTCTATTTTACAGTTTGGAGTGTTACCCATTAAACACATACTATGGAAGATGAGGCTTGCTTCTCTTTCCCACTTCCATGCCTGTCTCTTCTCCCCATTGGTATTCTCCTAATAGTCAAATCTAGTTACCAGTAAGATTAATTCTTAAATTTTATATTTCATGACCATGCATATATTTTTCATGGCCTAGTCATGTAGTTTATTAAGATTACATTTCCTTTTTGGTACAAGTTTTTATTTTCCATGATGTTATTAATTACCTTATTTTTTACTTGCTTCATATTCTATGTATTATCATTAATTCATGTCTAAATTTTACCCTCAAATTCAAATTTTATCTAATATGTTTGAACATTTCAGTTCATCAACTGGTTTTGTTCTTTTAGCATATCCCCACATGGTCTAACGTCCTCTCATTCCAATCAAAACTAGTTCCCTTTGGGCTTTGGGCACAGCTGTCTTCCTGACACATTGCTTCCTTTCCTCTTTGGGAACCTCCTTAGCCCCCATGCAGTGCGGATAGTGCTTTCTCTTGATCCCATGTCCACCTCTTTCTTTGTTTGCTCTCTCCTTGTAGGGCGAGGTTTGGTAAATTAGAACCCTTGAGCCAAATCTGATCCATTGCCTGAATTTGTAAATGAAGTAACTGTAGACATGCTCCTGCATTTGCATGTTATCTATGGAAGCTTTCCTGCTACAACCGCAGAGATGAGTAATTGCAACAGAGATCATATGACCCACAAGTGCCAAGATATTTACATCTGGGCCTTTATAGAAAAAGTCTGCTGACCTCAGAGATGGAAGATGACTAGGAATGGAGGGGCAGCCAATGAGTTTCTGAAGGAGAGGCAACACAGGGAAAAGAAGAAAGAGAACACAATACCAAATATAGGTTTGATGGAAGAAAGACTTTCTGAAGTGACCAAAGACATATGTGATGCTCTGTTAATAATCACTGAAAGAGGTGTATCTTTCAGCACAGGTCAGATTTTGCTGGAGTAATGAACAACCTCAGTTGGTTCACACACATGCTTTCCTTGCTCCTGTGAAGTCCAGCACCATGACTGGATGATTTTTCAGGGCAGTAGTTCTCTGTGGGTCGGTTCGGCATTGAGACCAGGTGATCAGACACCATCTGGGGTTGGCAAAGGACGAGAAACCCCATCAGGTATCAAGGCTATCCATGCAGGGTCTTCACCTGTGACATGGGCTTACCTCCTATACTTGGCCCTTGAAGGACACAGAATTAATGCTGAGCTTCAGCAGGAGTATGGAGGAGTGGAAAGAGCCCTGATTCAACAGGGCCCCACTCTTGATTAGCCCATTTATGAGTTTTTTTTCGGGGGTATGGTGGTAGGAGGTATAGGGAAAGAAGGAGCTCAGACCCAGTCAGCTCTTACACAACTGGCCCTGAGCATTCTCCTGGGCTCGTAAAAACCCCTGGAGGGCATCCAGAACAGAGAACCCCAAACAGGAAAACTCAGGGTAAAAACATCTAAGGGAAGCCCTTTGGAAGTTGACCTTGAGCTTTTGACCTCACAGACTTGATGGGAGAGAAGGTGTAATATTCCTACTTGACAGACAGGAAAATTGAGTCCCCTCTGTCCCTGCAGCCACATTGAGAGGGAAGAGTGGGCAGGTGGAGCTACCTTTCCTTACCCCTCCTGGGATTACTGTGGTCTGAGCTTCTCCCAGATTCTTCCCATGTTCTGAATCTTGGGACAACGGGAAGAAGGAAGTACTCCCCAGAAGATCAACAGAGTAGGATTCCAGTGGTAACACGACCCACCCAGGACTTTCCTTTAACAGAGCCACAGACCGTACCATTCCCTGATAGTGACCCCTGTCTCCTCATTCCTGGGCACCTCCCAGAGCCCAGTTCCAACATAGGCAAAGAGCCCCAAGCTCCTCCTGGGAAAACTGCGCCTATGAAAAGGCTACCCTTCTCAGATTCAGGACCAGAGACTGATTTTGGGCCCTCTCTCCGCAGCTTCCATTCCCGGGAATCCCACAGAGCTCTGACAGGACTGAAAGCCCAGGTGTTCGCCTCACCAACACTGGTGGCAAGACCACAGTGCAGATAAATGGCGACTCCACCCTCTAAATGCTGTTTGCTGTGAAAAGAGGACTCCCTTGTCACACCAGCTAAGAGTAAATTAGAAGGACGGAGGGTCACAGGAAGTAGAGAGTGGGAAGAAGGTGACCTTGGGATCCTGCTGGGAAGAGAGCAGGGGAAGTGAGGAACCGCGGCCCTGTTCCTACGTGCGAGCGTACTTGCACGCTCGCGGTCACAGTACCTTCTGGCCAGCAGGGGGCAGGACAGCCCTTGTGTCACCGGGAGCGCTCTCAGGGCTGACCCCCGCGGCCGTGCTGCAGACGACCGCTGGCTGCACGTCCAGTCCTGTGAGGAAGGCGGCTCAGTAGAGGGAGCTCTGTGCGTGCAGAGGCCTGGGTCCCGGTGTTGCCACCAATTCCCTGGGGAACCTGAAGGGAATCACCAGGACTCCACGTGCTTCGGTTTCCTCACTGTAAAAGGAGGGTAGCGACGACCGTTTCACAAGGATTTTGTGGAAATTAAATTAGACCAGTGGTTCCCAGACTTGGGTGCACACTAGGAGCACATGGGGAGCTTCAAAAACACTGATGCCTGGCCCTGCTGCACTTGTCCCATGTCACTGGCCCGGGCGTTGGCATGCTTCCTCCCACAACCCCCCGGGGTGATCCTCAGATGCGGAAGAATTTGGTAATTCCAGCGTTAGATACTCTTGTGACCAGGCTTTGTACACTCTGAGCTGCTAATGTATTTTCACTCTTTTTCTTAAGATCCTTTCCTCTCCTACTTTGTTTTCAAAAATTGAAGTTCTATCTCTTCTCTCCTTGTATCTCCTAGCTCCTGTGTGACCTCTCAAAATGGCAAATGCGGATTTCCCTCACTATCTGAACTAGAATTACTTAAATATTCACTCTACTCCCAGTACAAAGTTTATCCAAAGTGTGCTGATTAAAAAAACCTGCTATGACAAAGTCTGTGAGTACCAAGGGATGCAGTCAGGGCGCCCTGGCTCCAGGAGAGTGGTGGTGTGCTGTGGGTGTCTCAGCTATTCCAGGAGAGGAACAGGGGGTCCGGGGTGGAGGGTCCATGTGCCTCTGGGCACAACAAGCCCAGGTCCGATTTAGATAAAATCTTTAGTAGCTTTAACTCCCTATTTTATCTTCACCTCACAGTCAGTGTTCATTACAGTGTAGAAGGAATGTGTAATTTGTGTCTAATACCGGGGTAGAGTCCATGTGTTCTGCATACAAATCTACTCACTAACGAGATAATTGAACATGAAATAATGTGTATTTGGCATTCTGGTGTTTAATACTGTGCCATACATCTTAGAGCTGGTAATAGAGGCCTGTAGTTGGGAAATTGCCTGGGGGTTGGATGACCTGGGAAGGCTTTAATGAATGTTCCTATTTGTTGTAATAAATCCAGGCTCATAGGACACATTTCTTGGGGCTGTGAGAGTCTGGGGTAGTGTGCCCTGCGTTATTTTAGCCATGCCCCCATCAGGCCAGGAAGTCTCTGCTCTCCCTGGGTACCAGAGAGACTTAAGGGCTGGTAAGGCTTCAGACACTTACCCTGAGTCCTTTCCTGGGATGTTAGAGGCGAGCAGAAAAAGTCAGGGCTTTTGAAGGATGAAGCAAAAGGGAGAGACATTGAAAGGAGGGTAGCCTCTGACTTTCATCCAATAAGTGCTGGTTGGGGTTGGGGGTGGCAGAGAGAGCCAAGTGGCAGCCACAGTGCCTGGGCCCCTGGGCTAAGCAGGGCTGAGTCCTCTGCAGGGCAGACATGTTCTCAAGAGCTGGAGGTTTCCCTAAGGGTGCCCCAGTCTCCTGCTGCCCATAGAACCTGCCCTGCAGGCCTCACTCTTAACCAATCAAGGCCTTTCCTTTCTTAATCTTATACTTTCATGTGCTGAGGCACCTGGGCAGAGTCAGGCCCAGCTCCTCGGCCTATCTGTCCTGGAACCACAAGCCTGTTACCCTGTCCCCCACTCCACACACCCCAGCACAGGAAGAAGGCAATATGGCCTGTGCTGTCTCCACAAGAGACCTCCTGAGCTTTCCTTCCCCATGAGGGACTTGATATCAGGCTTCTCTCTCTGCCCAGGCCCACTCCACCCCACCCAGTCCTGCCTCTCTGTCTGGCAGCACTGGGAGAAGCTCCCCACTCTGGGGTCCCAGTCAGCTTTGGCCTGAGGGACCCTGAGGGGCTGGCTCTGCCCCTACATCATCTCAGGACTCTGGCGTTTATACTTTCTCCTTTCTGGGGACCCTGGGTTGTCATTGTCTTTTCTGTGTTGTCATCAGTCACACTTACATTTGCAGTCATGGCCAGTTCAGCCTCCATCAGTGGCTCTCAGCAGTTAGGTCTTACCAGAAGGGAAGGATATAGGATGGGCTACATAGGTGACTTGTGTGGTGTCTGATTCAGGAAGGGGGAGACCAGGAGGCATAGAGTCTGAAACAGGTCCCCACGCCTCAGCTCAGAGCTTGGCTGATTGGGGTGAGGGAGTAAGCTTTAAACTTCTCCCATGATGGAGCCCAGAAATAGCTGTCTGTCAAGAATGAAAGAACTTCTACCCGTGTAATTCACAAGTGAGGGAATTGTCAAGGCTGAAGCAGGACTAGGACCCAGGCCTTTTGTCTCCTGGTGCAGTGCTCCTTTGGTTCACGGCTCAGAGATTCCCTATGACACCTATGTGTGGTCCACCTAGGCTTGTCTGTTACACACCTGGTGGGGGGGGTCTATGCCTGTGCTCTTTTCTTGAGACCCAAAAGCCTTCTCCCCACTATCCATTGGAGCTCCGTGTTGTGGACCCTCTGACAATGTTACTCAGAGAAATGACAACTCTGTCATTTTTTTTTTTTCCTAGCCAAACTCTCTCTCCACCCGGGGTGCCTGGGTCCCTGTGTTCTTGCTCCAGGAGACCCCTTGGCTGACTCCAGTGAGTCCAGGGTAGGTCTGGCTTATAAAATGACTCCATGCTCAGTTGGTTCAAGGGCTGTTTCCCCAGCCTAGATCCTTCCTTCCTTCTCTCTCCCTGGGACCAAACTTCTTTCCCCTTTCCAGTCTGCCTGCTAACAGTTTCCTGGTACTTTTGTTGTGTGGCCTTCTCATGACCAAGGTGCTGGCGCTTACATCTCTCCCCATGTTCCTGGCTGGAAAAGCCTGGCAAGTTGGGCATGGACTGTCTTGGGGCTAATGGAGCAGGGGGAAGCATCTCTCCTGGGAGAGAGGTTGCAGGTCAGGAGTAGGCGGGGATCACACAGATGGCATTGTATCAGTTGTAACAGAAGTAAATTGCCTTTTACGTTATCAGTTTCTTCACAATCATTTAATAGTTACAAATCACCATTTCCTTGAACCTTAAAATGCATGCTCTTGGGCCACATCCACCCATAGCATCTGGGTTGCCCAGTTTTGAGGCTGGCCTCAGGCATCTTCCATAAGCAATCATTAGATGTGCACACAGACATACTGAGACACACACACAGATATTCATTCTTTCCATCAGAAAATCAGACTTGCACACCCAAAAGTCCCTCCTTAGGGCCCCCAAACCCCATCGTCTGCACTCATTTTGTCTCAGGACCTTCAAATGCACACCCTTAAGGCTGGAGTGCCCTTGGGGAGGGGCAGAGGCTCCTGTTCTAGAGCTCCCATCTCAGGACTTTGTGTCATTCTGTGTCCTGAGGGGAAAAGTGTGAGCAGGAAGATGACAGAATTTGGAGAGGAGAGACTTTAAGTAATGAGAAGGGCCAGGAAGGGGATCATATGAAAGAGACGGCATGGCATAGTTAGTGAATATGCCTCCTGTCCTCCTTCTCCTCACTTCTCAGGGCTGTACTGACATGGTGGAAGTAGCAGCAATGGCTGTCCCTGGCCCCACCAAGACCCCCGGGCCCATGGGCATTTCCTACTTAGCTTGGGGTCCCTCACTTCTTCCTGCTCCACTGAGATCTGGAGCCTCAGAGGAAAAGGCCATCCCTCTGCCTTTGGAAGACACCTCTCAGCACCTGAATCCATTGTTATAGTGGTGCCTCCACCCCAAAGCCGAGAACCCCCAGATTGCCTTCTCCAACTCCATGTCCCCAAAGCACGGACCCACGACCTGCGAGACTCCCCCTGTGCATCTGGGTTACCCTTCTCCTACCCAAGCAGGACCAGATCCACCTGATAGGCATCCTCCTAATAAACCTAACCTTTTCCCTCCTGTCCAAGGTTTCCTGTGTCCCTGTCAGACCATAGGTCTGCTGGTCGCCCAGGTTGCCATTGTCTATGTGGGCAGCTATGGTTCTTCTTCCTCCCATTAAAGAAAATACCTTTAGTTCATAACATATAAAAATGTGATATTTGATATTTCTAAAACTGACAAAAATTTAGAAAGTACATGACAATGAAGGAAAACATATTTCCACCATATATGACAGATAAAAGAGTTAATAGGTTTAGTACATAAACATCTTATTCTTTTAAATAAATAAAAATCAGTCAAACATTTCCAGTTTAAAAGGGCTAAGGATATGAACATGTAATTTATTACAGAATAAAGAACAAATAATATGTATGAACATGTGTTCAAAATGGCTGATAATCAAAGAGATGTGAAATGAAGTGAGACCCAATGCTTGGCCCATTAGTTCAAAGAAGATTAAAATAAATGATAATCATATTCTGAGCCAGAGAGGTATAGGGAAAAGGGAATTCTTGTGAACTGTTAGAAGGACATAATTGATAGCCTTTTCCTGGAGGACAATGTGGTGATGAATTAAAAGGCAGAAACAGTAATTTATTCATTCATTCCACTGTTAATAGACATTTAAGTTGTTTCTAATTTTTGGCTATTGTGAATAAGGCTGCTAAAAGAACATTTTAAAAAGGCAGAAAAGGAAAACAAACAAAAGAAGCACCTAGCTGGTGAAGAAATAGATCTAAAAAATTTCCTAAGTAAGTAATTTGATCTGTGTAGTGATTGCCATTATTTTAAAAGCCAAACAATTGTAGAAGACTCAAAACAGTCCCCTGCTCCAACATTTAGTTCTCAGTTTTCATTCCCCTGAAGGAATTCATTTCCGTTTTTTAAATCTATTTATTCGTCTGTTTGCTTCTATAATGTTGGGAGAGAAAAAATAAAGCTTATCTTGACTTTTGTTGATTTTCCAGTTTTAGATATTATTCATTAATCTATTAATGAATATGAGAACACTTTCTGTATCCCTAAACCCACAATCTAGTCAAATCATAGCTGTCCATCAGATGGATATTCAGATTTTACATTTTCTGACCTTGTAAATATTTGCATAGCCTAGTCATGGATTGAAAGTACTAAGATTACATTTTCCTTTCAGTATAATATTTTATCCCCCTTTACTTTTAATTTATTTTATCTTCTAGGTATTCATTACTAATTCATTTCTATACCATGCATGTAAATTTCTTTTTCTTTTTTTAAAATAAAATTTATTGGGTAACATTGGTTAATACAATTACATAATTTTCAGGTGTACATTATCATTTGACATCTGTATATTCTTTTGTGTATTTACTATCCAAAGTCCAGTTTTCTTCAGCTACCATATATTTGATCCCCTTTACCGGCTTCACCCTCCCCCTAAACCCTATATTGAACCCCATTTACCCTGTCTACCTCCCCACTCCTACCCCACCCCACTAGTAACCACTAGTCTATAGTCCTCTGGTAACCACTAGTCTATAATCTATGTCCATGAGTCTCTATTTGTTCGTCCTACTCATTTGTTACTTTTAGGTTTATATCCCATATATAAGTGATATTATTTGATTTTCATCTTTTTCTGTCTGGCTTGTTTCACTTAGCATGATTTTCTCGAAGTCCATCAATGCTTTCGCAAATGGCGGTATTTCATTTCTTTTTATGGCTGAGTAATATTCCATTGTATATATGCCAATTATCTATCATAGGCCACTTTGGTTGCTTCCATGTCCTGGCCACTGTGAATAATGCTGCTATGAACATCGGCATGCAAATATCTTGGGATATGGGTTTTCAAGTCTTTGGGGTAAATACCCAGTAGAGGGATTGCTGGATCATATGATAGATCAATTCTCAGTTTTTCGAGGAACCTCCGTACTGTTTGCCATAGTGGCTGTACCAATTTGCAGTCCCACCAGCAGTGAATGAGGGTTCTTTTTTCTTTGCATCCTCTCCAACATTTGTTATTACTTGTCCTGTTGATTATAGCTATTCTAACAGGTGTGAGATGGTATCTCATTGTGGTTTTGATTTGCAATTCCCTAATAGCTAATGATGTTAAATATCTTTTCATATATTTGTTGGCCATTTGTATGTCCTCTAGGGAGAAGTGTCTGTTTAGGTCCTCTGCCCATTTTTTGATTGGATCGTTTGTTTTTTTTGTTGTTAGTTGTATGAGTTATTTGCATTTTTTGGATATTAGGCCCTTGTTGGAGGCATTGTTTGCAAATGTATTTTCCCATTTGGATGGTTGTCTCTTTACCTTGTTGACAGTTTCTTTGAATGTGCAGACGTTTTTAGTCTAATGTAGTCTCATTCATTAATTTTTGCTTTTACTTCTCTTGCTTTTGAGGTCAAATTCATAAAATCCTCTTTAAGTCCAAGGTCCATGAGTTTAGCTTCTATGTTTTCTTCTATGTATTTTGTTGTTTCAGATCTTATATTCAGGTTCTTAATCCATTTTGAGTTAATTTTGGTGTATGGTAACAGATAATAGTCTAGTTTCATTCTTTTGCAGGTGGCTTTACAGTTTTCCCAGCACCATTTATTGTAGAGGTTTTCCTTTCTCCACTGTATGGTTTTGGCTTTTTTGTTGAAAATTATTTGCTTATATAAACATGGGTTTATTTCTGGACTCTTGATTCTGTCCACTGGTCTGTGTGTCTCTTTCTCTGCTAATACCATGTCATTTTGGTTATTTGTTGCTTTGAAGTTGGGCAGAGTGATACCTCTAGACTCATTCTTTTTTCTCAGGATGGCTTTGGCAATATGGGATCTTTTGTGCTTCAATACAAATCTGATGATTTTTTGTTCTATTTCTTTAAAAAACTCCAATGGGATTTTGATGGGGATTACATTAAATCTGTATATTGCTTTAGGTAATAAGGTCATTTTAACTATGTTGATTCTTTCAATACAAGAACACGAAATATCTTTCCATTTCTTTGTACCTTCTTCGATTTCTTTTAAGAGGGTCTTATAGTTTTCATTATAAAGTTCCTTCACATGTTTCATTAGATTTATTCCTAGGTATTTTATTATTTTTGTTGCAATTGCAAAAGGAATTATTTTTCCATTTCTTTTTCTGACACTTCATTATTAAAATATAGGAATGCTATGAATTTTTGAACATTGATTTTGTATCCAGAAACTTTGCTGTATTTGCTTATTGTTTCTAGTAGTGTTCTTGTGAAATCTTTAGGATTTTTTATATAGAGAATCATGTCACCCACAAATAGTGACAGTTTGACTAATTCCCTTCCTATTTGGATGCCTTTTATATCTTTCTCTTGCCTGATTGCACTCTCTAGGATCTCCCATGTTATATTGAATAACAATGGTGATAAGGAAAAGCCTGGCCTTGTTTCTGGTTTTTTCTTTTTCACCATTAAGTATAATGTTGGCTGAGGGTTTGTCATAGATGACCTTTATTATGTTAAGGTACTTTCATTCTATACCAATTTTGTTAAGTGTTTTGATATTAAATGGATGCTGTATCTTGTCGAAGACTTTTTCAGCATCTACTGATATGATCATATGATTCTTAATTTTCAATTTGTTTATGTGGTATATCACATTAATCGATTTGCGTATGTTGAAACATCCCTGTGCCCCTGGAATGAAGCCCACTTGATCGTGGTGTATAATCTCTTTACTATGTTGCTGTATTTGGTTTGCTAGTATCTTATTTAGGATTTTTGCATCTGTGTTCATGAGAATTATTGGCATGTAGTTTTCTTTTTTTGTGTTATCTTTACCAGGTTTGGTATCAGGGTAATATTGGCCTCATAACATGTGCTGGGAAGTACTGCCTCCTCTTCAATTTTTTGGAAGAGTTTGAGGAGAATAGGTATTAAACCTTCTTTGAACGTTTGGTAGAATTCACTGGTGAAGCCAGTTTCTGGACTTTTACTTTTTGGTAGGTTTTTGATGATTAAATTTCCATACTGCTGATATGTCTATTTAGATTTTCCAGTTCTTCTTGATTCCATCTAGGAAAGTTGTATTTTAAAGTACTGGTTCTTTTTTTCTAGGTTATTAAATTTAGTGTTATATATTTTTTCTAGTATTCTTGTATGAGCCTTTGTATTTCTGTGATGTCAGTCATAATTTCCACTCTTTCATACCTAATTTTATTTGTGTCCTTTCTCTTTTTTCTTTAGTGAGTCTAGCCAGGGGTTTGTCAATTTTATTATCCTTCTCAAAGAACCAGCTCTTTGTGGCATTTATTTTTCCTATTTTTTTGTTTGTTTTCAATCTCATTTATTTCTGCTCTAATTTTGATAATTTTTTTTTTCCTGCTGACTTTAGGCTTCATTTTTTTTCCCTGCCTATTTTTTTTTTTTAAGATAAAGCATTAGTTTGTTTATTTGGGCTCATTCTTGTTTTTGAAGGTAGGCCTATGATGATATGAACTTTTCTCATGACTACTTTTGCTGTGTCCCAAAAGTTTTAATACATTGTACTATCATTATCATTCATTTCTATGTATGTCTGGATATCTCTTTTGATTTCTTCTCTGACCCAGTTATTCTTCGGTAGCATGTTGTTTAATCTCCATGTATTTGTGGTTCTTCCTGCTTTCTTTTTACAGTTGATCTCTAGTTTCAAAGCATTATGATCAGAGAACATGATTGATATGATTTCAACCTTCTTATATCTGTTGAGGTTATCTCCATGTCCCAGTATGTGGTCAATCCATGTGCACTAGAGAAGAATGTATAAGCTGCTGTTTGGGGATGGAAGGCTCGTAAATGTCAATTATGTCCATTTGGTCTAATGTGTCATTTAAGGATGTTATTTTCTTATTGATTTTCTGTTTGGATGATCTGTTCATATCTGACAGTGGAGTATTTAGGTCTCTTACTACAATGGTATTTTGGTCTGTTTCTCCCTTTAGTTCTGCTAGTAATTGCTTTAGATATTTTGGGGCTCCCTGAAATGCAGCATAGATATTAATAAATGTTATGTCTTCTTGGTGCATGATTTCCTTTATCATTATGAAGTGTTCCTCAGTATCTTTCTTTACCTTTTTTATTTGAAGTCTATTTTGTCTGATATTAGTACCACCACACTTTCTTTCCTCTGAATGCCATTTGCTTGAAATATAATTTTCCATTCTTTCACTTTGAGTCTATATTGTCTTGGAAATGAGATGTGTCTCCTGGGGCAGTATATGGTTGGGCTTTGTTTTTTGATCCATTCTACAACTCTGTGCTCTTTTATTGGTGAGTTCAGTCCATTTACATTTAGAGTGATTATTGAAATATGAGGTCTTCTTATAGCCATTTTATCTTTTGCTTCCTGGTAGCTCAGTGTTTCCATTGCTTCCTTGTCCTTGTGTTTCTGTTTTCTTTATTTTTATTGGCTTTTGTGGGTTTTCCTTCTGGTCCTTCTTGTTTTATGTTATATACTTCAATTCTGAATCTTTGGCATGTGGTTGTCATTACAAATATGTAAAGGATATAAATACAGTCATTTATTTTTTTTGTGTGCATGCTTTATCTCCATTTCCCTTTGCTAATTGGATCTTTGAATCCTCCCTCTCTCTGTCATTCTTGTCTCAATTTGTCCCTATGTATGCTGAACGTTCATTACTATCTTGCTATAGAAAATCTCTTCTTATTGTTTAAGCTATTAATGTCTTATTTTTAGAAAAGGTTGCACTTTGCATCTATTTGTCTGATACTCACCTTACTCCTAATTATGTCTTTTTTTTTTTGTCATTTGTTTTATGTGAGCTGATCCCTTTCAATATTTCCTGTAATGCAGGCCTTGTAGTGAAGAATTCCCTCAATTTTTGTATGTCTGGAAATGTCTTAATTTCTCTTTCCTATCTAAAGGAGAGCTTAGCTGGATACATCATTCTTGGCTGGTAGTTCCTTTCATTTAATAATTTGAATATTTGATTCTACTCCTTTGTGGTTTGTTGGGTTTGTGCTGAGAAGTTTGATGATAATTGAATAGGTTTTTCTTTAAAAGTTACCATCTCCTTTTCCCTGGCTGCCCTGAGAATTCTTTGTTTTTGATTTATGATAATTTTATAAAACATGTCTTGGTTGAGATAATTGGGTGTTCTGTTGACTTCTTGAAATCCAAGCTTCAGTTAATTCCTTAGATTTGAGAAATTCTTGTCAATTATGTCTGAAAATACTTTCTAATCTCCGCTCCTTTTTCTATGCTTTGAGAATGCCCATTAGTCTTACGTTTCCTCTCCTGATGGTATCAGCTAGTTCTTGTATTTCTTTCATTATTTTTCATTCTTCAATTTCTCTCTTCTTCCTTCTGATTTATTTCTAGATTTCTGGATTTCTGCCTTTGATATCACTGATTCTTTTCCTCCATTTGGTCCACTCTATTTCCCAAGCTTGCTATTTCATTTTTCATCTTTTAATGTGTTCTTTATCTCCAGAAGTTCTATTTGGTTCTTTTGAGGGTTTCAATCTTATTGCTAAATAATTCTGCTAATCTAGTTGTTTTTTCAAGTCCTATAATTGTTTATATGAATTGCTTTGGATCTTATTGAGTTCTTTCTGAAGTACCATCCTGAATTCTCTGTCATTTAAGTCGCATATTTCTATGTCTTTAAGCTTATTTTCTGAAGATTTTTCTTTTTCTTTCTGTGCTGTCTTGTCACCTTGGTTGTTCATGGTGTTTAATGAACTATTTCTCCACTGGGCATTAATGGAAGTGTATTCTGCTTTTTTTTTTTTCTTCCAGAAAAGATTTATTAAATAAAGATCTCTCTAGCCTGTTGCAAATAAGGCACTTTACTTTTGGTTTCCAGTAAGTCTCTTGTGTCCCTGCTTACTATAAAGCCTTAATAATGCCTTTTTCCCCCTTATAGATGTTTAATCACACTTGCTACCCTCAGTCTCAGTTCCTATCAGTGTTATTAACAGTTTCAGTAACATTTGCTAAGGTTCCCCTGGTGCTCCGTGATGTTCAGTCTCAGAGGGCATGGGGGTAGAGGCCCTCTGGATTGTGTGATGGGGCTGCAGCTCAGCCTTGATTTTAAAACATGGCTGGTAAAAATCAACTGTTGTTTCTCTGCCATTCTTGATTCTTTGCTGTCCCCATTTCTCTGCTTTTTGCCCTGATAACTGGGCCCTGCTGCTGGCCAAGTGGAGCTCACATTTATCCCAGGTAGGGCTGTTCAGGGAACTCACCAGTTCTTTCCCTCACCCTCCTCCTACAGGGAGCTCTGGCTGCGAGTTTCTTTGTTTTTTTCCAGTCTACCGTCTGACACCTGGGACTCTGACCAGTGGTAGCTCTTGTGCACAGATTCCACACTCAGATGTGTTAGTGTGCCATTTGGGTGTTTTCTGCTGCATTTTAGATGCTCAGCTTATTGTTTCAAGGGGAGAGATCTGGGGATGTCTCTTACTCCGCCATGTTTCTGATGTCACTCCCTGGTTTACATTTGTGATTAAGGTTTATATCTTTTAGCACAATTCACATACAATGAAATGCACATAACTTAAATGTATAATTTGATGAGTTTTGACAAATGCAAATAATCTGCTTCTGTATCAATATATAGAACATATTCAGTACCACTTCACCCCCAGAGACAACCATGACTATGATTTCTTTGACATAGATTTGCTTCTAGAATTTTTTATAAGGAAAATCATAGAGTATGTACTTTTTTGTGTTTGGCATTTTTCACTCACCACAATGTTTCTGAGGTTCATCCATGTCGTGACATGTATCAGTAGTACTTCCTTTTCTTCCTAAGTAATATTCCATTGCATGAATATACACATTTGTTTATTCATTTACTTGTTGACATTTGGGTTACTTCCAAACTTGGCTGTTATGAATAATGGTGCTGTGATCTTTCTTGAACAAGTCTTTTATGGACATACATTGTAATAGTTTGCTAGGGCTGCCATAATAAAGCGCCACAGAATGGGTGGCTTAAACAATAGAAATTTATTTTCTTATAATTCTAGACACTAGAAATTCAAGATTAAGGTGTCAGCAGGGTTAGTTTTTGCTGAGGCATCTCTACTTGGCTTATGGATGGCTGTTTTTCCCTCCCTTCATATGATCTTCCCTCTGTACTTATCTGTGTCCTCATCTCCTCTTCTTATAAGGACACCAGTCATTTGGATTAGGGTCCAGACCTCATTTTAACTTAATTGCTCCTTTAAAGACCCTCTTTTCAAATACAGTCATACTCTGAGGTACAATGGAATAGAACTTGTGTGAATTTGGGGGAACTCAATTCAACTCTTAACATGCATATTCCTCTCGAGGAGTCTTTTTTTAATTTTATTTTTTATAGTAGTCTATTCTGATTTCATGGATAGCTTCTCTTTTCTTTCTAAAGATATGATGTATAGGGTTTTTAAATTGTTTATTCAGGGCCCTGTGTTATTTATCTCTCTCGTGTTCCTTTATATGTTTAAATTTTGTTTAAATTTTTGTGCTATTTATTAGAAGCTTTCCAAAGAGGTGTTGTGGCACATATTTCATATTATTCTATTTTTTTGGTATATTTGAAACTTTTAACCATTAAAAGTTAGAGAAGAAAAACTATAACATAAAAATGATAGGAAATTCTCCATGTGTGTAGTTTGTTGAATGTTGGATTTTATTCTAGAACAGTTTCTCAACTTTGGTCCTATTGACATTTTGAACCAGATAATTCTTTTTTCTGGGGGTTGTCCTATGCAGTAGGATCTTTAGCAGCATCCCTGGCTTCTACATACTAGATGCCAGTAGCACCTCTCCCTCAGTTATGACAACTAAAATTTTTTCTAGATATTGAAAAATTCTCCTGGGAGACAAAGTTGCCCTCTGTTAAGAACAATTGATCTAGAATACTCAGACAAAAAGACCTCTGTACTTTTTGAAAGATGCCCAGCTCTCAGTATCTGTAGTATTTTCCTGTGAACTGGTCATTTCCTAACAGAAATGAATCCTCTAACATTTCTATCTAGGGTGAGGTGAGGGTATAAACCTGACTACTAATATTCTTGAATTTCAGTTGCTGTTGTGATTCAAGATATGGAATATCAAGATAAAAATTGATATGGAATAACAACTTTAGAATATATTTCAGAAGGTAGAGAGAAAAAGCAATCGAATTTTAAAGTGATAAAACAATAAGAAATAGGGAGACAGCAAATGCATAAGTGCTATCAGACCAGAGGGACAGACCAGAGAATAAGAATAGAATTAATGATGTGAGGTGCTGTAGAGGAAAACTTCCTTGAAGTGAAGAAAATTGTATGTATTGATTAAAAGGACAGTCTGCATTCCAGACAAAGTCAATGAAAAGAGATCTATGTCTTATCAGTTAGAATAGGCTTGTTTCTGCTGGAGCAATTCAGAAGTTTTACATGACAAAAGTCTTTTTTTTTTTCCTGTGCAGTGTCTGCTAATGGCTCAGGCGAACTTAAGGACACTGTCCCCTGAGGTTGGCTCTTCAATCTATTGTCTCTCCAAATCAACAATTGTTTCTGTAGTAGGAGAAGGAAGTGCCAGAAAGATAAGTGATTAAATGCTCCTGTCCAGAAGTGACATTTCCATTTACATTTCTTTGGACAAATGTCTTGCTCGATTTTAAAGGGGCTGAGAAATAGGATTCCTCCAAGTGTCTAAAAATGAAGATATCTAAATACAGTTGAATAGTAGTAATGTCAACCATTTACGTCGAGGCATAGCTGGCAAACATTTTCTTTTCTATGATTAATAAAACAAAATCTACAAGCATCAATGTTCAAGGGAAGAAAGGGTTACTTCTAGAGGATTTAATACAAAGTTTGGTTTCAGAGTTTTCTGCTGCTGCACTAAATGCTAGAAGACAACAAATTAGCCTCTCTTGAGAACAAGGGGAAATATTTTGATTCAGTAATTTTATGCCTCATTAAATTGTCCTAATTTTGTAAAGACAACTCAAGGAGTTTTCATATGAAAGAATCTAAGGTGTTTTTCTTTAAAAAATATAAGTTGAAAATTATCTTCAGTTCACTGACATAAAGTAAAAAACAAAATGGCTAATGACAAAGCTGTGGTTTAAAAATATAGAGTATATCAGAAACCAGTCAGACTAAAGATAAGTTCAAATAACTACTGCAATTCTGTGTTAAAGATAAACAAATATATGTTTGTAATTGTTGCTAGTGTCTGGAAATGTAATTGAATTTTGTATTTTAATCTAACATTTGGTGACTTGATAATGTCCCCTATTATTTCAAATGACTTACTGTGTATATTTTTGGACTTTGTACATATATAATCATATCACCTGCAAAGGACGTTAGTTCTATCACCTTGTTCAGATCTTTATGCCTTTCTTTTTTTTTTCTCCTAGGCATCGTCTTGGTTTTTTACTACAGTGAGGACTAGAAGAAATGATAATGAGTCTGTTTATCTTACTCCTGAATTTGGAGGCAATGTTCTCTCATTTCCAGTCAGGATTTTTATCATATAATGCATTGCTCTGAGGCAAGAAGAAAACAATCCAGCTGCCTATTACTTTGTGAATTTTAACCACAAGTTATTTTGAAGTGTGATTTTAATTTTTAAGTATCTACTTTTTATTATATTTTTGTCACTTATTCCCAATTTAACTTCATTATTGTTGCAAAATATGGACTATATTCTGAAGTGTAATGTGTAGTTCGTGGTGCCTGGATTCCCTTGTGGGTAAAGGTAGTCATTTCACTAAGCTCTGCCAATGCAGTAGAAGTCCAGGGTTTATTGTGAATTTCAGGCAACCTTGAGAAAAAACTTCGTCTTGCTCTTTGTGAACTTTTCTCTCACATGGTAAACTGTTACTATTTCCTTTCCTGTATTTGATTTGACTGGAATTTAAACGTCTTTTAAATTTTTTATTTATTTATTTTTGTTTAAAACTTAAAACTGCATTTTTTTAAATAAAATGTATTGGGTGACATTGGTTAATAAAATTATATAGTCTTCAAGTGTACAATTCAATAATACATCATCTGTATATTGCATTGTGTGTTCATCACCGAAAGTCAAATTGCCTTTCATCACCATATATCAACCCCAAATTCTTGGTCACATGTCTGAATCTCCTCTCAAGATATTCTAACATGTCAGGTATTCTGTTGCTTCTCTTTCTAAAAAGTCACTCCTGCAGCTTTCTTTTGGAAGGCTGGACTCTCTGTCCTCCACAGCTGGTACACAGCTGTCATTTGTCATCTTTCTTCCCCATAATCTGGGGGCTACTCCTTGTCTTTCCTTGCACCATTTCACTGTTTCTTGTACCTTTGCTTACTTCTTTGTATTGGAACACATCCTTCAGCAGCTACCGGAGAAAAGGGAAATGGAAAACACATTTTTAGGTCATTTATACCTAAAAATGTATTTTTTTTCACCTTGATACTAGTAGTTTGAGTTGGGATATTTTGAATTGGAAAAAATTTGTCCTCAGAATTCTGAAGGCGCTGCCTCAGAAGCCATTATGATAACTGTGATAATAAGTGATCTGTTGCTTTAATTTTATTAGAATCTTCTTGTTCCCAATGTTGTAGAATGCCACGGTGATGAGACTCAGTGTGTGTCAATTTCCACCCATTCTCTTTGCGCAGTGAGTGGCCTTTTCAATCTAGAAATTCATGAGAAAATTCTTAAATTAGTTCATGGATGATTTCCCCCTCTCTGTTTTCTCTGTTCTCTCTTTCTAGAATTCCCTTTTATTTAAATATTAACCTCTTAAACTAGCTGTATTTTTTCTTTTTCTCTTCCATTTCTCTGCTATTCTCATTTTTTATTCCTTCTCCCCTTTACTTTTTTTCTCTCTTACTTATATTTTCCAAGAGATTCCCTAAACTTTATATTCCAATCTTTTCATGGAATTTT
Source organism: Macroglossus sobrinus (assembly GCA_004027375.1). Lineage (NCBI taxonomy): Eukaryota > Metazoa > Chordata > Mammalia > Chiroptera > Pteropodidae > Macroglossus > Macroglossus sobrinus. Next base: position 26,502 of record PVKZ01000767.1, read on the forward strand.
TAATTTCTGCTGTCATATTCACTTTTAAATTTCCATCCAAAGGCTGGTTTGCTTCTCTGAATGTCTTTTGTAAAAAGTTTTCCTGTTTTTATTCATATGGCTTCTTTGATGGTCCCTGTTTTCCTCCAAGTTGTTTTTCCACCCTCTGTTCAGTTACTTTTTTTTCTCCTTCATTGGAGAGCTTTTCCTCAGCTACTGGGTAAAATGAGGTTAACTGCTCCAGTTCCGAAGATCACCGGATGCTATGAGCCACTGGTGGGGCTTGTGCACTAGGAGCATTGAAAGAACTTGGAGGCTGTTGTCCTTGGCTGTTTTGTCATATTGTCATTCAACCTTCCATCTTAGGCTGCTTGGATCCCCAAAAAAGACTCACCAGTCCCTTGTCTGAAGGAAGAGGGTCTGGCAGCCAACTTTCTGGAATGCAAATAGAAAGGGTCTGGAGTGTTTCTCTACCTCATGTATACATTCTTGACGTGATCCCTTGGTTTTCAGGACACTGTCACCATCCTAAACCACTCTTATCGCCCACCCCCTTTCCACCTTGCCCAGAAACCCTCTTGGTAACCTCTCTAGGGCATTCCCATCCAGTCCTTTTTTCATGGTGAGAAAAGGTCAAACATCCATCTGTAGAAAGTGGGCCAGGGAATCTGGGGACATCCCTGCTTCTCAAACAACTTCCCACCATTTCTTCTTCTTTTTTAAAAATAGTTTTTAAATATTTTAATTAAAATCGACCTATAATATTTTTAGTTTCAGATTTATAACAGCGATGAGACATTTATATAACTTATGAAGTGATCACCCTATGTACATAATTATTACAATATTGACTATATTCCCTATGCTGTACTTTACATCCCCATGATTATTTTATAACTGCCAATTTGTACTTGGTCCCTTCACCTTTTACACCTAGCTTCCCAATCCCCTCCTATCTGGCAACCATCAATTTGTTCCATATATCTATGAGTCTGTTTCTGTTTTGTTTGTTCATTTGTTTTATTTTTTAGATTCCACATGTAAGTGAAATCATATGATATTTATCTTTCTCTGACTTCACTTAGCATAATACACCCTAGGGTCCAAAGATGTTGTCACAAATGGCAAGATCTCATTGTTTTTTAAGGCCTCAAAATAGTCCATATTTCTTCTTAATTGGATGCTCTCATGGCCCTTCCACTTCTTCAGCTATGTTAGAGATCCTGTGGTGTAAATAAGATTTGATATCTATTTTCCTTAATTTCGACAAAGGATTCTGTTTTCTCAGCTCTGCTAAGTCTCTTTTCACTTGTTTATATCCTTTTCAGCTCCCCAAATTTTCTTGCTCTTTTATCTTCTAGTTCTCCTCAACCTTGTGTATCCTCCATTTCTTTATGTTTATTTTTGTAGATTTCAGGAGGGAGCAAAAATAAGGGTGTGTGTTTCATTTGTCATCCTTACCAGAGAGTGAATGTTGATCTTAGATTACTGAATCTATATTCATAAATAAATGGGCTCATAACCTGTTTTTCTCATTTGGTTCTTACATGGTTTTGGAATCAATGCTGTTCTAGTCACAGAAATGATGTGGGCAGATTTTCTCTATTTTTTAATTTCCTGGTATAAGTTGTATAAATTAGAGAATATCTGTATTTTGAAGATTCTTCTTGGCCTGGGATTGCCTCTCCCTACCCCATGATAATTATATAATTAGATTTTAATTTTTAAGTTGTTGCTGGTCTAGTCAGGCTTCTAATTTTTTATACCATTTTTAAAATTTTATATTTTAGAAATATATTCATTTTGTTGGTTATACAATTTATTAGTGTGTGATTATATATAACGGTTTTATTCTGACAATCTTTTTTGAGTCTCTTTTTATTTCTCATTTGTTTTGTTTTAGTTTTTATTTGCACTTTTAAACTTTTCTCTTGATTAGTTTCGCTAGGTATTTGTATATCGTATTTTTCCCCAAAAAAAGCATTTTTGGTTTTTTTGGAGAAAAAATACGTTCATATTTTCTCACCTCTACTGTTATCATTTCTGTATTCTGATTTCTGTCTGTTTTAATTAGGATAATCATACCTGTTGCAATAGATATGTTCCATAACTACAGAAAATAAAAGTTGATTTCTTACTCACCTTACAGGTCAACAGGGTGATTGGGGGAGACTTTAAAGGTATCACTTAGGGACCCAGCCTTTCTCCATCTTGTGGTTCTGCCACCCTGAGTTTTCTGAGTCCTTTGCTTCTAAAAATGGACAGGAAAAGTGAAAGTATGGCACATGGGAGGGTTTATGGGCCTGGTCTAGAATAGATCCAGAACAGTGCATATCACTTCTGCTTCTACAACCTGGGCAAAAATGAGGTTACCTGAGTTCCCAGAAAGATATGAAAATAGGTTTGGGTGAGCATGGAGTGGCTCTGCCTCCCTGCCTTCATGTCTGTCATTTCCTTCCTTCTTAATGTTTGGTGTTTGCTGAAAGATGGCACCAGCTGTATTCCCCATGTCCACCCCCACCTCAGCAACAAATGGGAGTGACCTTCAGTGTATTCACAGTGTATATCATTCTCTTAATTTTTGTCAGTCTGATAAAACAAATATATCCCATTGTTTTAATTTGCATTTCTTGGACTACTAGTTATGTTAAGCAACTTGACCTTTACTTCTTGTGCATTTGTATAATCTTTGCTAGTGAATATCTCACTAATGTCTTAGATCCCTCCTCTATTCATGTTTATATCTTTCTAGTTGATTTTGAAGACTTCTTACATGTTACATATAACAATGCTTCGAATATTATATATTGATGTAGAGACATTTTTTTCTTAGTTTATCTTTTTACTTTGTGTTGTAATTTTATTTTGTGTTATAATTTTTTATACAGTTAGTTCTTTCAATCTTTCTTGTATGGTTTCTGCCATTGAGTCAAGTCAAGAAAGTTCTGTTTTATTGCAAGCTTATGTAAATGTTTCATGTAATTTTCTTCTAGAACTTTTCTACATGTGTCATTCTAGAAAAAAATATACAGTTAAAAATCAAGCCAATAACAGAAGCTACCCTGGACTCTTGTTTTTTTCTCAGGGTCTATATCTAATCCATGAACAAATTCTATTGTTTCTATAAAAAAAGTTTATTTGGTCAACTAGATTATTGCAAAAGCTTACTAGCAGATTTCTCTGCATCTACCCTTGCTTTCTTATAGTGCACTGTCCTCATAATAGTCAGAATAATCCTTTTACACTGTAAATCAGCTCAAAACTCTCCAGTGGTTTTCTTTCTCAGAGTAGAAGACAGAGTCATAGACTGGCCCACAATGTCCCCTGGGATCTGGCCTTCCCCTCTCACTGACCCCTCCTCTAACACTCTTCCTTTCTGACTTTCCTATAACCACACACACCTTCTTGCTGCTCATTGAACATACTCCAAACATGCTCCCACCTCAAGACCTTTGTATTTTCTCTCTCTCTGTCTGAACGTTCTTTCCTCAGACTGTAGATGCATTTTTCCTTCCCCTCTCTTATGTCTTGCTCAAATGTCTCCCTATCAGCGAAGGCATCTCTGTTCCCTTATATGAAATAGCAACTCCCACTCCCAGAAGGATGAAACCCCCTAAATCAGTTAGGGAGTGTTTGGGGAAGTAGAAACATTTGAGTTATTTGAAACTAGGGTATTTAGAGGCATTAGACTTTACACCATGGTGGGAGCTGATGAACAAGTCTATGAAGCTGACTTGACATCTGGCACTGGGACTGATGTCACTGTAAGTCAGTGGGTCTGACAGTTGAGAGAAAAGTTGAAGGAAGAGAGAACAGGGATAGATTGAGACCCAGGAGGGCAAACTTGGACCCACCACAGTCTCTCATTGCCTTCAACTTCAATGTTGAGGGCAGATAGCAGAAGGAGCTGATGCCCGTGGCCTCAGAGCTATACACAGGCTTGGCCCAGAATTCCAGGAGGCTGAGCTGGAGTAGCTCCAGGCCAGGTGCTGTCCCATGCCAGCAGGCCAAGTTCAAAATAAGGCTCCTTAGTGTTAGGGCATCATGCCTGCTACTTCACTGCTGCCTTCCAGATCTCATGTGATTTGCTCTTGTGGTAAACCCTAACCTGCAGACCTAGAGGGAAATGAATTCTAAGAAATATTAGAATTCAGCTTATCTAAGTTGATATAGTATAGAACCTGCACACTTTTCCTATCCTTAGATCCTCTTCTTTTTTCCTCCATAGCACTTGTTGCCAAGTAATGCATGATTTATTTATGGTTTGTCTCTCTTCATGAAAATGTAAACTCTCTGAGGACAGGGACTGTATTCACCTTGTTTGTTCCAGTATTCCAGTCCTATAAGAGCGCTTGATTTATAGCAGTAGGTGATAAATATTTATTAAATGTTTCCTAAACTGGAATTTATTGAATAGTGTGTATCAGATTCTGCTCTAAGTTCTTTCAAAGGGTTAACTCATATAACTTAAAGATAGTCAATAAGGGAGCCACTGGCTGGCCTGAAACATTTTAGACATGAAAACCCTGAAACATATAGGGTTTTTGCAACTTTTTCAATTCAGATGGCTCATAAGATTCAGTTTTGAACTATGACCAAGGTGTGAGACTTTAGAAAAATATGACTTTGCAATTTATTTATTTATTTATTTATTCATTCATTCATTCATTCATTCATTCATTTAGGCGAGGCAACCCTTGGTTGACCTCACAGATTGCAAGGACCTTGTCAGCTTACAATTTCTTATTTTTCATTTTTTATGCCTATATTACCTGGTCTTCCTAGGTGGTCTCCTATTAAGTAGTAACCAGGCCTGACTCTGTTTAGCCTCCGAGATCAGACGGGATCAGGCTTGTTCAGGGTGGCATGGCTGTAGACAATTTTATGATTTAAATGTCATGCAAACTAACATTCAGTAGAAGTATATATGACTCTATATGACCTCTTTCCCATTTTACTTATTAATATTTAATATAACTTTATCATAAAGAAAATAACTTTTTGATCCAGGGTTAAGTTTGATACCTTGCATATGATATACTGAAAAATGGATAAATGCTCAGTATAAGTAGGAAAATATGTAAAAACTAATGAAATAAAATTTACTTGTGAACTACTTAAAGTTATATCCAATATCAGGTACACAAGTATTTGCAAAAATCTTCAGAAAAGTTACACTCATAGTGTTTTGTTTAAACCACTCCAGTTTATAAATATGTTTCTTAGAATCATTTCTTAATAAGCATATTAATCCAGAAGGGACTAGGGTTATTGACTTTAGTTAAACCACTTTCTACTGGGAACCTGGGGTGGGGGTCCCCCCTGGAAGCTTTGTGACTCCAAGGCTGCCCCCTCCCCTTTTGGAACTGCCTGGGAAAAGGAGAGTTCAAAAATCTTCAAAGGTGGCTTAAAGAGCTCACGCTTCATCCAGTGAGAGTGGCCTGACCCTGTAGGACAGTCACTGAGGTGGAGGCTGAGCCTAGGGGACAGCTGTAGTCCTCTCAAGGTCCATCTTCCTAGGCCCTAGAAGAGCTTGTGATCACTGATGGCTCCTCTCTCAGCTTCCTTGTCAGTCAACAAGAATCCTGGAGGTTCCTACCCTACTTCAGGACCACTGGCATATTCTCTGGCAGCTCACATACATCCCTCTCTCATCTGGAATGTTCTCTTTCCCTTCTTCTACACAAAAGCCCTAGAACCCAACCCACTCCCTATGGACTTCAATTAATGTTATGCTCTAGGCATTGAGAGAAAAAAGATACAAACCTACTCACCCATATGCCATATATCCACTCATGTGCCAACACACAGTATACAAATATGTCCACACGTACCTATGGGCTATACATGTATGCATATTCATGCTTACACATCCACATGACTTTCTCCAGGTGCACATATTACTACTATATCCTATGCTTTCCCCATATCATATTTTCTTTCATTCCATTTTTTTACTTGTAAGGTTGAATTATACAATGGAACAAATATGCATGGCTGAGACTGGTTAGAGCATTCTCCAAAATCTTTACAAGGTTTTACTCCTGTGTGTATCTCACACTATTTTCTTAAAAGAGAATAAAGTTGAATGGTGAATTGGGTCAGTTCACAGGGAGAGAAAGCTATGCCAAAGAGATAGAAATTTATCCTGGAGGCAGAGAAGCATTATTGTGACTTGCTTAGAGTTAAATTCATTTAAAATAAGAATAAGACTTCTGGTATGCAGTCTGGGATATAAGCAGCTTGGAAGTTGTCATTCATCCTAACAAGTATAAAAGCTGAACAAACTGAAAAATTAACAATTCTTCTTAGATCTGTCAGAGAAATGAAGTCACACAGCAAATACTACCCCCAAACTGGGGAGACCTACAGGTAGATATAGAGAATCACACTTACTGGAGAAAAAACCCATGAACAGAAACCTCCCTGGGTACCAATTCCAGGGTAGGAAAATCTGAAGTATAATTCACAAATTATTGGAGGGTCAGTGTGGACATATCTGAGAGATAAAGACTTCAGGGGACCTACTAATAGGAGATCCCCATGCTTTTTGAGTTTTATCTTCAGAATCTGCACTATATTCTTGCAGTAAATATTGGAGAGAAAAATTCCCTAATGCTTTGGCAGTGGGAAAGGAAAAGGAAACTTTGAAATATGACAAAACATTCTTTTCTTCTCAACAAGGTCTGCCCTTGGGATAAACTATTAACCAGAGCCTAACCTACTGAGGTTTTATAAGACTTAGGGGAAGCCCAGGAGAGCAATTCCAACTAGCTCTAGCCTTTCGTGTGGAAGAAGAGAAATACTCAATGTAGTCCCTGCTGTCCCATCAAAGGAGCAGGGAAAAAACTGAGGATCATATGTGAAGTTAACAGTCTAAGGGCACAAACTCACTAAAAGATTAAGATCTAATCAGTCTCCCATGCCCCCTACACCTTGCCACTTTATTACTAAAGGCTTATTTACCACAGTTTCTTTTACCCAGTACATCTTGTCTGGCTATCAACAAAAACTTACAAGGAATACTAAAAGGAAAAACAAGAAGAAGAAGAACAACAACAACAATAACAACAACAATGGAGTTGAGGAGACTAAGAACCAGACTAAGATATAGTATAGGAATGCTGGAATTATCAGATCAGAAATTAAAAAAAAAAACTGTGATGAAGATTCTAAGAGTTATAATGGAAAAAGCAGACAACATATAAGAACAGATGGGAAATGTAAGCAGCAAAATGGAAATTCTATGAAAAAAATGAAAAAAGAATTATTAGAATTAAAAAAAAAAACACCGTACAAATAAAGAATGCCTTTGATGGACTGGACTCATTAGTAGACTGAACACAGCTGAGGAAAGAACCTCTGAGCTTGAGCATGTGTCAATAGAACTTACAAACCTGAAAAGCAAAGAGAAAAAAAGACTAACAAAAAAACCTAAAAATCCAAAAATTGTGGGGCAACTACAAAAGGTGTAATAGGGCATTACATAATGATAAAAGGTCAATTCTTCAAGACACAACAATCCTTAACATGCATACACCTGACAACAGAGTATCAAATTATGAGAGTCAAAAACTTGTAGAATCGCAATGAGAAATAGGTATATCCATTATCATAGTTGGAGACTTCAACACTCCTCCATCACAAATGAAGAAATTCAGCAAGCAGAAATCACTAAGGACATAGTTGAACTCAATGCCATCACCAGCACACCTTATTAATATCTATAGACTACTTCTTTCAACTACAGCAGATTATACATTCTTCTTAAACTTACATGGGACATTCACGAATATAGACCACATCCTAGGTCATGAGACACACATTAACCAATTTAAAAAACAGAAATTATATAATGCCTGTTCTCAGATCACAATGGAATTAAACTAGAAATCAATAACAAATATAACTGGAAAATCTCAAAATACATGGAGATCAAACAACATACTTCTAAATAACACATAGGTCAAATCTCAAGAGATTAAGTAATATTTTGAACTAAATGAAAACACAACTTATCAAAATTTGTGAGACGCAGTGCTTAGTGGGAAATTTATAGTGTTGAATGCATATATGAGAAAAGAAGAAAGATCTACAACCAATAATCTAAGTTTTTACCTTAGGAAGCTAGAAAAGAAAAGCAAATTAAAACCTAAGTTAACAGAAGAAAAGAAATAAAAATTAGAGCAGAAATCAATAAATAAAAAAACAGAAAATCAATAGAGAAAATTAAAAAAACCGAATGCTGTTTTTTTGAAACCTACATGAAATAGACCAATTCCCTGAAAGACATAATCTGCCAAAACCCACACAAGAAGAAACAGAAAATTTGAATAGACCTATATCTATTAAAGAATTCAAATCAATAATTAAAAACATTCCAAATAGAAGACTCAGATGGGTTCACGTATTTAGTCAACTAAATATTTAAGGAAGAATTTATACCAATCCTCTACAATCTCTTCCTGAAGCTAGGAGCAGTGAGACTATTTCCTCCTCATTCTATGGAGCCAGAATTACCCTAATACCAAAAGGAGACAAAGACATCACAAGAAAAGAAAACTATAGATCAATATCTCTCATGAATGTAGATATAAAAATATTTTAACACAATATTAGCAGCTGTGAAATATGGAGCAGACCATATAGGAGCAGTGCTTTGTGTGAGTATCAGGAGGATGGAAGTAACAGATGCCCAGTTGAAGCAGTATCTCCAAGCCTGGGAAGACACTAGCAGACAACAGCTTTGATACTCTTTCAGATGCTCTACAGTCTGAAGGGAAAGAGAGAGAGAGGCCCTGGTCCTACTCCCACCATCACCAGGATGTAAGTTCAGGCTATGTTACATACTGACATAAGGCCAAATTCTGATTTTACAAAAAAATTACTTCTATCTATGATGACCTTCATTTTCTTTAAAGAAAAGGGATTTTGAAATTATGAATGTTGCCTTGGATCATGAGTATAAGAACCACATCTGGTAATGGCAGCATATTGACCTGGAGGAAACCTGAGGCCTGAGAACTTTATGGAGTACAGCCCCATCCAGCCCTTAGACAGAATTGCTCTGGATTTTACATGAGATGGAAATAAACCTCTAAGCTGTGTTAAGCACTGTTATTTCCTATTCTTTTGAGTCTAACTTAATTCTAATGAACACAGCTCTCACTCTTGAGATTTTTGTTAGGTATACAATTTTAGTTTAACCATTATTTTTCTCAAGCATTTGGTTGACATTATTTCACGACTTTCTGGCTTGCATTGTTTCATCTGAGAAGTCTTCTGTTTAAAGTTCTTTATAACTGATGGCTGCTTCCTCTCTGTTCTGGGTTCTGCAACTTCGCAACAATAGACTGTAATGAGAATCTCTTTTTGTTTATATTGCTTGGTATATGATAGCTTGTATCTGTAACTTAATGACTTTTCATAGCTCTGGAAAATTCTCAACAATTACGCCTTCACATATGGCCTCTCACGTTCAGTTTATGTCCAGGATGTAGAAAGCCTGAAGGAGTACTGCTGACATCAGAAGAAGAAGAAAAGGCTAGGTAAACTACAAAATAATAACTCTTCTTGAACCCATAAGAGAGCTGAATTTGCAAGAAAATCAAGTAACCTAAAATTCAAAGGAAGACAAGCCACTCCAAGGGGACTGTCTTGATGTGAGCGTTGGCTCACCTGTCTCACAGAAAGGGAGGAAAAGATGCAGAATACCAAATAAGTGGGTATGAACAATTCAGCTAAGATTTGACAAATTGTCAAAGGTCAATGCAGGCTAGGATGACAGTACACAACTCCAGAGATCCAAAGACATGAGTGTTCACACCCACTTGAAATCTTTTTCACATGCTCATGAAAAAAAAATTGAAGGCAAGGAATCTCCCTCAGTGAGAGCCTGGAGAAAGGGAGTGGGAAATAGGCCTTTATCCTCTGTGTAACAAAAACATCAAGGCACTGGGATAGGGGCCACAAGTCCTGATACCCTAGAACAGAAGCAAAGACCCAATAAAGTTAAGGATGTGTATATGAAACAACTGTCTGGCTGACTATAATACAAATGTGATGGCTGGAGCTCCAGCAACTATTTTGGCCCACAAGATGACAGAATTTAGAGCTTAAAAACTGAGAATGGTGGGACAGAGAGAAGGAACCAAAGTCCCTAATGATGCACAACTACCATGTAGTCCTGAGGTGCCTATCTCTGAACATTTTTAGTGAGAGGTAATAAACTACTATGTTGTTTAAGCTACCTTGGCTTGAGTTTTCTGTTATATTTAGCCAGCTAATTCTAACTGAATCAGAGACTTATGACTCATTTATAGAGGAACATCATGTCCCTGGGACCTCTCTAGATCATAAACCTTGTATGGAAATCATTTGGCTAGGCCAGAAGGCACTTGTGCTTCCATAAGCAGACTTTGCAATGCCAGCTGCTAAAAAAAAAAAAAAAAAAAAAGGCTAAAATTATTTTAGTGTGAAAGATATTACTAAGATAAAAGATATTACTTTTTGAGTATTGAGGTCTGAGGATAAAGAGTCTAAAACCTACTGGCCCCTTAGAATGTCACTTAATTAGGCTGTATGAAGTTATAGAAGCTTATCAGAAGATAAACTATGTAAATTGCTTCCTCTAGTGGTGACACAGATTTATAAAAAGTTGTGACCTGAGGATTTTACTGTTTTGTTTTTGGACCAAAACAAAACAAAACAAAACAACAACAACAACAAAAACAGTCCAAGTTTGGAAAATTTTTAACTGATTTAAAAAATTTTTTTTCTTAAAAAAGTGAGTTTGTGTTCCTTCTGTTTGATAATAGTGCAATTATTGTAGAATGAATGGCAGTTCTTTTTACTAAAACTTACATGGCTAAAAAATTTTATAAAAATTTTAAAGTTGCCATTGTTAGACTGGTTATTGTATAAGTAATTGGTGTCTAAGTAAACTGGTTCTTGTAATCCATGCAACAATGAAAATTGTGTGGACCAGTGTTATCATTTCACTTGAACATTTTGGTAAAAATTTTAAAGTGTAATATCTCTATAATTATTCTTCATATAATTTAATTGACTGTTGATCATAATCTAGTCATATTTTATGAGATCATTAATAAACTTTCAACTAATATAATACTGGGGCGATGAATATTTCTATCTAAATATTTTTGAGAAACAAGTTTAAAGTTAAAATGGATTGTAGTCAAAGAAATTAATACTGCTATATGAGGGATCAAATCTAAATTAAAGATCTAATATATGCCATACATAATGCATATGTATATATAATGTACATACAAACAGACATACAAACATATATGCAATTTTGACCAATGGAATAAAGAACTGAGGATTTTAGATACAGCTTCAAGCACTTCTTCTCTGCATTCTTCCTCTTATTCATCATATGAAATTCCCTCTCAAGTTATTAGATACTCTCCCTATTTTTTCCCTACGGTTGGAACAGAGCTGCTTCTTTTCAATTTACTGAAAAAGTAAGGAAACAAATCTATCATTTACATTATCTTATCGAATGTTTGAAAAAGATTTAATTAGTATTGTAGTAGAGTGGGCCAGATTGTGCTGTAAGAACAAACAACCTTCTCCCTCCTCCTTCACCAATCTCACTGGTTTGTCTCAACACAAGCTTGTTTCTCATATCTCATTTCTGATGCAAATGAACCATCAAAGCTCTGCTCAATAAACTTATTTAGAGACTCAGCTGATAGTGGCTTCTACAATCACTTTAGAGAAAGAAAATGTGGTGTATTTTCTGCTTATTCTTAAAGCCTTACTCCAAATGATATGTATTTCTGCTCATAATTTATTGACCAAAGCAAATCACACAGCCGTATCTTACTCCAAAGTGTACAGGCAGCGCAATCCACCAAGTGCCAGTAAAGTGGAGAGACAGCATTTGTGAACAATCCTAAAGTTATCGTCTGTTCAACACAAATACAATTCAAATATGAGATGGCCAGACAATATATGAGATGTTTAAGATTAAGAAAATGTTTTTAACAAGCAGGAAAAAAGTTCACAAAACGGGGAAATCTAATTAATATGCTTTCATATCAAGATTTAATAGAAAATGACAGTAAAGTTAAAGGTGAATTGGATGCATCTGAAACATTTGAAGATTGTATATTCTATATTTTACTTTGTTCTGTTTGATCTTTGCTATTAACCTTGATACCAATTTGCAGCGTGTCAAGTTAATAACCAATAATTTTGAAAGTTCATTTATACATTTATATTCCTAGAATTTTTATCGTTATTAGAGTCAATACAAAATGAGTTTGTTCAGTAGGAATTCCCACTTACTAACATGTTCAGGAAACCATGTTTTGAACAGTTGATGGTGGTACTGCTTCAGCTAAGTGAAAGGTTTATAGAGTAAAGTGGTCACTTTTTTTCACTCAGGCCACAATCTGGACTTGTAGAGTCATCTTCACTATCCTGTAGGAGCAAAATGTTAATATGAAGTAAAGACTAGTAGCAAAACCAGCAAATAAGAAATGTCAGCTGATGGAGCACTAACACTCTTGAACTAAAAATTAATAATGATGGACATCAGGAAGAGTTTACATAACTAAAACAGAATTTATAATTATTATAATTCTTAATATAAGTATATATGATAATTACATAATACTTATATTATTACATAATATATGTTAGATAATGAAGCCAGATTGTAACAGCATCTCTTTCTTGCAAGCATCTCTTTCCAACTCCACATTCAGTAATATCATGCTGGTAGTTTGAAATCAACCGTCATAAGAGTATTTACACCATAGAAATTGGCAATTGCTACAAATCAAACCACTTTTGAGAGAGCTGGTTATTAAGTATTCATCAGGAAATCACTGAATATGAGTAACCCAAGAACAATGTATATTGGACATTTGTTTTATCTTCTTGGGAGAAATTTGTCTATTTTAAAATTAGGTTGTCTTTTTATTATTGAGTTGTTACTGTTCTTTTTATATTCTGAATATTAGACCCTTAACAGATATATGATCCGAAATGTCTCTCTCATTCTGTGGATTGTTCTTTCACTTTCCTAATGGTATAATTTTACAGCACAAAGTCTTTAATTTTGGTGAAGTCCAGCTTATCTATTCTTTTCTTTAGTTGCTTGTGCTTTAGCTATTATACCTAGAAAACCGTTGCCCAATCCACAGTCATGAAGATTTACTCCTTTGTTTTTCAGTTTTATAGTTTCAGCTCTTACATTTAGGTCTTTAATCCATTTTGAGTTAATATTTGTATATGAAATACAAATAAACTTTTGAATGTGATTGTAAAGAAATTGCATTCTTAATTTCATTTTTAGAATATCTGTTTTAGTATGTAGTCTTTCACCATTAAACATGATGTTAGCTAGAGGCTTTTTGTAGATGCTCTTTTATCAAGTTGAGGAAACTGCCTTCTTATTCTAATTTGTTGAGTGTGCTTATCATGAAAAGGTGTCGGATTTTGTCAAGTGCTTTTTCTACATCTGTTTAGGTGACTGTTTTTTTCCCTTTTATTCTATTAATATGGTGTATTACACTGATTGATTTTCAGATGTGGAATCAACCCTGCATTACTGGGACAAATCTTGCTTAGTCATAATGTATAATTCTTTTTTATGCCATTGCATTCAATTTGTTAGTGTTTTATTGAGAACTTTTGTGTCTATATTTATTACATACACTGGTCTATAATTATATTTTTTTTGCAGTGATTTTTTCTGGTTTGACTATTAGAGTTATAGTGGCCTCAGAGAATCATTTGAGAAGTGCTTCTACCTCTTCTATGTTTTGGAAAAATTTGTGAAGTATTGCTGTTACCTCTTCTTTACATGTTCATTAGAATTCACCAGTGAAGTCATATGTTCCTTGGATTTTCTTTATGAAAAGTTTTTGATTACTAAGAAACAGGCTTGGAAACAGGCTGAGAAACAGGGTTGTCTCAGTAACTATAATACTTATGAAAAGCAACAAATAGTCCTCACCTCGTCTTAGATTTTGGTTTCTAATAATATTCTCCTCTTAAAGGCTTCTTAGCTCCTTGGAGGGTAGCTGATTCCACGTTGGAACAGGAGAACTCAAGATGGGTCTGGAGCATCTTGTTGCTGTCGAGTGAAGATGAATCCAAGAAGTTTTGGTGGTGAAAGGACACAAGAGCCAGATTAAATGGCTCCCAATAGCCAAACTGTGACTATGTGAGCACCAAAGTGAAATAGCAGTCAGTTTATTAAGACGAGTCTCAAGAAGTTACGAGTATATGATGATATTTAAAAAAGGAAGAAATAATGTCTTTTCTCTATAAATAATGAATGCTATACTTAGGTTGACTTTTTTTCCCAGAAAAAAAAATTTACATTTAAATTTATGTGTGTTTTCAGAGTGGATAGAAGTGTTTCCATGCCCAAAAGCTAGTAAAGTCACTGTCAGTAAGGATCATAAATGACTTCTAACCCATGATTGGGGTGGCCTTGTTTATTGATTGTGAGTGAGCTGATTATTTGGCTATTACCTCTCTGATGAACATCTCTCTACTCTGATCTGAGCTGAGATTCTGAAACCAGATTTCTCTTTTGCCAGTTGGTTCCCTGCTTTACTCTGTCAATAGGGGCACTGGAAGGAGACTGGGGAGCTGGAAGAAGGGGATGGAGACAGGATACACTTCTTCCTGTTTGCATCCTTTTCCTGTGAGTGTCACACAATAATGTATTTTACCAAGGCAAGGGCTTGCAGTTGGTTCCAATTTGTCGTTTTCCCCACTCCCAGAATCAGCTTCATGGGGCCTCCTCAGAGACACCAGCACCAGATTTCAGAGATCTGGGCCCCAGACCCATGGGGCCCTCCTCTGGGCCAGAAAAGAAAATACAAGCAATCTCATTGCTAAAAAAAATTACGATGTATACATTTTTGCCACAATAATCTAGCTATGTTAGAAAGGATATGTGATTAACCAATTCATATTAAGAAAGAAACTGCTGCCTTACTCCATTGTGAAGATTGAGACATGAGCCAGTGAGTTACTGAGGAAAAAAAAACAAGAATAATATTTGTGCAGACTTTAATAATAACACCGAAAAGAACATTTGACAAATAAATACAAAGAGGCTCATAGTACCTTAAGAATAAGGGTCTACAGCCATCAAAAGATTAAGTGTGAAAATAAAACCCTTGACTTGGCCTTAATAAAATAAAAAGAAACACTAGGTCACAAATCCCAAGACTATTTAATGAGAAGCCTTAAGAGGTATAGCTTGTTGGGAGAAATAGTTTGAGGGTTTAAAATACTGCAGGGGTCTCTTGAACTCCTCAGAAAAATAAGGGATAACAGAATAGAGGATTTTTACATTCTGTTTACCTCAAGCATAGGAAGTGATCAGACAGGTGAAGAAAGACTTTATTCTCATTTAAACGCACTCAGGTGCCACCGCCAGTTAGGAAAGTGTGAAGGAGCCATCTGCTTCCTGGGATGTTCAAGTCTAGTTAGAAATCCTTCACGGGTTATTTAATTAAAAGTTCCCACAAGAGAAACAGAAGAATGAGAAACAGGGGAAATAAATAGAAAACAAGTAATAAGATGATAGACCAAAATGCTAACATAGCAATCATTACCCTCAATGTAAATAACCTAAATATACCTGTCAAAAGACAGAGATTGACAGAGCAGATAAAAGAACACAATCCAACTAGATGCTGCTTATAAGAAACTCACATCAAAGTCAATGATTAGGTAAGTTGAAAGAAAAAGAAGAGAAAACAGTGATTTTTTAAAAAGCAGGAGTGGCTATATTTTTAAATTAAAATTATTAATGTAACATTGGTTTATAAGTAGGTTTCACAGAGTGGCTATTTTAATATCTGATTAAAGTAGATTTGAAAGCAAAGAATAGATCTAGAGAAAAAGGAACACATAATGAAATGATAAATGTATTAATCTATTCAGAGGACAATGACCCTAAATGGATACACACCAAAAAATAGAACCTCAGAGTACAGTTGAGCCTTGAACAGCACTGGAGTTAGGAGTGCCAAACTCTCAGGCAGTTGAAAATGTATGTATAAATTTTGCTTCCCCCAAAACTTCATAGCCTACTGTTGACTGGGAAGCCTTACCGATAACACAGTCAATTAACACATATTTTCTATGTTATATATATTTATATACTGTAGTCTTACCATAAAGTAAGCTAGAGAAAAGGAAATGTTATCAAGATAATCATAAGGAAGAATACTGTACACATTTATAAAAAAAATAACTGCATGTAAGTGGACCCATGTTGTTCAAAGATTAAGTGTACATGAAGTGAAAATTAATAGAGATGAAACAAAAAATTTTTTTTCTCTTAATCTTCCAGGAATTTGACTCTCAATGCAAAGTATGCAGACACAAAAAAATGAGAAAGTGTTGTATTATTCATTTAAATGTGGAAGATGTTTGTTATAAAAAAAAAATTTGCTAAATGAACTGTGCTGATCTGACTTATCCTTGTAAAAATCTCAAAGGCTCATCTCTGAGTCAGAAATTTCAAAACCTCTATACCTACTTTCCTTCCTTGTGGGCTGAATGAGTTATACAAGCAGTGAAACTGGCAGATTTCAATCCTAACACAGTTGGAAGCCTGGTTTCTGATATTATTTATAGAATAAAGAATAAAAGGAACTTTAGTAAAATCTTAACTATGTTGACAAAACAAACAGCCAAACCTGTAGAAAGCCTTAAGAATTTACTTGAGCCAAGATTTTGAGGATATACTGGAAGGATTGAGAAAATGCTCCAGAGAATGGCCGTTTTACAATTCTTTTTATATATTTAGAATCAAAGGAGAAAAAGTAAGGAAGGTTATATGAAATATATTGGTGGTAGATTAAAGAGGCTGGAGAAAGCAAAGCGGGGAAATATCTAAGATTGGATAAAAAGGAAAATGGAGAGATACATACATCTGTTACATTGGTGGGCACATATAGTTAACGTTTAACAATTACAGCAAATAGAGATGATATGTGGGCAATGATAACAACAGAATTTTGATGTTATTGCCAACGAGCCTGTTTTTGAGGGGTCTGGAAGTGAAAATTACTCTGATATTCCAAAGACATGTTATCTTAGAGGTAAAGATGAACTTTTTACTGAGGATGCTATAGGCCTGGAATGTGACTATCCACCATGATCTGTCCAGTTAGGAGTTAATATTCAGACCATCCTGTGTGCTTACTTTCAGTCCCTGGGCTTGTCAGGACTGTGTAGTCCCCTTTTCATTTACAACTATAATGATCACTGCAGGTATAAAAATATGATTTAAATCTATTGTTGTCTATATTTTATAAATTGCTATGTTAACCAGTTTTAATTTTAAAAGTTAGTTAACTTGTAACTCTTTAAAATTTGCAGACATGATAGGATCTATGAGTTGTTCTCATATTTAAACAGCAATCAGTTTGGGTTTAAAATTCTAGAGTCATAATGTTCTTTACACGCCATCCTGCTGTCTCTTAACATTTGTTATTCTTAACATTTGTTAAGAGTAGAAAGAGTAGATTTCAGTAAAGAAATCTGATTCCTGCTTATTTAAATTCTTTTGGATAAATAGTTTTGTTTGTTTGTTTGTTTAGTGGCAAGAGTCTTTCTACTTAAATTTTAAAATTTTCACTTAGAAACTTTCTAGTCTTGATCTCACTTTATGAATTTTTTTCTTCCCATGTTGAACTTTCTCTCAACCTCTACTTACAGATTTCTTTTCAGGTTTACAGAGGTGTTCTTTTTTTTTTCTTTTTTAATTGAGGTATTATTGACAAACAACATATTAGTTTTAGGTGTACAACATAATGATTCGATATTTATATATATTATGAAATAATCACCACAATAAGTCTATTTAACACCACACAGAATTACAGAATTTTTTTGCTTGTGATGGGAACTTTTAAGATCTACTGTCTTAGCGACTTTCAAATACGCAATACAGTTTGTTATTTATAGTCACAGCACCGTACCAAAAGCTTTTTAAATATACATTTTTATCCCCATTTATGTTCTACTGTTCCATGTTATACTTTAAGAACATCTCTTATTTGTAGATTGGATTTAAATGACTTGTCCTCCAATTTTATTTCTTAGCTCTTCGGAATGTATTTTACATTTGGGAGTATTTCTGCAATGAATCTTCTCTGTTATTGATTTGTTTTTCATACCAGCACTTCTGCCTTTTATTGCTTCTAGTATGGAATCTGCTGGAGGTTTTTCTTCTCTCATCACTGTCCTATCCTATTTGACCCTGTTTCCTTTTCCTTTTTATCTAAGTCTATTCTGGTTTAATGGTGGTCATGTCCCCTCAAATTGTTTCTGGGGTTTGCTACACCTCTGTGAGCTCCCAGGCTATGTTTGTGACACTATGCCGAGGGTGAGTGCAGGATGTATGCTACACTGGTGATGAAGAGGGTGTGGGCCTCACAGCAGAAACAGCCAAGTGATACAGGGTGGGACTGAGTAGGGACAGAATGCACAAATAACATGCGTGTTAGGTACCATACTGAGGACTTTCCATAGGGACCTCATTTAGTCCTCACAAAAATACCTAAAAACGAGATATCATTATCCTGACACTCTTATCTATGCTGAACTGAACTGGATGGAAACAGAGAGTGGGCCTCAGGAGAGCAAGGCAGCCCTCTATTCCCCTGGTAATATTAACAATTTACTTTTTTTTTTTTTATGGTGACATTGTTTAACAAAATCCAGTAAGTTTCAAGTGTACAGTAAGTTTCAATTCAACAGTAAAGCATATACACATTGCATTGTTTTAACACTTTATTTTTACTTACACAACAGTATTCTTCTCATTAGAATTTTGTGAGGTCGGTTGAAAAGGTAATTGTCATGGCCCTCCGAGAACAGGAAAGTGAGGTTTGGAGAAGTGTAGTGGGGACTGAGCCCTGCCCCTTGATTCCTACGTTGTCTTTGACGTCTGGAGCCAAGACAAGCGGTGATGGAAGTAGAACAGCAGACTCAGAACCTCCTAGTAGTGGCATCATATCCTGTTGTGCAATTTTTCGGGGCCTTTAGTTAGGGTGTTGCTTTGTAGCTGTCCCAGGAGCCACAGTAGTAGTTGGAGTTGGTGCCCATGAAGGATGAGGAAGGTTAGGCTCTCGGGGCTGCTCTGGATGTTTTTCATCTCAGGTAAGGCGAGGAAGTGGTATGAACAGGTAAGGCTTCTGCCCAGGACCTCAGCAGGTCACACCACAAGAGAAGTTTCCCTTTTGTTTTAAATTTCCAGGGGATTCTACTCAAGGTAGAATCCTCAAATAGTTATTCCAGGCTGGGTTTCTTTACTCAAACCTAACAGAATATGGGCCTGAGAACAAAACCTAATAGAATATGGGTCTGAGAACAAAAACAAAAGGTGGTAGGAAAACAAGATGTCTGTGCATTTTGATGTTGTCAGAGACATGCAAATACCCTGGATGGGAAAAATGATAAGATAAATCTAAACTTGAAATAATCTAAAATAATTTCATTTGAGTTTAAAGGTTTTGTTCTTATATTCCATCATGGTGCTTTTGATATTGACAGTTTATTAAATACAAAGAATGTAATTCATTCAACAAATATTTCCCAGGGTTTTCCCATGAGGCATGAAATACCTTACTGCTAAGGACATGAAAATGAACAGAAGAGACCTTCTGCCTATTTTCATGGAGGGCAAGCTCCCAGGCCTCCGCTGGCTGCTGGGGTTGGAGGGCACTGTTGCTCAGGCTGCTCCATCTCCAGGCCCTTACTTCTCTTATTGCACAGCTCACACCTTCACTAAAAATGGAAGTGTTTGGGATTTTAGTTGCTCCTCCTCCTAATCCTTATGATTAATTGGAAAAATAACCACAGAAAGGAAAATGTCAACAGTGAGTTGATAGTAAGATTTGCCTTGCAAAGACACAGGGAGAGGGTGTATTCTGGGGACCCACCACTTTGAGCAAGGTCACAGATGATCACCTTGCTTTAGGTGTGCTTTGACCTGGGGTGGTAATCCAGATGGGCAGATGGAGTTTGGTTCTCATGGACCAGTGCATTTCCTTGTGTTTCATTCATATTTTCCCAAAGGAGTACTGGAAGAGGATGGAGGGTTGGAGGTTGTGTACTTGTGTGAGATAAAATCAGCAATATATATTTTGTTGTGTTCTGTGGGTGTAGGTTAGGGGTTGACTAAAAGCTCCTTCTAGTTTCTGCATCCCAGAGAGTGAAGTTTTTAGGTGTCTATTCATCCTTGGGTTGTGGCTATTGTAATCCCAACCAGACAGCCATGAGGTAGCTCAGAGGTTCAGGGCTGACTCTAGAGTCAGACTACCCGGGTTTGAGTTCTAACTCTACCTCTTTCTACTGTGAGACCTTGGGCAAGACATTTAATAACCTCTGGTTTATTAAATAACCTTGATTTCCTTACTTTCAAAGAGGAATAATAGCAGTATCAACCTTTGAAGTTAGTTTGAGATAGTATTTTAAACACTTAGCGATAAATGATATTTGTTAACATATTATTACATTATAATAATATTATTATTAACATATTGGAAGGAATTCCTTTTTTGCAATGGTGGAAGAAACAGTGCACAGATAGCACTTCAGCATTAATTTCTTATTGTCTCCATTCACAGTAGATAGGCAAGTTCAAAAGAAACCTCAGTCTCCTGTAACTCCTACAGTCTAAGTCCATTCAGGCTCCCATAACAAAATACGACAGATTGGATGGCTTATCAACAACAGAAATTTATTTCTTACAGTTCTGGAGGCTGTAAGTCCAAGATCTGGGTGCCAGTAAGGTTGGGTTGTGGTGAGTTTCCTCTTTTGGTTTGCAGACTACTGACTTCTCACTGTGCCTTCACATTGTGGAAGGAGGCAAGGCGGTTCTCCTGCTAATCCTGCTGATTTGCAAGAACCATATACAATTTAGCCATTGTAGTTAAAACAAAATAACTCACGGAGCTTAACTTTGATTCCCTGCTTACAGAATTCCAAGCTGAGGAAGAGTTTTTCCTAGAAGAGGGGCAGACACTGAAGGTGGACTGTCACTTCTCCCGTGAGCTGTACCTCTTCAGCCAGAAGGCATGGCAGAGGCTGACAGCTGGAGGAGAACTCGTGACATTGGTAAAAACAGAGAAAGGCTCAGGGATGTACCAAGAAGTCCAGATGGGGAGGTACTACCTAGAGGAAATCCCCGAAGACAGCATACTGCACGTCAAAGTGACCAATCTTCAAGTGGAGGACTCAGGATTATATCAGTGTGTGATCTACCAGCCTCCCAAAGACCCCGTCATCCTGTTCTATCCTGTCCGCCTGGTGGTGACCAAGAGTGAGTGACTTGGGGCTGGAAGGGAAAGGATGGGGAGAGCCAGGCTGGGTGGGGGTCAGAGCCATGTGATTGCACCAGCAGAACTGTGGCTCAGGATTTCTAGCAGCCCGTCTTTCTCCCAGAGGCTTCTTGTCTCTCATTTGAGAGGTATTTGGTCCAATATTGAGAGATGGTTTCTGTGTATGGGATTCCTAATTTGGGGTGCAGTTCTAGGAAGTGGGGTAAAGCGAAAGGAGAGTGGTAGACTTGTGATAATTTACTCTCATTCTTCAGGTCTTCATGTAGAAGTCATTTCCTTGAGAAGCTGTTATGATTCACTATCGCACTCCCAAATGTGCATTGATATGCTTACAAAGCAGTGCTTCTCAGACCTTACTGTGGGCACAAACCACCTGGGGATCTTATTTCAAATACAGATTCTGATTCAGGGGGTCGAGGGTGGGACCTAGATTCTGCATTTCTCATCTGCTCGCAGGTGATACTGATGCTGTGGTCTGTGGCTCCCTTTTTGGGTAGCAAGGCTTCAGAGCTTGTTTTGTGCTCCCTCTCATTGACAACTCTGTCTCACTGAGTAGTTGAGGCCTGTTTACTCTCCTGTCTTCCCTGTACATCTCTGAGCACTTTGAGAGAGGGGCCTGTGCCTTGCTCAGCTTTGTATCCCCAGCAGCTAACGTAGAGACTGGCACACAGTAGGTCCACAGTAGATGTTGATATTAAGAAAGGCAGAGGAAAAAGAGACAGGTTAAGATTCCTAGCACCTGAGAAATTCCAAGCCTAAGGAACACAAGGTAACATATACAATATATTAATAAAAGATGACTTGTGAAGCAATATGCCACAGGTACAGATGAGTGCAAGGCAGAGTGAATGGTAATCAGGGAATTATTCTTGAAGAAGATGGGGGCATATGGATTGGTGAAGAATAGCAGGCAAGTGCATTTCCAATGACATAAACAGAAAATTCCTTTCTTCTTTCATTTCTCCTATTTCTGACCTAGACTGACCCCAAGCAATTTTTTAAATCTTAGTAAAAGAAAAGCTTGCTTCATGAATGGCCACATTCATTTCCCTTCTCAGCTCCATTTATCCTACTGCCTGCCCATCCGTCCATCTATACATCAATACATCCATCTATCCAATGTGTCTTCTTGCAGATCCTTCAGGTACCCCTTTCTCAGACAAGGATCCTACTCAGAGCCTGGCTCCAAGTACCATCCTTCCTCCTATCACCATTGAGATCCAGAGCACACTTCATACCAGCCACAGGGCTGTGACTCAACTCCAATCCACGTCAACTGCCAGCCTCTCCTCTCCTGGCGTCGGCGTCAACCCCACACAGGGGCCAGATGTCATCAGGTATGGTTTCCAGGTCTCTGGGCCCCTGATTTGGTGGTCATGATTCCCAGCCCATGTGCTGAGAGGATGTGGGGGAGTGAGGGATGGGGGAGGATGGAGCACAGGAGCAGACTTGAGTTACTTCAATCTGGTGGAACTTCCCAGGAGAGGAAGGAGGTGGTGCGAGAGTGAGGAGGAGGCTCTTTGTGAGGCTGCCACTTTCCTCAGTTCACCTCTGTGTTTCCTTGCATGCCAAGGGAGAGAGGAGAGGGAAATTGCATCTTTGCTGAATTCCAATGGACCTAAGCCAAGCCCAGGGGCCTAATGGCATAATGGAAAAGCACTTTGAGGGACCTTGGATTCTAATGTCAGCCAGCTGACTGGCTGTGTGACTTTGGGTGAGTCAGGAACCCTCTTTGGCTTCAGTTTCCTTGTCTATACAGTAGGAAAGCTGGGAAAGTAGGGGTGGAAGTGGTAATTCAGCCAAACAGTTCTCAGCAGCTCCTGGGAGTTAGGGTTATACAGAGTACTTGCTTTTGCTTTGGTTTGTTTTTAGTATTGCTACATGTGCCCGAATTAGAATTTCTGGGGCTGGTCTCAGGATTTTTTATAAGATCTTTAGGAGAATTTTAATGTGCAGGCAAAGCTAAGAACCACTAACTTTGCATGCACACCCCTCTTCACAGTTTATTATCAAACATTGGTTTGTCTTAGAATGTGTTTATCATGATATATTGAGTTAACAGGTAAAGAAATATTCTTCCATATTCTCACTAATCTAACATCTTTTTTCTCCATATTCTCTTCTAGTCTTTATACATATTTTAACATAGTAGTAATTCTAATTATAAACATTTTTTTCATTTTTCTGTGCTAAAACTATTTTTCGATATTGCTGCATAGTCTTTGTAATTATAATTTCAATGAGTTCACACTTATGTATCAACGGAGAAGCCATAACTTATATAATAATTTGCCTGTTGTTACACATTGAGATTGTTTCCATTTTTTAATAGTATTAACTCTGAGATGAACATATTCTCGTAGATGTCTTTTTCTTCTTTTAAATAATTTATTCAAATGAAACTTCTTTTAAAGGAATTTAAAAGTTTATATCACTCTGTATACATATTGCCAAATGGTCTTCCAAAAATTGGAAATGATTTGCAGTGTGAACCATGAGGCATAAGTGAAGCAGTATCACTGAAAGGCTTGCCTACAAGAATTTAGTATTTCTAAAATATTCCTGCCAAAATAGATGTGAACTGGTAACTGCTTCCTTTTCTCTATTACCGTGGATGATGAGTTCTGTGTAGATAGAAGTGGTACCTTTTTTCCCTTATGTTGTTTCACTGGCACCAGCCTAAGTAGGTGCTTAATACATAGTAAGTGCTCATTATATCTTTGTGGACTAAATAAAATAAATGATATATGAGAATCAACATTTTTGTTTAGTCACTACTTTTCTTTTCCAGTATATAAATGAGTACATAACTTTTGTCCACATTCCTTCTAGAGTCTGTACCTCTTTTATCTATTAGCTTTATCTATTAATTAATGATGAACTAGTCTCTCAATTAGAGTTCAGTTAGGAAAGCAGATGCTACTGAGCTGTTTGGAAATGAGGTAATTTAATACAGGGAGCATTTTGCCCAGGTGATGGAAGAACTGAGACTCCAGGCTGGGGATAGATGGTGAGATCCTTCAGAGGAAGCCACTTGTCACTCTGTCTTAGGGTGGGTTCCCCAAAAGCAGGCTGTAGGACAAATCTTGTGTAAAGGTTTTAGGAAGCAATCCTAGATAAAACCATTAGGGAAGTGGGACCAGGTGAGAAGAAAGCCTAGCAAAGGGTGTCATAATCAAGCTGGGTCCCATGAGGGGAACTTTGGCTCAGTTCTGCAGAGGGCCCTGGGGACCCATGGATTTACACCCAGAGAGTCTCTATCAGGAACTGGGAGCTGAAATATTTATATTCCCACATTCCCAATTGTTGGTAAGGGTGGCCCAGGGACACATGAGTTCTCAGGCACTGCAGGGTTCTGGCAGCCTTTATGTGTTCTCCAGAAGGGTTGCATGCTGGCCCCTGGAGTAGATGCATCCAGGAGCCCCGTGCATAAAATGTTAGAGGACTGGGAGGGAATATGGCAGGACACTGGCAGGAGGGCCTGGGAGGTGGTGAACTTAGCTGAGCCCAGGGCTGAGACCTTCGTGAAGCAGAGCTCAAACCCTGGAGGGCCAGAGAGGCACTGGCTGGCCAATCCTGCCCCATTTCCTCGCTAGTATCACCCGCGGCCGAACTTGACCAAGCCCCGTTTGACATCTAGCTCCCAGTGATAAAGGACGGTTTCATAGGCTGGGGGTAGATTTCAGTACAAAAGGGCCATTTCCTGCCTTTTATTGTCGTTATGTCATTTGCTTCTTTGCTAACTTGTACACTCAGTTTTAAGTTTTGTGTAGGTAACTGCATTAATTAAAAAATTACTACTTTGCTTTATTTCTTACTTGTGCTTGATTCTATTTTCTGGTGACTTTTCTTTCATTTAAAATTTTTAATTTAAATCTTTAATCCATCCTTGGGAAGGGAGCTATTATGCTATATGATATAAATTGTAGAAAATAGAAATTTTTCTTTATATTGTATGACAAGACTATTAGCTAAAAGTCCTTTCTGACATCCTGGGCTGCTGATTGATTTCCTTAGATATTAAATTCTTATATAACATTAGATCTGTCTCTGAACTTTAATCTTTTTCACTGCTGCCTATTTCCCTTTTTGTTCCTGTGTCATATCATGTGGATTAATTGTTCTATAATCTATTTTCATATTTACTGAGTCTAGACAGGCCAAGTGTCCTCACTCATTTCTATCCCTTTCTTATGCTTTCTACTGATGTTTATCCAGGACATTGAGAATCATTTTTGCTGAAATCTATACAAATTTATGATAGGATTT
This sequence comes from Macroglossus sobrinus, assembly GCA_004027375.1. Classification (NCBI taxonomy): domain Eukaryota; kingdom Metazoa; phylum Chordata; class Mammalia; order Chiroptera; family Pteropodidae; genus Macroglossus; species Macroglossus sobrinus. Next base: position 52,112 of record PVKZ01000767.1, read on the forward strand.
TGACAAGGATTAGATTTTTTTTTTCAGTTGATAGATGAGGAAACTGAAGTTTCCCCCAGGAAGTAGGTCATGATGCTGAGAACAGAGAATTTCTTGGCACTGGGGCCCTCTTTCCACTCATCACAGTGGAAGAAGAGGAACTTAATAGGCCTGCCCTATCTCCCTGCTGCCTCTTCTGGACCTTATGTTTTCGACTAAATATAGGAAATGGGGCAAACTAAATGTATAGAGCCAGTCAGTATGGGGAAAGGTTCTGGAAGGACCTATGCAGATAAAATAAGGGGTGTGAAGGACTTATAGAGAGTGAAGCTCAAGTATGAAGGAGTGTCATTGCCAGCAGCAACATTAATTCTTCTCTCTCCCCCAGGATCTCTCTGATCAGCATTGTTGTTTTCGTGGCATGTGGAATCCTGAGTAAGAGCCTGGTTTTCACCATCCTGTTGGTTGTCACTCAGAGGTCATTTAGACCCTAGGTCCATGAACCCACAAGAATGATTTGTGACCTTCGTGCATGTCCCTCTGGCAGTTGTGACAGAAGAAGACTGTGAAGGGGAAGGAAAGAAATGAGACGATGACTGAGCTGAATTTGTAACGCAGGTTATTTATAAGGCTCGGGATCCTACCTTTTTGGTCCTGCTAACTCCCCTTGTTTCACTAATAAACTTGGGTGTGTGCTTTGTCCCATCAGAAGAGAAGATACAGTCCCTAACATACCCTGAACCTCCAGTGGTTCAGGGTTTGCCTTAAATAAAGACATAGTCTAAAGCTTTTCACTGCCACTGTCTTGAGGGGGTCATGAGGTACAGAGGGCACAGCTACAAAATCTGTCTTGGTCCCTGCCCTGGACCATAGTATTTTGGCCTGACCTGGACAAATCTCCACTACAGAAAAATTCTGCTCTTCCACCACTGGGAGTTTCCTTTCTCTAGAATCAGACTCTTGGGTTCCTCCCTTCATCTGTCGCCCTGTCCAACACTCCCAGTAAAGGCTGTTGAAAACTATAAAATGAGAAGAAGACCTTATTTGAGAAAGAGAAACCAAGAGAATTCCATATTTGAGAAAGAGAAACCAAGTTAATAAGAATGCTGCATCCTGGGGACATACTGGGAGGGTGAGATAGGATTCAAAGGATAGGACTGATAAAGAGTATCATTTGTCTATTGTGTGCTTCATCACTGGATCCTCAGAAAAATTTCACGAAGGCAGAGAAGTGTGTGACTAGAATGAGGCCACATGAGTAGTAAGTCACCACTTACTGGCAGGAACAAAAACTGAAGAAGTCCTTTACTGAAGACTAAGTCCTTCAAAGCCAGGAGTTCTGCCTATAATGCCTTTAAATGCCTCTTTTCCTTGTATCACACATGGGGCAGGGATAATGTGGTGACAAGATCTCACCATTTAGGCTTCTGGAGGCTCTTTCTTATGTGCACTCCTAGTTCTCCACTCTGTCTTCCTCTATCCCTCTTGATCTGCTTCTATAACTCCCCTTCAGCTCCCATGATCACCCATGAAATAGGTGTCTAGACCCACCTGTGTCTTGCAAATGCCAACAGATTTAAATCAGGGCTTTTTGATTTCCCACCTCTTTTGGCTCTAAAGGAGAAGGGTCTCCATTAGCAGGAGAAAATAATAGGTCCTTCTATTCCAATTCAGGAATGGCCAAGGCCAGTTTAATCCTAAATTCCCCAAGAACAAACGCACTTTACCACACACAATCCTCTTGTGTTAGAAAACCATATTCCTATAAAAGCAGAGCAGAGGATGGGAAGAGATTGAAGGAAGGGTTTTTACCTCTGGGCTCCCTCTCTGTGGAGTAGCTGCCTTCCTCTACTGGAGGCCTCTTCAAGCTCCTCACCTAAAAGCAACTATCTCCAAGTCTGGGCAACTGCTCCATCCCCTCGCACCATTAGGCCCAGGGGTGATAATAACTCACCACTATCACTGGCCTCAGGATACTGTGGCATTCCTTACTGGTTTCCCCAATTCTGCCACACTTTTATCAAGCACTTTGCAATTACCCAGTTTCAGTGAGCCACCTGTTTCTTGCTAAGACCTTCAATAATATAATAGTGTTATGTGGTTAATTACACAGGCCTTGGAATTAAACAACAGCCAGGTTTGAATCCCACCTCTACAGCATCCTTGAAATGTGTCTGACCTTGAGTGACTTGGTTAATTTCTCTAGCCCTCATCCTGGAGATATTCCTCATTGCCTCATGGGCATAATAACCAATACTGGTCATGATTCTTGATGCCAACAACTGAATCCAATTCTGGCTATCTTTAACAGCAAAGAAATTTAGAAGGATGTCAGTAGCTCGTAGAGTTGATGAGAAGGCTGAAGGACCAGGTTTAGAAAACAGTAGAAATCAAGAGAGAATGGTGAGTAGAGTCCTTGGATGAGGTTATTGCATGAGACAGTCAGGTGATGAACTTGCCATTGATGTTACTGCCCCTGTACACTTGAAGCCACCAATACTTGCCACCGTACCATTCCTGAACTCTCAGTGCTTAAACTGCCTCTGTGCAGTCATCTCCAACTGGCCCTGCATTTTGTATCACACCCTCAGGATCCAGAATTCTGGGAAGACTCATGTATTTGGCCAAGCTTAGGTCAAGTCATATGCTTGTACCACAGATACCAGGGAAAAGGGGCATACGCAATAGAAAGGGAAGTTGAGCTCTACATCCTAGAGAGACCCACACTTTGGGGCATATCCTCCAAACAGAAAAGGCATTGGGTGCTAGAGACCTAAAAGATGACAAATATTCATTATACAACCTCTCAAAGCTGATAGAATTAAATTTAAGATAACCTGAGTAAAGCGCTTGGCACATAATAGGCCTTCATTCCATGGTAGTTACTCCCAGTACTGTTATAATTGTGGTCTCGATGCCTAGACTGGGGGCTTAAGGAAGCACTCACTTTGTACATAGGCAGAGTACCCTAGGATCGCCTTGGGGCCTTGGGGTCCATCTGACCTCATATAGAGCTTTTATAGGAATTGTCTATTTGGACCACTTGCCTCAGAAGCAACTGGGCTGCTTGTTAAAATGCAAATCTCAGCAACTGGTCCGGATGGCCTAGAAGGTAGAGGCTGTGGATGTCTCCTCTCATGACCACACCACAATTATAGCAAAACTACAGAGCAACCATCATGCAAAGTAACCTGAGGTCTGGCTGAACATAAGCCCTACAACTAGGGACAAAAATTAAAATTCACCTTCAACCAGTAGGAGGGATGCAAGATGGGCCAAACCCACAATCATGTGTGGTAATCGAGAATTAGAAGGTCATCTTGGCTGCAGAGCCTCTCCTCAACCTGAGGACCAAGGGGTCCTGGCCCCACACTGGGCTCCCCAGCCCAGGGTTCCAGTGCTAGAAAGAGAAGGCTCCACAATTTCTGGCTGTGAAAACCAGTGAGATTATGGCTGAGTGAGATGGGGGGTGGGCTGCAGGATTTATAGGCATTCTTCTTAAAGGGCCCACACCTGGACTTACTCACTGATAGACTCACTTGCTCTGAGGCAGCTGCTCGAGGAGCCCCAGCGACATATGGGGAGATACTGGGTTGTCAAGCTTCAGGGCAAGGGCTGGAGGGGCAGCTTTCTGTTGGACAGAAGTGCTGGCAGTATCCGTTGTTCCTTTGTTGAGCCCTCCCCAATCCCAGTGTGCAAATGCAGGTACTACCATATCTGAGTCTCCATCAGTTTGGATAACTCAGGCTTATAGGTGCCTTGAGGTAGAAACCGAGGCTGGCTGCCAGTAGTGTGGGGCTTGGAGCTGGTCAGCAAGAGTTCACAGGGTATGCTGAGGCCAGATACTGCTTCTTTGGGTTTTGTGAGTCTTTGAGAGATTTTAGAAAAGTCTATAGCAAGAGCCAAGACAGGCCACTTGTATGGAATAAACCACTGGAAATGGCTTGGGTGAGCTCAAAAGTTGGGAGAGGTGGAGTCTCAGGGAATCATCTGGATGGAGCAACCTGTGTTATAAGGATGCTCAATGACTTAGGGGTAAAGAAGATAAACTCAATGAGAACTTTAACAAAGAGACAGAAAACATAAAAATAAATATAGAAAACATAAAAGGGAAGTAGTCGGAAATGAAGAATACAATATATGAGATGAAGAGTACAGTAGAATGAATCAACAGATTGGATGAAATGGAGGATCGAATCAGTGATTTAGAGAATGGGGTAACCAAGGACACCCAATCAGAACAGCAACAAGTTAAAAGAATCCAAAAAATGAAGATAGTTTAAGATGCCTTGGGGAAAACATCAAGCATAACAACATTTGCATCATAGGAATATCAGAAAGAGATGAGAGAGAGCAAGAAATTGAAAACCTATTTGAAAAAATGACAGAAAATTTCTTGAATGTGGTGAAGGAAATAAATGTATAAACCCAGGAATTTCAGAGAGTCCCAGACAAGATTAATCCAAGAGGCCCACATCAAGATACATCATAATTAAAATGCCAAAGGTTAAATACAAAGAGGGAACCTTAAAAGCAGCAAGAGAAAAGCAATTAGTCATCCAGGAGGGAGCTCCCATAAGATTATCAGCTGATTTCTCAACAGAAACTTTGCAGGCCAGAAGGGCTTGGCACAAAATATTCAAAGTGATGAAAAGCAAGGACATACAACCAAGATTATTCTACCCAGGAAAGCTATCATTTAGAATCAAAGGACAGATAAAGAGATTCCCAGACAAGAAAAAGCTGAAGGAGTTCATTACCACCAAGCCAGTATTATGGAAAATGTTGAAGAGACTTTTTTAAGAAGAAAAATATGCTCCACCCAAAGGATAGGATGGCTGAATGGATAAGACAACAAGACTCTACAAGAGACTTACATCAGATTAAAAGACATACACAGACTGCAAATAAAGGGATGGAAAAGATATTTCATGATGAACTGTAGTAAGTCAAAGAAAGACAAATGCCATATGTGGAATTTAAGGAACAAAATAAGCAAACAAAAAAAAAAACAGAAACAAACTCATAGATACAGAAAACATTTTGAGAGTTACCAGATGGGAGGGGGTTTTGGGAGGCGGGTGAAAAATGGAGAAGGGATTAAAAAGTACAAATTGGTAGTTACAAAATTAGTTGTAGAGGTATAAAGTATAGCATAAGGAGTATAGTCAATAATATTGCAATAACTATATATGGTGTCAGAGGGGTACTAGATTTATTGGGGTAATCACTCTGTGAGTTATATAGATGTCTAATCACTATATTGTATATCTGGAATGAATATAATAAGTTTGCCAACTACAATTAAAAAATAAAACGTGTTATTAAAAAATGCAAATCTTTGGGCCCTCCCCAGACTTACCAAATCAAAATCTCTGGAGGTGGAACCAGGCATGTGTATATTTGCCAAGCTTCTCTATTGATTCAGCCACATAACCATTCTTAAGAATCATGGTGTAGAGTAAGAATAAAGAAGACATGTCAATAGGAAGGTTTGAACGGGACCTTGAAGGGCAAACCAAATGTGAATGTACAGTGTCATTTCAGACAGGAAGAATAACAGAAGGGGTTATGGGATGTAGTGGTCAGGGTCCAGTCATGAGAAAGTCTTGGTATCCTGAGGAAATGAGTGGAGTAGAGGTGAGACATCAGATGGGTGGGTCTGCATTTGCTATGGTAGAGAATGGAGAATTATTGAAAGTTGCCCAATAGGGCGATGACATAATGAAAGCAGGAAGGAAGATGTCACAAGGGTATCTTCTGCATTTTCCTGAAGTGTCTCCTCTCATTGGATTTACCTCAGGGTTTCTCAATTGCAAAGTAACAGCTAAGCCTCTCAGGGAAGATGGAAAACATCCATGTGAAGCAATATCCTCTAGTGGCTGCTAGAGCTCCTGAGAATGGCCAGCACACAATAGATTCAGAGAGTGGACTGAATGGAAAGGATGGGGCTCTGGAGGAGAGGGCGGGGTGTGGAAATGACTGCTGCTGCTGCTGTTTTAGGCCTCAGGTAAGGAGAGGCAAAGAGAGGGAGGTAAATGCCAAGGGGAGGTACTTACTAAAAGGGATTTTCTCTTCTTTATGGGGAACTGAAAAGGGATCAGGAAGGTAATAAATGCAGACTGTGCTGGTTGATCCTAATCCAGCAGGGACTGGGTGATAAAACAGAACATGGGGGTTCCTCTAGTGCACCTGAAAGTTGAGAAAATTATGTGAATTCGACCAAACAATCTCTCATTGCTATGCTGATACCCTGGGAGGTGTAAAGCAGCATAAGGCATGGTTTCCCCTTAAAGGAATGTTCAGGCACCGAGGTAGAGGAACATGAGTAGGGGAAAAATTAAAGTGGCAATATGAAGACCAAAATACAATGGAAGTCATTCTAGCACAGCACAGAAAGGGAGTGTAGAAAAGAGGTTAAATGTTCTGGAAATGGACAGAGCTGGGTTCAAATCCTGTTTCTTTCACTTTCTACATATATGTGACCTTAAAAAGTTCTCTAACCTCTTTTAGCCTCAGTTTCTTCATTTGTAAATAATATCTACTCAGAAGTATTCATTTTTAAGTGGTACCTACTTCAGAGAATTGTCCTAAGAGTTTAACAGCAGACTGATATAAAATACTTGGCTCAGTATTTAAGGATTAATAAGTGCTTAAGAAAAGTTATGGTGGATGATGACAACGATGATGATGATGCTATAACCAGGTGTAGGGTGATCAACAATATTGAAGGTTGAGAGGATTAGCGCTAGCTAGAACTGTTCAGTAGATTCCTTCTGGGACCAAATGGTGTGGCTATGGGTGGGGAGGAGTGGGAAGAGCATTCAGCTTGGGGACACCAGGAGCTAATATAAAGTATTACATACCTGAAAACAAGGGACATGTCTGGGAACCACAGGTAGAATAGAGCATGGGTGGTATAACTGGTTCAGTTCCTTTATTTATTTATTTATTTTACTTTTAAATAACTTTTTATTATGAAAAATTTCCCTATAACGTATAGGAAAAATAGCCACCATAGACTCATCACCTGGATTCAAACTTTGAACATTATTGATATTTTGCCTTTGCCTGAGCTGTTCCATCTGTGTGTATATTGGTGAAACTGTTAAAACATTTCATAGTAATTGACAGAAATCCTAAATTACTCCTAAATGCTTGAGCTACTAAGACTCTTGCTTGTGCTCCTGTATCTGAGATGCTTAGAGATGGGAGAATCATCTGTTCAGTGAAGCACTTTGATTTCTCATTCTAGGATTCTAAGCTATGCGTAAAGAGAAGAAAATGTGCCTACTAGAAGGAAGGAACCTGACCATATCCCGTACTGACAACATTGTGCTATATGCCTCCAGCCTCAAAGCCTAGCAGCCAATGGGGAGCCAGGGCCACCCAGAGACACTGTACACTCAAACACTAGAAACACAGACCTAAACCAGGCACAGGCTGGGAGATATCTTCTGGAAGATGACGCTATCAATGCTGTAATCAGCGTTGCAGTGACAGAGGCAGGACTTGGGGCTGCATCAGTGTGTGATTGACCTCTCACCTCAGAGCCCCCATGTACCCTTTCCTACAATTTTGCTGATATAGTGTGAAGGTGAGCAGCAGCGAGAGCCTGGTCAGGTTGTAGAGGCTGAGCTCCTCTGCCACAGGCCAGAGCCCCATCAGCCATGAGGGTTGCTTTGGAGAGAGGGCACAGAGTAATGGGAAAAGCTCTCCACCCAAAATCAGAGCACTTGGGTGTTCTACTCTCTTGCTTGGTAGCTTTGAGGAAGTCATAGCTCCTCTCTGGGCTTCAGTTTTCTTACTTGGTAAGGCAAGAAAGTTAGACTAGGTCATCTCAAAAATCTTACTCTGGCAGAGAATCTGCTAGAGGAACTGGATAACTGAATGACTATGTGCCAAGTATTGCCACTGTTTCTACTGCACAAGGGAAAAAGGCTTCAACAGGCTATGTTACTCACTACATGTTTCAGCTGATACATGGTGCAGCTGGGCTCCTACAGAGATCTGTCTGATTTGGTTGTCTTTGATGAATACTGAAAATGGGGCCAGCGTAGCCAGTAAAAACTGTTCCTTTTTCAAGGGATTTAAAAAGTAGTAGTAGTAGATTTAAGTAGTAGTCGATGCGAAACGAAGGGCCTTTCTCTGACCTTGAGTTGCTTCTCTTTGGTGGGAGCACGGCCAATTCTCCCCCTCCTTTCTTAGAAAGCCTGTCTACTCACAGTGGAGATGGAGCTAGAAAGGTGGAGCCTGACACTTCTGTTTCGAGCTTCTCAATACACCTTCTCCTTTTGAGCTGGAGAGGCCTCCACCACACAGAACACTGGTCATCCGCTTCCTGCTAACTCAAATATGTGAATATCAGACCAGGATTGGGCTGAAGTTCAACTTCATAGTACAGTCTGGAAATAAAGAGTTAACTAAGCAAAATGGTAATGCTGTAGGCAAGTCTGGAGGGGGAAAAAAAATCCCCCAGTTCTTTAAGAACATCTAATGATACCCGGTAATTAACAGACTGGTTACAAATGGTTTTATACAGTCAGTTAAGCAGTTTCATTGCCCTCTACTCAGGAACATTTTTATTAATTTGGTCTTAGTACCCGTTTGTGTGGAAGTACTAAACTGTTGCAAGTGGGGCTGTTGCAGGATAACAGGAGGTTTACTGGCCTGGATTCCTACTCCCTCTCTACTCTGAACCTATTCAGTAACCTTAAGCAGGTCCCTCACCCTCTTCTAGGCTTTCTCCATGGTGACATTCAATGGCTCCAATTCTCTGGATTTCTCTGTATTTATTAAGTTCAGAGAAACAAAGGCCTTATATTTTACCTTTGGCAAAGTTTGTCCAGTAGACAGCTTGAGCCCCACCAGCTTTGAATCCATCATTCAGTAGCTGCCTGGTTCTGTAATTCAGAGAGTAAAGATAACAAGAGAAATAATTTAGAATGACTGAGCCTATACTGCTGAATGACAGTGATGTCAAGTTCAATACATGATAAATATAAACATAATTATTTTCATCAAACCACACATAACAGGCAATGGAGTTTTGATAGCAGCTTTATATTCCTTTCTCCATTAATTGGAGAAAACTGTAGGCTAACGTGGCTAAGGAAACTAAGTCTAGTACAGATTGTTTCTGCTCTAGGACTTACTGGTCTTCCAGGGTAAACAAGAATATAATATTCTGAAAAGGACATTTGAATAAATACTATGGTTGAGGGGAGAAAAAATGGCATCGAGGGGGGCTGTTTTTTAGTTAGATTAAACCAAATGAATGGAGAGTTTTTCCTGGAGTGGTGTTGGGCCTGCCCAGAGATAGGTGTACTTTCCTTCAGTAGATTGTGGGGAATCCTTCTTTATTTATTCTTCACTTTTTCAGCTGGGGGACAGCATGGCAGTGGATAACCACAGAAAGAAACTTACATAATGTGGTGATATTTTGAGGTGATGAATGTTGTCCACTCAGCCCTACTACAGGGAGATACCTGAAATAAGAATTTCAGGGAGAGAAGGGCAGGAAGAGGGAGCTTTCCTGGCTAATGGACAAGATCCATGATAGGTTGAAAGCAAGAGCAGAACTTGTTGTGGGCCACTTGACTGTGATGGGTTGAGTGGACATGGGTGCTGAGAGCTGAAAAATTAGGCTAAGCTAGTTGGACAAGACTCCAAAGGCTGAGACCAGCAAGATATACAGAAATACACAGCAATGGAGTCAGGAGATGTGGGTCCCAGTGCTGGCTCTGCTGCTGTCTACTGAGCGACTTTGAATATTCCCTGCCTACTTTATTCCTTGGGTGGTTAGATTAGATGGTGTTGAATGCTTTTTCTACCTTTGACCATCTAGGACCCTGTGAACTTTTATTCCCCAAATAGACTATAGTGCCATGGTGGTGAACATGGGAGAAGAATGCTCAGACTGTAGGAGAAGAGAAATTATTCCAAACATCTTGTAGGTCCCTCTCCTGCTCAGATTAATTATCTAGTCTGTGTCAGCAACCTGGCAAGCTTACGGTATGCTATCCCATCTTCATCAAGCATTCCCTGGGCACCCAGTAAGGGTCTGATGTCAGTCAAGGCCATCAAGAGCTTTTTACCTCTTCGGGAACATGGCACCTATTAAAGAGAACCAACACTAAAGAACAATCTAGATTTAGCACAAACTGTATCTGAATGAGGTTCACTGCACAGAGGCCACAACAAAGCAGAATAAAACTTTGGGAATAGCTGGAGCCCTCTGCTCATGCTCCATACATGGGCTACAGAGAGCCAGACTAGATCATATGGAGGACTCTCTCCTGCTCCAGGAAGGCCGAGGAAGTCATGAACCCCAGCAGAGAGAAAGACCTCCACTTTTATTTCTATCCCAAAGCCCTCAAGCAAGCCTTGAATATTGTTTTCTCAAGGCAGCAGAAGTCCTATTCACCACCAGCACAGGAAAGGAGCTGGGGTTCAGGGAGCTAAGAACATATAAGTGTATTATACTCCTGATGTTAAGTCATTACCTAGAAAACGTGGCCCAAGTGAGAATGTAACCTGAGCAATCAGCAGCCTCTTCCTTGGAGTTAAGGAATGGGATTGACAGAAATATTTCCCTACCCAGAGTTGCTGGGGTGTGGGGGCTAGAGGTGAGTATAGAGAACACTACCTATAGGGGGAGAAACTTTGAAAGTAGCAGAGGAGGAGGTGGCTGCCATGCTAGGAGCAGGCGGTGAGAATGCACACATGGAGTATGTCAGTTGCAAAGGTGGGCAGTTTGGATGAGAAGAGAAGAGATGGGTAAGGTTAAAGCAGGACCATAAATTCAGAGTATGAGAACCCTGAGTGCTGTGCAGTCTTGTGCACTTTGTCCTGTAGGCAATGGGGAGCATGAAAGGCTTTCCTTGGCCCCTTGAGAGGGGGAATGAGGGCTCAGTGCAGAGTGGCACAGTAACTGTGTGCAGGAGGTATGCAGAAAAAAGATATTAGGGGCAAGAGACCAGGTAGATCCCTTTAAGGTGAGAGCCAGGGCAAAGGATCATGGGAAAGGTAAAGGTCCATCCTCGAAGGGTGGAAACCCCTGCTCCGCTGCTCTCACGGTCAGGAGAAGGGGAGCAGGCTGAACTTCAGAGCAAACATTCAGCAGACACCTTGGATTTAGGAGGGTCAAACCTAGGACACAAACACTTGCCCTTGACCTTTTAGGCCCGCCACTTGCCCCTGACCATTCTAGCCTGCTAATGCCAGCTATTGTTCTGACTTGCAGATTCATCCTAAAAAAGCACCTGGTGTTCTCAATCCTGTTTGTCCTTCTCTGGAAAGCCTGGGCCTCAGGTGTGGGGGGACTAGGGCTATGCTTGGATGAAAATGAATTAGGAGACCGAGATGGTGGCTGCAGGTGTAACTTTAGATGGACAATGTCCTAGTGGTTCCCCAGAGCCTGTCCTCTGACTTTCCTCACTTCTGTTCTCAGGAGTCTTTGGACGTGAAGCAGGGCTAGCCCTGGAAACTATGAATGGGGCTAGGTTGGGCTCCTCAGGACAGGAAGACCTGGAGGTGAGAGAAGCGGGTGAGGATTTTTTGCTGCTTGGCCATTCAGTCTCTTCTTCAGAGGAAGGAGGGAAGCTGAAGCTGTGGCTGACATGGATGAGTCATTTTCAAATACTATTTATTTCTCTCGCTCCCCGCGTAAGGCAAACCCTGAGAAGCAGCAAAGTCACCCTACCAGGAGCTGACAGGCAAGACTTCCTCCCCTAGCAGATATTACATTCCACTCCCTGTTCAGTAAATAAACCAATAAATGAATTTCTCTCTCAGGAAAATAAAAGGCTTTCTAAACTTCTTCTGTTAAATCTCTGCCCAGTCCCTCTTACCCAGTGTTCAGTTGCCTGCAGACGCCATTAAGTCGCTAACAACGAGGCGGCTTAATACCTAAGATGGCCAACGGCTGATGCAATCGGAGACCTAACACTGCACCAGGGACCTTCTGGGCATGGAAAGACCCTCATTGTGGAAACAGAACAATGGAACATTACGCCCAGCACATCCGGGACCAAAAGAGCCTTTAAAAACAACTCCCTCACCCCCTGCACTCGGGACTTCTCTGGCCCTAACCCCGGGACCAGTGAAACTCGCCCGCAGACCCCCCATAAGTACTTTGCTTTGGTACTCTGTGCTTTTTATTCAACAACGGGCGATCACCCAGAGGGAGAAAAAGAGGAAAGAGACCCCAGGAAGTAATCAGAGGCCAAGGAAATGGCAAATGATTTTTACTTAAATACCATAATTAAGACTTACAAAGCATAATTTAAACAAACCTTGTATTCATTCCCTTACAGCTATCTAGACTCGCTTTGCTGGGGAACCTCTTTGGCCCTCCTTAAAACCTATGGCAAGACCCATCACTCTTCTGGTCATTTTTAAAAAATAGACTTGATCTTTTTTTTAGAGCAGTTTTAGGTTTGCAGTAAAATTAAGGAGATAGTGCAGAGTTTCCGTATACTCCCTGTCCCCATGTTACCATTTGGGAGTGATTTGAACTCTGGTGTAACCCAGCGCCGGGGTGGGGTGGGGGCACAGATAACGTCACAGAAGTGTAATTAACATTTGTCCTCTGTTCTTCCTTGCTGATACAGCAAAGAATCACAGGTCAGTGAGATTTAGAAAAAGTAAGGTTTGTTAAAGATGTGTTTTAGAAGGAGATGGGCCATGCTGAGGAAGGCTGTAGCCTTGTGGAATTTGGGAGGTGAAAATATAAAAGAAATAAAAGACAGAGTACACCCCAAAGGAGGAGTGTGTTTTCAATAAAGACAGCTGTAACAGTGCAGATGTGAGAAAGTCTATATTATATTTGGGCCGTGGTGGGCCCATGCGAAGGAGGTGAGAATAGAAGATGAGTAAGTCCACAGTAGCTGCCAAACTAAAATTAAAGGAGCTCAAATTTTAAAGTTTTTTTTTTTCTTATTGTCAACCAAAAACAGATTAAATGAAAAATAAATATCCATTCTATTTTGGCTTATGGCAAACACACCCTCTGTCTATTGTAGAGTTACATTATAATAACAAGTTCCTATTTACCAAAACAATGTATATCACATTGAAGCATAAAAAGATAGACACAGAAAATAAATTTTTATTTTTTTCCTGTTCAAAATTTATGGTACTTGTTTTGGAAACATCAGTGTGTTTAAGTAAATGACTCCTATTTCCCACCAATCTCCTCTAATTTATTCCTGGGATACCAACGGGATCATTAATTGTTCAGTGACATTTGGAATATTAAGTTCCCAAAACTGTTACATTAGTGAAAATAATTCCACTTTAGCGTCTTGTAAACTGAAGTTTTCAAAACCTCATAAAATCAGAAATGATTACTTTTGGAAGCAAAGGCAGGTCATTTTTGGATAGGAGCTGGTTTTCAGTGACCAGGCTCCTCTATGGGGATTAAAGGAGAGCAGTCATTTCATTGTACCTCTTTTGCCTGCATGGTGGTCTAGAGATCATCATCATCTCAGGACTGGGCCACTCTACTGAGTTAATCTCATGAGAGTCAAATGTGCTTACCTACCTACCATCTCCTGCATCCAGGCTCCCCTAGTCCAACCATTCAACCTACTTGAATACTCCTATCCCACACACTGTGTGATTTTACATAAGCCAATTTCTGTCCCAGGCTGGATCTAAATCCTCTCATTTATGTTATGAAGTAACACCTACCTGTAAGATAGATGAGGGGAGATCAATTGCAAACAAAAAATGCAAACATGCTTTATTTTTGCTTTATTTAAAAAAAATTTTTTATTTAAGATCTTCAAGTGTCCTAAACTGAGAAAACATACTCCTTATTTCACGGCACACAGTCACTCATGGGACTACATTACCATTCATCTGGTTTAATGTGTTTTGTAATTTTTTCCACCTTCATCCAATAACTGTACTTCCAACCCTTCCCCCCATAGGCATCCTCTTAATATATTTAATGTATGTTACTTTCTCTATGTATTTTACATTTGTGTAGATCCTTGAAAATACATGGAATTGATTCATGTGCTTTATTTTAAACAAATTTCATTTAATAAAAAATGTGCATTTCGGGTGGCTCCATAGTGTAGTGGTTAGCATGTCTGCTTTGCACGCAGAAGATCCTGAGTTAGTGCCCCAGGTGGAGCCATGGACCATACCCCAGTTGCACCAGGCCCCGGGGTGTGTCAGGCCTCGGGTGTGTCAGGCCCCAGGTGCACGCTGTGAGTGTGTGGGAGGAGATACCCCCCACCCCACTTCAGAGATCCAATTCTTAAGGAGAAACTGCAACATCCATGGATCAGGGTGGAAGTGTGGTGGTGGGGGGGATTAAAAAGGGGAAAAAATGTGCATTTCCATGGAAAACTGCATTGTCTCTAGCACACTCTTCCTTGTGTTCTCTGATTCAGATTCAATGAGAACTATTTTATAATTCTATAAATTGTAAGCAATTGGTAAACAAGCAATTCTGTCTTGTCTTCCTTCTTCTGCTGGGGGAGAGACAAAAAACCCCAAACTGGTTTGTTTCTCCATGCAATTCATTTCAACTTTCCTTTATTCCATATAAATTTATGCTTGACTTCTTTTTCTAACATCTGCCTGTTCACTCATTGAGTATGAGTTAAATAAAACATTTAACACGTTTTATTTTTATCTGCATGAGAGTCATAATTTTATCTTTTTTGAAAACTGTAACTCAGTTTATAAATTTTTACTCACTATGGTGCTCCAGAGATTGGCCTTGATGCTATGTATAAATCTAAATCTTTGATTTTTTTTTTTTTACTGCTATGTAGGATTCCATATAACGTAAGTGTTGGATTTTACTATTTCATTCCCCTAGGGATGGATACCAAAGTTGCTACAACAGCTTACCCGCCCCTCAAAAAAAAAAAGAAAAACCCTACAAAAACAAAAAATAGAATTCTCTCACACGCTACACAAAATTAATTCCAAATAGACCATTAACCTAAATAAGAAAGGTGTAAGCACTATAGCTTCTAGAAGAAAATATAGAAAATATGACCTTGGATATTTCTTAAACAGGACATAAAAAACGATAACCACAATAGAGTGTATAACCAGGTGTGGGACACTGAGTGTAGGATTTACTCCACATAGATGTTCCAAACTGCTCTCCAAAATTCTGGGTTATTCCTCCCATTGGGGCTTGAAGATCCACTTCTTCTCACATTCTTACCAATAGTGAATCTAACCCAACTTTCTAGTTTCTGCCAATCTGATGAGTACAAAATGACACTTCAATGTTTTAACATTAGTGTTTCTCAGATAATGGATGAGGTCAAACATCTATGTATGGGCTTATTAGGCATTTTTATTGATTTTTACTGCACTGTATCATCCACTTCTGGCCATTTTTTTTCCTGTTGGATTTTCTTTCTTTTGCTTGCTGATTTTTAAATAACTCCTCGGTTCATTTAGATATTAATTCAAGGTCAGTTTTGACATAGCAAATATCTTCTATAGGTTTTTCATCTGTTAATTGTTAAGGCCACACAGGACAAGGTTAAGGCCAAGATACTTACATAGACAGTGAAAGGAAGATTAACCAAAGGTGTCAGCTTCCTGTGATTCTAGTCCCACACACCAGAGTAAAAGGGGCCAGATAACTGCAAAGTGAGTAGTGTGACACCCATTGCCAGGGATCTCATTCACAACTGTGCTCAGCGGTCTCACAGTCTGCTTCTCTGTTCTGAAGGGATCAGGCAGAAAGCCTCTTCCCTCATCAGAAAATGGGAGGTGAGGAGAAACTATTTCTCTCCTTAAGGAGGCTGGGAGCTGAGTGAGAGGTTTTTGCACAGGCCTCCCAGCCTCTCATTCTCTGCCATGACTCATGACACAGAAGTCTTCATCTGTGTGGCTTCTGTGGATGCATGCAAGATGGCCAGAATGTTCTCGTGGAGGTGTTCCCCAACATTGCTTTTGTCCACAATATCCTTTGTTTGAATAGAAATTATTATTTTTGAACTGAAACCATCTATAACCACATTCTGTCTTGGCCATGAGAACTGAAATCACATCTTACTGTCTATATTAACATGGCTTTGTCATTCCATATTTATTTTACTGTGAGTTTACTTGTCCAGACATGTGGTTTAATTGCTCATTATAAAAACTCTCTGAAAGACCCATTAACTCTTCAATAGAAAGCATCAAGAGATAGTTTGCACACTAAGATTCTTGAATCCTTGCTTCAAAATCCTCATTTTGCTGTTTCAACCAATCCTGGATTAGTATGTTGTGATCTTTCCCCAGTCACAATTCAGCTGCTCCTTGAAACACCTGCCTTAAAGTAAACCTCTTAATAAATTTTGACCTTACTTTTCTCCAAGACTCTCCCACAGCTCTGCACAGTTGGTGTTCTCCCTGACCACCATAAACCATAAACTCAACTTTCTCTTATCAACAGGTTATTTTGGTGATATTTGGGAAGCCAGTGTTTGACAATGTAAACCCAACCATTTTCCCCTCGTGACTCATGTTTTGGGATATTATTTAAGATGTCCTTCCCAATCTAAAACATAGTCATATTTTGAATATTGTCTTTTAGGCAATGTACAAAGACATTCTCACATATTATCTTTTATTAGCTTTACAGTTCTGCCATTCACAAATAAGACACAACAAAGAAATCTGCCCTATATGAGAGGAGCAGGCTATTGTTAAAGTTCACCTCAGTCACCTAGAGCTGTATTATCTAATACTCTAGCCACTAACCACATGTGGCTATATACATGTATGTTAAAATTAAATAAAAAATGAAAATTCAGTTTTTCTGTCACATTTGCCATGTGTCAGATGCTCCACACCTGCACATGGCTAGTCGCTACTATGTTGGGCAGGAAAATATGAGACTTTTCCATAACTCAAACAATTCTGTCTAACAGCAATGTTTTCTGGATTTTCTTTTCAACGTAACTGGTCAGCTAACAAAGTCTTAAGTTCCTTGTTATAAATTGAGCTTCTTATTAATACAAATGACAACTTTCTATAGTACCCAGTACTTTTACACCTGGGTAGTTTGATTTATAATTTTTGTTTAATTAAAGCAGATATTCTTCATAAAGAATCATACTTATGACTTTTTATTTTCCTTTCTCAAAGAAAGAGCTTGTGTTATTTTGGTGCCCCAGTCCTTTTGCCCTTTATCTGGAGTCTCTTACGCTGTTACCGCCTTGTCCTTGGGCCTACACGTCTAAGTGTGGCCCACTGCATGGATGATGGGGACACACTGAGGAAGCTGGGGTTGATGGGAGCTTCTCAACAGGGGGCAAAGCACTGAGTATGTGTTGAGGACAAGGTTCAAATGCTCAGCTCAGTTCTGAAATCTCTGGGAAACCCTGAGCAAGCCCCTGGTCTACCATGAAGCTCAGTCTCCCCAAGGAAAAACAAAAGAAGCTGGAGATGCGCTCTGTGACACCCACACCATCAGATCAAGGAACACGCGCAGACAATGACTGACGTAAGGTCGAAAAAGGCATGGCTCACACAGAAATGAGAGACATTGGCTTGGCCTTCAGGGCACTCGTGGTCTGGAACAAAAAGTGTCCACAACAGGTAGTGATAAAAATAGTCCAGGATCAGGGCTAGATGCTATGTGCTCATAACAGGGGCTGGGTGGTAGCTACAGGCTTGAGTTTTCTGCACCAGCTTCTTATAAAAGGTCCCCCTTGTGGTCCCTCGCAATGAGGCTAGTTGGGGAGCACTGCAGCACATGGGGAACTGGAAAAGCTCCAGCACAGTCTGAGCCAGGACCAACATGGCAGTCAGGAGTGGACAGTGAGGTGACTAGACACACTGGGGGCCAGCGACAGTGGTGGGCACAGATTATGGGGCCTTAATGCAGGCTGGAGCATCTAACCAAGCCAAGAGGTCCGGTTAAGGCAGGGTAACTGAGCACTCAGGTGAACCTCATGGTGAGGACACTTGGCCACAAACAGGAAGTAGCTGTAGACCCTCTCCTTCTTGTCTCTCTTACCTGAGCTGCCTCCTGGTGCCCAGTGAAAGCTTGGACTCCAGGCCTTCTGATTATTTGCTTCAGAAATTCTACCTTCCCACCTTCTCTTTCCTGTGTTCACCCTTCTCTCTGGGTCTCCTGGGGCCCCGTTTCACAGCAAGACCAGGGCAGGGAGGTCCAAGGACATGTGGGGTCTTGAGCAGACCAAAGTGTCCACTCATTTTAAGGAGGTGAAACAATCACTATCTGAACAGCACTCTCTGAAGACTGAATGTGCCTAAGGAGAGCTAGGTTACAAGCAACTGGGAAAACCAGTGATGTGAATTGAATACCCAATGGGATACACACGCAGTCAGTGTGCAGTGCAGCAAGTAGACCTTAGATAAACCGATCACTTGAATTGCTACAATGTGTATTCTTTATGCCTAATCAAACTAAGTTTAAAAAGTATACATTTTCTTTGTTAGCGAGTATGAATAAACAGCTTTTCTACAATAGTCTCTCTATATTTTTAAATGAAGTCTAAATTTATAAATTTTAGAATAGGTTTAGATTTCAGAAAAAATGTGAGGATATTACAGAGTTCCCAAAATGTGAGGATATTACAGAGTTCTCTTAGCTATAACAGTTTCTCAGAATTTCCTTTTTTTTTTTTTAAAGACTTTGACAGTTTTGAGGAACACTGCTCAGGTATTTTGTATTGTCCTTCATTGAGAATTGCTTGGTATTTTTTTCTCATGAGCTTAGGAGTTTTAGGAAAGAAGACCATAAAGGCAAAGTGACATACTCATCACATCAAAGCAAGGGCACATACTACCCTTATGATAATCACTGTTGACCTCAGCCTCAATCACCAGGCTGAGCTGGTGTTTGCAAAGTTTGTCCACTGTAAAGTTATTCTCTTCCCCCTTTCCACATTGTACTTTTTGGAAGGAATTCGCCATGGACAACCCTTAAGGAGTGGGAGCTATGCTTCTCCTACTTGAGGGCAGAGTGTCTTCATAAATTATCTGGAATTCGTCTGCATGAGAGATTTGTCTATTCTCCCCACTTGCTTATTTATGGAATCATTTATTTATATGAATATGAACTCATGAATATTTATTTTATACTTTGGGTTATACTTCAATACCATTCCATTTTGTTGCTTGGATTGTTCCATTTTTGGCCATTTTTGTCCTCCACACATTTTTACACACACATCATTAAAACCAAAAGCTTTTTCATTTTTTCATTCACTTATGAATTCCTTTAACCAACACTGACTGAGCACTATTACGGAGTAGGAAGAGTAGGAACTGAGGATATGGACATGATGCTCCTCCCCGCCTCAACGAATCCACTCTCTCTTGGCCTCCTCTCTGATAATCCCCATTCAGTGTTCTCTTTCTTCCCACCTATCCCAACCCCCATCTTTCCTTATAGTTCCTGGAATTGAAACTCTGTAGTCCCCACAAATCTCCTAAGGTGAAAACACATCATTGACCCAGCATGCCTGGGAGTAGGGTCCCTGTCTTGCCCTGGGGACTAAAGGGACTCAGAACTCTGGTTGGGCCACCAAAGGACCTCAGACCTCTCATAGGCAGTGTACAGAAAAAAAGAAAAGAGGAACAGCTTATTACTGCACCGTGGTTTCTTCTTGGGCACTCTCAGAGGTTACTCTAGCCACAATGAAGGATTGTGATGGGTAGAAGGTTTGGAGCAATGGAGATGGGAGAAGTTGGGCAAAAAGGAGCAGTTGAGGTGGGGCTGAGGTCTGCAGGCCCAAACCTAGGCCTGGCTACCACTCCCTCCACTCTGCCCACAGAGTTCACTTCTCAGGCTGCCCACGTCCCCAATCAAGGTGCTGACCTTTCTTAGTTCTTCTAGTTCAGAGATGTTGGGAAACTGGGCTGAATCAGACCCATCTTCTGCTTCCCTCTCCCCAGAAACCTCTCCTTTCCTTCTTTGCTCCATCATCAGAAACAGGTTGGGGCTGGCATGACCTGGGGACCCCTATGCTTGCTCCTGCTACCTGTCCTACTGGTACTCCTGAAATCAGGTGAGATGCAGAGGGTGAAAGAGAGAGGTGGGGCAGGAGCTAGCTTTGGGGACCATGTTCTGGGTGTGGGCACCAGAAGTTGCTCCCTTTACCTCTCAGCCCTGACAGAGGTGGCTGGGTCCACCTGACCAGCAGTCATGTTATTCAGGTTCCTGGGGAAAGGTAGTTGCACCTGAGGAACTTCAAGAAGTGGCCGGCAGACACTCTCCATGCAATGCCAGTACCATCCCTAGAGAGTGCCCTGTAAGAAGAAAACCTGGTGTCTGCAGACATCTCCAAATGACCGTACCAGGTTAGTCACCAGCTCCAGGACCCAATGGCAGCTTAGGACTCTCGACCCACCATCTGGGATGCACCAGATGTTGGCTTCTTCATCATCACCATGACTCAGCTGAGGGAGAGGGACTCAGGGTCTTACTGGTGTGGAAGCTGCAACTCTTCCAGCAACTTGGTCATTATTCTCAGAAACATCAGCCTGGTAGTATCTCCAGGTAATCTCCTTTCTTGAGAAAATGCACTCCTTCTCTCCCAGGGCTCAGAAGAAACATCGCTCACCCACTTTGTGTCCCTTCATGCTCCAGATCCCCCCAGGTCTTCTGCTGTAGTCTGAATGGAGTGAGGGGCCCATCTCCAGAGAAGGGCTTTCACTTCTGACTCTGCCAGTCCTGGCCCCACCTGATAGAAAAAGATGACCAGGGCCCACAAGACGGGAACTTGGAGTCTCTTACTGACTCTTTTTTCTTATATACACACACCAGAGGTGTCACCAGAAAGGGAGATCCTGGAAGGGATGGCCAGAGTCATTAGAAGAAAACACAAAGAGTCTTCCAAGATGGTTGAAGCAGGGGGTGCTGCAGAGGAGCATCTGGGGCTCAGACATGAAGTTGAGGTGAGAGGAATGAGGAGGATAATACAGGTCATTAACTCTGAGGGAACTATAGAAAGGACAGTTAGATTGAATTTCTGGAATGAGATTGAATGGAACCAAAATGGTATGAGAGCTGGAGGTTGTGTTGGTGTGTGTTGAATGCAGGGTATGGAGAGGGTGACCATAGCGTGGGGCAGATGGTAGCTGAAGACATAGCAAGAAACAGGTGAGAGGAGGCTTTTAGTTCTGTTCTTGACTCTTGCAGTCATGGGCCTTAAGACTGTCATGGCCTCCTCTTCACCATAGAAAAGGCTGCAACAGCTTAGCTTACAAGTGCTCTAGGGGATCATGAGGCACAGAAAAAGCAGTGCAGTATTGACGAAAATAGATGGTGAGCTGCCCATGCATATTTGCTCCCTAACCCCTTCCTTCTTCATACGTCAAGGCAGGTGATTACAAAAGGAGTATTTCCTAAAGAGTTTAAAGTTGAAACCCTGACCAGAGGATGAGATTGGCAACAATGTGGGTACAGAAGGGGGTACCCTTGTGCTCTGGGGCTTATCCTTCCCATTTTTAAGACTCACTAGATAAAAGGATTTCATTTTCTGTTTGTTCTCCCCCGCCCCCATTATTTATGACCAGACTGGGTATAGGATAACTCCTGAGGAATCTGAATTTACAAGCCAAAACAACTTTGCATCTCAAGAGAACTACTACCTTAAAAGAATGATAACTCACCAAACAATAAAAACCATTTGAAGAGGAACTATGGGAACTGACAGTACAATAATTCTAAGTAAGTGTGATCAGTATAGCTAAAGAGGTAAGAGAAGACATAGACTATGCCAACTAAGATCAAGAACCATTCAAACTGCTAAATGGTAATATTGATTGTGAAAGACATTATAGCTGAAATAATGACCACAATGTATGTGATAAATAAATTACAGATGTGGCTGAAGAGTAAGCTGGATGAAAAGTTGAGGAATTCTCCCAAATAGTTCCTAGAAAAGGTCAGGAAATTTGAAAATCAGAGAGAAGTGAAGAGACATGAAAAAGTAGATGTACTGATACATGGTTATTAAGAAGCCCTGTGTGAGAGAAAAGATAGGAAAAACTATTTGAAGAATATAAATCTCTGAGAAGTAGAAAAAGGAAAGATCTCAGACAAAATAGGAAACACACACACACACACACACACACACACACACACACACACACAGCCCTGGACCCATTATATGAAATGTAAAGACATCAAAGATAAAGAGAAAATTTTAAAGACTTCCAAATTACCTATAAAAGAACAAGAATTAGATTCACATCAGACTCCTTAAGAGGAACACTGGATGCAAGAAGATAACTGAGTAATATTTTTAAACTATTAAAGAAATTTGTACCTAAAATTTTATATCCAGCCACATTGTCTTTCAAATGAGAGAACATAATACTTTGGGACTTCTAAGGCCTAGAAGTTTTGACACATACAAAGAGCCCCACAGAAAATGCTCTTGGAGGAAGTACTCGATCAAGATGAAAAACAAATCCAGGAGATGCTACAAGAGGTGAGGAAGTAGGTGTGAAAAAGTACCTTGGTAAAATCTATTTTTGTCTTAAAAAAAAGGCAGCTCAAACCAAAATGAAGAAATAGAGAAAATATATCCATGACAATTGAAAAATAACATTCTAGGCAACATCAACATGGAGTGAGGAGGAGAGATCAGAAGGACATGATGATGATGGTTACATCCTAGTCTCGTGAGAGACAACAGACATATAGCAATAAGTTTAAGGCAGCAACTCAAATAAATCGATATAAATATGAGTTTTCAGTTAAGTAAACACAATGTGTGCCCTTTAAACCAGCAAAATATAGTTCCATCTGAAGGAAAGTAAGAAAATAATTTTTAGAAAATTACAATAAATGGAAAAAGTGAAATAAGAAGGCAATAATAAATCCTAATATAAAGAAGCAGTTCCAAGAAATTTAAGTGGGTTAAACTCCTAAAATAAAAATAGAGACTCTCATTTTGGGTTTTTAAAAATTGTCTACAAAATATATACTTAAAAAAAGATTTTAAAAAGTTAAAAATTAAAAGTTAAAAAAAACCTGGCTAATGTGAAACAAACTGTAGTAGCAATCTTAATATTGAACAAAATAATAGAATTTAATGTAAAAAATATTATGAGACAAAGATATATAATAAATATTGATAAAAGACACATTGAATAAGAAAATAGAACTTTTATAAACATATATGTACCTAAATTTATGGCCATAAAATATATCAAGCAACACCATCAGAAATGCAAGAAGTAAATAATTAACAGATGTAGTTGGCGAGTTACACCTCCCTTAAAAGATTATAGATCAATGAAACAAAAAATAAACTGAAGAATCTAAGTTCTAAACCAGATGATTAAAAAAAATTCTAGATATCACACGTATTTATATAATATTTATAAACGTATATTATGATATATATTTGTAATATATTAAACTCTATTTTAAAATAAATAATATAAATATATAAAATATGTATTTACATGTTTAAAATATTTTCAACTATATAAATATATTATGAATATTTAATAAAATACATTATTTATAAATGTATGCATGTATATGTACACACATATATAAAACACTATATAAATAAAAATAGATAATATATATTATTTCAAATATACATAGAGTACTTACATCAGTAGACCTTATTTGAAGAAACAAAAGAAACTTAAATAAATTCCAAAGAATTACTATGATACAGAATATATTCTCTAAACAATGCAATAAAGTTAAGAATGTATATAAGTAAAGCTAAAATAGTATGTTTTGAAACAAAGTAATAGTTATTAATATGTTATATAAATCATTAAGTTTACAATAAAATATATTATGATATAAAGACTACATATCAAGTTTATGGGGGCATAGTTAATATTTAGAGGGGAAATTAATAACTTTAAAATCAGAAATATAAAATGTTAAAGACAAATGAGCTAAATATTCAGCTCAAGAAGGTGGAAAGTGAGCAATGGAGCAAGCCTGAAGAAATATAAGGAGAAAAATAATAATGACGAGGATTTGAAATCAATTATAAGGATTAAAAAAATGGAGATTAAGAAAACTCATATTTAGTTCTTTGAAAAGTTTAATAAGATAGGCCTACTTCTTACAAGACTCAGTGAAGATAAATAAAAAAACAACAAACCGAAAGAAAGGAAGAAATTAACCCCACACTCTAAAAAGATTTTTAAATACACATATCCTGAACAAATACTTTTTGAAACCCCATGAGTGGACAAATTCCAAAAAAAGTATATAAAATGCTTTTTATAGATTAATAAATAGATTAATAAATATTAAATAAATTGAAATATTAGATAAAGCCCTATCTTGATGGAAATTTTATGACTCAGATGATTTTATAGGTATACCAGTCTTTTAAGAAACATTTGATTCATATGTAATACAAGATTTTGCAGAAAATAGAAAAGCAAAAGCTGCCTAGCTCATTCTGAGAGGCTAATGTCATCTTAATCTCAAAACCAGTGGAGAATAATACTGGAAAATTAAATTATAAATTAATTTCTCTGATGGGCATAGAGTAAAAAATATATATGTATATTAGCTAGCTGAAGTTAACAGTGTGTTAAAAATGAATGTATTATGATCATGTGAGGTTTACCCCAGGACCAAATCCATGAAAATGAACCAAATTAATAAACCACAGGAAAAAAGTCAACTGATGCAGAAAAAGCATCTGGAAAAGTTCAATACATTTATTAATATAAGAAAAAAATCCCCTTCATAAATGAGAAATAGGACAAAATAACTTGGTAAAGATTGTCTAACAAAGAGAACAGTAAATATTAGTGGAGAAAGTGAACATTCCAATCAAGGATTTCCACAGCTACTACTAATGCTTAAGATAGCATCAGAGGTCCTGGCCAATGCCATAGGAAAAGGAAAACAGATAAGATGAAAGAAGATTAGAGAGGAAAAGTACCTAAAATTGTCATTTACTTAGAAAAAAATAAGCTGAAACTGCAAACTATTAGATCTCATGAGAGTTCAGCAAGGGTTCAAGGTACCAGATCAAATGACAAAAATCAAAACTTTATGATAAGGAAGGATTACAAATCAACGGGGCAAAGTGCCCATTATTTGGTAGATGTCTTTGAGAAAACTGACAGAGCACATAAAAAAAAACAATCAACCCAAAACACTAGATTCCTACCTAACACTAAATACAAAGATGAATTCCAGGTGGATTTAAGATATACATGTGAAAAATAAAATTATTATGTTAACAGGACAAAAAACTGCAGGAGACTGTGTGACCTAGGGATGAAGAAGGACTTCTCATTCAAAGCTTCAAAAGAACAAATCATAAGGCAAAACATAATTTGATTACATCAAAATTAAAGGATTCTATTCAATGAATAACACTATGGGAAAAGTTATCAAGCAGATGATGGACCAGGGAAAATTCACTGACGAGATCTAAAACCAACACAGCAGTACAGTCTATAATATATGAGTTACGCTCATCATCAAGAGAAAGACAGACATCGCAGTGGGAATGGGTAAATCATGTGAAAAGCTATTTATGTAAGAGGAAGTCCTAGAGGCAACCAAGTGATAGTCACACTTGTTAGTAATCAAAGAAGTGTCAATTAAAACAACCATAAAATGCCACTTGACACCCTTTCAAGAGGCAAAATGAGGACACTGTAAGATGCTGTGTCACATAGGAACCCTGACGAGAGTGTAGACAGTCAGTCATTGCTCCCTCCTTGAAAGCCCCACAGATCTGAGGAGGAGCCTCTTAGAATTCAGAATCCAAAGCATCTTAGGGACTATCCAAGACATCACAGCTGAAGGAATGAGGCCCAGAGATCCTACGCAGACAGTCCAAAACTGTCACCCAGACACTTAGAAACAAAGACAGGGTACAGCCCCACGCTCCAGACTGCTGGGACCCAAGAGCCCTTCCCAGAGCCTTCTGCATGACCCCATACCTGGTCTACCTAGCTCTGATTCTGGGGCCTCCTCACCCCAGAATATCTGCCTTTTTTTTTGGCCTCAGTAGCCTCCTACTGATGGTCCAACCTGACAGCCCTGTCTTTTTAACCTGGTAGGAATCTTCTTACTTCCCTGCCTCTATCTCTCCCACCCCACTGAACTCTGATCCTTATCTTTTCCTGGAGCCAGCCTTTTTCTTCCTCTAAGACTCCTGGGTTCTCTATGACTGGGTCTCCTGATAGGCCCAGAGAGAACCCTGTGACCCTGTTCCCCACTCCTGCATCCATTGCCCCTGCAGAGTCAGTTAAGGGTGGTTCTTAAACATACAAGCAAGCTCCAGCAACAAGGAGTCTGGCTCAGGGACATTACAAAAACAGCTGACATCCCAGCCCAGGTCCATCCTCCTTTCTCCCTCCTCCCACAAGGAAACCAAGTTTCCTTTTCTTCCCTGTTTCAGCTGCCTCCAGATTCCTCATTGTCATGCCTTGTGGACTCTTCCTGGCCAAGGGCCTGGTGCTATTAGTTTTATTTGTCCTTCTAAGCTGTAGGTGCAGGGCACTGGGTGAGTGGCCTGGGTTTCACTGGGGCAGGGAAGCAACAAAGCTAGGGACAGCTTCTGTCTCAGAAAAGATGGCCAGGAAGAAGGAACCATAGAGAAAAAAGGTAGAACAAATTATAACTGAGTCTAATCTAAATATTCACTATTTCTCGCAATTTCTGCTTTTCATTCTGATGTTACCTGCTCCCGTTCAAAAGAAACGAACCTTAGAGACAGACAGTTGCCTTTCCAGAGCCTCCATCGCAGGCTCTGCCTCATTCTCTGACTTAAGAGAAAGGAGGGCAGAAGGAGAAAGTTGAGAATTATGAAGAAAGTTTAGGGGACAGGAAGGGTCATGGATAGAAGTAGGTGAAAGGGAGAAGGGATGGAGAGAAAAGGACCTGGTAACAGGGATAGGGTCAGAGGAAAGTAGGGAAAAGACAGTGAGAAAAGGATTCACTTAAATTTGTTAATTTCCTCCTTATCTTCCCTCCTCAGAGTTATAAAGATATATATGGGAATGGTGTGTGTGTGTGTGGGGGGGGGCGGGTGTGGGTGGGGGGCAGACTGCAGTGACAGAGGTTTCTGACTGTGCCGGCCCAGCCAGGGACCCAGGTCCCTTGGATGTATTTAGCCTCAGGATGAATCCCCATTTTCCCCCTGACCTGCTGTTGGGAGCTACTCTAACCATTTTGTTACCACAGCCCTATGCAGAAAAGTCAGTGCCCTAGCCTGCTGGAGACAACCCCCAGCTCCTGAGTTCACCCTTGGTGACTCTTCATCCGGGTACTGAGAACTCTGAGAACTCTGAGAACTACCTCCCTGGCCCTAACCCTTCTGCAAATGGCCCACCCATGGAAAGTTTATCTGTGTCTGGGTCAACACCTCTGCTCCATGGGCCAAAGCCCAACTTCGTACCTTCCTCTCCCATTTCTCTGTTCCTTCTCCCCAGGGACTCCCGCAGTTTCTTACCCCTACCTCATTTGAGTACCTGATTCTTCATGTTTCCTGTTTCTTGCCTCTTGTTAGGTCCAGGAGGGCCTAATCCCAAGCCCCCATAGGATGGGAACCAGACTCCTCCCTTACCTTTGTGGGAACCAGATCTTGCATTGGATTGGCAATGCTACTTGCTCACCTCCCATTTCACTGAACTCTCCTCCCTCCCCATCAATTTATCCGCCCAAAATATTCCCACCGAAAAAGCCCACCTCAAGCCGCATATAAGTTTCAGGTCCCCTTGCTCTGGGGGCTGACGTCATCTTGGGCTCAGCCAGGCTGTCACTCTGCTACAATAAATCTTGCTTAACCCCTTTGGCCTTGTGCATTCCTCCTTCGGAGAACCTAACACCTCTGTGCTACTTAAGAATCCCATGTACTTCTTGTACTCGGATTCAAATATTTGAATTGAAATGTGTAGAGGTAACCTAAGCAAGATGGCAGATGCAGCCCAGTGGCCTTTTTTTCCTACCATCTCGGATATCTTAAAATGAGATTAAAAAAGGACACCTGAGCCACTAATCTAGACAACTAGAGATGAGGTACTTTCTGTTGTGAATCTGTATGAAGTACACAGCACCGCTTATGTAATATTTTTTTTTTCATAAAATTGGGGGGTGATGACACATGGGGGTTAGATGTATTATAATCCCCTTTTTTTGGTGCATGCTCAGTAAACTTTATAACACAAATAAAATATAAAAACACTCTTGTTGAAGCCACAGCTATTTGATTTTCAGTTGTATATGGCTGAAGGTATTGATTTATTGAACTTCTACAACTATAAATGATTTGGTCAAGGCCATTCTAACAGTAGAGAAACATTGAGATTCATTTTAAAAACATTAACAACAGAATAAAAGTAGACTAAGGGCTAGCAATAAGCTATGACTTTTTAATATTTCATCTTAACAGTCTTGGTTTCAAAATTGTTTAATTCCCTTCACCACTATTTTCAATCTTGCAATAAACTCTATGTTTTAAGCTAGTGTCTAAATTTTTTTCTTAAAAAACTGTGAAGATATTATTACATCACTATCTTGCCTCCAGTGTTACTATGGAGAAATCTGATATCTAAATTTTGTTCATTTTAACTGAATTTTTTATATCACTGGAACATTTTAGAATTTTCTACTTGAAATTTTTATTATAATATGTCTTAATGTGAGGTTTTTAATTATCATTCTATTTGGAACTCTGAATACATTCAATCTGATGCCTTTTATATTTCTTTAAATTTTCAGTATTATTTGTCAAATAATTCTTTTCCTCCACTTATCTTTTTTTCTGCTTTTAGGACTTCTTTGAGGAGATGTTGAATTTCTATATCTGTCCTCCATACCTCTTAATTTTTCTTTTATACTTTGTTTCTTTACCCCTTCTTAATGCCTTCTAGTTGTATTCTTTGACTCTATCTTTTTCTCACCAGCTTGTTCTTCTGCTATTTATCCTTACTTACAGAATTCATTTCAATAATTTTTCTTTTCATAAATCAGCATCTCTAATTAATTCTTTTTCATTATTGCTTGCTGCAATTCCATGCTTCTAACATTGTTCCTTATCTCTCTGACAATATTACTCCTATTTTAAACTATTGTTTTCTTATTAGTCCAGATATAAATCTACATATATGGTTAATTAATTTTTGCTAGATGTAATTTAATGGGAAAAGTCTTTTAAAAACATTAATGCTTAAACAATAGGGTATCCTTTAGGACAGAAGTGAACTTCAACTCTTACCTTACATGATATATGAAAATTAATTCAAAATGAATCATAAACCTAAATGTAAAGGTTAATACTATAAAGCTTCCAGAACACACTCTATATGATTTCAATATTTTAAAATTTATTGAGTTACTAGTGTGGCCTAGCATATGTCATAGAATTTGCACTTAAAAATACTGTGTATTTTTCAGTTATTAGGTTTATAAATGTCAATTAGGTCCAGTTGATTGATAGTTTGTTCAAATATTTTATATCTCTACTGATTGTTTTTTGTTAGTGTGTTTTGCCCATTATCAACAAATGAGTGTTAATACTTCCAACTATGCTTATGGATTTGTTATTGTTGCAGGAAGAAACTATAAACAAAGAATTCTATATCTAGCAAAGCTATCACTCTAAAATAAAGAAAAAATTAAAAGAGAGCTGAGAGGATTCTGTGCTAGCAGACTTGCCCTTTAAGAAATACTAAAAGGAATCTATGGGGCTGAAATGAAAAGACAGTAGATAATAATTTGAAACCATATGAAACAATAAAGAACACTAGAAAGATAACTATATAAGTGAATATAAAAGAGAGTCTAAATGTATTATTTTGTTTATAACTCTTCCTCTGATTAAAAGACAATTGCGTACAGCAATAACTATAAAACTGTGCTGATGAGCTTATAATGTTTAAGGATGTAATCTATATGGCAATACTAGCAAAAAGGAAGTGTGGAGGAAATGAAGCTATAGTGAAAAAAGATTCTTAAGATGCCACATGAAACCCCAGAACAACTATTAATTTTTTTTATAATGGGGAAAAACAATAAGAGCATTAAAATGATATACGATAAGTATCTATTTAACACAAGAGAAGACAGTAATGGAAGAATAGAGAAACAAAAATTGCATAAGACATGTAGGAAAGAAATAGCTAAATAGAAGACATAGATTCTGATGTAGATTAATTAAATACTCTGATCAAAAAGCAGAGATTGGAAGAAGGGAAAAAAGAACATGAACCAACTATATTCTATTTACAAGAGACATATTTTATATTCAAAGACATACATGATTAAATGTAAAAGTATGGGAAAAAAAACAATACAAACAGTAACCAAAAGACAGCTGATATGGCTATGTCAATATCAGATAAATTTTAATATAAAAATGTTATTAGAGACAAAACTTTTTATAATGACAAAAGGGTCAATCCATCAAGAAGATATATAAATTATAAACATATATATACACCTAACAACAGTGCCCCAAAATACACAAAGTGATAACTAACAGAAATAAAGGGAGAAATAGACAAAAAAAGGTATTAATTAAAGATTTCATATCCCACTTTTAATAATTGATATAACACCTGGGCATAGGATCAACAATGAAATAGAAGACTTGAACAACACTATACACCATCTAGACCTAACTAACCAACATCTGTAACACACTCCCATGCCAAAATAGCAAAATACAGATTCTTTTCAAGTGCATGTAGCACAGAATAGATTATATACTAGGCTGTGAAACAAGACTCAAATCATATAAGTATGTTTTCTAAACACAATAGGATTAAATTAGAAATCAATAACAATAGTAAAATTGGAAATTTACAAATATGTGGAAATTAAACAACACATACTTAAATGATCAATGGGTCAAAGGAGAAATCACAAAAGACATTAGAAAATATTCTGAGATGGATTCAAACAAAAATATAATATGCTAAAACTTGTAGAATGCAGCTAAATCACTTTAGAAATTTAGAGCTGAAAATGCCTATATTATGAAAAGAAGAAAGATGTCAAATCAATTACAAAACTTTCTATTTTAAGCATAAAAAGGAAATGAAAACTAAATTCAAATCAAAGAGAAGGAAGGAAATAATAGAGACGAGATAGGAAGTAAACAAAATAGAAAAAAAACCAATAGAGAACATCAATGAAACCAAAAGTGGGTTCTTTGAAAAAATCAACTAAGTTGATAAGTCATTAGGTGGGCTGGTCAAGCTAAAAAGAGAGAAGACTCAAATTACTAAAACCAGGAATGAAGAGAGGTGGGCACTACTAATAATCTTAGAGAAATAAAAAGGATTATAAGGAAATTATATGAAAAACCGTATGCCAAGAAATTGTCTAACTTTCCTGAAATGGACAACTTGATAGGAAGACACAAACTACTGAGGTTGACTCAAGAAAAAACAAAGTCTAAATAGAATTACAACAATAGAAAGATTGAATTAGTAATATAAATCACTTCCCATAAAGAAAATCCTAGGCCTTGAGGTCTTCACTGGTGACTTCTATCAAATATTACAGAACAATTATTATGAATTCTTTTCAAGTTCTTCCAAAATAACACATAAGAGAACACATTCTAACTCATTATATGAGGCCACTATTACTCTGATTAAAAAAACCAAAGACATCGCAACAAAAAGAAAACTACAGACCAATATCTATTATGAATATACAGGCAAAAAAAAATATTAACAAAATACTGGTAAACTAAATCCAGCAAAATATAAAAAAGGATTATACATCCTGCTAATAAAATTTATCCCAGCAACAATCAGTGTAAGATGCTATACAAATAGAATAAAGGAGAAAAACTACATGATTATCTCAATAGATAGAAAATAGCACTTGACAAAATCTAACATCATGATAAAAAAAATTTAACAAGTAAGAAATAGAAAGGAACCTCCTTTACTTGATAAAAGGACATCTGTGAAAATTCTACAGTTAATATACTTAATGATAAAAGGCTGAAAACTTTATGCCTGAGATTAGGAACACAAGAAGGGTGTACGTTCTTGCCACTTCCATTCAATATAGTAGCAGTGGGTTCTAGTTAGGGCAATTAAGCAAGAAAAAGAAATAAAAGTCATCTAAATTGGAAAAGAAGTAAAACTATTTCTATTAGCAGATGACATGGTCTTCTGAATAGAAAATCCTAAAGAACACATATACACAAACTATTAAAATGAATAAATTCAGCAAGATTACAAGATACAGGTCAACATACATAAATCAAATTGTATTTCTACACATTAGCTATGAACAATCTGAAAATGAAATTAAGAAAGCAATTTAATTTATGGTAGCATCAAAAGGAAAAAATACTTAGGAATAATATTGACAATACACTGAAAAGTACAAAAGATTGTTGAAAGAAATTAAAGATTTAAATAAATGGAGATCATGTTCATGGATTAGGCCACTTAAAACTGATAACGACAATAATTTCCAAATTAATAATAGATCCGACACAATCCCTATCAAAATCCTAGGTTGCTCTTTTCAGAAACTGACAAGCTGATCCTAAAATTCATATGGAAATGCAAATGATCTAGAACAGCCAAAACAGTCTGGAAAAAGAACAAAGTTGGAGTGAAGGGGAATTTTCCACTCAAATGGCTAACCTTGTAATCAGCTCTTTGTTCTGCTTCTGTGGACATGCTTACTGTATAGGCCAAAGGGCAGAGTGATCTGGAGATCAACTGAAGACTCATCCTATCCTTTGATTGTTCTGTCTTGATAACAGACGTATTACCTAAATTCCTGTTTGAAAATCTCATGCTCTGTAACTGCCTATAGCCCATAGCAACTCCCGTGGTCTGTAACAATCTGAGGACAAATCAACCTATCGTGCCAACTTAACAGCACACATATAAAAGCAAAATTGCCCCTGAGCTCAGGGCCCAGATCTTCAGAGCACTAGCTCTTCTGGGATTGCCCACATAATAAATCTGAGTTCTCTAATTCTCCCAGTGGTGCTTGATTTCTCGCTGGTCTTGTTTCACAACATTTCTGCAACAGGAGAATTCATGTTTCTTGGTTTCAAACCTTATTACAAAACTATAGTAATCAAAACAGTGTGGTACTGGCTTAAAGCTAGACATATAGATCAAAGGAATAAAATTGAGAGTGTGAAAATAATCCCTAACCTTTATGGTCAATTGATGTTTGACAATGGTGTCAAAACAATTTAATGGGGAAAAAATTGTCATCTCAACAAATGGTTTGAACAGACTGAAACAACTGGATATCCACATGCAAAAATAAAATAAAATTATTTTTATACCTCATTATACATAAAAGTTAACTCAAAATAGATCATAAACTTAAATGTAACAGCTAAAACTATGAAACTTTTAGAAGAAAACATAGGAGTAAATCTTTGTGAGCCTGGGTTAGACAATGATTTTTAAAATATGACACCAAAAGCATGAGTGACAAAAAAATTAGATAAATTGGACTGACTTCATCAAGTTTTAAAACTTTTGTAATGAAAAATAATGCCATCATGAAAGTGAAAAAAGCAGCCCACAGAACTGGAAAATATATTTGCAAACCATATGTCTCATATATAAAATATATAAAGAACTCTTACAATTCAATAATAAAAATACAAATAATTTCTGGTTCCAGAATAAGATGGGCTAGACTCACTTTTTCCAGTTTATCTCCTCTAAATATAACTAAATATACTGTCAATTACTCAGCATATTATGATAAAAGGATTCTAAAAGTCAGGTAGAGGGGGCAGCTGGTTAGAGACCTCAGGACTTGTAAACAACTTGGTCAGTTCCTTGAGTTTTCTTATTATCCCTAATTTCCCTGGACTGGGTGTTGGAGAGGACAGCATGTGGTCTGATTCACTAGCAGTAGTGATAGCAGCAAAGGCCCTAGGCCATCCCAAACCTGCCTCCACAATGAGTGTACCAGCAAACATTTCCAGGTACTTTTAGTGGCAGTACGAACAAGCCTTTTGAAATCATAAGGAGTATATTCTCCAACGACAATAGAATCAAATTAGAAATTAATAACAAAAGGAAATTTGGAAGCTAAAATACAATAACCAGAATAAAAAGCTTATTGAATAGACTCTATTGTTAAGTGGAGATGACAGGATAGACTTAGTAAACTTGAAGACAGGTCAATAGAATTTATTCAATCTGAGCAACAGAAAAAAATAGACTGAAAAAAAATTAGCAGAGCTTCAGTAATATGTGGGACAATAAAGGCTAACATTTACATCATCAGAGTCCTAGAAGGAGAGGAGAAAGAGTATGGACTGAAAAGATATTTGAGGAAATAATCATTTAAAACTGCCAAAATTTGGCAAAAGATATAAACATACAGATCCAGGAAGCTTAGTGAGCTTTAAATAGGATATACGCCCCCCAAAAAAATTTATCGAGAGACATCAAAGGTAAATTTCTGAAGACTAAAGACAAAACAAACAAACAAACAAACAAAAAACAAAACCAAAACCAAAAACAAACCTTTAAAAATAGCCAGACAAGGCATTACCTGTAAAGGAACACCAATCTTAATTACAGACTTTCTCATTTTAAAAACATGGAGGTCACAACTAAGTGGCACAACATTTTTCAAGTGCTAAGAAGGCAAATAACCCACCTAAAAATTGGGCAAGAGAATTAAATAAGCATTTATCCAAAGAAGACATACAAATGCCAAGTGAGCTCATAGAAAGATGCTCAACATTATCAGTTTATAGGTAAATACAAATTAAAACCACAGCCCTTCATATCTACTAAGAGGGATATCACAAAAAAGACAGACAAGTAATAAATATTAAAGAGTGCAGAGAAATTAGAACTCTCACACATTGTTGGTGAGTATGTAAAATAGTTCAGCCATGCTGGAAAACTATTTGGAAGATACAAAAAATGGATAAGCATAAAATAATCATATGATCCAGCAATTCCACTCATGATTATTTCATCAAGAGAAATGAAAGCATGTCCAGACAAAAACTTGTATACAAATGTTTATAGTAGCATTATTCATAATAGTCAAACAGTGGAAATAAATTAAATGCCCATCGACTAATGAAGAAATTATTTTGAAGAATTTATTTTGAAGAAATGAAGTATTGATATAATTTGGTGCAGCAAGTATTGTACAACATGGACAAATCTTGAAAACACAGTTGCAAAGGACCATATAGTGTGTAATTATGTTTTCTGAAACATCCAAACTAGACAAGTCTATAAAGATAGACAGTAGATGGCTTCATGAAAGATATCCATGCCCTAATCCCTGGAACCTATGAATGTGACCTCATATAGTGAAAAAGGACCTTTCCAGATATGATTAAGTTCAGGATTTTGAGATGAGGAGATTGTCCTACATTATGTGCATGGGTGCTAAATGCAATTACATGTATCCTTATAAGAGGAAAGCAGAGGGGGATATGAACACCCAGAGGAGAAGGTAATGTAATGATGGAGCAGATAGAGTTTGGAGATGCTGGCCTTGAAGACCGGAACGACAAAGTCTCAAGCCAAGGAAAGTTAGCATTCACCTTAAACTGGAAGAGACAAGTGGTGGATTCTTCTTTAGAGTCTCCAGAGGAACCACAACCCTGCCAATACCTTGATCTTGGTCCAGTGATACTATTTAAAATTTCTGGTCTCCTGAACTATCAGAGAATAAGCCATCAAGTTTGCAGTAATAGGAAACTAATACAGGGTATGACTGCTAATGGGTATGGAGTTTCATTTTTGAGTGAAAATGTTGTAAAATTGGATTGGGGTGTCAGTTGTATAACTCAGTGAATATACTAAAAACTACTGTATTGTACACTTTAAACGAGTCAATTTTATATTATGTAAATTATATCTCAATAAGGCATTTAAATAAATCTTTGTGACCTTGCGTTAAGCAAAAATTTCTTAGATCGGACACAAAAAGTATGATTTGGAAAAATAATATCAAAATTAAAAACTTTTGCTCATGAAAGATACTAATAAGAAAATAAAAGGGCAAACCACAGATTGGGAAAAATTGGCAATATACATAATTAATTAAAGAATACATCAGAATATATAAAGAGCACTCAAACTTCAAAAATAAGAAAACAAACAAAAATGAGAAAGAGAATTGAACAGACACTATCTTAGAGAAGATATGTTGATGGCAACTAAGCCGAATAAAAGATGCTTAATATCATTGGAGAAATGCAAAATGCAACCACAATGAATACTACTACACACCAATTAGAATTGGCGGATAAAACCAACGCCTGACATTATCAAATGCTAATAAGGATAGAGAACAAAAAAAAATTGGAACAAATGCAAAATGGTAGTAAAGAAGCAAAATGCTGATAGAAGTGCAAGATAGTGCAGCTGTGTTGAAAAACAATGTGTTAGGTCCTTTGAAATTGAACAATCTTACCATACAACTCAGCAATCCCACTCTAGGTATTTACCCAAGTGAAATGAAAACCTATGTTCATACAGGAACCTGTGTACAAATGTTTGTAATAGTTTTACCTAGAATAAACCAAAACTGGACACCAACCTGAATGTCCTTCAATTGGGAAATGGATAAACAAACTGTGATTCACGCATACAATGGGATCTTACTTTGCAACAAAAAGGAACAAACTATTGATACACCCAACACACATCCTTAATGCATTATGTTAAGAAAGAAGCCATATTATATCATTCTATTTTTAGAACATTCTGGAGAAGACAAAACTATAGAGGGGAAAAAAACAAGTTAGAGTTTGCTACTAACAAGTTAGAGTTGGACTGAGGGTAGGGTAAGGGGATGACTACTGAGGAACATGGGGAAACTTTAGGGGGTAATGGAATGCTTCCATATGTTGATAATGGTGGTGGTTACAAATTCCTATGGGTTTGTCAAACTCCCAGGACCTACCACTGAAGAATGATCTTTCCTCTATGTAAATCAAACTTTACTTTTTTAATGGAAATAGAAAGAAACAGAAAACAATAATATGGTATTAAATAATTTTGTACAAAAAGCCAAATGTATACACATTTTTAGAGATTTTGATAAATTCTTCCAAATTTCACTCAAGAAGCATTGAGTCCAGTTTACAACTCCTCTATCAGAGGAATTGAGAATGTTCTTTTATACTTTCATCAACACTGCTATCACAGCGATGGCACTTTTCACAGTGCTTTACTCAGTGCTCAGCACACAGTAGCGGCTTAACAGCAGGTTTGATTTCAGCCTCATGAAGTCCTTGCCCCACCCACCCCAGGGATAAATGAGATCTTGTCTCCTGAAGTCATTAAGTCATTTAGTGGGCTAATGGAAGAAAAGAAGGAAGAAAGATGCCATGTGTGTTGGGAGGTGAGATAGCCTCTGAACTCAGGGATCTGAAGACTGAGGGAGAAGAATAAAAAAGGAAAAGTGGATGAAGAAAGCATAATATGTCTTCTGGGAGCTGAGAAGTCTGAGATGACAACTGTATCTCATTTCTGTAACCCCAACACTTACCACCATGCATAGCATGTAAAATTGTAAGAACAAACACATAAAGAAATGAACAAATGAGTAAAAGACTGAAAGTTTGGGGCCAGCAAAGATGAAGCTTCCTTAGTTTGGGTGTTGGGAGTTCAAACTCAGTTTAAGACTGTGGCCATACAAATTTGAGGACTTTTTACTCTGAATCTCATCAAAGGAGAAGAAAGTTGACATAGGTGAATGGCAGAACACACATCTTCATGGGGCTCCACTTATATCCCCATATCCCAAAGGAGCAGATGACACAGCTCTTGGCTGTCAGAAGTATATCCTTCTGATTCTCAGCCCTGGGGACTAAGTGAAGGGTGGGGTCTTGGGCCAAATGCTGGGTCATTTTAGCTGTAGCGCGGGCAGCTGTATAGGCGAGATAGGGTTGAGTGAGAGGAAGTTGAGTGGGCATGCCTGTGTGCTGGCTGGGGGCCAAAGCTAGGGGAAGAAGGGGCTAGGGGGTGTGGTTTCTAGAGAAGAGGTGGGGGGAGGGAAAGATCTGATGGTGCTTTAGGAGGCTTGTGAGAGGGAGCAAGAATTTTAAGAGAACTGGTGGGTGAGTAGCCAAGACAGCAGGGCAAGTAAATAGAAGGATAGAGAGAAGGAGACCTGCTAGTAGCGAAAAAAAGAGGCAGCTTGTGTGTGTGGTTGTGTGTGTGAGAGTATGTGTATATGTGTGTGAGTGTGTATGCATGTGTGAGTGCACAGGATCCCCCACCCCTGAACCCCAATTTTAAGCTGAGTTTTACAATTTGCTTTTTCCTTCCCTGTCACTCTAACCGTGACAAAAATAAGATTGCATTTGAGTGTGCAGAGGGTTACTTGCAAATATGAGCATGAGTGACATTTCTGACCAGCCAAGAGTCGAGGTGGGGGGCAAGGCACCAGAATGAATGCATTTAGTGAAGGATGAATGAATGAATGAATGAATGTGAATTTACAATAACCTCCTTGTGAATGTTTGTAAAAAAATGTAGTTTTCAAGATGCCCTTCCCTAGCCACATAGCTTCTACCACTGGATCTCTGAGTCCGGAAGATTCCAGGGAAGATTTTAGGAACTTCCCACTAGCGTCTATGTGGATCCCCTGTCTCAGAATAGGAAGCACACCTATTTGTACCAGCTTCCAGGAGGGAATCCAGAAAGCCTCTGATTAGCAGAGTCTTCTGACCATGTGAGACCTCCCAGGGCTGGGGGCCCAGACTGGGTGGAGCAACCGCACCTGCCTGAAGTTTCGAGGAAGAGGGCGGAAACAGCAGCTGGCACCACCCTCTTAGGCTCTGTGGGCTCCTGCGGTCTGCTGGTCACATGACTTCTTCACTTCCCTAAATGGGCAACTTCACTTTTAGAAGCCTAGGTTCTTCTCTGGCGGGCCCAAGTGGCCCATCCTGCATCGGCCTAGAACCTTAATCTTGGATCTCGGGGGTATCTTGGCCCCCTGCTGGCCTCTGACTAATTGCAACTGGATGGAGCCATGGGTCCCCCATTCCTTTCACTGCTGCTGCTGCTGCTGCCTTGGCTTCAGGGTTGCTTCTCAGGTGAGAAGGTGGGTGGGTTTGGTTAGGTGGGAGGGAATGGCCTTTTCCTGGACTCTCCCCCCCCCCATATTTTCTTGCCCAATGATCTTATTTAATATTTTGTGGAGTAGATGGAGGGGGAGGAGGAGGTTGGGCTAACCTAAGTAGCTCCTTACCAGAGACCAGCGAGAAGTTTCCATCCAAATTCCTGGCTCCAGGCAAAGCTAAACCAGATATCACAAACTAAGATAAAGCTCTGGATGCTCTCTGAATGATCCCTTTATCTACCATTCCTCAGGACCTCTGACCAGGGACACTTAAGTTCCTCATGCAAAAAGCCTTCTTTTCTTGGCCTCTGTCAGGAAAGCCCTGTTTGGTTGTTACGGGAATCATTGCATCATGTGCGTGTGCTTTGAACTCGCCTTTTCTCAAAATGCTGATGCCACTACCCCCTGTCCTGAGCGGAAACAATCCCTGAAGACCTCTTCCACTCCACAGCAGCTGATGTTCATTGAGGGGGGCCTCACGCAATCCTGCCTCCCTTGCTACCATGGCAACCAAGTTACCACTTCCTGCTCAATTCTAGGCATGGTGGGGGTTGGCAAAACCCACTCCTCACTGCCTGTGAGAGAGGTGGAAGGTGGACAGAAATGAACACAGTACCCTGGAGACCATTTCCAAGGTCACCCCAACCATGGCCCTCCCCCAGAGAGGCCCTTACCTCTGCTAGGGCAGAAGAGTATCTCTTGTGTTGAGCCATCTTAGGGTCCCCCTAACTTTCCACCCGCCAAATAATTGAGTCGGATCATTCTGTTTAGTTCGTCTGGGAAAAAGTGATGCCCAGGGAGGGTGTTACCTTACTCCAAGCCTTAGCTATAGTAGCAGCTGGGTTGGAAACTGAGGCAGATGTCTTGAGTTCTAGGTCCTTGGTTATCACAGGGGTGTCTTCCAGCGGAGAAGTCTGAAGCAACCTGTATTTGGGAAAAGGAAGCATACACTGAGCACAATGAATGTACAATGTGTTCAAGGCATTGTACTGGGGCTATAGTCCCCATAGCCAACCTGAGACATATAAGGAAACAGATGTTATCTGCTCATGAAGTTAGTCAGTGGTAGAACCAGAGTTTTAATCCATGTTTATTTAGACTCCAAAATGTGTGCTTTCTCTTCTGTCCTACTGGGGAGTAACTTGTGTGTATGTGTTTGTTTGCAGAAGGCTCTCGGGATATCAAGGAGCAAGCGGTGAGCTTATGGCAGGCACAGGGGTAGAGGGATCCCATCCTAGCTATCCCTCTTTGTCCCCTGATTCTCCACCACTGAGCTAGCTCTACTCTCTCTCCACCAGACTGGATTAAGAAGTGCACGGACCACGTCTTATTCCTAGGCATAGAGTGCATATTGCAAACGAACAGAATTTTTTGGCTTGCACACTGTCAGGAGTTTATATGCACTTTGGGACATATTTAATCTATGGGTTTTATGTAACTAAGATATTTTAAAGTTAAACACCACATATTTAAAA
This sequence comes from Macroglossus sobrinus, assembly GCA_004027375.1. NCBI lineage: Eukaryota > Metazoa > Chordata > Mammalia > Chiroptera > Pteropodidae > Macroglossus > Macroglossus sobrinus. Next base: position 92,600 of record PVKZ01000767.1, read on the forward strand.
GATGTCTATAGTGAACCTATTTGTGAAATACATAATACTCTAATTTTTAAAAAAATAAGGTTGGGTTTTCTTCTCTACCTAAGTTGTTTGTGCTCTGGAATTTTGTAACTTAGTGACTTGAGTTTGTGCCTGTGCATTTGTCTCATTGAGAGCAAGTCCTAAGACTTTTCCACAAGAAGATAGGATTTAGCATTCTCCCATCAGACTAGAAAATACCATGAAGAAAGGGGCTGTGTCTGATGGGGCTTCCTGTCTGTCAGGCCTGTGGACTATGCCTGTAACTCCATCATCTGACTGGAAATACCCTCAGAGTTGGGCTATGTTTCTCCCTCAGACTGTGAGTCCCATGACAGCAGGAGAATAGTCACCTTCTCTCCCTTCATCACGAGTTTCAAGTTTCAAGATGCCTCCTTCCCCTCTCTTGCCAGATGTGGCTTAACAAGTTGTGTTTCCCCAGGTACCTCTGTCGAGAGTGTGTACTCCAAAGTGCAGCATTTTGAAGGGGAGACTCTGTCTGTGCAGTGCTCCTACAAGAACCGCAAAAATCATACGGGGGACAAGGTTTGGTGCAAAATCAGGAAGAGGAGGTGTGAGCCCGGCTTTTCCCGTGTCTGGGCACAGGGACCACGCTACTTGCTGCAGGATGATGCCCAGGCCAAGGTGGTCAAAATTACCATGGTGGCCCTCAGACGCCAGGACTCGGGCAAGTACTGGTGCATGCGCAACAGCTCTGGGACCCTCTACCCTCTGATGGGCTTCCAGCTGCAAGTGTCTCCAGGTGAGCAGGCCTTCTGGGACACTGGGATGGTGGGGGTGTCCTCTGTGCCCTGCATTTCACTAACATCAGATACAATAAGAATAATAATTCATTAATGAGCATATTGTACAGTAGAGTTCTCACAGTTCTTTTATAGACATTATTGCCACTATTTTGTAGGTGAAGAAAATGAGACCTAAAAACACCTATGTGCCTCTGACCTTGTCCAAGGTCACAGAGCTAGCAAGTGGCTGAGGTGAGATTTGACTTCAGGGCTCTGTGTTTTGTTTTATTCAATCATCTGTTCCACGTATATTCATTGAGCCCCGGTTATGTGTCAGCCACTATTTTAGGCTCTTGGGATAAAGTGGTGAACAGAAACAGACATAGTTCAGCTCTGTGGAAGATGGCATGCAGTAGCACAACATCAGACAAACAATTGAAGATAGCAATAAACGCTCTTAAGAAAATAAAACAGTGTTATAAACTAGAAAGTAAGTTGGTGGGAGAAGCTGCAGAGGTGCCGGGGTTCAGAAAAGAACTTCTTAAGTAGATGACATCAAGCAGAGCCCTAAATGATGAGAGCTTTGCAACCTTGTTGAAATGTAGGTGCTTCAAAGGGCATACAAGGTAGAGAACTATATGTGCAAAGGCCCTGAGGTGAGAAGGAGCTGGGTGCATATAAGATCTGCTTATGTGACTAGTCCATGTTGAGTGTCCAGGCAAATGATAGGAGATAAGGGTGGAGAGTCAAACAGCAGCTTGTAAGCCCATGATGAAGTCTGAGTTTTATTCTAATATAATCCAGAGCTATTGGAAAGCTTAGAGGGGTGTGTTGTAGTTTATCTTTAGGACAATAATGGCTTCTGTGTGGAGGATAGATTGTGGAAAGGTTAAAAGGATGGGCAGAGAAACCCATTGTGGGCATCCTGACTGGAAATGACAGTATCTTGGAATAGAATGTGGGCCCTGAGGTGGAAGGAAGTATGCGGGGCTCAAATCTATGATTGGTCAGACTTCCTGTCCACCTTGTATGTTTTTGAGGTAAGACAGGATTTGCTTATATGGGAGGTGAGTAAAAATGAGAAATCAAGGATGACTAGAAGGTGTTTGGTGATACCACCTATTGGGTAGGGTAGATCCAAAAGAGGAGCTAATATGGAGGGGAAAAAATTAAGAGCTCCATTTTGTCATATTAAGTTGAAGATACTTCCTAAGACCTCAAGTGAAGAAATGAAGCAGGCAGTTAATATATCAGCCTGGAACTTGGGTGAGAGGTCAAAGCTGTGGATATTTATGAAAGTATCTCTATAAAGATAGTTTAAAGTAAAAAGAATTATAGAAATCTGTAAAGACAGAAAGTGGATTAGTGGATCCTTAGGGCTGGGAGGGAAAATGTGTAATAGAGGATAATGGCTAAAGGGCGAGGAATTTCTTTTTAAGATGATGAAACTATTCTAAAATTAACTATAGTGATGGTTGCATGACTCTGTGAATATATATAAAAAAACATTGAATTTAACACTATAAATGTGTGTATTATATGGGATGTAAATTATATCTCAATAAAGTTCTTTAAAAATCAAGGAGCTATAACTCTCTTGAGCATAGAAAAAGAGAGGAGCGCCAAGAACCTAGCCTTAAGGTCTTCTCACATTTATAGGTAGGAAAGGGAGAAGAGCCAATGAAAGAGCCTGGAAAAAGTAGCCGTGATTATGAAATTGATTATCCACTTTTTCCTGTTTCCCTAACCCAACTGTGCCCCCATTTTCTATTGGATCTGAACTAAGCAACTGCTGTATCTAAGATGTGGAGCCAAATCTCATTTCTCCACTCTCTAGGTCTGATTTAGACCCAAAAAGTAGTTGAAAGTTTACTGAAGTCTTAATTTGTAGGGATAGTAACATGAAATGGTTTTATTTTTCTCTTAGCATATCTTCCCATTGTACTGTGTCAAATCTTACTTTCCATCTCTTAATGAGAATTTGGCTCTCCTCTGTGTGAATTCTTTGAAGTGTCCTTTGGGGATTTCCCCACTGCTGAGTAGAATGATGTGGGAGATGTGGCTCCAGGTCAGTCTCTTCCCCTACTGCGCTCCCTAGTGCCACTTGTTCTGGAATCCCTTGCCCAGAAAAACAGGCATCTTACATGGTGACCACCCTGACCTCAGAAACACCTCCTTGCCATGGGATGCCTCAGCCCTCTTTTCCTCACCCTACCACCTCTCTCCAAGTTTCTTGTTCCCTACAGAGAAAGGCCCAACACTGCCCCCTAGATTGGATCTCAAACCACAACTCCCTTCTCCAGCTTTCTTCTAGACAATGGGATGGTTAAGGGATGGGTTGATGAAACAGGGTAGCAGGACTGTTTCAGTGTCTCTTAGAAAGCCCCAAGGAAGACGTCTGACCAAGTTGTTTGCAGTGTCCTTTAGAATCTGGGCCTTTGATGTTTCTCTGTCCTCATCTCTGGACCCCAGTCACCAATTATGGAGCAACTGAAAAAGTCTCTGTTCAACATCATGGTAGAGAAATCTCTGACCCACAAGAATGAGGAGGGTCTGGAAATGACAAAAGGGAGATGGGGAGGGGTGAGGGGAGTGTCCTCTGGACCCAGGAGGTATGGCATGAGAGGTTAATGGAAGTGTGAAAGTTTCTTCTTCTTTTACTATGCCTACTTCTTCTCCCTGACATCACACTCTGAACAAACACACACTTGGTTACTCAGCAGAACAGAATCTTGGGTCCAAAGTCAAAGAGAGGATATGAAGACAAGCCCCACCTAGGCATCCAAAGAGCTGTGTAGTTGCCAGGATCTGCTTCCAGCACCAAGGCCCCCCAACTCAGTCTAACATTCTTCCCTCTCTGGTCCTTCAGCCCCCACAACCAAAAGAAACACTCCTCTTACACAGCTGGCCAACATTCTCAAGCATGGAATTGTCGTCACAACAGGCCAAGTCCCTACCTCAGACCCTGGTGCCCATTTCACCACCAGTGTGATGATGTTCACATCTGGAGTCCTCACCTTGGCCAGACCTTTGCCCTCTACTGCCTCAGAGACAATCAGACTGACCTCTGTGACGGGCTACAGCTTCACCAGCCCCTCCACCCCAGGTCCTGGAAGGATCACAGGACTCCAGACTGTGACTGCATCTCCCAGCAATGACAGAGTCTCCTCTGCTGGTCCAGCATCCATCTCTACCAAAGGAGGGCACCTGCACACCAAATCACCCACCACGAGAATGTACCATACCAGCAGCTCTCTCCTCAACAAATTATCCCCCGTCAGGTACCTGTGGGTCCTGGGGTTGAACGACATTTTACCAGGCATGGCAACAGTTCTTGGTTGCCTGAATGGACCTCAAGGTGCAAATGTTATAGCAGACTTCCTTTTTCATCCCCCAGAAACTCAATCTGAACTGTTGCTGAATTGGGAGGTGGGAGGCTGGAAGCTGGGATGGAGATATTACATAAAGGATGGCCATGGAAAATGAGGCCAGAGGATGGGTCAGTATAAGGGTCTGTGGATGAAGAGAAGAGGGTGGGGACAGGACAAGGAGGTGGCTGGGAGAGTGGGAAGTAGGAAATGGGGGATGCTTTAATTTGGGATCCCCCAGAAGCAGACTCTGAGACTAGGATTTCTGTCATGTTTGGAACACTAGGAAAAGTGTGGAGAAGTGAGACAGGGAAGGGGAGGCAGCTGACAGAATACTTAAGCTGCTACTACTTTGGGCAGCAAGAGCTCAGTCCCACTGGAGAGACTCTGGGGTCCCGTGTCAAGTAGCCACCTGAAGGGCAAGGGAGCTGGGGTATTTATGTACCTACTTCTGTCGGTCATTGGTAGGGGGCTGCCTGCCATTTATGGCATGAAAGGCACCAGTGATAAGAGAAAGTGCTTAGGCCAAAAAATATTCAAATGGAGGTGCTGACAACAGGTATATACAGAAGTGATACAGGTAAGGAATACAGGCGAGGCACTTATAGCATCTGTTATAGATGACCAAGGTGGGAAGACTCATCCTCTGTTACTGTAAGAAGAACAAGAACTTTGACCTCTTTGGTCACAAATGGGGGTCTCTTAGAGTCCTTGTCATCAATGATGAGCAGATTTGGGGGAATAATGGAGGAGAGGTGCTAAAGTGGAGAGATGTTCCCCTCCACCTGGAGATTTCTTCCCCTGAACTCTGAGTACTTCACTTTCTTCTCCCATAGCTGGTTCTCCAAGTGAGAGAGTGTCACACCCCGTAGGGGCTGGCAGGGTTTCCCCTAGTCAAACTCCTCTCATGTGGTGTGCAGAAAGATGTGGGTCAGTGTGGGGGAATCTGGTGCTCACATTCTCATTCTGTCCCATCTCCTCAGGCACCAGAATCCGTATCCCATTGTGCTTGTGGGGGTGCTGACCTTCCTCCTGGTGCCTGCAATGTTGGTCGTGGTCTATGGGTTCTGGAAGAAGAGACACATGGGAAGTGAGTAGAGCCCATCCTCCCAGACTCCTGTGGCAGAGAACATGGGGCTCGACACACTTTCTAAAGCTCCTGTGTGAACTCGGTCCCCAGGTGATGTTTGTCGAGTCAGAACTGTGAGGCAACCAGGTGAGGGAAAGAGGGTGAGCATACAGGAACAGCATAGCAAAACCCTCCAGGGCTGACATAGCAGGAAGTGGAGGGCGGAACCAGAAGAGGGGCTGGACTAGCCCAGGTGCATGGGCGTTGGTGAGCAGGATCCCCACCCTTCATCTCTCTTCCTGGTCCTTACAGGCTACAGAATATGCAGTTATCCCGCTAGACCCTGGAAAGACCTGCCGGGAAGACCGGAGCCTCCCTGGAAGCCTGCTTGGTCTAAGGCCACTCATGGTGTTGGGGAGCTTCTCCCAGAGGGGCCTGTGGAGGCCAGAGGAGTGAAGATGGGGACCTGTCTGGATTGGAGCCAGGTTGGGGGGTGAAGACTTATGCAATGCTGGACTCAGGCCTTCCCAGAACCAGATGCTGTACTTTACCTGCTCAGTCTCCTTGGGCTGCCAGGAACCTAAGGAGGGGCCCAGAGCAGAGAGCACCAGGCAGTTAGTCCTGGGGGAAGAAACCAAGGAGATTCTGCTCAGAGCCACAGATCCCCCGGCCCCCAGCTGGATGGCAGAAAAGCCCTGATGGTGCTGTTTATAGACAGAGAGCCTCAGCTCCTGTCAGCCTCAGAACCCCTTACTGCAAAGCTGAAGGGAGAGGGGGTGGGGTGGGGTGGTGGACAGCTGCCCTCTCCCCACCTGAGTCCTGTGTCCTCAGCTTTCTTCTGCTCCCCTCAAGTTTTCCCATGCACTTGGGGAAGGAAGAGTCCCTGAGACAGTATATGTCCCAGCAGACCACATTGGAGGAGTGACTAAGAGCTGGGAGTCCACAGAGGCATCAGCAGCAGGGGACCCCAGAGCTGTCCAAGTTCCCTCCCTGCCTAACCCCGCCCCCAGGCCATTAGTTTCTGACCTAGCCACTTATCCATTAAGTCCTGGGAGATGAAAGAGCCCACACTCTCACTGCTGCCACCTGGTGGCCCGCCTTTCCTGGGAAAGCTCTGATGGGGCTGAGATCAACTGCAGGACCAACCTGTCCCCAGACTGGGGTGCATAGGCTGAACTCAGGGATCTCTTCCCTGAGTTTCCATATCTGGACTCCAGATCTGAACTCCTGGAGGGAACTGAGGGCCCTCCAGAGCCCACTGAAGGGGGACTATGACTTAGAGAAAGAGGGGATCACAGCAGCACCACTAACCTCATCCCCAAGGACTCATTTTCTCCTGGGAAGAGAGGAACCTTCTATGATACAACAAACACAACTCAGAGCTGACCACAGCCTGGAGGACTGCCTGGTAAGGGTGGGGCGGGGAGGGGTGAAGGAAAGGATGGAGCCAAGTAGCCTTGGCCCAATGGCCAGAGGAGTCTGGTTTAGGACTCATATTGGCCTTTACGATGGTGAAGGTTGGAGAATACAGGCTGGATTCCTCCCCTGGAAGGTGAGGGTCCACCAGCCTGGAGTAACTGAATAAGCACCTGGGGATAGAATAAGCACTCTTGGTCTTGGCAGGGACCTCCCAGATGGGAGAGCAAACATCATAGTCAGGAGAGTGACACAGCTGGAGCCTTGGTGGGCCAGTCCAGGATGGATATGGAGGGGAGAGGAGAGGGGATAATCCTAGGGGAGTACAGGAAGGAGGCACCTCTTTTCTATGTCCAAGAGAGGGCACTAGAGGGGAGACTAAGATTGAGGAACTGACTGGCCTGGTGACAGGAAACACACCTATAGGGTGGGTATGGCCACCACATGGTGTGTAACTAGGACTCTTAACTCACCTAGGGGAAAGTAGCTCTCCAAGAGCTCACCTCTGTTCACTACCCTATAACAGCACGCTGACTGCCCTGCCTCCCTGGGGAGCAGGATGTCTGGTGTGGGAGCACTGCAGAGGGTTCAAAACTGGGGCTCAGGGGTGCTACCTGTCCTGTGTTACCCTGTGCAAGTCACTAACCTTATCGGGTCTCATTTTTTCTCTCTTGTGAAAGGGGACACTAATTCCTACCTCAAAACTGTTTTCAGAATAAAATGAAAGAACATGAACCTTATACAATTGTGTAAGTGCCTCATGATTGTTGGTCCTTTTCAAGTTCTAATATTGCTTGTCACATTTTACTTTGAAGACCTTTGGACCCTATTTCTCTGTTTTGTCCTCGATTGTAAGGGGATAGGGAGGGTGGAGGGGAACGTGGTCCCCAGGTGGTGGGTGCTGGACCCAGGCAGAGGCCTTGGCTGTGCCCCAATGTCAGACAGCATAGTTGTCAGGGTGACCACTGTCCCTGTTTGCCCAGGATGAGGGGGTCCTGAGACCAGGCAGACCTGCATGTGCTGCCTATTCATGGAGCCTGCTCCCACATGAATCCATGGGAAGGAAGGCCCCAGGGTGCTAAGGAGAGGTACATACCCTGTGCCCCAGCTCCCCAGCTCCTGTGGACCTGGGTGGCCTCTTTGGACTTGCAGGCCTCTGGAACATATTCTCCAAACCCTGGTCTCTCATTTCTTCCCTACTCTTCTCAACTTTGTCCCTAAAACTCCAAGGGAACCCAGATGCTGGCAGATCTAGGGAAGGGAGGTACAGGGCAGGTGAGGGTTTCAGGGAAGCCTAGAATTCCCAGTTTAGTCATTTTTGAAGGGCACATAATAAAAAAAGGCTCCCTGTCTCCAGAAACACCCCATGAAAGTGTATTTTGTTGAAGGAAGAGGCCTTCCTCACCTGCTCTGTGCACACAGTTAGCAGAGGAATAGTGGTTTCTGGGGAAGGCAGAAGAGCCCAAGCCAGTTCTGATGGAGCTGTGTGGGCCACCATAGGGAAGGAAGCTCCCCCATGCTGCTCCACCTGACAAGGCCAAGGATTAGGAAAGACCCTTGAGTACTGGGCACTGCCCATATACTGGCAGGGTTGTTTGTGAGGATAGGTTAGAATAAGAAGGTTAAGAAGGAGAGGAGGAGCTGGGGTGAGGGAGATAAAACTTTTCAGCCTGGCTTCAAGGCCCTGAGAGGACAGTTAAAGGAGGTAACAGTCACCAACAGAAGAACTTGCACAATCTGTCAGAATTTAATAGCCCTCTGTCAGGAAGGAAGTGAGGGTCAGAGAGGGAGGCAAAGGGGTTACTCAGAGGCACTGGGTCCTAGACCCTGCCTAGTTGGACTAAGTCCTACTAGCACTTCCTCCAGACCTTGTGGAAGGGATCAGACAGGTGTCCAGAAACCCCCTTTACAGTTCCCACAGCCTGCCCATTGCAGGCCTCAAAGCCAAAGCTTCTCTCCTCTGAGTTGACTTCCTTCCTTTGCTCTCCTTCTTCACCTCCTGTGCAGGAAAGGATGACCCTTGCTAGTTTGGGACTGTCTCTGCCACACTGAAGTCACCTCATCACTAGGAGAACAGCCCTGTTCCTCATACAGGTGCTCATTGCCCAATGAATTTTGCCTTCAGATCCTGGGCTTCTCTTCCAGGACAGCTGACTTGGAGGTCTGGGGACTGTTTTTAGCAATGTTGGCATATTCCACAGCCAGAAATGGGTCAGGTATGGGCTTCAGGTTGGGGCGGGTGTTGATGTAGATGGAGTCCTCAGGGCTGAAGTGACTCAAGTGGGTAAGTGAGGCATAGTGGATGTCCCCAGAGTCCTTGCCAGTGCCCATCTGCTGATCAGAGCCCTGAAAATTAAAAAAAAAAAGTCCATTGTATGATCACAGCTGGGTGTGCTCAGTGGCTTCTTGGGTGCCCAGAGCTGGATGAAGAACAGGGAAAAGGATATAGTGTGGGACAGGACATGGATCCTGTAGAGTCTCTGGGAATGGCTAAAGACAGCAAGGGCGCTGTCACTGATCAGATTTAAGAATAAGGAAGACTATACAAGGTGTGGTCGGTGGACCCGCAGTACTGGCATCACCAGGAGTTTGTTAAACACAATCTCAGGCTCCACCATCGGATCTATTAAAGCAAAGTCTGAGGGTCTGGGGGCCAGGAAACTGTTTTAATAAACTCTCCAGTTGACCATGGTGTACACTCAAGTTTGAGTGGTATTGAGCTAAAAGAGCACTCAGTAGAGATGTCATTTGTAGAGTTGATTCCAGCCTTACAGAGGGTTGGACCAGATGACTTTAGAGCCTCTCAGTTCTGTGATTTCAAAAATCATCGATGTTTTTTTAAATTTATTTTATTTTTATTTTTTGGTGGCATTGGTTAACGAAATACAGTAAGTTTCAGGTGTACAATTTAACAGTAAGGCATATATATATTGCATTGTGAGTTCCCCTCCCATAGTTAGATTTCTTTCTGTCACCACATATTTGATCCTTTTTACCTCATCCTCCTCCCTCCTCCCCGCTTCCCCCACCCATCCTCTGGTAACCACTAGTCTATTGTCCATATTCTTGAAGAGGCTTTCCTTTCTCCAGTGTATGTTTATGGCTTTTTTTTTTGTCAAAAATTATTTGCCCATATAAATATGGGTTTACTTCTGAACTCTTGTTTCTGTTCCACTGGTCCATGTGTCTGTTTTGCTGCCAATACCATGCCATTTTGATTACTGTCATTTTATAGTATAATTTGAAGTTGGGCAGAGTGATACCTCCAGCCTCATTATTTTTTTCTCAGGATGGCTTTGGCAATTCAGAGTCTTTTGTGCTTCCATACAAATCAGATGATATTTTGTCCTATTTCTTTAAAAAATTACAATGAGATTTTGATGAGGATTGTATTAAATCTGCATACTGCTTTAGGTAATAAGGTCATTTTAACTATGTTGATCCTTCCAATCCAAGAACATGGAATGTCTTTCCATTTCTTTGTATCTTCTTCGATTTCTTTGAGTAGGGTCTTATAGTTTTCATTACATAGGTCCTTCACATGTTTGGTTAGATTTATTCCTAGGTATTTTATTATTTTTGTTGCAATTGCGAAAGGAATTATTTTTTCAACTTATTTTTCTGACACTTCATTGTTAGAGTATAGGAATGCTATGGATTTTTGAATGTTGATTTTGTATCCAGATACTTTACTGTATTATTGTTTCTAGTAGTGTTCTTGTGGAATCATGTCATCTGCAAATAGTGACAGTCTGACTTCTTTGTTTTCTATTCGGATGCCTTTTATATCTTTCTCTTGTCTGATTGCACTTGCTAGGACTTCCAATGTTATATTGAATAACAGTGGCGATAGTGGAAGGCTTGCCTTGTTCCTGATCGTAGGGGGAAGGTTTTAGTTTTTCACCATTAAGTATAATGTTGGCTGAGGGTTTGTCATAGATGACCTTTATTATGTTAAGGTACTTTCCTTCTATACCAATTTTGTTAAGTGTTTTGATCATAAATGGATGCTGTATCTTGTCGAAGGCTTTTTCAGCATCTATTGATATGACCACATGATTCTTATTTTTCAATTTTTTTATGTGGTGTATCACATTAATTAATTTACATATGTTGAAACATCCCTGTACTTCTGGGATGAAGCCTACTTGATCGTGGCATATAATCTTTTTAATATATTGCTGTATTTGGTTTGCTAGTATCTTATTTAGGATTTTTACATTTGTGTTCATGAGATTTATTGGTCTGTAGTTTTCTTTTTTTGTGTTATCTTTACCAGGTTTTGGTATCAGGGTAATATTGGCCTCATAACATGTGCTGGAAAGTATTGCCTCCTCTTCGATTGGAAGAGTTTGAGGAGAACAAGTATTAAACCTTCTTTGAATGTTTGGTAGAATTCACTGGTGAAGCCATCTGTTCCTGGATTTTTACTTTTTGGTAGCTTTTGGTGATTGTTTCAATTTCCATACTGCTGATAGGTCTATTTAGATTTTCTAGTTCTCTTGACTCAGTCTAGGAAGATTGTATTTTTCTAAGTCCTTTTCCTATAGGTTATTAATGTTGGTGTTATATACTTTTTCATAATATTCTTGTATGATCCTTTGTATTTTTGCGATGTCAGTCATAATTTCCCCTCTTTCATCCCTGATTTTGTTTATTTGTGTCCTTTCTCTTTTTTCTTTAGTAAGTCTAGCCAGGGGTTTGTCAATTTTATTAACCTTCTCAAAGAACCAGCTCTTTGTTGCATTTGTTTTTCTAATTTTTTTTTTGTTTCCAGTTTCATTTATTTCTGCTCTAATTTTGATTATTTCATTCCTTCTTCTGACTTTAGGCTTCATCCGTTCTTCCTTTTCTAGTTTTTAAAGATGAAGAATTAGTTTGTTTATTTGGGCTCATTCTTGTTTTTGAAGGTAGGCCTGTAATGATATGAACTTTTCTCTTTGCCATGTCCCAAAAGTTTTGATATGTTGTACTATCATTATCATTCGTTTCTATATATCTCTTGATCTCTCTTTTTATTTCTTCTCTGACCCAGTTATTCCTTCAGTAGCATGTTGTTTAATCTCCATATATTTGTGTTTCTTCCTGATTTTTTTCTGCAGTTGATTTCTAGTTTCAAAGCATTATGATCAGAGAATATGGTTGGTATGATTTCAATCCTCTTATATTTGTTGAGGCTAGCTCTTTGTCCCAGTATGTGCTCAATTCTTGAGAATGTTCCATGTGCACTAGAGCAGAATGTATAAGCAGCTGTTTTGAGATGGAAGGCTCTGTATATGTCAATTATGTCCATTTGATCTAATGTGTCATTTAAGGATGTTATTTCTTTACTGATTTTCTGTTTAGATGATCTGTCCATATCTGACATATAGGGTATTTAGGTCCCCTATTATGATAGTGTCTTGGTCTGTTTCTTTAGTTCTGTTAGTAATTGCTTTACATATTTCGGGGCTCCATGATTGGGAGCATAGACATTAATAAGTATTATGTCTTCTTGGTTCATGATTCCCTTTATCATTATGAAGTGTCCCTCAGTATCTTTCTTTACCTTTTTATTTTGAAGTCTATTTTGTTTGATATTAATACCACTACTCCTGCTTTTCTCTGAATGCCTTTTGCTTGAAATATAATTTTCCATCCTTTCATTCTGAGTCTATATTTGTCTTTAAAGTTGAGATGTGTCTCTTGGAAGCAGCATATCATTGGGTTTTGTTTTCTCATCTAATCTGCAACTCTATGTCTTTGTATTGGTTAATTCAGACTATATGTATTTAGGGTGATTATTAAAATATGAGGTTTTCTTATAGCCATTTTATCTTTTGCTTTCTGGCACTTTGGTGTTTCCATTGCTTCCTTGTCTTTGTGTGTCTGTTTTTTGTTTGTTTGTTTGTTTTTTATTTTCCCTCCAGTTCTTTTTGTTTTATGTTATATACTTCAGTTCTGAATCTTTGGCATGTGGTTACCATTATGAATATATATAGTTATATATATATATAAAGTAATCCATTTTCTTCTGTGTGTGCCTTATCTCCATTTCCCTTTGTGAATTTGGATCTTTGAATCCTCTCTTTTTCTGTTGTTGTCTCAATTTGTCCCTATCTATGCTGAACATTCATTACTATCTTGCTATAGCAAATCTCTTGTTGTTTAAGCTTATAATGCTCTATTTTCAGGAAGGGTTGCACTCCTCTGCTTCTATCTGCCTGCTAGTCACATTATCCATAATTGTGTGTGTGTGTTTGTCATTTTGTTTTATGTGAGCTGACTCCTTTTTGTATGTCTGGAAAGGTCTTTATTTCTCCTTTATTTCTAAAGAAGAGCTTTGCTGGATACATTATTTTGGGGTGGTAGTTCTTTTCATTTAACAGTTTGAATATTTGATACTACTCCTTTCTGGTTTGTAAAGTTTTTGCTGAGAAATCCTATGATATCCTAATGGGTGTTCCTTTACAGATTACCATCTTCTTTTCCCTGGTTACCCTGAGAATTATTTCTTTGTCATTAATTTTTAATAATTTTAATGCAACGTGTGTTGGAGAAAGCATTTTTGAATTGAGATAATTGGTATTCTGTTGATTTCCAAGCTCCAGTTCATTCCTTAGATTTGGGAAATTTTCATCAACTATTTGTCTGAAAATGGGTTCTAATCCCTGCTCCTTTCCCTCATCTTCAATAATGGCCATTATTTTTACGTTTCCCCTCCTGATGGTATCAGCTAGTTCTTGTATTTCTCGTTTATTATTTTTCATTCTTCGGTGTCTCTCTTCTTCCTTTGATTTATTTCTAGATTTCTGTCTTTAATATCACTGATTCTTTCCTCCATCTGGTCCACTCTATTTTCCAAGCTTGCTATTTCATTTTTCATCTCTTTCAGTGTATTCTTTATCTACAGAAGTTCTATTTAGTTCTTTTTAGGGTTTCAATCTCCTTGCTAAAGAACTCATTCTGTTGACCTGGTTGTTTTTTTAAAATTCCTGAAATCGTTGATATGAATTGCTTTGGATCTCATTGAGTTGTTTCAGAAAAACTATCTTGAAATTTCTGTCATTTAAATTGCATATTTCTCTTTCTTTCAGTGATGTCTTATCACCTTGGTTGTTCATGTTGTTTAATGGACTATTTCTCTGCCTGGGCATTAATGGAAGTGTATTTTGCTTTTTTTCCAGAAACATTTATTATGTAAAGGTGTCTCTAGCCTGTTGCAAAGAAGGTATTTTTCCTTTGGTTTCCAGTAGGTGGCATCTTAATAAATAAAGTCTTAATAATGCCTTTAAAAATTTCTTTTAAAGATATTCAATCATGCTCACTACCCTCAGTCTCAATCTCTGTCAGAGTTAGTGACAGTTTTGGTAGTGTTTGCTCAGATTTCCCTGGGATCCCAGTGTTTGATCTTGGAGCATATTGGGGGAGGGGGAGGGGTTGGGGGCTGTTGTTCGGCCTCGTGTTTTGCATCCATGGCTGATAATAATCAACTGTTGCTTCTCTGCCATCCCCACTTCTCTGCCAACCTCATTTTTCTGCTTTCTGCCCTGATGCCTGGGCACTGCCATCAGGCCATGTGGATCTCATAGCCCTCCCAGGCAGGATTGTTCAGGGAACCTGCCACACCTTCTTCCATTCCCCTCCTCCTACAGGGAGTTCCAGTGGCTGTGAGAGGCAGTTTCTTTGTCTGTCCCAGTCTACCGCCTGACTGCTGGGGTTCTGACCTGTGGTAGCTCTTATGTGTAAATCCCATGCTGAGACATGCTAGTGTGCAGGTTGGGTGTTTTTTGTTGCATTTTAGATGTTCAGCTTGTTGTTGTTTCAAGGGGAGACATCTGGGGATATCTCTCACCTTGTTTCTGACATCACTCTCAGTCTCTGATATTTAAAAAGACAGACCTACCCAAGGAAACATCCCAGTCTCCAGCTCCTGATGAGAAAGTGCCCTAGAGAGCCATGGTGTTTTACTGTGCGATACCATTCTCCACAGCTGATTGGACCAGTGGTGGTCGAGCCACAGGCTGGCTTATGACCCTTGAGATGTATCAGCATGAAAAGCTGTCTCCCATGGGGATGAAGGTGAGCAACCTGATTAGACAGTGTCTCTCTCTCTCTAAGGGGTTTGAATTGGGAAATGTAGGGGAAAGGATGCATTCAGACAAGGCATTAGGGACAAGAGGAATCATGGCTGAGTCCTGATTCCAAGTAAATAGAAACTATGAATAAGCACAAGCCAAGAAGTTAAAAAAGAAGTTACCCAGGAAAGCTGAGGTTCCCTCTGTCCTCGTGGGGGGTGCTTCCCGTGCACAGTAGTCTTGTTCTTATGGGCGGAACTGTCATAGATGTGGTGGAATTCATCCTTATCTGTGAAAAAAAAACAGGTTTAGAGGAGGGATCTCTCCCTACCCACAACTTCCATGGAAATTTGGGATAGGGCTGGAGGTCCTGGCTGGCAGAAAGGACCATGGGATAAGGGAGAGGCTGGACATGGATGGGAAACACAATCCTGCTTGGGAAGATCCTGAGTAGCCAGCACAGATTATGTCCAGGAGCAAATCAAACTGGCTGCCTGAGGCTAATTCACATCAAACCAGTAAACTTAATTGATTCCAGGTTATTGAAAGTTCCAAATTTAAACATCAAATTTAAGTATAATCTATTTTCTGATGAAGTTATATATATATATATATAATGTTTTTCAAATTTTTTGAGTGGGAAATCACAATGAAAAACACTGTATCTTATTACCACTGACTTTCCCTTTCTCTCTCTCTCTCTCTCTCTTTTTCCCTCTCTTTCTGAAAATAAAAGTTCAATGAAAAATTATCTTTCTAATGTGCAAAGAATTTTGATATTTTTCTTTTCCATTTTGTTATATAAAAATAACAGTGTGATACACTAAATCAACTTTACACAGTTTGAAAAATATGTATATATAAATTTTATAGGTCACTACTACTTTAGGATTTTTATAGCTTGAAATTTGAAAAGCAGTGAGGTCGAATATAACTCTGACCCTCTTCTATATTTCAATCTCATTGACAACAGACACATCACTGGGTTATGTGGTTAATACACACATAGCACCTATGTGCTGAACAAACAAACCAACCAACAAAAAAACACGTAGAAATTATCAAAAGGCACTAATCTGATAAATCTTGCTCAAAATGCTATAGATTTGCCATGTGAGTAAAAACTTAAAACTTAGAAGATTAAAGAGTTCTTCAACAAGTGCTTTTAGGAAAACAAAATTTAAACACGACAGCAACAATTAAAAAATAATATCAGTAACCAGGAATGTCTTTAGATAAATTCATTTTAAAAAATCCTTAACAACGACAACAAAAATTCTTAACTATAAAAAGGTGACAAAATATTTTATCCCAGATGAATACTAGAATATTCAGTTTTAGGCAAATTGGCATTGAGTTGAATTAGCTTTGGATGAGCTGACCTTGAGCCTCTGAAGGGAATTGGTCTGTTCTTAGCACTATCCAGCCTGCCACTCTGGCAAAGCGGGAGGCTCCATATCGAGGGTCCATTTGGAGATCCCAGGGAATCCTGACCACTTTACCTGTCAGGCCTCATATTTCCTTGTTGATAAAACTAGCACAATAAGCCTGTCCCCATGGCCCAAAGGTGCTTTAGGGTGGTTTACCTGTTCTAGCTCTTCTACGGGCTTTCCTGAGGTACAGGGTAATGAGCAACGTGAGTGCCAGAAGCAGCAGGAGGGCCACCATTATGATGGAGATGACAGTCCAGAGGCCTGGGGGGCTTTGGAATAAGGACAAGCCAGGAGAAGAAAGTTAGAGCTAACCTTCTGCCAGGAAACCATCCTTACCCCCATGCCTGTTGCCAGGACAGATGCTCCTACTGAGCTGGCAAGGAGGCAGCCCCATGGTCAAGGGCTCTGCCCCAGAGGCCATATAATCTTGCATGTCATTTTTTCTCTGGACTTGTTTCTCTCTCTGTAAAGTGGGAACACTGACGATGTTTTCTGACTTTGCTCCTTTCCCCCTCTGGCTGCTGTTTCTTTATAGGCCTTCTGGGCCCCTGTTTTGGGATCTGTGCTCACCTTGTCCGCATTTTTTTTCTGGTGGTCTTGGTTTCTGCTCCTCACCATTAGCCCTTTACTGTGAGATGCAGGTAGCTCTCAGAGAATACTAATGTCATTTGACAAATAGCTCTGCACATAATAAATGTGTTTTAATAGGTCCTATCTTAAGTCAAAGGAAGAACACAAAGGTAGAGTTTCTTACAGCATAGCAGGCTCCTAAGAAAGGTTTCTGAGGTGCCAGGGTCATGGTGGTGGGTCAGTGGCTCTAGAGAGAGCTCCACTGACCAAAACCCACCGATTTCTGGTACAATGCCTTGAAAAATGAACTGTGGTTTGCAGGAGCCCAGGGTTCATATACACAGTGATGGAGAGTGGGAAGGACATAGACCATAAAAAAAAACAAAACAAAACAGGGACCAGGTCAGTCCCAGGAGCTGGGGACTGGAAGCTATCATGCAGAGTAGAGAAAAAGGCAGGCCACAGGCTGTAATAACTACAGAATATGCCCTTTCCCTAGACCCTGGTGACTGTGGGACAGCTCTCTCAAAAGATGGAGAAGGGCTGGGAGTAGGGAAGAGGAAAAAGAAGCAACCCTGTTCACGGGTCTTACATTAGACCTTTGTGTTCCCCAAGGCAAACTTGTAAATATCTGGAGACATTTTTGGTTGCTACAACTGGGCATCTGGGGGAGGTTTGTGCTATTGCTATCTAATGGATAGAGACCAGGGATGCTGATAATTATCCCACAATGCACAAGACAGCCCCTCACTGGTTCAAAACATCATAGTGCCAAAGGTAAGAAACTCTGACTTAAGGTGGGAATGTTATTCACCCCATTTTGCAAATGAAAAAACTGAGGCTCAAAGAGATGAACTGACCTGAGGCGAATGATATGACTCCCATTTCATCCCCTGAGAGCCACATGTCCATGGGCATGTGGTAATTGAAGGCATTTAGCACAGTCAGCAGTGGAAATGGAGGTCTAAGAGGACAGGGGAGGTGGGCGACAGTACCTGTCAATGACAGGGCTGGTGGCAGAGGTCCAGGCTGTGGTCCTCTTGGCACTCTTGGTGGTAGGCAGGGTCGAAGCTGTAAAAAATGACAGTGAGGGGAGTGCTTCCATCTGTTTGCTCCATCCTCCAGGGCTCCTCACGTCCAGCCCCCAAGCCCAGGTAGGAGGAGCCCACACATGGCCCTGGACCAGGTGAAGACTCTGAGAAGCACTACATGCCCTGCAAATCAATAGGAGTGTTACATTGAGTTGTGCTAGGTTTCCTTCACAGCGAAGTTCCACAGCGTAAGTGGCTTTAGATTTGGTAACACACTGTCACTTGTATATTGAATATATTCTGTAGTCTCTTCTGTTTTCTTTGTTTATGCGCATGTCATGCATCTTCAACTTGTAATGACTCCCTCCTCCCTCCCAACCCTTTTTTTGACTCCCCTGGATAAATTCATGCTCTTCCAATGAGGCCATGTAGTTGACTTTCTCTGGGGAGTCCTCCAGGAAAATCCACACCTTCTCCAGCAACCTGATTCCTCCCTTCACTGGGCCTCCAACCAGTCTGCTTCTATTATGCCACCTATCACCCAGCATCATAACACTTTAATTATGTGTCTATTTTCCTGCCTGGGCTGTGGGCTCCTCCAGCACAGGACAGGGGCTCAGGTTTTTTATTCCCCTTTCAGATCCTAGCCCTGTGCCCTACATGGAGTGAGCAATGAGCCAAGGTTTGGGCAGTGAATGACAGAGTAGCTGATCTGGGTCCTCTAGGCACCCAGCTGACCAAAGGGCTAGGCAGCAGGGATCTGGGAAGGTGCTATTCAATTCCTGACCATCATAGAGAAATGCAGGGGGTGGGGCGGTTGTAACTCTGAAGTTTTCTGGAGGCATACCCAGGGGCTTCAAGGGTTAGGAGAAACCTCAAGCTTCCCACTCTTAGGCTTGAGGTCTCTCAAATATTAAGGGCATGTCCAGGTTGAGGACCCAGGCCCTCTGAGCCCTCAGCCACTTCACCTCCCAGCCTCACCCTTGAAGTGTCACATCTGCCTCATTATCTGGCTGTCTTGTGTCCATCCACACTTCTTGACCCCCATCCAGTTACCTGTGACCCATCTCGAGTGCAGCCCTTTGAGAAGAGGTGGGGGTTTAGAGTCAAGGGTAGAGATGCCCTGGAATAGACCAATAAGCTCGTCTTGTTCAAACCTGAGGAAGCACAATGATCATTACAAATCAGCTGAGGAGTCCTGTTAGTAGCAACAAAAAGGTTCAGAGAAATGTATGTGATGGGGAAGGAAGAACCAACTAGAAGAGAGCAGGTCTGAATTCTGGTGCTGGTTCTGCCTTTAGCCAGCTGGTGACCTTGAGCAAGGCGCTTCAGTTTTCAGATTTGATAGGGTTGAAAGAAATGACTTTTAGGGTCCTTTTCGGCTCTAACAGCTTGTGATTCAAGGAGTCTGAGAAAGGTTCATAAGAAGGGGAAGAACTTACCTCGAGATACCACTAGGCGGATGGTACTGTAAGCAAAGACACTGGAAAATTCATAGATTCCACAGTAATATAACCCTGAGTCCTTCACCTGGAGCTTAGTTATGGTGACAGTGAAGTAGCCATATCTGGGGAAATCCTGGATGAAGTATCGAGGATTCTGAGGCACCGTCCAGAGCCTGGGAAGAGTGACTACCAAGGGACAAATAGATGCCGATGTTATTCTGCAATAGGCTTTCATCTTCGAATGTTGCTCAAGTGGGTACGAGCATCTCACAGAGACTGTTTCACCTTCCAGTTTATGCAGCTGCTGCTGTTGCCAAGATCCTGAGAATAAATGCTCAGGTCAGGGAGTCCCCAGCTGCCACTTCAGGGCTGTGAGATGGGGACTCTCTCCTCAGTAAGTCCCTTCTTTGTGTCTACACTCAAAACGTGCCACAAAACAGCCTCTGGCCACAGCACCACCCTGCTCTCTGCCCTTCCCTCCACATAGTTCCCTTCACGCCCACCTCACCTTGACACCCCCACTTCTCTTGCCCTCTTCCATCTGTCCTCCTCCCTTATGCCTCACCTGAAGCCAGGAGCACCAGCAGGACAAGTGGCAGCAGATACGTGGCCTCCCAGGACATGGTTCCACTTCTTGAACTAGAGTAGGAACAAGGAAGCCCCTAAGGAGAGAGAGACAGAGCTGAGTGAGACTCAGCACAGCCCACACAGTCTGTCTGAGAAAAAGAGTTAAAGAAGGCAAAGGCCTCTGGTGGGGAAGTGGGGGGCCTGGGAGGGGAGAGAGACCTTAGCCTATAGGTGAGTCCTTCCCCCTAAAGGTACTATATCTGGGCCTAGAAAGAGGCAGCCAGAGACTCTGTATCTACTGCTTGGCTCTCTTGTGCTCAGCCTCTTCCCTTCAGGCTGTTTCCCTCTCACTAGGGTTGGGAAAGCTGTGAAAGCCCCAGAGGAAACTCTGATGAAACAGGAACCTATTTCTCCTTCCTCTTTCTCCCCTCTATCCTACCACTTCCTCCTCAGCCTCAACTTTCTCTTTTTCACCCATAAAAGACAGAAACTGAAGGTGAGTGACAGAGTTAGTGGACCCTCTGGGGGTCTCTAGTGTCAGAGGCTTCCTGCTCAGGCCTCTGCTGCAATAGGAAAGTTCTATGGAGACTGAAGGGGGACAGGAGAAGGAGATAAAGAGTTATTTTCTATAAGAGAGGTATAGGGAAGGTCCCTGGCAAGGGTGGGAGAAAGCAAAGCAGACCATCAGTGGGGAGGGGAAGGGGAAATAGGTGCAGAAGGGCTCAGAAGAAAGGAAGTCTGCCACCAAGTCACCCCTGTGTCCCTAGCTCCCAGCTTGCCATTATCACCCCATAAGCATTTGTTGAAAGGCCACATTAATGAAACACATTTTAAAAATAAATTGTTATTAGGTGAGCTACAGAAAAACAATTGTCACAGGCTGTTTATAGTTAATAGATAAACAACAAAGAAAAGAGAAAAGTTTATAAACATGTAATGTGGCAGGTTGTATTTGTGGGGAGCAGACTCTGAGGTGATTAGTGCAGGGGGTTTAAAGTGCTCGGGGACGAGGAAAGAGAAGGGCAGGAAGCAGAATGGCAAAAGAATGAGGGCTGCCCTCTGCCAACAGGAAGCTCACACTTTGAGGCATTCTGAAGATAGGCTGCCCTTTCCTGACTTACCTATGTGGTAGCGGGTGCCGGGTCCTCAGTCCCCTGGTCACAGTCAGGGGGATGGGCTGCCTTTGGAGGGGGTCTGCCCTTGAGAAGAGGCCTTCCACCCTCACTGCTCCCAGCAGCAGATGAGCAGTCAATCAGATCTGAAGGAGGAACTGGGCAGCTCAGGAGAGCTTCTACAGACTCCGTTAGATCCACAGAGAAAACCACATTTTACAGCCTTCTAGGAGAACTGTGAGCCTCAGGCTTGCTTGCTGGCCTCACAGCATGAGGTGTCAGGTCCATCTGCTGGCTCCACTCAGAAATGCAAACATCCCAAACTTCCTGTGGGTGCTGGACTTTTTTGTTCTTTTCCTTAGGCACAACAGGAAACTTGCTGAGGAAGCTTGGTTGTCTTATTCACTAAAGGCCATGTGGCAAGAAGGGTTGTGACCTGCCACATCATGGGGAAGATGGTTTGGAATTGCAGATTCATCACTTTTCAAGGATGACATTAAAGGTCATCACGTGTTAGAATCCCCTCTGTAAAATTCCAATATCATGCAATCTCTGCTTCTATCTCTCCCAAAACTGGGAACTCACTGCCTCTCACTGAGGCAGTTCCTTTGTGAATGTTTCTGTTAGTCCCGTGCTTGCCTTCAGTCACAGTGAAACATTAGCTTTGCTCACAGGATGGGAACTGAGGGTCCGGCTGTGTCATGGTCAGAAAGGGAGTGAGGGTAAAAGAGGAGAAAGGTAGCTGGCTGTGGGGTTTGAGGTCTGGCAGGCTGGAGGAAGGTGGGCTAAGTACCTGTCACTTGTGACAGCTCTGCTGCCATTATCTACTTTCTAGGTTCCCAGAGTCAAGGATGTGATTCTGTCCCCATTCTGTGGCTCCATGGGGGCATAGCCATGAAGATCTATAAGGACAGACACTGGGGTTGAGGGAGGCAGGAGCAAGGAGGGAGCAAGATGATCTGAGCATCGCGTTGGCTCCTCAGGTCTCTGCCTTGCCCTTCCTGCCATGGTCCTTCTCCTGCAGCCCAGATCTGACTACTAGACACAGGGCAATTGCTGTATCCCAACCTCCCTCAAGACTGAACCTTGCTCTGAGAAGGTCATTGGCATTGATGTACAGCCTCATTTGATTTCTGGTCTTTCATAGTTCCAGGCTCCTGGCAGTCCATCTGCTCTTTGTCTATATTTTAGTCTAATACCAGGAAGTTTCTCTTCACCATGGTCTCCCCAAATTGGGTTTATGGCCTGCACTGCTCTCGCTGCAGCATCAGGAGCCATCCCAGAGGTCAGGTTCCTCATGAACTGTCAAAACCCAAAGGATGGACTTAGACTAGAGTTCCTGGAGTTATATTCATTAGGTAAGTTCTTAAGAGTGCCTGCTGACGGCCAGGCACTGCTCAGAGTTGGGGATACAGAAATTAATTCTAGTAAGCCAACATTTATAAAGTGCTTCTTATGGGCCACATCCCTCTGTATGCTTAGTGGTTCAAACCTCCCTATTAGGTAAGTACTTTCCCCCATTTTACAGATGAAGAAATTGAGGCACAGGAAGGTTAGATAATTTCCCAATCATACAGCTAGTCAATGGTGGACTTAAATCCTGAAGTTTAACCACAATGCTTCTGGGTCTCTGGTCCTGTAAGAATCTCATTGGGGTGTGTGTGTGTGTGTGTGTGTGTGTGTGTGTGTGTGTGTGTGTACACGCGCACGCGCGCACACATGTACATAGTGGATAAATGTATGAAACAATAGTGACTATACGAAGCAATCAGGGTTACAGCTAGAGGAACACTAAAGGTGATAGGAAATAGTGTGACGGCGGGGAGCATGACCTTTTCTGATAGAAGTCTCCAGGAGCCAAAAGTGCGGCTGTCAAGGAAAGAGGTTCCCAATCAAGAGTAGTCCCAGATAAGAGGACTCAGGTTATCTCCTGCCCACCCCACCCCAGCATGTGGGCTGCCCTATCTGCCACTACCCAAGGCTTAAGAATGTACACCCTTCCTGTATCTCAGCACTGAAGCAGCCATGGCAACCATGGCTGTGTATCACTGTGGTTAGGGAGGGAGACCTGCTCCCTGACCTTTGGGACACCAGCAGGTGTTAGGCCCATTGCATATGTACAAGCTCCCTACTGTTAGAGCTAAGGTGTCATCCTTCTTCCTAAAGGCATGCCCACCCAATGCAAAGTAGGTCTGGGCTTCATTTTGCCCCCTCCCTACCCAGTGCACAGAATACAATATGTGAAGATTTTATTCATCACCTTGTCTATTTTGTCTGTGGTTATTGTTTTAAGCCACTAAGTTTTGAGATAGTTTGTTACACAACAATAAATGACCAAAACAAATTGCTAAGATAAATTGAAGAGTAAAGCCATAGGGAAAGGAGTTGGCCTTACTGACCAGAGATCAAGGCTTACTGTGAAGTCATCATAATCACAGTGCTATCCTGGAATAGAAAACTGGCTAAGTCAAAAGAATCAAGAATCGAGAAACAGACCTGTGGATACAGGGAAACTCAATATTTGCCTGAGCAGGCATTACGAACTGGGGAGGGGGAAAGAAAGAATGTGTAATGGTTTTGGCACAACTTTCTCTCCACATGGGATAAAAGAAAATTAGATTCTTACCTATGCCTTACACAAAAGTCAATTCCAGCTGAGTTATAAACCTAAATGTCATTTACCAAATAATAAAATGTCTAGACAAAAAAAATAGTTTTTATGACTTCAGGGTACAGGAGGATTCCTTCAGCAAGACTTCAAAAGCACAAACTATAAAGGGGAAATGTGACATATTTGACTATATTAAAATGGAAAACCTTAATACAAAGAAGATACCAGAATAAAGTGGAGGATGGGCCAAAGACAGGGAGATGGCATTGGCAATGGACACAACTGATGCCAGAATTTATAAATCCATAAAAGAGACAGATCATTTTTAATTGGCAAGTTATAGGTTAAAAAAAAATTACACATGAGAAAATTAAAAAAACTAAAGTCACATAAATAATGTTCAACTTCACTAGCTATCAAAGAAATTCAAATCTCAACTAGATACATTTATACCAAGTATACAAGTAGGAGGTTTCAAATATGTCTGCAATGTTTTATTTAAAAATATACGTATGTTCATAGATACATAGATAGATAGATAACCTTATATTTTCTTGTTCTGAATGTCTATGATAATAATCACACACACACACACACACACACACACACACACACACACACACAAATATCTAGTTCTGTGAATAAATTTAGGCACCCCAAAAGGCATTTGCTTTATAAAAATGCATATAAAACCACTAGGTATATGTGGTTATTAGGTTTCTGTTACATTAGAGATTTATGCAATATAGAGGAAACAACAGAAAAAAACTTAAACATGGCTCTATATCTAAATTTCAGTGTTAAGTAAGTTTACTTTAAAATTCCATCTACTACAATATAAGAGATAACATAAGCTTTTCATTTTCTAGATCTGAACCACTTTTTTCCTCTTTATCTCTTTTTTACCTTTAAATACAGTAAATTATTAAGATTTGACAAAGCTGGTTGATTGGTACAAATGTTAGTTATATTATTCTCTATACTTTTCTGTATGTTTAAAATATTTTTTAATTAAAAAGAAAATAGCTATTACAAAAGGCCAGGTAAGAGCTGGTGTGGATATAGCCCTGGGTGCTGGCATTTGAAAAACAGGGAGGCCACTGAGGAGGGCTGGGGGTTCCCACCCAGCTTGAGGAAAGAGCTAAAGCTGTGATGGTAGCAGAGGAGTGGGGATGGATGTGAGGAAAAAAGAAGGGGAGTGACAGTTCTCTGCCTGGTGTGGAAGGTGAGGGGGAGGAAGGAATTGAGGGACATACAGTGGTGCACCGCCAGTCTGACTAGAAGAAGCCTGGTGGCCAGTGACATTGAAAGATAAGTTAAAAGAGCCAGTTTAGGGGAAAAGATAATGAGTTTAGATTTAGAAGCATGTAGAATTGCAGGACAATTAATTGGAGATGAGAGTCTGGAGCTCAAAAATGAGGTTGGGAATAGAATCCCTTGCTGACCCAGAGGAAAGTGTCCAGAACAACTCTGACTGTTGGAAGATATTTTTGTTTAAGCAATGAGAGAGAGATGAGGATTCAAAGAAGAAAACAAAGAAGAACCACCAAGAAGTAGGAGAAATACCACTATTCCACAGTGCATCAGCCAGGGTAAGCTAGCTGCTGCAATCACAACAAGAAAAACAAAGCAAAACAATACAAGTTTATTTCTCACTCCTGTCATGCTACAGTGCAGGTTGGTGAGAAAACTCTGCTTCACATAGTCATTCAGGAACACAGGTTTTTTCCAGCTAGTGGCTCTATTATCTTCTAGTGCCTCAAAGCCCTTCACTGGATCCTCTACATCTGGGTTGCAAATGAGAAGAGAGAGAGAGAGAGAGAGAGAGAGAGAGAGAGAGAACACTGAAGACAGCACAGGACGCTTTATGCGCCAGGCCTGGAAGGGACAAACGTGAACCCCCGTCACTTGACCACCGCTAACTGCAAGAGAGGCTGAACGATATAGTCTACCTGTGTTCTCAGAAGGCAATAGTCTGGTGAACAACTCGGTCTCTTCTAAGAGTCATGACATGGTGAAATAAAAGTTCTTAATGCAAATTCTAAATCCTAGGGCGTCTTCCCTGGGGTTCGAAAATTTGGCCTGTCTCCTCTTTCCTAGTTGCTACTACCTCTTCTCTTGCCTGAGCTTCTTTATCCCTGGATTCCTTAATGGACTTCTCCAAACAAGCTCCTTCTTCCAGCTACTGCAGCTATCACACATGTAACCAATATACAAAATGGACTTTCCGAGTGGTTTTTTCTTTTGAGGCATTTCATTCAAGGAAATAATTCCAGGCTGACTCCAACAAAAAGCATCAAAATAATCTGAAGCTTTATTCTGTTCCTCAAAGAAACACACAAGAGCACATTTTCAAAGTCTAAATTTATCTTGCTGTCAATACCTGGCAGCCACCTTCTCATATCTCCCCATCAAGTCTCTTCCTGACCCAGTTTTCCTGGCTATTCAATCCTTTGTCCCTGCCACAGTGGCTGTTAATGTCTGCATTGAAGAAGTCATGTTCCCTCTGCCCAAAACTTAGAAATCAACAAGTTAGGCTTGAGGTAGAAGAAAACATGAATCCTCTTTATCTCTTCGATTCCTGATATTTTAGGTATTGTCTTTTAAGAGTTGGGATATTTGAGTTTGTGGGACAGGAGATTGATGAAAGTTGAGTTCTGCTACATGACAGTAACCTTGGAATCCGAAATGAGGAGACTACAAGCTGAAGCTTACTACAGCCGCTAAAGTATTTAGATTCACTCCTAGTGTGCCATAAAACATTGTATTTAAAGAGTTATTAATAAGTGTCATGTGAAAATAATTTATGCTAGTTTACTCCAAAAAATTTAATGTAAGGAAAAGCAATTTATGCACATCACAATTTGAGAGTCAACTCTTAGAAACTTTCTTAATGTCCATTAACAGAAGGTCAATTAAATGAATTATGCTATAACCACATCAAGGAATATTATCTAGACATTACAAAGAATGAAGTGAAACTATATTTGTTCATATAGAAAGATGTTCTGTATACATTAAATAAAAAATACAAGCCACAACGTAACATCTAGCATGAATGTGTTTGTGTTTGTCTCTGTTGTTACCATAGAAAAATGACGGGATGAACACACACCAAAATGTTACTAGAGATTATTTTTGGGGAATGGGATTATTAAAGTGGAGAAAAATACCACCCAACAAAATTATGAAGAGGACTGGCCCGGAGCCAGATTACTTGAATCTAAATCTAACTTCCACCTTGTACTAGCCATGTGATCCTGGATGAGTTATTTTATTTCTCCTTGTTACTTGGAACAATAATATTACCTATCACACAGGTAATGATATAAAACATTTAAAGTGTTTAGAACAAGGCCTAACACATAGTAAGCACTCAATACATGCTAGTGTGTTTTAAATGGTGGAATTATGGACAACTTTTACATTTTTAGAGTAAATTTTTATATATGTTTTCATGTAAAAATTATTGGATATAGTTCTAAAAAGATTTTTTTAAAAAATGTGCTGAGCACATTTTATATAGTTATTCTTTTAATAGACATAATTTCCCTTTAATGTTGTGCCCCACCTAAGTGTGCCAGGTGGTCCTGAGGGAAATTGCTTGTGGCTTGAAGGTATGATGTTTCAACTGCGAAAGAAGTATTTGTCAAGTCACTATTGATAATATTGATGTATGTTATCTACTTAATAAGCACTGTTATAGCTTGAGTCTTATAATTTCAACACCAGGTCTGTAAAAATTACCTATTTTTTCTAAATTGTAATTTTTAAATCTTTATTTAAAGTTTTTTTGAAAATTGATCAAATTTTGTGGTCACTAATTTGTCTTTAGGACTATTTTTTTTTCTTTCTACTCTAATCTAGACACAAATGCTAACTCCAGAGCTCCCACTGACATCTAAAAATTTTAGAGTAATTTTAAAAAGTTTTCACGGTTATGTTAACATTTCAGATGTCAGAAAGGGCTGATCTAGACGCACACTGGTTGCAGGATTTATTTCCTTGTTGATCTCCCATTGTTCAACGAGCTCTGGGTGCAGGAGAAAGGACTTGTGACCTCACCTAGGCCAGGGTATTACAGGGGAACAGCGCCACCATGTGGGGTCCCCTCAGTGCCGAGGCAGGAATCAGGCAGGCCCTTTGGAGAAACTCGTATTTTCTCTTCGGAAAGGTTGCAATCCTCTAAAAACGCTCTTTTATTTTTAGGGCGTTATGCTCCCAGCCAAGGAAAGACCCATCTTCGGTTTGCGGATCTCTATGGTCAAAGTCTGGTCCCCCATTTCCACCCTGATGGGCATCCTGACTTGTTAGCTCACTTTCAGATTAGATGCCTAAATGTACCTTTTTGGCTGAGATGGCCAGATATGTCTAAAACTCTCTCCGATTATTTATTTATAGGCCCCCTATACTCCCCAAGCCCAGGATATTGACCTTCTAGAGTCCAGCTGCTATAATAGATTTACGCTTCTAAGTTCACGACAAAGAGGCAGCGCCTCTTCTGTTTATTGCACCTTCCCACCACCTGGCATGCTGACTGGCACATGGTGAGTGTTTGGAAAATATGTGTGGACTAAATCAATGTGGCCCTGGGAAGAGTGCTTCAGGTTCTCTCATTTTCTTCTGTAAGAATGAAAGTAATGCTGAGAAGGAGGGGTAACTGTAGGCCAAGTTACTTCCAGGAATAGATGCACACACAATAGGGTTCAATTGCCGATCATTTTAACAGAACTCTTTACAGAGCTGTGAGCAAGGATAAGGGAACAAGCAAGGGATGATGACGCATTCAAAGATGGGAAGCTGTTAACAATCCCTAGACTTGAAAGGATAGGGAGAGAGAAATGGGTTAATGTAGCCATGCAAGAGGGGTCACTGACAGGAGCAGTGGCTGCAGAGGAAAGCAGCCAGTGTCTTAACCCTAGCCAACATTTCCCTTTGGTTAGATGAAGCAGTAAGCCAGTGGTCTGGAAGCCTGGGCGATGGAGTCCAAAGGGGTCATTCTCCCAGGGACAGAGCAGGACTGAGA
The DNA here is from genome assembly GCA_004027375.1 of Macroglossus sobrinus. Classification (NCBI taxonomy): domain Eukaryota; kingdom Metazoa; phylum Chordata; class Mammalia; order Chiroptera; family Pteropodidae; genus Macroglossus; species Macroglossus sobrinus. Next base: position 121,066 of record PVKZ01000767.1, read on the forward strand.
AGGGAGAGCAAGGGTTGAGGAGGTGGGGGCAGGAGTGAAGGATGACCAGGACAGTGGTCAAGGATGTCAAAGGCAGTAGAAGGGAGGGCTAGGAGGAGGCTGTTGGTGACTTCTGGGGATCAGACTCAAAAGAGCAGTCGAAGAGCATGAATAGCAAAGCTGTCCCTAAAAGTAGAAAACAAAAGTACATGACAATGATGAGCAACAGCTGAAGGAGAAGCAGAGACAAGAGAGGAGCTTTTCAAAGCAGGTGAGAAGGTGCCCATGTGAATGTGGATGGAAAGGTGCTGGGTGTTGATAGGTAATAGAACTTGAAGACAATGGATGAGAGAGGTTGTAGGTGAGAAAGTAAGTTCCTGGGAATTGTCCAGGGGAGAGAGAGAGTGAGGAGGGCGGGAGGGAGGAAGAGTGGAAGAGCTGGAGTGAGAGTGAGAGAGAGAGTGAAGTCATATCTTGGAAAAGGATATGAAATTCTGGGATGGAGATAGGTAGGAGGAAGGAAGGAAGATTTTTGAGAGAAATATATTAAAGAGGGAAAACAAAAATACTAGCTACTTTTTCCGAACACTTAACAATGTGACGTAACTTTAGAGAGTGAAGAAACCTGTCCGAGGCCACAAAGCTAGTAAATAACAGAGCTGGGCTTAAGCACAGATTTGTAAGAACACAAAGCCTATATGCTTAACCCCTACTCTGTAGTTCCAGTTTATGTCGCACCCAGCCTTCTAGTCCCCATGCTTTGACACCATGTGCAGGCTTTACATTCTCCCCAACCCGGCCAGAATCTGGACCAGTCCTGATCCAATCAGGTGGCAGGTGAGAGTCCCTACACTTGTGTCTCAGCCCTATAATGCCTATGATGCCTTGTTCCAGGTTCAGTGCCTGGGTCCCTGCCTCTCAGCTCCTGCATTCTTGACCAGATCTTCCCTTTAGACCTGTCATCCTGCATCACTTCACTGGGCCCACCAACTGCTGCCAGAATGGCTTGCTGTCTACCTGTCTGTGACCTAATCTAATCCCAGGACAAGCATGTGCGCGCGCGCACACACACACACATACACACACACACATACACACACTCCCTCACACAAACTCTCTGGAATAAGTCCTGCTCTGAAGAGAGGAATCATTGGACTTGGACAGGGCTAGAGATCCTCAACTCAGATAGTATGAGATGGTAAGGTGGGGGAGTTGCCTCAGCTGGAAGTGCCAGAGAGTGACAGTACAAATACGAAAAGAGGAATGTGAGAGAAGGTCAGGCCTGCAAGAAGACAGAGGTGAGAGAGAAATTGAGGCTTAAAGGCAGGGGTTTGGATTGAGAAAAGTGAGATCAAGTAAAAGCAGGACAAGACCAAAGAGAGAACTTGGAAAGGAAGTCTTAAGTGGCTGCTCATCAGAAAATGACATTTGTGGGCTATGGTGTTTGAGGAGGCCAAAGGATGGTGGACACCACCAATTACTCTCTCCAGCCCACTTCTCAGGCAAGGCTGGGCAGGGGCTTTCTCAGGTTGGGCTGATGATGTGCCCTGATAGTTTCAGTTTTTTCAGCTTTGAGAAGCCTGTTTCCAAGCTAACTTTTCCCCCTGCCCGCTCCCAGCCCAGTGTAGGCCTGGGTGCTGGCTATAGTCCTTACCGGACTCATGTTTCTCTAGTCTCTCAGGCTGGCTAGACTGAGAATGAGACGATAATGGAGGATCTGAAAAAGAGTGAGGATGCTCACACATGACAAACTTGATTTATTCCTAGGGAAGAGGAGAGAGGTAGATAGAAGTTTGTGTTTGAGGGTGACGATTTGGACCAGCTGCTATAGTGTGTTTATTAGGCACCTTCTAGGCATCCTGAAAAGGACTGCCCAGCAACTGTGAAGTTTCGGCCCAAGTCAGACATCAAGAGTATTTCATGTGTCCAGGCATGCTTCTGGTTCTAGCAACGATCACCATCATATCCAGGAACATTTGGCCTCCAAGAGACCTCAGTTCTCTAGCTCAGTGACTGGCACATGCATAGCAGCTGAATCCATGCATCAGTGAATGATGGCATTCAGATGTAATGAAAGAGGAAAAAAGATCTCTGTGCCCAAATGTGAGGTAGCAGGTATCTTGGAACTCAGATTTAGCAAAGAGAAAAGAAGGACCCTGTGCTTGGGTTTCAGGTGGCACAGAAATGTTTCTATTCTCAGATATGAGGGTCAGGGAATTGAACCACAAGTTAATCCAAGCTAAAATATGAGAACATTTGATATGCATGTGCAGTAGAGAATTAGAAAAGATTTCTTGGTGCCTGCCCTTTGAAATGAGGCTAAAAGGAAGAAAGAAGACCCTTTCCTCTGGTAGAGTAGAAAGAGTCAGAATGGAGCATGAATGGGCCAGAAAGGAAAATAAATATTCATGAAACTTCTGAGTTCTGCTTCTGCCCAAGATATAGAAAGCTGGAAACATTTAAAATAGCACCAAGATCATGAAATACTTAGGTAGAAATTTAACAACATGTGTGCAAGATTTGTATGCTGATAATTATAAAACATTGGTGAGAGAAACTGCAGAAGAAATAAATAAATGAAGAGCTGACCTTGGTCTATTGATTGGAAGATTTAATAGTATTAAGATATCTAGTTGCCCCCAAACTGAGCTATAGATCCAATATAATCCCAAGCAAAAGCCCCACAGGTTTTCATTTTGTTGGGGTTAGGGAGGAGGAATGAACAAGCTGATTCTAAAATTTACATGGAAAAGCAAAGTAACTAAGACAATTAAAACCATTTTGAAAAAAAAAACAATGTAGTTGGATTACTCACACCGCCTGATTTAAACACATGTCATAAAACTACAGTGAGTAGTCAAGATGGTATGATATTAGTGAAAAGGTAGATACAAAGCTCAAGGGAACAGAGTGAATAGCAAAGAAATAAACCTACACATCAGTTGATTTGCAAAAAGACATTAAGAAAATTCAATGGAAAAAGGATAGTTTTCTTAACAAATGATGCTGGTACAATTGGACAGCCATAGGCAAAAACAAACAAACAAACAAAAAACAAAAAGCCCCCACACAAATCATATTTTGCATCACATGCAAAAACTAACTTGAAATGGATCATGGGCCAAAATGTAAAACCTAAAACTATAAATCTTCTAACAGAAAACAGGGGAAAAGTTTTGTGACTCTGAGATAAGCAAAATTTTCTTAGTAGAACAGAGAAAAACACAAATTATAAATAAAAATTAATAAATTGGACTTTATCTGCATTAAAATTTTCTACCCTTTGGAAGACACTGATAAAGACATGAGAAAACAAGCTACAGACTTGAAAAAATAGTTGCAAATTAAGTATCTGATAAAATACTTGTATCTAGAATATATAAAGAATTCTCACAACTCAATAGTAATGATAATAAATAATAAAAATGGACAAAAGATTTGAACTAATACTTTGTCAAAGAAGATAAACAAATGGCAAATGAACAGTGAAAGGTATTCAACTTTATTAGTTATTAGGAAAATATTGAAACTATAACGAGATATCACCATAAACTGATTTAAATGGCTTAAAAAGAAACACAACAATATTAAACTTGACAAGAATGCAAAAACGATACAACCACTTTGCAAAAACAGTGTGGCAGCTTCTACAAAGTTAAACTAACACTTACCACATAACACTCCCACTGATAAGATTTTATCTGAGGGAAATGAAAACGTATCCACACAAGATATATGTTCATGAATGCTTATTGTGGTTTTATTCATAATTGCCCCCAATAACTCAAATGTTCATCAGCTGATGAATGAACTACCTGTGATTCATTCGCACAGAAAAATACTTAGCAATAAGAAAAACGAACTACTGAGAAGTGCAACTTCATGCATGTTGAATGCATTATGATAAGTAAAAAAACAAAAACAAAAACAAAAACAAAAGCCAGACTCAAAGGACTACATTCTATAACATTCCATGTATATGACATTCTGGAAAGTGCAGGATGCTCTGGGAACAGATGTCAGATCAGTAGTTGCCAGAGTCTGGACTGGAGAGGAAGGGATTGGCTAAAGGGAGCACAAGGGAACTGTTTTCGGCTGACAGAAATGTTCTATATTTTGATTGCGGTGATTGTTACATAGATGTATAAGTTTGTCAAAATTGATAGCACTGGATACTCTAACGGGGTATATTAAATTATATGCCAATGATTCTTATTTTAAATACCATAAAAGGGTCTTCTACAGTGATTGTTAGGGAGCCTCAGACCCCTCATTCCTTAGGCCCTTAGGTCAAGTCTGAGCAGTTGGTTCTCTAAGTGAAAGACTGTCTTATATTCACCATTAACTCCCCATTTCCATGCACAGACCTTATCCATATGGTAGATGCATAATAAATTTGGGCAAATGAATGAGAAAACAAATCAACGAGTGGTTGCAGGAAATCAAAGTAGACTCTGGTAATCTATTAGCCCCAGTGAGCTCTTCCAGCCTCTCTTGCTACTTCCACTAGCACAGCTCAGTGTCCTGCCCCTGGGAAGTGCTTTGCCTCTCACACCCCATCCTGATTCACCTGGCTGTTTTATGCCTTTGTGCCCTTGCATATGCAGGCCCCCCATGCCTGAATCACCCTTCATAGGACCTGCACCTGTGGAAAAAGCACACCGCCATCCCCAGAACTTCAGGAAATGTCAAATTCTATCCTGTCCCATAAGATGGTGGGGAGTTCAAAGTGTGGTGTGCATAAAATAATGGCCATGTGAGCATGTGCACACAGAAGGTGTCCAGCTGTGCAAAGAGGGCTAACCTTGGGCGGAAGATTCTGGGTGGCAGAGAATAGTCTCCCTCTCACAGACAGCCCATTTTCCCTTTCCTCTGCTAAGTAGGGTAATGGTACTAGTTAATTTTGTTGAGTGCTTATGTGGTCAGGCCCTATTCTAAAGCACTTTGCCTATAGAAATCCATGTTATCTTCCCAATAATCCTATACAGTATTATTATTCCCATTTTCCAAATAAAGGCACTGAGACACAGAGAAGTTATAAATGTGTGGCTGTACACACAGGGGGTGAGGAAGGAGGGACTTGAAACCATGAAGCCTGGCCCCAAGGCTGTGTTATTTACCATTGCCAAACTAAAAGGAATGCTGGCCAAGAGGAAAGAACCAGAAGGTGCTGGGTGATAGTCCTGTCTTCCAAGGGGAGCAGCTGTTCTCTGTTCTTTGCAAGGCTGGAACCAGAGAATGGCAGGCACTACAGTTGGAGGAGGGTCTGAACATAGCTATGAGGACAGTGATCCTTGATCTAGGCTCTACATCCCAGGACCCCAACCAGCTCCAGCAAAGTGGGGCCACTATGGCTGGCATGGACAGTGGGCTGGCCTCTTGGAGGTCTGAGATCCTCAGACTCCCAATGCCGGCCAGCAGTGGCTGGCTCCTCCTCTCCTCTCCTCCCCCACCCCACAACCCCTATCTGAATCATAAAGCCAGACCCGGGTCCTGATTATTGCTCAACCCCCAGGAGCCAGTTCCTGCGAACAGAGCCTGACTTTCTCCTTTCTGCAGTTCAAGGGAAAGACAGAGATATTGCACAAGCCACCCTGCGTCTGCCTTCCACAGGGAAGGGTGACATGGAGCTTCCTTGGCTGCTTATCCTGCTCTCTGTCACAGGTAGGATCCCCTCCCTCCACCACTAATGCCTTCTTTCCTGCCCCTTGTCTTTTCTCATGGTGGGGAGGGTGACTCTTGCTCCCCCAGAGCAATAGACAAACTTGGGTGAGAGGAAACCACCCTAATGGAGCCTTGTTCTTGCAGTTTCTTAGCTGGGATGGAGTTGGGGAGAGGTGGGAGGGCGTGGCCTGCACAGAGGCAGAGGGATATATAGGGTGACAAGTGGAGGGGGTACTGCTCATCAGATCTCTTTGGTTCCAAAAGGCAGGCAACCATTTCCCCAACTCTATCTTTCAAGTTTTTGTCACCATATGGTTGAAGATGGGATGAAGGGAGGAGGACCAAGAGAGGGAAAGTTGAGATTGAGGGTTCTGGGTGATTCCCCTGCACCCCCTTCCCTGCAGTAGATGGGTGCTGTAAGCCCATTTTCCCCTCCCCAAGGAGGGCCTCCAAAATAGCAGCCTCATGTCTCCCCAAAATAACTCTGGGACAAGTCTCTCCTGAAAGGGGAACAAAGAGACAGAAACAGGGAAGCTGAAAGCTAAAGGCCAGAAAGAGGATAATTCAGAGCTGGTACCAGCGTGGGCAGTGGTAGAGAAAGCAAACATGGCTAGGACAGAGAAGGGGTGTCCAGCCCCTGTGGAATCAGCCCCAGGCCTGAGAGAGCCACCGGCCTTTCTCTCTTGGGATGGAGAAGCGAGAGGAGAGGTCTTGGTGCCATGTGATAGGGAGAAGATGTGTGGAATAGAACTGGAGAGAACTTCAAAACCAACCGTTTTTGGAAACAGGCCTAGAGGGAGTCAGTTAGTACTTCAACAATGTCCAGCAAGTCCAAGGATGATAAAGTCAGACTCAGGACCCAGGTTTCCTGGTTCCCACTTTCCCATAAACACATGCCTGGGCTGTGCCACCTTTTTCCAACTTCTAAAGAACCTGAGCTTCTTAAGAGCAGAATTTCTGCCTCTTTTTGTTCAGGTAGAAGTTTTTCTGAAGGGTACCCTCTGTGCAAAGCTCAAGGGTAGAAAGGAGCCCCATTGCCCTGTCTAATCTAGTAAAGCTTGTACAGCGTAAGTGTTAGGTGAATATTTGATATACGAATGAAGGCGTGAATGAATGTCTCTTCCCCAGAGCTGTCCCGAGCTCACAACACCACAGTGTTCCAGGGCCTGGCGGGCCAGTCCCTCCGGGTCTTCTGCCCCTATGACTCCTTGAAGCACTGGGGAAGGCGTAAAGCCTGGTGCCGCCAACTGGGTGAAGAGGGCCTGTGCCAGCGGGTGGTCAGCACCCACAGATCATGGCTGCTGTCCTTCCTGAAGAGGCAGAATGGGAGCACTGCCATCATGGACGATGCCCTGGGTGGCACGCTAACCATTACACTGCGGAATCTTCAAGTCCATGATGCTGGCCTCTACCAGTGTCAGAGCCTCCGTGGTAGCGGGGCTGACACCCTCAGGAAAGTCCTAGTGGAGGTGCTGGAAGGTGAGTGGGTGGCTGACTGCACCCTGGCCTACCCTTGGGCTGGGGCTCACGTTTCCGGTGTCTATGCATATCCCACCCTTTGGGCTTGTGGGGACCCTGGGAAAATCCACACTGTGAATCCTGTCCCCCCACAGTGGGCCACTGTGAATGTTTATGGAGGTTGCTCACTGCCACACTCAGCCCTGACTCTTCTGTTCAGGCTGTGCTCCCTGGAACAGGGCTGTGTCACTTGCAGGAAGGGGACCATTCTCTACTTGCACAAGGCATGTAGAGAATACCTAGCTGTGGTCCTGTTTCCTTCAAATAGCTTTATCCATTCGACATTGGTTAGGTTGTGAACACTGCAGGTGGTCCTTAAGTAGTAGGAGGAGACCCATTTATTCCCTCACCCAACCACCTAGTGGACCTACTGACATAAATCAAGCACCAACCAGGTACAGAAAAACAACCCTAAGGAGGAGCACTGCTTGTGACCACCCTGGGCAACGTGTTGGTCTCTCTGGGGCTCTACTTCCTCACCTTTAACTGGAGGTTATGGTGTCAGTCCTGCTGACCCTGCAGGGTTCCTGTGAGGTGCACATGAGATGACAGAGTTAAATGTGCTTGGGGGTAAGTGACAACCATACCCCAGCCCCCTGTGGCTGAACCGCTTGTCATCCTCATTCCAGGCTTGACTAGGTTAGACCGGGTGGTGGGGCCTCCTCCCTACCCCTTAGCTTTGCACAGAGCATAGCCTCCAGGAAAGCCTCTGCCTGTGTCTCTAGAACGTGATTGTATCCCAAAGGAGAAGAAATCTGGGGTTACTATCCCTTTTTTGACTCCTCTCTTTCCAGGCTCCTCTCCTCAATGTGACCAGTTATCATGGAAATGAGGGTTTTCTGTATAGTATTTATCTAAGGTAGGGAGCTTAAAGGGAGACTGCCCGCCATAGACCCAAAACCCCACTTCCACCACTTTTCCAAGTAGGGGGTGAAGAGACAGAAATTTTCATTGCTATCTGGGTCTAAGGCTCAGCTGACTCCCAAGAGGGTGGCAGGAAAATAATAATAATTTAATAAAATAATAATAATAATTAATAATAATAATCCATAGCTTGTATAAACAGCTTGGCAGTTCACAGAAGACTTTCAAATACATCTATTATTCTACTTGATCTTCCCAAAGATCCTGTAAGATGGGAGGATGGGAGCTGCAGTTACTGAGCTCCTAAGGAGGTGTTAGGCGCTACACAGGATGCTCCCGTTGAATCCTGAACACTGTCATTAAGAAGGTGTTTCTAACTGCCCCTCTTTACAGGTGAGGAAGCTAAGGCTCAGAGAGGTTAAGAACTTGACCCACACAGGGCTGGAGCCCAGAGGGCCTCACCCCACCTCAGTAGGCTGCCTTAACGGGGAGGGAGCTAGAAGTTCACGGGCTCTGTCTCTCACAGACCCCCTTGATCGCCAGGACCTCGATGATCTCTGGATTTCCAAGGAGTCCCAGAGCTTCGGGCATGCCCAGGTGGAGCACAGCATCTCCAGGTACAGTGACAGGTCTTTTCTAAGATCCCTGAAAGACTTCTACCTTCTGGTGCCTGGGCTTGGGGTGGAGGCTGGGGGTCCTAGAACTACAAATTCCTGTCAGAGCATGAAAAGGCCTGGTTATGACCTTGTCTAAACACCGTTCCAACCGGTCATTGCGTGTTGGTATGACTGTACCAGTTGCTAATATATTGAGATATTTTCATAACAGTTTGTAAATAGCTGCATCTCCAAGACTCCTGATGTTCAGCCTCCCGCACCTTCCCTGGGGGCCCTCGGACATCCCTACTATTTAGCAACAAAGAAAGCTTTAGTACGTTAGTACAAAACTCGGATTCCCAGATCTCTGCCCCTTTGATGGGACCAGAATCAGTTATGATTGGTTCATATCTGTGTTTTGGTGTTAAATGTTGTTAAAATGACCACAGAGCACACATGTGTCCCCCTCCCACACACATACACACCCCATATCACATCATCATGTAAGGCAGAAACTACTCAGCAAGGAAAGGTGATGTGTTTAAATGCATTCAGCAAGCAGATCCATGCATAGAACTTCAGTCTCCTGACACAGGCTCCCCAATCCCCACAAAGCTCCATCCCAGGGACGTTGCTGGGTGGTGGGTATTGTGAGTCCCTGGAAGCTCCTGGTACCTTCCCATTCCTTCTCTGAGGGAAGATTCCAGTCTGTAGGTCACCTCGAGGCCTCCTACATGCTCTCTTTGTTTTTCCAAGGAGCTTCTCAGAAGAGGCGGTCCCCTTTCCACCCACTTCCATCCTTTTCCTCTTGGCCTGCATCTTTCTCAGCAAGCTTCTAGCAGCCAGCGCCCTCTGGGCTGTGGCCTGGCATGGGAAGAAACAGGGGACAACCCCGGCTAGTGGGGAGGGCTGTGACTATGATCCAGGTTCCCAGCTCCAAACTCTGACAGGTGAGCTTGGAGAGCACAGGAGTGGCTGGGAGTGGATGGGGCAGAGAGGGGCTGAGAGGGACCTGAGAGGGGCCTTGTGAATACTCTGTCTGTTGTAGAGCTCAGAGACTCCTGAGAGGAGAGGACTCTACGTTGGAGGAGAGGGCCTGGAGGTCTGCAGGGACCACCCCAGCATGCACACTTGCCTTTCGGCCACCGAGACTCCTGGTTCTGCTTTAGAAAAAGACCACACTCTGCCTGTACTCTGCTTCTCCTGGCCCCTGGAAGCAAGGGTGTGTGTGGGTGTGCGTGTGTGCGTGTGTGCGTGTGTGTGTGTTTGTACCTGCATATGCCTGGAGGTGGGAAGGACATTCAACAACCTTTAGACATTGGACATCAAACATTCTAACAAATAAATTCAAGACTTCAGTTTTAACTTTTGGGTGTCACGAAGGACTTCTCTTTTGCTACATGGCTGGGAGAATAAATTTGGATGAGGAAAAAGATCTAGGGTCTTAGTCTACCATGTCCCTCCATTCTCATAGGTTCCAAACTGGTCAATATTTTTATTCTTCTCTCTCCCTTTCCTACCTCTAATTACCAAGTCCTGCCTCCTCATCTGAAATTTCTCTAGCGTCTAGTCTTCCTCTCCTCTCCCCTCTTGCCTCCTGTCTGTAAATTCCCTAGAATTATCGCTGGCCTCTCTACTTCCTTTTTTCCCCACACTCTCATCCCAAGTCCATCCAGGTTCCAGCTGACTCATCCATTCATTTCCCTAGATCTTTGCTTCTGTCACGTTATTTCTCTTCCAGAGAAACAAGGACTTGAGTTATAGAGGGCAGCACACCAGAGCTGGGAACTACTGATCAAGCCCTTCATTGTATAGAAGGGAAAGTGAGGCTCACAAGAGAAAGGACTTACCCAAAGTCCCAAGTAGAGCCTAGAAATCCAAATTTCACTTGGTGTTCAAGATGTCCTTCTAACTCCCTCTAGCTCAATCCTACTCACTTCTTCATTTATTTATTCAACGGATGTTTTATGTGCCAGTACTATTCTAAGCATTGGAGACACAACAGTGAACAAAACAGGCAAAGCTTTTGGCCCATGCTGAGCCACATTCTAGTGGGAGGAGAGAGGAGACAGGCAATTAATAAGTTAGTCAGATGGTCAGGAGTATTGGGAGTGCAGAGGGATGGAGATGATGCAATTCAAAAGGGTAGTCAGGAGGTAGCACTTGAGAAACACTTGGAGGAGGTGAAGAAGTGAACCACGAGGATATCATGGGGAAGACTATTCACTGTGAGGAAACAGCCAGGGCAGCTCAGGGAATTTCATCTCTCTCTTTAGTACACATACCACCCATTCCAAGAGTGAGGGGAAATTGGACACAGACTTTCCCTGGGTAGGCCGTTGGGAAGAGGAAGAAACGAGTTGGCTATATCTGTGGGCAGGAGTCACTCTGATAGTGGCCACATGCGGCTGCTTTGACCCTAAACTGAACATGGGCATGGGCCCCCCTGGGGGTTTGAATACCTGATGCAGCCCTGTGTTCCAGCCTCATTTCCTCAGCCCAACCCTGCCCCAGCCCTGCCTTGCCCATGCCCCACAAGGCTGCTCCACTGGTCCTATCTGTGTGTTTTTCTGGCCTTCTGATTCAGTAGCACTTGAAACTTCCCCCTCTCTCGTCCCAAGCAGTGGTCAAGACTGAGCAGAGCCCAACCTGAGCCCACTCCTGCCACCCCCTCTGGGGCACCAGTGCTGATGAGATGGCAGGGAGGCTCCCTCCCAGGCTGGGCAGGCCTGTCTGGCACTGCAGTGCAGCTGGAGCTTTCTTGTCTTGAGAGCGTGACCTTTTCTCTATCCTGCTCTGCCATGTTGGAGACATCGCTTGGGGATTTGAATTGCCATTGGACTCTCTGGGGACACACTGAACTGAAGGGGGTCAGATACTTTGGTTTCAAACTTCAGTTTTACCTCCTACCGAGAAACTTTAAGCAAGTTCCCCCAACTCCTTGGAGCCCCAGCATCTTCTTCTATTAAAAACCAAAACGAAATAACCACCCTTTCCAGGGAGGGCAGGGAAGGATGTAAGCAAATCTCTCTGGATATCTGTCTCTAGATTGTCTCTAGCTTCTCAGCCATGTTTGCTATTCAGTCACCCTGGGAACAAACTTTGGTCAGTGTCTTTTGCTCAGAAGGCTCAGATCAATAAAAAATGTGAAAATCTTCCTGGAGAATTATCTCCCAACAGAGAGGATAGCGTATTCCTGAAATAAAAATAATATGCTATAAATGAGAAATATTTGAAGAATAAGAAATCCTGTAAATTAAAAACACCAGGGAATAAAGATATAAAATACAATAGAAAGGATGGAAGAAAAAAGATGAGAATGCCTTCTAGAAATCAGAACAAAATGGACAAAAAGATGGAAAATAAGAGAAAAAAGTAGAAAATGAGATGAATACATGAGGTTTAAAATCCAACTAATTAAGGAGTTTCAGTAAAACAGAAGAGGGGACAGAGAAAATGAAGAATTATCAAAGGAATAATGTGATTCCCAGAACTTAAGAACATGGGTCCACATTGAAAGGATCCAGAGAGCATCCGGTGGAATAAATGAAGATAGGCCAGGTCCAACATCAGGGTGGGAATTCCTATTGTGAAGTTGTACCACAGGAGAAGGACTGCCTTTTAAAAGCTGAGGTGGGGACACTCATACAGAATTTAGAGTCAGAATGGCCTTGGACTCTGGGTGGGACACTTTACCTCCCCTTTTCACAGCTCTGCATCCTCAGATTCTATATTTGGAAGACTCTGAAGACCATCTTTCCTCCTGTAATGCTGCTCTCCACTTGCTGTGATCCCCCTCCCATCCTCATTCCTTAGCTGGGCCCCAGCACTGCCTTTTTCTGGGTCTTCTTGCCCTGCCTTGCCCACTCCTACTCTCAGGGCTAGTTCCTGAGCACTGAGCTAAACAGAGTTTGGGAGAGCTCCTTATCCCCACCCACAGAGGAGCCCACCCGTGTCTGCCTCCCACTCCATAGTCACTGAGAGCCCCACGTGACTGAGGCAGATGTTTCCTGCCCCCAAGGGAATGCTGTGTCAGTGCCTAGGCAAGCCCCAGAGCTGACATCTTTCTGTCCAGCCATGGGACCCAACCTGTTCCTGTTGCTGCTCCTGGGACTAGCAGGTAAGGTTCAGATAAAGCTGAAGTCTGGGCCCCATATATACTGTTCCATGCCTAGAAATAATTACACTATTGTGGCAACAAGAACATGTGTAGGGCCCAGAAGACAGACCTCTAGATGCCTATACCCCTATGTCAGTGGGTGGGTTGGGAGATGCCCCCAACTTCTGTCTAACATTTCCACATCCTTTTCTTCTCTAGGCCAAGGCTCAGCTGGCAGCATCCCTGAGGTGCTGCAGGCACCAGTGGGGGGCTCCATTGTGGTGCAGTGTCTCTACCGACTCCAGGATGTCAAGTCTCGGAAGGTGTGGTGCCGCTTTTTGCCAGAGGGGTGCCAGCCCTTGGTGTCCTCAGCTGTGGATCGCAGAGCTCCAGGACACAGCCGCCTGTTTCTCACCGACCTGGGGAGCGGTCTGCTCCAGGTGGAGATGATCGCCCTGCAGGAGGAGGATGCTGGGGAGTACGGCTGTGTGGTGGAGGGAACCACCGGGCCCCAGATGGTGCACAGAGTTACTCTAGACATCCTCCCTGCAGGTGAGTTATCCTAGGCCAGCCACAGCCCCTCTGACCTGCCCTCCCCACACCCACATGCTTCTCTTAGGTCCTTGCGGGGAGGAGGGGAGACCTCTGGAGGGGGGAGGTTTTGGGAGGCAATAGCCTTTTGACAGCTCTACAGAGAACGGAAACCAAACTGGGTGAGAAGTCTGAGATAAAAGAGCCAAATGAGCCCCTTTCCCTTCCTGCACAAGTGAGTCTCCCCATAGACGGCCTAGACTCCTCTCCCACTCATGGCCTTGGTCTCCTCATCCAGCATTTCCAATATACTTGAAGCTATTTTTTTTCCTTAGAAATATTTTTAACAAAATTTTAATTTGGGCATATCAACTTGAATTACTTTTTTATACCTTCTAGTTTTTTTTTATTCTTGTAATAATGGGTTTGATGGCCTAAATACTGAATTCATATCTTATTTCATTTTATAAGTCTTCACTGAGCATCTAGTATGTGTCTCACATATGGCAAGATGCAAGCAATGCCTGAATTACTTCAACTCATTCAGTTTTAAAAATGGGAAATGTGTCATTAATATTAAGCTAATTCTCAACCTTAATTTCAGTATAGAAAGCATTTTATTTTTATAGATTTCATTCACACAGCCTACAACTTTCTAATGTCTAAACATTAACTAAAAGAAAATTTTAAAGTATTAAAAAATTATTTTTCCAGAAAAATAGGATGTTGTAAAAATATATTCTAGAGGGAAAATAAGCTATCTGCTGAAGCAATTCTCTCATGGACACTGACATTTTTTCATTTTTAGATCTTCCTTTTCCCAAGTAATTTGTGCCCAATCCCCAAATAGTGAAATTAAGAAAGGCATTTTTCCTTCTCTTGATTTTTTTCTTCATCTGTTAACTAAGAGAATGAACTAAGTTATCATGGGATTCCCTCTCATCTTGAGTTCATGATTACTATTTTATATTATAAATATACTCCTTTTAATCCTAGTCATCTTTGTCCTCCTTCTTTCCTGACACTCTAAGGTCTAAGAACTCAAGGTTATAATTCCTTCAATAGCATATGGTGACAAGACCAGCTACACCGGAAGAGGGGCAGGGAGACAGGTACCTGCAATGGTGCAGGTGTGGAGGACTCCAACAGCTGTAGAGCATGGATGTTCAGGCAGGCAGGTAAAGCATGGTGTCCGAGGAGGATGTGGGTGGTAGCTCAGGCAAGCTTTTAGAGGTTCGTCCATGGTGGCTTAAAAGACACCAGGAAGGCAGAACATACACAGCAAGATTGGGGCAACAGCATCTTTTATTCTTGGTTTGGCTTGGGGTGGGGAGTAGAATGGTGAATCTCTTAGGAACAGGTTAAGGCCCCCATCCCAGAGGTTCTAGAATCATTAGCCAGTTTTCCAAGAGTGATCCTCAGGCCTAGGGAAGCCAACCTTGAGTCTCACAGCCATAAGTTGAACACATTGTAGGGATGACAGGAGACTTGTCAAAAAACAGAGTTTCAGGGTCTGAACAAAGCTCTCAGCAAGGCTCAGTTGGCATGTATCACATTAGGGCTGACCCTGGAGTCCCTTAGATCCTTAGGGCAGAGCTCAGGTTGGGGCTCAGCCAGCCTACAGAGGGTCAGATGGTGGCAGGTATGTGGAGAGGCCTAGCAGGCTGTGCTGAGGCCCCTGATGAGACCATCTGATGAGAACCAGGAACAAGGTCACCAGTGAGGATGAGCGTGAAGAACCTATTCTGTGATAGAGTAGGGATGTAGGCGCAGATGACCCAGGGGGTATTTCTCCAAAGTCTGAGCCACATGAGAAAACCACAAGGGTGCAGGGGAGTAAGTGGTGGAGGAGAAATGTAGGGGGAAACGGGTGGGGGCTTGCAGTAGAGGGGAAAGTGGGTATATTCATAATCAGGCAACATGCATAGTTCCATTCCCTGGCCCCCAGAATAGAAGGCCCCCAAGGAATACCCCAAGCCCTCCCTCTCTGTTTTTTACTAGAAACCTCTTCTTCTTCAGCTCTATTCCATCATCAAACCTCAACAGGCCCTTGAAGCCACAATGGGTACATGCTCATTAAACATTTCCTTCTGATTCAGCTCCTGGCCAGAAAGAGGAAGAAGAGGAAGAGAGCTATGGGATTGGCAGTCTGACTGAAGACCCTTTATCAGACCCCATAGGCAGTGTCAACCCTCTAGAACCCACCCAGGATAAGAAAAGGTACTGAGAAGAACTGTGTCTGGGTAGCTGGGAAGAGGGTGGTGGTGAAGATATGGCTTGTTTAGAGCCCCGGAAAAAAATCAAAGGGAAGACTTATGATTCCTTCCTTCCTTGGGGAATTTCTGATCAGGCAGGTAGACAGACAGACAGACAGACTTCTCTAACCCAGTCCTTTCATTTTGGTGGGCCTTCGTCCAGGATACTCTAATAATGTGTTTCTTTTTTTTCCTCATCTTGACACTGCCTTTCTCATTTCATTCTAAAAATCTCCTCCCAACCTTGGCTCACCAAGGACTGCATCCTTTTGCCACTGCTCCAAGATTCCTGGCAAGCAGCTCTCAGCTGGGTTCAGGACTAAGCTCAACTGTTCCTTTGTGTCCCTCAGAATCCCCTTAATCTGGGGCGCTGTGCTCCTGCTGGGCCTGCTGGTGGCAGCGGTGGTGCTGTTTGCTGTGCTGGCCAAAAGGAAAGGTAGGTGGCTGTCTATCCCCCTATCCCAGCATGGCTCCCTGGATCCTATGTCAGGCAGTCTTGCAGTCAAGTCTAAGAATCTAGGTCTGCAACTCTACAGAGGGGCTTGTCTGGAATTTAGCCAGGGCCCTGAGACCCTAAAATCCCCATGACTGAGCAGAGGAGAGGAGGAGGGGAGGAAAGAGATTCAGTGGGAGCAGGCCTGGGGAAACAGGAGCTGGAAAGGGTGGGGTCATGGGGTTGGAGATAGGGGGCCGGAGGAAGTGGGGAAAGTGTTTTGAGAGCTAGAGTGAGTGTTAAGGCAGATTTGGAAGAGTGCTGTGGAAGTAGTAAGTGTGTGGGGGAGAGTCAGGGCAGGTTGGGCTGGGAAGAGAGATGTGGGAAAGGTTTGGTGGTGGGAATGGGGAAGGTGAGTCTGGACTAAGAAAGAGGTTTCTGAAGGGAGCGAGGAAGTGGGCTTTGAGCCAGCACAGGAAGCAGATTGTGCTGCTGTCCTCTGTCTTTCCAGGGAACAGGCTTGCTATCTGTGGCCGATCCCAGAGCAGTGGAATTTCAGGCATGGTAAGAGGCCTCTGCAGGCTCCTAGCCAAATTCCCTCCATCTACCATTCTCACTGAGTGGTCCCAGGTTGATGGGGTATAGAAAGAACTGGGATCCAGTTGGGGTCCAAACCATCTTCCTAAGTCCTATAAACTTGGCACCGATGGTCTCCCACCTTCCCACCTTGGTATCTCACCTTCTCAGATTTTGGGAAAAACTTGGGGCTTGAAAATCTTCAAGAAGCCCTCTTGCCCACTGACATAATCAGGATTCTAGAGGCAGAGCCAGTGTGGTCCTGAGTTTCCCAACTGGGGCCAAGGAAGCCATTCTCTCTGCCTGATTTGCTGTTTTTTGTTACAGGTGCCCTCCTCAGTGGTCCACCACATCAGTGACTCTGGACTGGCTGTAGATGGGCCATCAGATGTACCATATGTTAGGCTCGACTCACCACCTTCCTTTGACAATACCACCTATACCAGCTTACCTCTTGAGCCCCCATCAGGGAAAACTCCACCTCCAGTCCCATCCTCATCGACTCCTCTGCCTCCTGAGGTCCTGATATCTTCCAAGCCTGTGACATATGCCACAGTGATCTTCCCTGGAGGTGACAAGGGTGGAGGGGCCTCCTGGGAGTCAGCCCAGGATCCTCCTAATAGCAAGACTCCACCTAGTTAAGCTGCTCACCACACTGTGTGCTCATAGATGCCACCCCAGAGGTCTTGCTATACATTCAGCTGGCAAGCCAATGCCCTAGATCCTTAGCATATCAGAGCAACTAGGGATTTTAGGTTCTAATCTAATGTCTTGACTTTTCTAAATGAGAAAGTGATGATTGGGTGTGACTCAGGTGTCTTGGGGGAGCACCCTCCTCCATGCTGGTTCCTCTGCCATTACACCACTGGTCTAAATAAATTCTAAATGATGATATATGTGTTCTTGATGGTTGAGAAGAAAGAAAAAGGCCTGAGTTTGACTATACATAAGACCTGTGAACTGAAAAGACTCTGGTCTAGAGTTTATCTCTGTATTATCTCCCCTTCCTGTCCTGCCAATGGAGAAGTGGTTCCTTCCTTGGTCTGAATACTGCAATGAAGTTTGATTCAAGGGGAACCAAGAAAGCTTCTTCAAAAGTATTTTCTACATTTCTCGTGATACCTGAAAGTATAGATCCATTTCAAGTCTAGAAATCTCTTCTGTTTTCTGTCCTACAGCTTGTAAACAAATGACATCTTCTGATGTGACAACATATGATGGGAGGAAGGGGCTAATGATTAGTTAAAGGAGACTCAGAATAAATGGGGTTTGAGAAATGGAGCTGAAAAGAAACAAGAGTAAGGACAGAAACTGAATTATGCACCAAGACTATTCCTTGGCTGGACAAAGGGTTTTCAAGTGCCAGGAGATAAAAGGCTTTTGCAGACATCAGTATTACCAGAGTTGGCTCTCTCTCAACTTGGTGGCCATCTGGCAACACTATTTATTCCCTTTGGCTGGAAGTCAAGAGCTTGGGAAGAGCTCAGTGGAGAAAAGGTATGGGAATGGGGGGAAGGGGAATAGATGGCAAGGCTGTGGTCATGATTAAATGTAAATAAAAGCTAGTCCAGGCAGGGCATGGAGGACTTTTAATATCTTTGCCAGGATTTCTTCTGAAAATTGTTCAGTTTGAAAATATTTGGCCATATCAAAGTGAGAAACTTAAGTGGGAAGGATGAGGTGCCCAGGGATGCAGTTATCTTATAATCATGGAGAGATAGTCATAAAGAGGTTTTCACCATCTGGAGGGTCTCTAAGGCTTGGACTAGGTACCTCAGGAGAAGGGACAGGGCAGGGGCTGTGCCCAGAATTCCAGCTGTGTAAGCCTAGTGGTGCTATTTTTAGGGAGCTCTGCAGGATGTTCTGAGCTACCCTGATAGTCTCAGCCTGTGACAGAACCTTAATTTACTTCTGTCCCTTATGGAAGCAGCAGCAAGCTGCTCGTCAATCAACTAAGCTCTGGTTTTTTCTGGCTAAGATGACTGAGGACTTGACTAGCAGGGAGGTTAGGGGGTATAGAGTTGGATAGAATGATGGGGAAAGGCAGAATAAAGTCTAAAAAGAACCCTCCTAGGAAAAACTTACCCTGGTCTAAATGTATTTTGAACTTTTAGAGACTGACAGAAGCAAAAGTATATATAGCAGTATAAAAGAAAATACTAAGGAATATAATCAACTGGTTGGTGGAGAGGAAGAAAAGAGGGAAAGGAAATACATTAATTCCATAGTTGCTCATGAAAGTCTATGGATACCATCCGAAGTCATAGTTATATGAGTGACATTTAAGATGAAAATACTGTCATAAATTTTATCATAAGAAACACATGAAAATAAAGCAAAGAAAATTCAGGCAATATAGTGAGACAATTATTTCATATCAGAACCTTTGGAATTCAGCTAAAGTAGTTCTCAAAGGAAAATTCACACCCTTAACAAGAATGAAGCATCTTATTCAAATATGTAGTTAATTTTAAAGAAGAAAAATGATATAACTAATACGTAAATAAAATTAAATTAAATAAAAAAGAGACAAAGTGTTAACTAACTTATTCAAAAGAAGGATAAAATAAAAAATGACAGTGGAGACTCAATCACAGATATAATGACAGTGAAAACTAATGAGAATATTTTGTGCTGGTGGAGGTGGTGGAGTAAGAATGACTGTGAAGGGGCTGGAAAGAATTTTTGAGGGTGATTGTAATGTTTTCTATCTTGATTGTGGTAGTGGTTGCAAGTATGTATAGATTTGTCAAACCCATCATTAAAATAGATACATTTCCTTGAATGTAAATTATATTTTGATACCGTTGATTTAAAAGTACTTAAAAGACCATTGGGAAACCATCAAAATAATCTTAGAGAAGAAAAACTCCTTAAAGCAGTGGTCGTCAATCTTTTTGGCTTTAGGGACCAGTGCTTTTATGAGAATCTAATGCCTGATGATGTGAGGTGGAGATGAGGTGGTGATGCTAGCTCTGGGAAACAGCTGCAAATACAGATAAAGCTTTGCTCGCTTGCTCGCCTCCCACTTGCTGTGTGGCCCAGGTCCTAATATCCTAATAGGCCATGGATCAGTACTGACCTGTGGCCCGGCAGGGGATGGGGTGGGAGTGGTGGAGACCCTTGCTTTAAAGCATACACAAAACTAGATGCCATAAAAGAATTCATATATATATATATATATATATATATATATATATATATATATATATAGTGATACATTAAGATAAATTAAGAAAAGACTGATATAAAATAGATTAAACATTCCAATTAAAAGGCAGAGACTGGCAGAATGGATTAAAAAACACATAAGCCAACCATATGCTGCCTACAGGAGATAAATTTTAGATTAAAAAATACAAGAAGTTGAAAGTTAAAGGATGAAAAAACATCTCTTAGTATAGTCACTCCAGACTAGACAGTATGATTTAAAGGGCAAGTACAGACTTCTCTTTCTCAAATATCTCCCTGTGTTCTCATGAAAGCCTCTATAGCCTAGTGGTTAAGAGCATAGACTCTGAAATCAAACTGGAGTTAGAATCCCGCTCCACCATTTTGTGCCTGTGTTTCTTGGAGTAAAACCGTTCTAAGATTCAGTTTCTTCATCTGTAATATGGGGATAAAAAAAAGTGCTTGCTTCATAGAGTTGTTATAAGGATTTAAAGAATGTATTTCAAGCACTTAGCAACAGTGCCTGGCACAGAGTAATTGAATGATAAACGGTAGCTATCATAACATAGTTAATTGCCTCTGTGAACAATAGACAATTGAATTATAAAGTGTAAAAATCAGTGAGAAGAGCATGTTCTGTGGAAGAAAGACCATCAAACAGATAAAGGCCAAAGAGAGCATCTCCAAAAGAGAAGAATAAAAAAGAGAGCTTGAGTCATATACCCTCCGGCAATTTCACAATGTCACACAGGAATGCCCAAAACACACAGTGCAAAGGAGAAATAGACTCCCACAATGTTCCTCTCAAAAGATTCTTTGACTTCTTAGCAGCCCGTTTCTACACCTGTGCCAAAAGAAGGCAACACCAAAGCATTCTCACTGCCAGCCTTCCTTAGGTAATCACAATCTCTTTATTAGGGCTGTGTTTTCTGTATGTTAATGGATCCTATCTTATATGAGATAGAATCAGTTCATCTCAAAGCCTCTCAGGCCTCTGGTCTACCCTTGGTTTTAATTCTCCACAGTTGTGCTAATGACAGTTCAGAGTCAAGAAAGATCTAAGTTTCACACTTCAAAAACACAGGTTTTTATTTTGACAAAGATATTTAATATGTGCACTATATAGTATCTTAAAAAGGAGAATTTGGGACATTTCTTTGTGTTATATACAATAAGAGAGAGAGAGAGAGTCATGATCCCTTCAGATAATTTTTTTTTCTTTTCAACATATACATTCTTGAGTTTCTTCTTCATTCCTATTCTCCTCGACATTAGCCACTCTGTGAAATCCTGAAACATAGAGAATATCACAAACACAAAGAATATTCTCAGAAATTACAACTTTAACTAGTGATCCTGGAGAAAGGAAAACACTATCTTATTTTCTCTCTTTCTTGCCCATATCTTACCATTTACCTTCATAGATATTAGACTGTGATTTCTAAGGCCTTCTTTCTCCCTTAGTGATTATCCAGATACTCCAAAGGAACAATCTAGTTGTTTAAACTGGGACCGAGGAGTAACTTTCTATGCTTAAGGATTCCAGATGTTGAAACAAAGGTCTGGGAGAAGCTCTTACGTTATTTAACAATATAAGGGATCCCCGACTGTTCAGGCTGGGTCCAGATACTAGTAAGAGGACAATAAACACTTCTGAAGCACAGACTAACTTCTTATATCTGTGTGTCCCTTCTTACTCTGGAGGCGATTGCTTGTGTGTAAGAATCTGAGACTATCTTTACATCTCTCAGACAAGGGTTCCAGGAAAGAATGCTTACTCTGTATTCCTAAATTTCCTTCAATGGAGTTGTCTTTCTCCAGGAATTCTCCCTCTTCCCAAATCCTAATCAGGCAGGTGTCAAAAGGTCTGATGATGTTTGTCAAGGACATGGATTCTCTCTTTCCATATCTCATTACAGAGGCTTTAAGGTCAGAGACCCACTGATGATAGACAGGGCAGGTCACACATCGACAGAAGAACTCCTTAAAGTACTGAAAGGAGAGAAAGGTCCATGAGCTCAGGGATCAGTACCTTCTCCCCGCAATCCACACTATACCAGAACTTACAGCAGTCCCCACTCAGCATAACCACACAGGGCTGGGGAAACAGGAGGGGCTACTGATTGCAAAGTAGGCTCAGACACTTGGTTTGAGGTATAGAGGGACTGGAATGTCTAGACTCAGAAGGCTGTAGTGAGATATATTAAATTATAATGTTTTAATGGTATTGGGTAGTAGCCATGCAAAAGCTTCCACACTTGGAATCCGGTCCTGACACACAAGCAAGAATATCTGAGAGGGTACATGTGGTAGGTGGAAAGACTTTCTAGGTGGAGAAACAAAAAGGGTTCCAGAGTGAAAAGAGACAGAGCCAGCAAAGAGAAGAGTAAGGGAAAGATGTAGCTGTCAGGAGTAGCACAGGGTCAAAGTATAACTTAGGTGTTAGTTGAAAGACAGAGGAGAAACAGGTACCTTGAGGATTTGATTGTGAGTCTCTGGGGGAATATGCATGAAGGCATCTTCTGGCATTTTCTGTAAAATTAGCACATAGCACTCAAGGAATCGGACAAAGCCATGAGAACCAAACAGTGAGGCATTGGTTCTTTTCACCAACTGGCGAGCCTTGCAGAAGTGATGCTCAAACAGGCTCCACTGTGAGTCCTGGGCAAACCTAGAAGGAAAGGATCACAGCTCTTAGCTCTGTCCTCTGCTTAACAACATGGCTCTTTCATAGAACCATCATTTCTTTAAGGCTCCAAGACCTCCTGGATAGTTAAGAATTGTGATGCTGGAAAGTAGCCAAGTCTACTAACTCACATGCAAGAAGACCAATGATATTGAGCCTTGCCATAGGTTATCTAGCACTTAAATGTAACCCTAAACTTAAACCTCAACCTATAGATCTAAACCTGTGAAGGGACAAGAATAAAAGAATTCTTCTAATAAGAAAGTAGCAGGAATAGGAGGTGAAAGGTCTTTAGAAGTGGGTTAGAGATGTGAAATAGTTCTGCCCAGAGGGATAAAAGGTGATAGCTTAAACAATTTCATGATGTTAAATTTCTACACTTTCCCATAGATCCAGAGTAAGACTAGACTCTGGTACCCCATATTACCACATGGCCAGAGAGGAGTGGACCCCCAGCATGACATTGCTCTGAGAAGTTAGAATGCAGTTGTGCTCATAGTGCTGAATGAAACTCAGACACTCCTCAAAGGGCCGACACAACAATCCTGTGGACAGAGAAGGCAACCAGATTAGTTAGTAAAGCTGTGCATAGGAACCTATATAGAAGGTGTGCGGTACAGGGGAGGGGACAATATCTGAAAGGTAGACATCCTGAATCACAATGTGGTTCCTAAACTTTATGGAGCCAGGGACTAGGAGCAGAGGCCATGCCAGAGAGACATGCTCCTGACTGTCTGTGTTCCAAACCTACAACCCCATCTGAGGTCTGAATCCCTCAGAATTACAACAGAGCCTTGCACAAGATGTACCTTTTCCATAGAGCAGCAGATCCAAGCAAGCAGAATAGAAGCAGGCCAGGCTGAGGACTTCATGACCCTGGGAAATGAGCTCCCACTGACTCTCCAGCACGTGAACACACAGGTCAAATCTGCCAAGAGACAGAGCCACTGTGTCCAGCTAGGGAGTTGGGAGGATGGTTCAGGAGAGGACGAAATCTTACACTTTCAAAGCAGCCTAACATTCCTTGGATCTCTCCATAGCTGTATTTATATAGAGAGCATCTGTGCCTGGGATCAGAGCTGTCTCTAAACAAAGGAAGTGGAGAAATGTCTCCGAGACAGTTTTGAGGGTCTTGAACTACTGCAATTCTCTATCTACCCAAAGAAAAAAAAAAAGAGTATTTAGCAGCTCAGACTCTGCACTTTCTACTCCAGACCCTCACACTTAAGACAATGTTTCCTGTAGTTACTAGAAAAGAGACAGCCCTGGTTGTGGAAATGAACAGCTTCTCCCTCTCAACTCCAAACTCCTCTGGGAGATCATACCCTCCCCTTTTAGGCAACAAATACAAGTGACAGAAAATGATCTTAATACTTTTTCTTCAGAAATGCAGATCTGAAGAGAACTGAGAGAACCAGATTCTCCAGAGCTGGTTTCTTGAGGTGTCTGCACATCTCACAAGCTTGAAAACCTAAGGAGGCAAAAAAGCATTGTGTGAGGTCTAGCTGTGAGCCTTGCCTCCCTAAAAGCCCAAGGCCCACCAGCCCCAAGCCTCACCCAGCTTGATGGAGAAGTCAAGATGGCCGAGGCAGAGTTTGGTGTAGGCCAAGGCCTGCATAAGCTGAGCTGTGGCAAACAATCCCTCCCTGGAGAACCAACATAGGCTGCTTTTCTGAATGGCTATCTGCTCACAGTGCAGCCACTTATCCCTGTCACCCATGTTCTGAGAGAACTGGGAGAGAGCCACATAGGTAGAGACAACCTGTGGGGCAACAAAAATGGGGCAAGATGTTCTGACTGTACATTCATGCTACATCTCCATCTTGTCCTTTTCTTGCATTAGTGTACACTCTGGTACCTTGCTGCTCACTCAGTCAGGACTCCTGGTGTCGTGCCACTCACCTCCACTCCAGCTATGACAACATGCACCTTCTCACCCCTACATATCTAATTTGATCATTCTCACCACCTGTTCTTTAAACAAACCACTTTCTCTCCTGCCCCTCTTTATTCAATCCAAGCCTTTTCCTATCAAAACACTGGCCAAAACTCTTCCATGTTTTCTGTAATTAAGGACTCTGATTCTTGCTCTTGGAGCTCTTTAGAACTGCTGCTGTATCTCTATAATAACTACATGTACATTTGATGTAGTTGATGACTCCCTTCTGGAAACACTGTCTTCACTAGGTTTCCAAGACACCATGCTCTCTTGGTTTTCTTCCTATCTCTCTGCAACTTCTTAGGTTCTTTTGCTGGTTTCTCATGACTCTGACTTCTACATTGTAGTTGTTAACTCAGTCCTTGGACCTTTTCTCATACCTTTGGTGATATCATTGAATTTCATGGCTTTAAAAAACATTTACACACTGATGATTCCATATTTCTATTTCCAGCCCAGACATTTTCAACTGCCTACTCAGCATCTCCACCTGAATGTCTAATAAACATCTCAGATTAAACAAAGCCTAGCTCCCAATCTCCCTTAAATCTGTTTGTTCTGCAAATTTCTCCATCCCAATTAAGAGCATCTCTACCCCTCTAGAGTCCAGATTGCAAATCTTGGGATTATCCTTGACTCTTCTCTCTCTCACACATCCATGAACTGACCTATAAATTAATCCTGATGGTTCTCTTTTGACAGAAGACCTCACTTCCCCTCTTCCTCTAATATTGCAATAATCCAAGCCAACCATCTCTTGCCCGTATTAATGCAATAGCTTCTTAACTGGTTTCCCTGCATCCTCTCTTGCCCCCTTCAGTTTATTCTCAATATAGTAGTCAGAATGAATTTATTAAAATATAAGTAGATCTTGTCACTCTTTTCAGAACCCAGCAATGCCTTCTGCTCTTCTTGAGAGAAAGAGCGAGAGAGTGAGCAAGCGAGAGATACTAAAATTAGAAAGACACATTTCTCTTCCTCATTTTTTCTTAAGTCAGCAATTCTAATCCTTTGTTAGATCATGAACTTCTTTGAGAATCTAATTAAAACTATGACCCCTTCTCTACCCCCACCCCACTCCCCAAATGCTCTTTTGAACAAACAGAAAGTTCTAAATTCAGTTCAGGAAGTTCACAGATAGCCTCATGCTTGGAAAACCCATCTATAAACTGCAAGTTGAGAAATCCTAGTCAAACACATGATCAGTGGTATCCTGTTAAGTCTGGGCTATTGTGGAACCATGCAAAAGCCAAGAACCTGGCAGGGTCTCTTTTCCTGGCATTACAGGTTTCTGAGTGAGGTCTGAAGGTAAAGCAGATACTTGTTTACCTGGGCTTCATTTGCGAACTCCTCGGCTGAATTCTTCTGCATAAGAGCAGCCAAGCAGGCAAACCTGCGGCTGCTGGCTGTGGCCTCCAGGTTATAGAGCTGCCAGAGTAGGGAGAGGCAGTGCACCTGCTGCTGCAGGGCTGCCAACTTCTTCTTACTATAGTGAAGCACTTGGTGGTTAGCATATCCTTATTCTTTACCAGCGCCCAACCACCCCTCCTTTCCTCCCTCTGAAGAAATCCAGTCTACTCACCATGGGGCCATTTACACATTTCCAAATTCAGAAATGTTTCTGGGATCTCACTACTTCTAACCCCATAGGCCTTTTAACTCATCCCTCTCCACCAGGAAGAGTTCAGAGAGGTTTATAAAAAAGTTTCATTCTTTGAGTTGCTTTTTGGTTGAATATATTTCCTATAAATAACTAGGCAGCAATTTTGTTTTTATATATCAAAGAATATTAAGTTACTACCTAGTTCTCTCTCTCTCTCTCTCTCTCTCTCTGTCTATATATATATATATATATATATAGAATCATCTATCTATCTTTGAAAGAGACAGGGTAACATGACACTCTGAAAACAAAAGTCCTCGTTCTGTTACATTTAATTGGCCAAGCAGTAAGGTAGAACTAGAACTGCCTGTGATATGGTTTAAAAGAGGTCAGTATGGCAGAACTCTAGTCTGGGTCCTAGTTTAGTTCTCTGTGGCCCTAAAAGGCACCAGGGCAACTTGACCAGGCTTCTCACTTCTCACTAGGGTTGATAGGAGGTTGGTTCAGGGAACGGGAATGCCAATATTTTTCTAGGAATGTTTGGAAAAGGACACCAAACCAGGTCCAAGGGAAATTCCTTTTCAGCAGTCGAAGGCCTTGCCTAGCCAGTTTTTTGGCCAAGGTGATCTGTCCCATGTTGAAACAGACCTGAGATGGGAAAATAAGAAATAGTAATGTAAATGTGGGAAGAGTACTATGGGCAAAGTTCTGGATATAATGCACTGTCTCCTTTATTTTGGGATTTGTACTTGGGGTCACTGAGGTGCTGGGTGAGCTGAGTTGGAGCAGAGCCTAGACACACTAACAAGCATCAGTAGGACCACAAACAAGTAAAGAATTGAGGGAATAGGATTAAGGAGAAAGCACCCTCCTTTTTCATTTCCCATACATTTGTCAGTGAGCAGTAGAGAAAGGCCTTGATTTAGAAAGTGTTGCTTCTAGACTGAAATGGAATTATCATTTGGGCAGGTATTCAGATGTTTCAGGTGACGTGGAAAGCATCTAAAATATCACCACATCCTTTCTTTCTAAATAGGCTGCACCACCATTGTGATTGTGGGGTAGGAAGTAGGGAACTACCTTGAGGTAATTGTATACATTCACAACTAAGGCTAAATACTCCAAGAAAGTGATCAAGTCTATGGTGATTCCAGAACAATCATGGGAATACTGTACAATAACTTTTTACAGAGGAAAAGAAAAATTTAACTTCGCTCCAAAGACCTCCTGGTGCAAGCACAAATAATGCAATACCGTGGACAACTCTAATATTCCTTTTGGTGTTCAAAGGCATATACACATTAATTTTACGCTCCAAACCAGAATATCTTAAGGTTTACATTAAAATTAGTTTTTATATTCTTAATTTTTAAGTTTTAAAGCTCAACTCTCTAACAAAACATCCCCACAGTTTTATAGAGTCATTATTTATAAACGACTAAATAATTATCTCAACATGATATGTTCTGTTGGATTTAATAGTAATGAGGCTAAGAGAAGTCGCTGAGCTGTCCCGAGTTATTCCTACACAATAAGAAATAAGTTTACTCCCACACGTCCTTTGAAAACAAAGTATCTCATGGCATGCTTTCCCCAGAGTTTCTGTTTATTACACAAATCTCATTTCCTGAGGAAATG
Organism: Macroglossus sobrinus; assembly: GCA_004027375.1. Classification (NCBI taxonomy): domain Eukaryota; kingdom Metazoa; phylum Chordata; class Mammalia; order Chiroptera; family Pteropodidae; genus Macroglossus; species Macroglossus sobrinus. Next base: position 148,618 of record PVKZ01000767.1, read on the forward strand.
TGTTATAAATGATATATAATTGTCTCTTTTGAAAAAAGAAGATGTGAAAGGAAGGAGAAGACTATATACATGTATGTATGCTGAGCCCTCTGGTAGAATACACTGAGACACATAACACTGGGGAGGAGACACAGTAGCTAAGTGACTTTCAACTGTGTGTTTTTGACTTTTAGCTTTATTGAGATATATTTGACATATGACATTATGTAAGTTTAGATGGGCAAGGTAATTTTTTTTATTGAGATGTAACTGGCATTTAACATTGTATTAGTTTTAATTGTACAACATAATGATTCTGACATATGTGTGTACTGCAGAATAATCACCATAATAAGTTTAGTTAATGTCCATCACCATACATAATTACACTTTTCTTGTGGTGAGAACTTTAAGAATTACTCTCTTGGCAACTTTCAAATATATAATATAGTATTATTAACTATAGTCACCATGCTGTACATTCTATTCCCAGGACTTATTTCTCTTATAACTGGAAGTTTGTACCTTTTGTCTACTTTCATTTATTTTGCCCACCTCACCCCAATATAAATTAGCTTATTTATACTCCAATGGACAAAGAACAAGACTAGACAATTCACAGAAAAATCAATGACCAATAAATGTATAAAAATAATGTATCTTATTAAGAAACATACACCAAAATACAATATAACTTTCATCTATACATTAGCAAGTTTTAAGAAAACTAATAATATCTGATGTTGGTAAGGCTGTGAAGAAACTTGAAATTATATATTTTTGGTGGACAATCTGGCAATATATTTACTAAATGTAAAATCATTCATATCTTCTGCATTAGCATTTCTACCTGTGGAATTTCTCTTACAGAAACATTCTTAGAAAGGAAGAAAGAGATATTTGCAAGTATATTCACTGTAGCAATGCTTATTATAACCTGAGATGAGAGTAACCTAAATGTATATGAAGAAGGGAATAGTTAAGTAAACTCTGATATATGCATACAATAGAGTAGTTGGCAGCTGTAACTGTGATTAAATGTAGATCAATGTGCAAATATATTCAACCTATACTATTAAAAGTCAGCTACAGAAGAAAATGAGCAATATAATTCTATTTTAAAAACAATAAAAACAATAACGACATGACTATGGGTATATAGCCAGTGGAATTTGAAACAAATCACTAACTATGCTGGGGTGGCATGGGATTAGTAAGGGCTCTTTCACTTTCTATGTATTATACACTTTTATGTTTTGAATTTGTGTATCTTTTATCACATTATCACATTTATAACTGCACACACACACAAAGGGATTTTTATAAGGAATAATAGGATAACCCTCAAGGACAAATAACCCAAACTTCAAGGTCACCCCCTGCCCTCACCTCTGACTGAAGACGGCAGAAAGTGGCCTCCTCAAACTGACAGATCTTCACCTTGTGCTTTTTCAAAAATGAGAATGCTGAGGGTTGACCCAGGAGACTACTTGCCTTCTTCAAATAAAAGAAGGCCTCCAAACAAGACAAGAGATAGAGAAACTGAATTAGGATTCAGATGATGCTAGGGGTGTGATAAGGGTAAAGCCTGGAGTAAGGTTATGATGAGGGTAAAGATTTGCATTTGAATTAGGTTGGATCCAAGTTAGAAGCGGGGAGCTGGACTGCACACGCAGGGTCATCTCAGGGGTCGGTGGGGCTAGCAGAGAGTGTGCGCTTTCACTACCACATTCCGTTTACGTTTTCTCCTAAAGCCCTTCCAGCTCCTTTCTCTCTCCTACTTTCTTCTACTTTTTACTCCAGGTTACTTGATAGTAAGAAATCCCAAATGAATTTCCCAAGTAAAAGAGCTCAGCCCAGGGCAGAGAGCAGAGCTTGCTCACCATGTAATTATCAGACAGGTCCAAGGAGGCAGCGGCAGCCTCCAGCAGGTAATAAAACGCACAAGTGGTTTCTCCAATGACCAGGCAGTGCTGGGTGAGAGGTGAGAGCACTAACTTCAGGATTTCCTCACAGTGACAGGGCCTCATGGTCAACATGTCTTTCTCATAGCTGGTCACTTGATCCAGGAATTCTTCTTCTGTTCTTTTTTGTGGAGAGAAGATGAAGAACTGAGGGTGGCCAGGAAGCAGCTGCTTTTGTAGGGCATTACCAGTTCTCCAAGCCACTTTTCCCAGGAAGATTTCCTTTATAATTCATTAATTCTATGTCTACCCTTCTTCTCCATCTCTCTATAAGTTTTTGAAAGTCAGGGACCAGATCTATAATGGCAAAGTCCTACTGTGGACTTTTAAAAACCTAAAGCCAATCTAAGTATTTCATAAACTAAATAGAGGAGTGACCACACCTGAAGACTAAATTAACAATGTGTCAACAAAAAACATAAAAGTGATACAAAGCAATAAGTAACAATCCATTTATCTGTTAGTATATTTGAACTTTGTTATGGCACATTCAAATATTATTTTATCTACCATCACCATCTTATTATACAACAACCCTGTCATTCAGGCAGGCAAACATTATCTCCCTCTTACAGATGAAGAAATTGAGGCTTTGAAAGCTTAAGTGACATATATGGCCTCATAGCTATTGAGTAGAATCAAAACTAGAGTTCACCTCTATGCCTGCTAGTTCAGGTATCACAAATACAAAAGGGGTCAGGTCTCTCTGAGACAGAATAATCGAAAAGAGTGTGGAGGACACTTAGTATTTTACAAAGAGAGAAATGTTGAGCCAGCCAAACAGATAAGTGTGGAGGTGATTCATGTCAAATACAAATAGATTTGTTTGAAAACTAGGATATCAAGTTGGATAAGAGAGATAAAAAACTACAGAGTGGCTGGTGAACTCAAGGTAGGGACATTTAAAATTGATGGGATAGGCATTTGAAAGTCAGAAGGTACATAGTTTGGAAATACAAATTCATTTTAATTTCAACTGGGGTCAAAAATAATTGAGAAGGCAAATTTCTAGCTGAAAAAAAATCTATGTATACAATGCATTTAAAAGCTATTAAAGTTTTTCTTAACCACTAAGAAATAATTTTTCTACAAAGAATCAAAAATTGCTTTTTGAAATCTCTATTAACTTGAATTTTGGGCTGAGTGAAAGAGTCACTCCTTTTGGGTGGTCCTGCAGGTGAGGTAAGTGCCCTGTTTAATGGTCATCTCTGTCTCACTTTCTGGCCCCCACCATGCCCATTCTTGGCATCACTATCTACCTGCAGTGTTCATTTGTGAAGGCCTCCTGACTTCTGGATGGTTTTGTCTGGAACTGAAAACTATCTGTAGGGAGAAAAAGATATGGTTATCTTTAATCACCAATGTTTGTTTTAACTGAGGACATTTTAAATTCCTGACTATCTTTCCTCTGTAGCTTAGTTCAGGACCTAACTGCCTCCCCCATTATTAAAATGATAAATTTAGGTTTAATATTTGCTACACACAAAATTAGTATGGTAGATCACAAGTTCTTTAATGGAAACTATTTGTGATTCAAATAATAACTCCTTTCATTTTCAAACCTCCCAAACCTGTTCCTAATTTGCAGGAGGCAATCAATGTTCGCTAAATAAATGAATAAAGAATGTGTTCATTTGGTTTGATGACTACTTCTAGTAGTTGAAATCCCTGAATATGTCTGGATCAGGTTTGTGAACAGATCAGAGTGAACTACAGAACCTAAGACCTAGTGAAGAAAATCATGAGGGCACAAGATGCCATCGTCCACTAGGGTCTCACTGGCCAGCAGAGGTTTTAAACTTTACCTAGTTGGCCTTAGATAGCCTTTATCTTCCAGATTTGATTCTTTCTCTGCAGTTGCTTTCCCAAAGACCAAAAAGCAAAGACTAGGAATGATGCTGAGAAGCTATATATTAAGGCTCAAAAGCACAGGTTGAGGAATTGCAAAAACTATTAAAGGGAGGACTTGTGTTAAGTAAAAGGACTGGCTCTCTGATTATTTAATGATGTCAAATAAGGTAAGATAAGGTTAACTAAAGAAATTGGAGTTTGGCAGCACTACTGCAATGCACAGTTCCCAGGGGCACTATCACATCATAGCCTGTGTGACTAACACCCTCTAAATTTGTGCAGTACCTGTTCTGCATGGCCATGCACAGAGGCCTAGGGTCTGGGAAGCCTCCTCAGGGTTCGCTATGCTGGGAAGGTCTTGAGCCTCTCTCATATAGATTGACAGGCTGCCTAATCTAAAGCTGACACTGACCTCTCAAAAAACAAAAGCTACATAGAAGACATAAATGATAGTGTAATTTCATCACAATATCAGATTAGGATATTCACTGTTATTTTCCTCTTTCCCCTCAGAAAGTATAAAAGTGTAAACCCCCTAGAATTCATTAGCCAGTCATCAATTTCTCCAAGTCATTGGTTTACCTTCACAGAGTCATCAAAATGTTATAGGTCGAAGAGGTATCAGGATTATAGATCAAATCCTTCATTTTAGTTCTTTACCACCAATAATTCACCATCTCTCCCATATCCCTCACCCCTTCTAATACCAACACTAACTCCTGTTCTATCAAAGTAGAAAAAGAAAATGGTTGAGCCTGGACAGCTCTCTTCAACTATGGAAGAAGACACAACTCTGAAAAATGGGTGAAGCTGCAAGAAGGTAGATTTCACACTGATGAAAGAAGAAACTTCCTAATATCTGTTGACAGTGAAACAAACTGTCCTGTAAGGTAAGCTAACTGAAATGTTAAAACAAAGATGAAAATGTTAAAACAACTCTTATTTGGGGTATGATAGAAGTGTTAACAGGCTTTGGAGACCATCTATACACTAATCCAACCTTCTTTAAGTAGCTAACTCCTATTTATCCCTCAAATGTCACTTCTGGCAGTATCTCCTTGAAGGAGAGTCCTTTCCTACTCATTCCCTGGGCTGAGCTAATGGCCCCTTCTCTAGGGACCCAATCCCTGTGTATGTCATTTTCATCACCTTTACCATGTCATATTGGAATTCTCTGTATGTCACTCCCCCACCCCGAAACTGATCATTTCAAGGACCAAGGCTTATTCATTTTGTATTCTTAATACCTATGTGCAGCATTTGATACATACAGATTCTATATATGTGTACTGAGTGGAATAATAATAATAATAATAATAATAATAATAATAACCAAAATGTATTGTATACTATATGCCTGGTACCATTCAAAGCAGCCCTAAAAACGTGGTATTGTTATTTTCCTCAATTAACTGAGGTTAAGTAACTTACTCAAGATTGCCAACCAAAACAAGTATGATTAAAGTTCCTTTTAATTCTGACATTGCATTTTTTCTTATCTCTGGTACTTCAGGGATAAATGGCTCTTTTCACCTATATTTTCCCTTAATGTGATTTTATGTTTTGGACAAAGAGCTCCAAGTTTATAAATAAAGAGAGGTGCTGTCAACATGTCCTCTTTCTGCCCCCTGGGTTTACCTTGGGGAGAAGGTGGCTGCAATTTATCTGTGATCACTTGTGTCAGCACTGAGCCAGTATCTTTGTAACTGCAGAACCGGGAGTTCCCACTAGAACTCTTAGGAGAACATATGGCAAAACGGTGGAAGGGGACAAAATCTCCCTTTGGGCAGCTCCCACAGCGACAGGCCAAATCTTGAAGGAAGCAGGCACATTCAAGGTGCAGGGTTATCTGTTGTGTCTTGGGCCACAGCTCCCAAGCAGCTTCCCGTAATAGAGGCAGTTCAAATTCTAGCACCTCAGTCTGAGGTAGGGGTAGTTCCTCTTGTAACCTTTGAGGATAGCCAGCATCTGAAATACAGAAAAATCTAAATTAGAGTATTCTTTAAAGTTCTTTTATGCTGCCGTGTAGCAAATTCCCAAAGCACATGCTGCTAGTTTATAAAAAACTTCATTTACAATTCTTGTTTGGTATTACTGCCCACTTTGTATAAAGAGTTTTATACCAATCTGAGTGATGCTGACCTTATCTAGTAAAAAGTAGCACAGGGGAGGAAGGATTAGCGGTACAGAAGTACACTGGATAGATTTATTAGTTGTTCTTCCTAAAATGAGCTTTTTTTTTTATTATAATTATTTTAAATGTCAAATCATCAGAAATGCTTTGCTCAAATATAAGGTCCAAATATGTTTCAAAACCAAAAGGAAATTATTGTGGATTATATGTGCTTTGGGTATTCTATGCCACAAGTTTATTCTTTTATGTGGAGAGTTTGAGACTGCAAGCTACTTAATGTATATCTTAATTGGTTCTTATCTGTTTTAACACCACATGTATTTAGCTTCTTTGTGAATTTCTGAAATTAGTAGTTTATTCTTTTTTCTTATTATTTATACCTAGAAGCTAATAAAAGGTTAAGGCAATATTTTCTGAACTCAAAATCAAAACATGAATACTTAACACATGTGGTAAACAAGGAGCTAGAATTCTTGAAATTAAGGCAATATTGAAAAATACAGGCTATTGATTCACTCTAACCACGTTCCTTCATGATTAAAATAATTTTTCCCCATTTCTTAGCCATACGCTTTGAGACTGAGGCCCTTTATGTAGAATATTGATGCTCTTTCTCAACATAGATACCCCTACCCAAAGTTCTCTGTTCGGGGCCTGACAACAGAGGAGCAGCTATTCCTCACCTGATTGTTTCTTTTTCTCTTTGGTTTCTTCAATAATCTTGATAGAGGAAGGCACTAATATTGGCTCAGCAGGAGACTCTTGGCTCTTGCTGCACCAGCGGAGCACATGTATTGCTACAAGAGCCCTCAGCACCTTAAGTAGCTTAAGTTTATCCCAGCTAGGCAGGAGGTGCTGCAGCAGATCTATGTGGAAGGAGTGACCAATGACTGCAGCACACTTAATCAGCAACTGTTCTTCTGGACTCAGCTGATCCAGCTGGCTTATTGCTACTTCTGGAGAGAAAAAAAAAATCAACAATAAACAAGCTTTCTGCAAACATTGAATACAGTATGTTGATAATCTGTTCATTTAAAAATATAAAAGGCTTGCTTTTTGTTCACCCCTTCTCCACTCAGCCAAACCTCTTGCAAAAGCCTTATCTCCACGTCCTCATTTGCCCTCAACCAACAACAGATTTTCCCCACACTGAAACTGTTCTCCCACAGTCACCAAAGCCTTTTGTTGGTAGATCCAAAGCTTTGCTCTGAATTGTTCAGCTATACTAACAATTCCTCCCATTTTCATGACTCATACTCATTCCTTTTTACTTTCAACCAAACGTGGAGGCCAGGCTTCCTGGTCCCAGAACTCTAATAATTATAAAGATCTTAATTAACTCCAAGCATTATAGTAAATCTCTCCATATTCTGATTCATACATTAAAGCAGTCTGTATCAAACCTCCATTAATTACCAAGCCTCAATCTTGGAATAATTCTAAAAATAATAATTCCTTTTCTTCACAACCAATGGGTCACCCACTCATCCTCCTTCTAAATGTTCTTGCATGCTTCTAAATAATTTTACTATAGTCACTCTCACCTGGATAACTAATACCGCTTTGAACATCTCTTAATTTCCTCTCATCCTTATACTAAAAACATATTAGCTAGTGGTAGAGTTATATACTTAAAGTACAAATGTATTCATGTCAGTCTCCTTCTTAAATACTTTTATAACTTACGTGGCCTTTCACTATTTAGCAAGCCTTTCATTTTAGACCAAGGCTTTGCAGATTGAGCTATTAATTTTAGCTTATCAGTTAACAAATCCTTTTTCCTTCTCTGTGGACAATGCTGACCTTGGGTTAACTTTCCAGTTGTTTCCAAGGATCATGATAAAAATAGAATGTCAACTGAGTTACCATGAAACATGCTTACACTAAGAATGATCCTTGATGGAAACCTGAATTTGGATTAGGAAAACTGTGAATAAACTATAAATATCTGGTGGCAAGCCACAACTCTGGGCTTCCTTAGGTGTAGTAAATCTTGTAACAGGTCATATCCCTTGCAGGGCCTGGAAGCTACACCTGTGGGGCTGTTATAAGAGATACCAGTTCCTAGTTGGGGCATATAGCTTCTAAGCACCCATTTGTCATAGTCTTATGCCATCACACTTAAGATATTTCTTGAGGATCCAGAGAATAGCAATGGAAACTGCTGTGAGGACTCTCACTGAAGAAAACCACCTGCTGCTGTTCTGCTAGCATGCTGTTTCCTGGTGTGTACTCCCAAGTTAGTAAAGCCATAGCCTTTCACAGTTGCAAGAGTGTGAACTATCTAGATGGACCTATAACCTTTAGAGTGAATAGCTTATAATAGGTAACATTCATTAAATACTTATTATGTACCATGATTTATTTCATTTAATCCTCGACTAACCCCATGATGTAGGAGCTATCATTACCCTCATTTGAATAATGAGACCAAGGCTGACATAAGCTAATTAATTTATCTAAGGTTCCACAGGAAGTAATGGAGCCAACAGTACCCAGATTTTTCTGCCTCCATAGCCCTGGCTCTTAACTACTATGGAGTTCTGTACCGCTATCCCATATACATGTCTCATAGTCTCAGCAACAGTATACTTGACTAGAAGGTATGCTTATTCATCATCATATCCCTAAAGAGGGCTTAATAGTACACTGCCCACCAAGTACTTGAATAGATATTAAGACAAACTCATCTCTAAAAAGAACATCCTTGTCCAATTATGTCTACCTAATTCTCCTTTATCTCATCAATCATTATAAACTTACTCTGCACTTTTTATTATAAACTCCTGCTATGTGCATAACACTTTCTCTTCACTAGCACCATGGGTTTTCTTAAATTTTAGCAACATAATCTCCCTTACTTACTGTTTCCTCCAGCATGGGAATATTCACAAAGGGAAACCCAGGACATAATTTTTATTAAACAATTAAAAAACTTTTCCAGGTCATCAGGTAGCCCCAAGAGAAAAATGGGCTCACTTAAGTATATCATTACTCAAGTAGCATTATAAGTCTTTAAACAGCTCTCCAGGTAGCTCAGAACTTATTTCTGGAAGGCAGGTTTCTTTTTTTAGAAGAAAATGAAGCTAGAGTTATAATAAGAGACCTATACTCAATCATCCACCAAATTACTAATTAAAAATGACATTTGTTATTGGTTCAATTGAGTTCTTCAAGGGACGTGCCTTTTAACAATGGGGGGAGCAGCACTGTATCCAAATTCACATCATCCTTGACTGTGCAGATATAAAGCTCCTTCAGGTCTTCTTCAGAGCTTGCAGGAGAAATACTATACATTGTGGACTTCATGACATTGACTGTAGAGAAAGAAGACTGTGACTGAGGAAAACACTATGCTCAGTGACCATAGTGCTAAAGACACAATAATTTAGTCAAGAAACAAAAAAGATGAAGATGAATGGAATATATTACATTTAAAGTGCTTTATCCCACCCATCCTGCCTGTTTTCTAATTTTCTCTAAGAAACAAACATTTCCTGCACTTCATGGTATCTAGCATTCTCACTCTTCTAATAGCCCTCACTTCTATTATATCACAGCTCTAGAATGCCTTTCTGGATTTACACATACTTCTACTTCTTTCCTCCTCTCCCACCTTCCTCCCTTCTCCCATTTCCCCCGATCCAAATCCTCAAGTCATCAAATTCTCTATTGGACTTCCATGTTTATAAATCTCCTCTAGTGGACTGTCATGTTTTTATAGATCCTATTTCCTGTCTCCACCTCCTATGCTGCTTTAAGAGGAACAATAGTAGATTGATTGACTCAGTTATCTGAGGCAGGTATTTAGTGTTGTCACCATAGTTGAATATTATTTGTATAGTGCATTTAGCCAGGAAGGCCTAATGTTGCCTATAACGTCAGCAGACCACAGGCATGTACCTTATAAGGGCTGGGTGATGACATATGAAGATGAATTCCAGCAACTAGACCAGGGAAGAACCCTGGGAAGCTAAGCTTACCTGAGAGGGTCTCCCACTTGCTGTTCTCCTCTTCTACCTTTTGTAGGTCATGAAAGAGCAATATGTCCTTAGAGAGAAGGTCCTGGCATAGGACCTCACAGTAGAGGGGGTTTCCAAAGCACCTGTGGATAAGGTAGCTGTAGAGAGGTAAGTAGGGGATTGCTGACTAAAGATGCCCACTTGAAGAGAGCCAAGCATAGGGTATTTCATAATAGAAATAGTTCTTTTGTTATAGTGAGCTCTTGATACACACTAACAGAGGGAAGGCAGTAGCACAGAAATGTAAACAAAAATTCTGATTGGCTTTAAAATGTATTTTGGCAGTAACTTTCCTAACTATTTTGCTTCTGTTGATGTCAAAGGAACTCATGTCTCTTGCTAAAGAGCCTGGCAGAAACTGGCCTGACCATACATAACAGACATGTCAAGCAAGCCATCCAAGTCCTAACTGTCCTATGAAAACCTGGGTGGAGAGCCCAGGGAGGTAGACCCTTACTAGCATACCAAGAGACTGCCTACCCTTAAATCTAGTCTTGGACCTCATCATGGTTACTAATACCATTTTCTCCCCCAACTCGGATCAAGTGAGACCTCAGCCTTCTTACTTATATTATGATCCTCCCTTAATGAAGAGCCCAGCTAGTCCTAGCCACTCACATCTGCAGCTCTTGGGGGATGCTCACCACCCTCAGTTCCCAACATGCCATTCTCAACAGTGAGTTCACTGCTAACTTGGAAATGGGCACCAGGACAGTCTGAGGGCTTTGCAGGAAGTGCTGGGCCCAGCTGCACAGGGTAAAAGTAGGCGTCAATGTCATCACCATGATGATGGGCACACTGGAGAGCAATGTTCCCAAAAATTCCCAGGAAGCTGCATCCATATGCTGGGCCTCGTCAATGAGGAAAATCAGTGGTTTTTCCCTCGCTGCCTGGAAATAGCAGCAAAGAAACAATGACGACCTCTGATTAGAAATAAAGTCACCTGATTTGCAAATCTACTGTGGATTTCCCATTAACAATTTAAATAAAATGTCAACACAGGCTGGGGTTTTCAGAGTAAAATGTATCCTAAGTCCAATATCCAACATAATATTTTACTTTATAAATATAAAATATAGCCTGCATATCTAATTTCTAAAGAAATATTCTGAGTTTCTTTGGACAAGAAAATATTCTAACTGAAAAATGAAATAAGCATCAAAATATTTTCCAAATCAAACTTAAAGCTTTCAAATTTTTCATTTTGGCAAAAGCTTCAAATAGTGTGGTAGTTCATAATACTTTAAACCAGTAATTTCCAAACCAGGATACACACCAGAATCACCTGGAAGTGCTTGCTAAAACTATCAATTACCATGTCCCTGCTTGTGGAGACTTAAAAAAAAAATGCATTCACTTTTATCCACATTCCCAAACCCAGTCCACTCCCTAATGCTCCAGGTAACCATTTTACTGTTTATCATTTTGTTTTTATTTTATTCTTATAAAATGTGCATAGTTGTTTTGCCAAGAAAATAGCTTTTATATATCGCAGTGTATTACAGATCTCTCTCTCTCTCTTTATCCAGGACTGTTTCTAAGAGCACTCTGTGTTGCTATGTTTTCATCTATTTCCTTCCTTCTAACTTCTGAATTATACTCCACAGTGTTCATCCACGAGTTCGTGCCAATGCTTCCCTAGACTCCACAAACAAACTGCAATACACAGACTCCCTGGGATATATATCCAGAATAGAATTGCTGAGTCTAAAAGATGCATGTTGTTAAAATTTGACTAGTTACTTCTAGATTGCTTTCCAGAATGACTACATCAGTTTCTGCTCATATAGCTTCTTGATTCTGTAATCCTGGGTTAGGGCCTGAGTACCTGTATTTTTAATAGCTATCTACCTGCATTTAGAAACCACTGTTTTACATTAAGTTATTAAAATTTCATTAAGGAACGAGATCAGGAAAGAGCAAAGATCTTAAAGCAAAGATAGACTTTAGTTTTTAAATTTTATTTTACGTTGTGCTATATGATGGATTAAAGGTTAAAGATAGATAAAAACAATGAAAGTATCAACAAATAGGCAGGTCAAGAAATGCCTAAGTTGAGGTGTGATGTGGATAGATTAAAATGAGCATAAACCATCTCCACATAGTAAGAATTAATGGTATGTAGCAAAAGTACCCACCTCCTGTAGCACTTGAAAAAAAAATGCTTTAATCTTCCTTTGTCTGGCCAGGTCATCCATGTGTGAAACCTTGAAGGACAAGGGAAACTGACCAGAAAAATTATTCATAATAAGCATTAAAAATGACAATCTTATAAAAATATACAGTTCTCCAAAAGGAACAGAAAATAGTTCTATTTTGAGTGAGAATGGGTTTCTGTAGTATTGGGCATGGTGTTACAAAAATCAATATATAGTTCAGAGGGTGAGATTAAAGCCCACTTGTGGTTAGAGAGAGAGAGTTCCTTTCCATACCAGACTTTGGCAAACGCTTAAAGGGTCTAAGCGTTTAAAGGGACTAAGGAATAAAATGACAAGTAAGACTTAGCAATGCCACTTTGGACAGCCCCAATAGTACCCCAGTTATTCCAAGTATACCAGGATGAATATGTTCATGAGACTCATGAGAAACACTTGCAGTGCACATCTCCTAATACTGTTTCCTATGCTAGGCCAAGGCACATTAGCTACCATGGACCTGAGAGCCAAAGTGGAGTTGCTCCTCAATCACTCTGGCCAGGGCCAGGACCAGGGCCAGAGCCCCAAGCAAGGCCTGTCCTAAATTAGGGCTATGCTGAGGGATTGGACAGATTTTAGTTTTCTCTATTTTTTCCTTAAGTATAACATCTTGCAGGATGGGTAGATTAGGAGAAGTGAAAGAAGATAAAAACCTAAAAAACAAAAAAACAGAAAAACGAATTGTGGACCAGGAAATTCTTAGCCTACTCTCTATTGGGTACCACAGACACCCTAGACTACTGGAAACTTCTGAGATTCAGATGCTTATTCAGTGGCATACTCCAAGGCTAAGAAAAGGGAAGGTACATTTAAAGAACAAAACATTGCAAACTGAGTCAAGAACACATGGAAAAATTGCTAGGGGTGCTCGACTGGTCAGGATCATCTTGATTGGATTTATTATTGTCACATTTACAATGCAATCTCTTACATACCATCTCATTTAAAATCCATGCAAAAACCATAAAAATGTTATATTCCTCATTTCAAAGGTGAAAAAATTAAGGGGCAGAGAGGCTAAGTAATTTGTGCCATGATATACAACTAGCAAGTGTCAGAGTCAGTCCTAGAATTCACTAACCTCAAAAAAGAGAAAACCTGAGTTTTGGTGTCAAAGGGATTTCAAATTTCAATCCTGCCTTTGCTACCTATGTGTTCTTAGGAGAAACACACACACACACACACACACACACACACACACACACACACGGCATAAAGGTTTCAGATTAAAGACAATCCTGGGTCCAACTACACACAAAGTATAACATCAGTAATACAATTCAGAAGGCCACTGCCTTCATTACCTTTACAAAGAAGAGGTCATTAAAAAGGCAGTGAAGTTGTTCTTCCACCATTCCATGGAGCTGTTTGTGTAGATATTCCTGTCGGTAACAGGCTGGGCATGAATCAATCTCAAAGAAGATAGCCATGAGGGTCTGTATGGCATAGAAGTACTGCTTGGAATCTGCTTCTTTCAACGTCAATGGCAACACCCTGGTGAATGTTACTATGGTCACCAGGAGTCTGGTGATCCACAGACTTACTCTTCCAGCCCACAGATGCTGAATCTAATGATACAAGAGTCTCACACCAGCAAGAGAAAGAGACGCTAAGCCAGAAAGCAGGAGTCTTTACCTATGCCCTTCCTTCTGGGCTAGAAAGTTTATTTCAGCCAACAGCTGACTTTTTCCATAGCCTCTTCCACCTTCATACAGAACTGCTTGTCCCTTCTTCTGGTGCAAACATCCCTGCTGTGCCATTTGGAAGGCCTCTAGTTCTTTTTCCCGGTCTATAGAGAGAGAGCGAGCACCTAAGATTCCTGTGCTTTTTTAGGAGGCACTCTATTTCTTTGAATTAATTTACAAAGTTAAGTCTCTTAATGGCTCTTCCCATCCCTGATCCTTGGCAGAATCCCATTCCTTGACGAGGCTTCATTTCTCTTTTCAGAAAATTAATTGGACTATATGAACATGTGTGCTGGGCTTGGAGGTTTGCTTCAGAGCCTAAGTAATGACATTCTGGACAATGAGGCACCACATAGACATGAGGCCACTCTATCTTAGCTTTTTGTAAAACTTTCCATCATAACAATTTAATCTTTGAAGTCTGTCACTGCTACGTAAATATAATAGACTAATAGATAGAAATAAAATAAATATAAAAATGGAGAATTTATAACATGTGTGGCAACAGTCTTGGTGTTTTCCTCACTTTCTAAGAATGCAGGATTTCCCTCTAAAGATGACCCACAACAAGCTGGTCAGATCTCAATAGCTGAACTCTGACTTACAAAGATTCTCACTAAATGTTGGTACTTTTCAGGCAAATTTAAACATTTGACATGGAAAAGAAATGAAAAATCCTCTTTAAAATTAATATAAATTTACTAAGAAGGCTGCTTTCTATTTTTTAACACAAGCTTTGAAGCATTTAGTTTTGAATTTTTTTTAATCACATTTAATTATTGATAGTAGAAAAAATATAAGGTAGAAAAGAAAACTCACCCAACAAAAGGTGATTTATATTTTTCTCTCTGGCCAAATGTCTCTTCCCAAACATTCTAAGAAAAAGGACAAATGGAAATGTCTCTATTAGAAATTGATTGGGATAGAAAGATAATACATAACTAAATAGAGGAAAAATTGTTCTCAAAAGCAAGTATATTCAGATAACTCAAGAGATACAGAATTCTATATAAAAAGTTTTAAAAATCTAAACAATTTTGAAAGAAGGGAGGGGAGAAGTATTATTGTTTGTTCCAGGTTCAGGGAAGTAAATACATTCTGAAGCACACATAGATTAATGACCTATTGCTATTCTCTTCCTGTTGGATAGCAAGAAGTTCACTGAGGAACTAGGTAAGAGCTAAACAAAAGCAGACGATCTCAGACACTAAACCCTCCTCATATACCTCTTATTCCAGCAGGCCAATACTAGAAGCATCTTTCTTTCTAATTTAATACAATCAAACACTGATTATTCTTATGTCTTGATTCTGGAAAAGAGATTGGAATGAAGAACCACACAATGAAACTCACACACATCTTTTATGGCCAAGAAATTCATACATCTTCCCTGGGTTGGAGATGTTTTTCATCACTTTCTCAGGGAGTTTCTTGAAGTTGTAAGTAGGCAACATAGATCTTAGATAGGTTACCTCATCACAGGACACCAAACCTGGATAAGCAGTTATCATTCTGGCTACAAGGCTCACTTTCGGGCCAATAACTGTGTTGAGGAGACAGCAAAAAAAAAAAAAAAGAGAGAAGTTTCGGATCACCTCCTCTATCTTTACTCACTAAGTTATAGAACCAACAGTCCAATGTCCTATTCTACCTGTATATTCATGTCTTGCTACTGCCCCAACCAGGCCACAGAACACTGGTCCATTGGTGATACTGATGGAAACAAGCCTGGGGATCAAAAAAGCAACAGTGAATAAATACACAGTCAGAAGTCTCTAGTTCAGGCACTAGATCTGCCACTACTTAAATCCAGAAGTCTAGTTTTAGAGTTCAGAATGGAAAAGACCAGAGATTGTTGTCAATCTATATCATGTGATAGAAACAAAATGGTCCCTCTACTCTAGGAGTTTTAGATGGGAAGTAATTATTAGTAAAAATACTAAAAAATACCTTATATCTGTCAGATACTTTATATATGCTTTTTGAAGTACTTTCAAAGTGATTACTTCCTCTGATCCTTTAAGGGATAATTAACAACAAACATGTGAGGTGTGTAGGGTAAATATTTGAACGCCATTTGACAAAGGAGAAAAACTGAAGGAATTAATTAACTTGCCCAGAGTTATACAGCAAAAGTCAATCGAGAAGTCACAATTAGAATCCATACCTTCTGACTTTTAGACCAATGTTATTTCCATTATACTGTGCTGCCTCAGATAAAATCCCTAATTAAATAGATTAACAGATATCAGAATAGGGTTAATGGATCAAATAATGCTAGAATGTCAGAATAAAGGAAAAATTAGAATGCCAGGCTGCTAATGGAAGGCTTTGTGAAGCAAACTAGTCTTCAGAATAAGTTTTTTTCAAATGAGTAATAGTTTTTTTCATTCTTGTATACATGCACATTCATTTATTTAATAAGCATTGAAAAAAAATGTATGTTACCAAGCATTGAGTTGCATGTTTATACAATATGACCTGTATAAAAATATCCTGCCCTGGATAAGTTTAGTCTGAGGTGGAGGGTGACAGGGACTGAGGGAGGTGAAAAGACATATTTATAAGTTAGCAAGACAAATACAACATATTAGAGATCAGTACAGCAAATTAACAGAATAAACAGAAGGGATGCATTAACCAGAGAGTAGTAAAGGAGAGGATATAAAATGGGGTCTTGAAAGGATGTACTGACAAAGTGAGGCAACAGCATTCCGTCTAGAAGGAAAAGGCATAGGCTTTGAAACGCCTGGTGTGTTTCTGCAAAATAAATAGTTCAAAAAGGCTAGAGCACAGAAGGTGCTTGGAGTAGGGAGAGGTGAAGGAAGAAGTGGTTCTATCTAGGCTATGAATGGAAAAGTACTGGAAACACGAATATTTAAAAAGAGGGCATATCCCATTCCATGTGAAGCAAAAGCTCAAAGGAAGCAATGAATAATACATAACACAGAATAAATAAATTTACTTGAGCAATGTGAAAATTTCCTGTGACAGATAACAAGATATGTGGATGGAGAAAGAGGATGCAATGAACATCATTTTAAGTTAAATCTATAAATGTTCATAGAGCATGAAGAGTGGCAACAATCCTAACATTACTGTCTCTGAAACATAAAAATTCTCTTGGCTTCCTATAAGGACAGGATTGAGGACTCACTATTCATTTACTGGGTGTATTGCTCAGGGCAAATAATAGACACCCAAGACAAGAACCAGGCAGTTGGTTCTGCTGCCATACTAAGAAGAAAACTAAAAATCTTATCATATTTCATGATGCTTCCTTTGTCTAAAATGCTCTTTCCCACCTTCTCCACCTACTGAACTCCTTTCCTTTTCAACTTCACTCAAAAATTAACACTATAGTTAAGGCTTCCCTGGTACCTCTGATGAAAATTAACTTCTCACAGCACTTTGTTGTAGTTCCTACAGCATTTTTTCCTGTACTTAAATTTCACTGCATTAAAGATAATTATTTACCTAGCTAAAGAAGTAGTATCTTATTTGTCATTATGCCCATCACACCTAGCTCACTGTATGTTTAACAAATGCTTGTTGAATGAATGCATTTATGTATGTGAGGTACTTAGCTATTAACAAGATGATGATAATGAAAAAATACTTTTCTCATTTGGTTATTTCTTGTTTCTTTCTATTGTACTTTATATAATCTTCTTTGCTCTTCCTAGCAGTCCATGTTCCTTCCTTCTTTTAGAAATGTTCTTCATTGATGAAGAATATATACTTTCTTCAATATATATAAGTACACATAAGTATACTATATAGAGATAGACAGGGGGGAAATGAGAGAGAGTGAGAGGGAGGTGGGAGGAGAGGAGAAAAAAGAAAAGAAAAGAAAAAAGAAAAGAAAAGAATATTTCTGGTGCTGAAAAACTATGAGTTTCTGAGATTGCACTCCCTGGGTCTCAGAACTATCCTAGAGAAAAACCCTGATCAGTCCCTGGACACAAAGAAATCATCTTTCTTCTGTAAATGAGTTGAAAATTGAAGGTATTTCTTAGGTTAGAAAGAATTTTGAAAACAATTCAAGGTGAAGAGGGTCATTGAAAAAGGAGACATCAGATGTGGTTTGGAGGCTGGAAGAGGGTGACAGGATGCAGCCGCATGAACAATAGTATTTGCTACCAATGCAACACAGGCACTTCTGAGACCATGTCTCTCTACTTGAGTTATGGTGAAGAAGGCAAGCTTCAGCATTTGGCTAGCACAGCATTTCCCAAAATATGCTCCTCAGAACATTCATTCTTCTTGATGCTGACAGGTCTTTCTGGAGAAAAGCGTTTGGTGATCAAGTAAATTTATGGCATATTGAGTAAAACAAAATATAACAAATTTTTTTATTGTAAGACTATTTAGAACTTTTTATGTTAATGTCTATTGTGAATCTCCAAGAAGAAAAAATAAGTTTGCATCACTTCCCAAACATATTTGGCCATGAAACTCTTTTTTTTATGAGTTATTAATAAATCGATGTTCTACCAAACATTGTTTAGAAAATTATTGAGCTAGTTATTATCTTCAAGGAAAAAACACTGACCTTGAAACTAGCTTTCAGGCTCTGGCATTATCAAAGTATTTTGTTTACCAACATAACCTCTGGATTTTATTTTCCTTAAATTAAAGAGGTCAGATTTGATGAACTCTAAGATCCTATCTAGCTCTACATATCTACTATATTCTAAACTCAATAAGAGTAAAAGCAGCAAGAGGCATAAGAGTCATAAAAGGCATCCTTAAGAGCATTGTAAGATCTCCTTTAAAAGCCAAAGAAATGATTATCTCATTAAGGAGTAAGGGTAAAGGACAAGATTCATGAAGGCCACAGGTTAATGCAGAATTTACGAGCAGAATATACTAGTACTGGAAGGATGGCCCAGCACACTTATATTGGAGATAAGATCAAAAAGTAGGCTGTAGGAGTATCTGCAGATCCCACCAAGATTGAAAGAAGTGCCAACATATGTCTGTCTTGGGCTAAGAGTCTGCGTTTCTAAATGAAGCAACTATAGCATCACTTTATCTGTAGAATAAGGAGTTGGATCAGATAATCTAAACTCCTTTTCAGTACTAACATTCTATGAGCGTACCTCTATTATCATATCACATTAGTAATACATGTTATCCTTTTGGGGTATATTTGTATTTTATAAGAGGCAGCTATGGAATAATGAAAATGACACAGAATTTGAGGACAGAAGATCTAAGTTTCATTACCAGCTCTGCTATATGCTACAAGTGGCCTTACAAGTAGCAGAGTTTAAGTTTAGTTTCCTCATGTGTAAAAGAGGGATAAAAATTTTCACACTGGTAGCATATATTAAAGTATTCCATCAATGTTAAAGTACTGTATAAAAATGTGTGATATAGTTTTATTCATCTTGAATAATTATAGCAAGAATACAAATCTTTGGCTCAATATTAGAAATAACCGTTTTTCAAATCCATTTTCTCCATTGGGAAAAAAGGTCATTTGAAAAATTCCAACCAACCAGTGAAACTAGTAGAGAAATGGAATTTTCTGTACTTTCATTAGGATTAGGTTTTTATAGAATGTGGGAGGGCAAGGGTGATATTATCAATGTGAATTCCATAAAAACCAATGAGACTGGGAAAGACCAAAAGCAAAAGCCAAAAGAAGAGAATTAACCAGCTGTGGTCCCTTCCTATCTAGGTAACTGCCCCATACCTCTGCTCCCTGTAGATAGGCATCTTTTTTCCTATATTTTCCCCACATACAGATATGTGATTTATATTATATTAATTTACACATTTGCTTGTTCTTTTGTAGTGCTCTTGAATCTTGCTATGTGTTCCTCCCCTTCTCCTACCCCATTGTGTGAAAACTCATCTTCATTTACTCTTGGTATCTAGTACACTGTTCTGTAACTAGTGATTGCTTAATGAATCTTGTTTTCTGACTACCCTTAGCATGTTCCCTTTCCTTTAGGCAGATTCTGGATGCCCTTAAATTCTGCTACTTGTAATTACCTCCTACCCTGCCTAAAGAGCCCCCTGGGGCCTGAGAAGCTCCTCTCTGTCCCATCTTCCTCCTCACTTGATCTCAGCAAGATTCTCCCAACAGAAGCTGAAGATGCTGAAGGAGCTCTCCAGGGCATATGCACACTCATTTGGCTTCTTTTCTCCAGGAAGGCCAAAGACACAGAGGAACATGCAGCTCTGGAATAGATGACAAAGAAAGGAAAGAAAAGAAAGTTTGTCTTGGAAAAGAATGTGGCTTGCCTTAATTGAACCCGCTTCCCTGAATGAAGCCAGACCCTCTCCTTACTGGTCTTCTGTTAGAAATGTAAGATTCTACAAGATTCATGAAATGAATACTCTGGGCCACATCAATATGGAGATTTAATAAAGAAATAAAATCTTAATTTAACTAACTATTCAAAGAACGAAAACTTAAAATGTAAGAAAAATTAATGCCAAGAACTCTTAAAAAATTCAACCTCTAAAAATACCTTGAGCTAAGTCTATGTGACCACATTTTCTTCATTTATAATGCCAAGTATTATGATACTGCTCTCTTTCAAACACTTCAATTATCTCAATAAGATCTGATTACATTTACTTTACTAATAGAGCCAGAGAAACATTTTTATGCTTTCACAAGGACTTTTCAACAAGAATTGAATCAAAAAGGATATAGAGAGTAACCCTCAATTACCCTGAAATTTTAATATAAAACAGCTTGTTACAAAATAAGTAGCAGGGAATCTGTGCTTATGTTATATGAGAGGTAAATTGTCATACAAGGCTATTATTCCTCACTCACCTTAAAGGCTAATGAGTCAAGTGCCTTTGTACTTACTTTTTCAAACATAAAGATCTGGATCAGCTGGCCACCCCCTTTCTCTATGATTGTGGAGATGTATAATGCAGCCTCCTGGATAAGATGACAGAAATGCAACATCCACGCTGTCTTGTGGAACTCTAGGTTGACCAAAACCATAGTCACAGTACGGGATTCAGATATATACTCCAGAGGTTGGCCTTCATCAATCTACAAAGACACAGTGAGTTAGTTACCCTGCCCATATCTTCATCTCTCAGTACCATGTTTAGAAATTTTAATTCCAAAATAAGTATGAGGAAATAAGGGTGTCAGACAAAAACCCAGTGCACTTGGAATAAAAACTATTTTGACTTTAAACTTAATTTGCTGATGACACTTGCTAGGCTATTATATTTTCTAAGAGTTAGTTTGATATTTCCAATTCCATTAGTCATTATAGCACTTTTTAAGGTACTCACATATATTTATGTATATGCAATCAGTCAACACACATTTACCAAGGATATACTTACTCTATACCCTGTTATACAGTGCATTAGTTTCTTGAGGGACAAACTGAATAACAAATACAGCTTTTCTTTCCAGAACTGAGAAATCTAACTAGTGATAAGACATGCCATCACAGTAATTGGTACAGATGGGGAAATCTGCTGGCATTACAATGAGGAGCAAGAGACTAACTGGATTGATATGGAAAGACTGTCACATGTAAATGTACACATGTTTACATAAACACACACAGAGTCTACATAATGACTCAAGAACTAGGAAATAACCTTCTTCAAAAGGTTTTTCATTATGTGCTTCCGCAGGGTTTGCTCAAGTGCAGAGTCTGGATCCAACTCCAGGGCAGTTCTTAAAGTGTCTGAGAAAAGGAAAACACACAAAATGTCTCCAGTCATGTGGAAAATTAATCTTTAAAATTTGGGGTTTGGGTAGAAAGGACAAAGTAACTTACCAGCACTTGTTCTGTAATGTGGCAGATAATTGAGGCACTTGTCAAAATGCTCATCAAAATCAAATGGGTCACTGATCCGCATATCTCTTAACTATAAAAAAAATAATAATAACTCAATTCTGTGCCTATCCACCAACTAGATTACCTTTGATTCCTTGACAAAGCGGCTAAGGATGCCATCTTCCTTATTTATCATTATATTTCCAGCCTTATTGTTCTGCCTCATCTATCTTTCTGGGAGAATATCTCCCACCTCCCTCCAAAATAGAGTTCCAAAAGTTGTTGGTTTGGTTAGGCAGTATGTGACCACCACTAGAACACTCCTTGGTGTGGTAGGCCTCTTCAAAATGTGCAATAGATAGCGCCAGCCTCCTACCTTCACTGCTTCATCCTCCTTCATGATTTCCACTTCAAACATGTACTGCTCACAGAGCTTCCAGCAGTTCCAGGACAAGACAATCTCATTTGCTTGTGCTAAACGCTGAGCTAACTGGACATCATCTACATCCCGCCCAAACACTAAGAGGTACTGTCGCTGCTCATCTCCAACAACAACCTGGGAAATCCGACCTGCAGACAGACCTATCCAGAAAAAGGAGACAAGTGGTGAATAGCTAAACTCAATTGGAAAACTATGCAAAAGGAAGGGTCTAGAATCCTTACATGATGCTCTATGCATCATGCAAATCTTGTTGTTGCCCACAGTTGTAGAAGTATTAGGTGAGCGTACCTTAAAAAATACCTTGCCCCAGATTTCCTTCTGTCTCAAACATACCTTGAGATAGACATTCAAACAAGCTTGGGTTGTATGGATGAAGAAACAAGAGATCCTAAGTTTCTAAGAGTCTTGTCTCTAAATTGTTCTTCTAATGGACATCTAAAATCTAATGACAGAGACCTAATGGTTATGCTCAGAAACTGCTGTCACAGTGACCACACCATTCCTCTTCACATGCAATCATATTAAACCAGACATGGGCTTTGCCATACACTTTTATTCCACCTCCCGTTTTTCTTGCCCTACAGGATTTTCTACTGCAAATATAGCTGACAAAATAGTTTTCTTGTCAGGGGAAAAGTAACCATAACCAAGAGAGGCCTACTGATAGCTAAGTTACCCAATGTAAGCTAAAAACAAGGGAAAAATAGTTTTAAGGGAATAGCAGAGACATATGCTTCTGGCCAAGATGGAAATCAGGCAGTGAATTTACCACAAAGCTTGGAATAACTAATAAACTGTGAAAAATGCATGAAACAATTTTCAAGATATTGGGATGTCAGGTAATGGAGGACAATAATGCCTGAGAAATGGGAGACAAACAAGGTGAATGCCTGATACTCCAGCTTACTTTCTGGAGAGCTTCCCAGACACATCTCAGGGAGTGGAAACCTAGGTATAACCCAGGGGACTCCTAAGAAGACAGAGCTAGGAGTTTGAGGAAGCCAAGGTGGGTAGAGTTCACAGACTGAGTACTGGAGAAAAGTGTACAGAGAGAACTCCAACAATCTGTACAGGGTCCCCACCTCAAGTTTTTCATTGGGCACAGGTAAGTGCATTAATGTGAGGAACCCACCAAATGCCAGAGAAAGAACCACTTGAAAGATTAGAAAGAACAATCCCCAATACCACAAAGGGCTGGGAATAGGTTCTGTTCCCACTAGTCAGAGTGTCAAACTTAATTCACAGGACATTAGGTACAGTAATCAGAAGAGATTTGCCTCAGGAATGGGGTAAAACTAGCCCTAGACTAAATACAGCTCTGGTCCCACCCGACAAAGTTTAAAAGCAAAAACTGAAAGAATCAAGCTAACCATACCCCAGAATGAAGCTCAAAAATATTGTATGTAAAAGATCAGCACCCAACAAGGTAAAATCCACAATGTCTGACACCTATCAGAAGTTACCAGGTATGCAAAGAAAAAAGAAAATGTGACCTATAATGAGGATTAAAATCAATCAATCAAACTCAACTCAGGATAATACAAATGATAAAATTAGTAGAGAAGGACATTACAAGAGTTATAACTACATTCTATATATTCAAGTCTCTAGAACCTAAACAAGTAGAGACAAGGAAGATTTAAATAAAGACCCAAGTCAAAGTTTTAAGGAAAAATACCCCCACAAGGCTTGAAATGAAAAATACACTAAACAGGATCAAAGACAAATTAGACATTGCAAAAGAAAAGGTCTGTAAACTTGAAAACATATCAAAGACACTATCCAAAGTAAAAGGCAGGGAGAAAAAAGAAAACAGTGAGGATAGCACTACTGATTCATGGGGCAATTTCAAGCTGCCTAATATGTGTGATTGGACAGAGGAAGAGGGAAACAGGAAAAATTATTTGAAGACTTGGGGGCTGGGAGGCAGGGTTGAAAAGTTAAAGAAGTACAAATTAGAAGTTGATAGATAGTCACGGGAATGAGAAGCATGGCATAGGGAATGTAGTCAGCAGTAATCTAATAGCTATATATATGCCAGAGGGGTGATACAGTAATTGGGGGGGTCATGTCATAAACTATATAAATGTCTAACCAATGTTCTGTATCCTTGAAACTAACAATAAAATAAATGCCAACAAAAGAGATAAAAGCAAACTTCAACAACAAAACAACAACAAAAATTATTTGAAGAAATGATGGCAGAACATTTTTAAATTTGATAAAAACTAAAAACCTATATAAAAAAGCTCAATGAGCTCTAAGTGCGTGCACGTACGCGCGCACACACACACACACACACACACACACACAACTGAAGAAAACTATATCTAGGCACATCGTAATCAGATTGTCTAAAAACACTAATAAAGGAAAAATCTTAAAGGCAGCCAGAAGAAAAAAAAAAGACACATTATATACAAAGAAACAAGCTTAAATCAGATTTCTTGTTGGAAACATTGCAAGGTAGAACACAGAACCGCAGCTTTAATGTAAGAGAAAAAAATCCCTGTCAACCTAGAATTCTATACCCCATGAAAATACTTTTCAAAAACAGAGGCAAAATAAAGATGTTTTCAGACATAAAAACCTGAATAAACACATCCCCAGCAAACCCATACTAAGAGAAATGTTAAAGTTCTTCAGACAATAGTAAGTATTGAGAAGGACATAAAGAAACTGGAACCCTCATACATAGCTAGTGTGAATATAAAATGATACCATCACTTTGGAAAAATATTAGCAATTTCTTAAAAAGGTAAACATATATCTACCATATGATCCAGACCTTCCACTCCTAGGTATTTACCAAAGAAAAATAAATGCATATGTCCATTCAAGGACCTGAACACAGATGTTCATAATGGCTTTATTTCTAATAGCCAAAAACTGGCAACTCAATTGTCTGTCAAAAGTGAATGGATAAACAAATTGTTGTATATCCATATAATAGACTACTACTTAGCAACAAAAAGAAATAAACTATTAACATATGCTAAAACATGGATGAATCTCAAAATAATTATGCTGAATTAAAGAAGCCAAAAAGTATATACTACATTATTCCACTTTTATAACTTTCTTTAGAAATGTAAAATAATCTCTAATACTAAAAATGAGATCAGTGGTTCCTTGAGGATGAAGTGGGGAGTGGTGTGAGGAAGGGTTTATACATAGACACAAGGAACCTTTTGTGAATGACAGACATGTTCATTATCTTGATTGTGGTGATGATCTCAAAAGTATAAATATGCCTACATTCAGTATTAATTATGAATTATCCCCCAATAAGACACAAAACAAAAGAATAAAAAAGAATTATAGGACAGAAGAAATGCTATATAAGACAGAAATGATTCTTCACTACTGCTCCTCAAAATATAAATAGGAAAAGTGGCAGACAACCTTTACCCTTAATTCAGAGACCCTCTGAGGTTTCTAAAGTCCTATGAAGGAACTTTGTGTATAGAACTTCCCCTCCAATACTGACTCTTTGGGTAGCTTTATAATTTTTATTGTATTTTAGATTATATAAGACAATAACATAGTTCAAAACCAAACTATATAAAAAATATACTTTAAGTAAAGTCTTGGTCCACCTATATACCCATCTATACTATTTTCTTGCAGTAGGTAAGTTTTATTAGTTTCTTATATATCTTTACATGAATATAAACAAATAAGAAAAAGTCTTGTGTTCCCTCCTTATATGAAAAGTAGTACACTAAACACAGTACTTTGCACCTTACTTTTTCTCAACTATATTCTGGAGATATTACTATATCAAAACATCTTTTTTAAAAGTTGCAGAGAATCTGAGGAGACATATTAATATTTATTTAATCAGTCTCCTATAGATGGATTGTTATCAACCTTTTATCACAAACCATATTTCAATCAATAATCTTGTATATGTGACATTTCATATATGCTTAGGTATGCTTATAAGATAAATGTTCACAAGTAGGATGGTTGAGCTGAAGAATAATGCATTTGTAATCCTAATAGAGTTTACCCTACGTAAAATTGTATCACTATTGATTCCCACCAGCAATATATGAGAAAGGCTTACTCTTCACAGCCTCAACATGTTCAGCATCGAAATTTTTATGTATCTATAGATGAGAAATGATCTCAATGTACTTTCAACTGGTATTTTTCATATTGTGAAGTTAACTATCTTTCACATGTTAAAAGAGATGTATTTTTTTGTCTATGTACTATTTATTCATATCTTTTACTCATTTTTCTCTTAGAATGTTAGCCTTTTCTTGATTTCTATGTGTTCTTTTTAAAAAAATTCTATGTTCTTTCTATATTAGATAAATTCAATCTTTGTTTACATGAGTTGCAAATGTTTTTTTTTTTTCCCAATTTATCATTTGAATATTTTATAGTGGCTGGGTTCTTTTGTTTGTTTTTCTAATTAGACCTCATTTTGTAGATACTACCTATCTTTAGCTGCAGGTCCTGGCCTTCTCTGGTATGGTAGACACCAAATTTCTCTTGTATCTCCAGACTGCATTTTGCCACCAGAGTAATGATGTCACTCAGCTGATTCTGTTCCACTGCCCAGAGTGCCAGGAGCACATTCCCTGCAGAGACAAAAGATAGGCTGACAGAAGTTAAATATCTGGACTCACCTGGCCAGAACAAAGTCTCCCAAAATACAGAAAATATCATACAAGCTGTCAGGCACGGTTTCTTGGCCCTATATATTATTGTTTTAGATCCTCAAGACCATTGACCATATAAAAACATGAATAGGTAGAAGCTGTAATTCTCCAAAGGTTTAAGGACGTTTTGGTAATCTTCCTTCCACCAGTGTACTAAAAGGGGAGGTTACTAGCAAAGAGGTTCATGAAATGTTGATGTTTAAATCTAATTTTATGGCTAGTTTAATTTAAATAAAAAGATAGGCCAATTCTGTGGCAAAAAAAGCTTGCTAATGATCCTAAGATTTCTCCAGATAGATTTTTGACTTCTCCATATCTTACATTTAGCTTCTGCTTCTAATGACCAAGTTTCTCATTGGTTTTCTCACACATGCTTTATAGGTACATGTTTTTCTGTTGTTCAATCTAAATGAAATGTAAAGACTGAGCTTAATACAGGCAAGGTTTTCCATTAGACTGGGAGATTGTTTGAGGTAGAGATTGTATCTTCTACATCTTTGCTTCCCTAGGCCCCGCACATATATAAACAGATATGCCAAATTCCACCTAAATACAGTCTTCTTCACTTAGTCCTTTAAATATTCAGAAAAACTGATAAATACCTGTGATATTTAGGATATCTCCTCCAAAGCAGAGCACATCTGAAATTGAGTAAGTGAGAGAGAGGAAGACAAGACAAAATCAGAGGTATATCAGATCATGCAGAATCATATGATCTAAAGAATGTCCTACTGAGTTTTCCCTCATATCTTTTCTGGTCTCTTTGTGCACTCCAAGGTTCAGGCCCTTCTTCTTTCTTCCTAGCTTCTCCTCAAATCGCTCTGTACTTATACTTGTCTTCTCTAAAATGGAAGTACTCCTGTTCTCTTCAAAGCCACTCCCCTATTTGTGCTCTAGAACCTAGCGCTACTTACTCTCTCAAGAACTTCACTCCTTCCTTTATCTTCTTTGTACTGGATCATTCCTATCAATATTTTAAAAAACAAAAACAAAACATGCCAAACTTAACCCTCCTGGTCTTGACTTTATCTGCTTTTGTAGTTATTAGGGCTTTTTCTGCTATAATTCCAGGGGAAAAAAAAATTCTCAAGGACTACAAAAATTTTCTCCTGATATCCTATTCAATCAAATTTTTTTTGCCATTCTCTTCTCACCTTACTCTAATCTGACTTCGATCTTTGCACTTCATTAAAATTCATCTTGCTAAATTTAGTTATTTTCTGACCTCCCTGTATTTGGTATCTTTTATTTTCAACCCAGTTTGCTACCACCCTCTTCTAGAGACACGACTTTCTTTGGTTTCTGGAATACCACAATATCCTACCTCACTGGCTGTCTCATGGTCTCTTTTGTAGGTCTTTTCTCTCTAATCATAATCTTCTCCTGCAGATCCTCAAGTCTCATTATTAGGTTCTTTCCCTTTATCACTCTCCCCATCAATTCACATTTTGATTTCTTTATTTGAATAACTTACTGGAATCTCAAACTCAATG
Source organism: Macroglossus sobrinus (assembly GCA_004027375.1). Taxonomy (NCBI): domain Eukaryota; kingdom Metazoa; phylum Chordata; class Mammalia; order Chiroptera; family Pteropodidae; genus Macroglossus; species Macroglossus sobrinus. Next base: position 176,840 of record PVKZ01000767.1, read on the forward strand.
TATTCAAAACAGAACTCCTGATTTTCTTTTCAAAGCCCAGACTTTCCCATTTCAGTAAGTGATGCCACCATCAATTCAGTTATGAAAGCCGAGAACTTGAGAATCCCTTTCCTTTCCTCTCCACTCCCCACTGAAATCCTGTCTGTTGAACCTGAAAAATATATTTCAAATCAATCCATCTCCATACAGCTCTGCTGTGATATCTTTATACCAACATTTTTAACCTTGACTGAACAATTGAATTGCCTTTGAGAATTTTAAAAATCCCTATCCGTGGGCCTACCTTGAGATATTCTGATTTAATTGGTCTAGGGTAAATGCTAGACATCAGGATTTTTTAAATTCTCCACAACTGGTTATGTAACGTGTTGCCAAGATTAAGAACCACTAACCTAGCCCAAATCTCTATCATCTCTCTACAACTGCTCTGATTACCTCTTTTAGCTTCCATTTTTACTACATACCCTCCACTAGTTCCCTATAATCCAACCTCCATGAAGCAGCTAAAATGAGCTTCTAAAAAATGTAAATCAGATCACATCATTCCCTTGCTTAGAATTTTCCAGTTTCCCTTTGTACAAACATATATAATCCAAACTCCTTACTAAGGCCTACAGAGTTTGATGATTTCCAATCTAACCTCAAGCCACTCTTCCCCTGCTAGCTCTGCTTTAGCCACTCTGGCCTTCTCAGTTAACAGAACCTGCCAAGCTTTCTTCCATCTCAGAACATTTGTACTGGGCAGTCTTCCACCTGAAATGCTTTACCCTTGGCCCATCTCTCTCATTATTTATGTCTGAGTTTAACCGCTACTGTCTCAGAGGAGCCTCCTACGATTACCCTAAAACAGAAACTCTCTCACTCTACAATTATTTTTTTACAACTACACCTTATTTATTTCCTTTGTAGAATGTATAATCTATAATTATCTTGTTTACTTATTATCTGTCTCTCCCACTAAAATAGCTCCACAAGGGCAGATATTATTTTCCAATACATTTCCATTATCCAGCAGTTCCTGATGTTATAATTCTCATATAAAACATAATTACTATTTCCTCCTTTCATTTAAACTTGATGAGAAAAATTGAAAGACATTTTATACTTGTTCCTCGGGTGTAAGGGATGAATCAAAAAATCACATTTCTAAAGGAGATTCCACAAAGTAAGTATTCTAGTAAATCTCAGAATGATGGACATAACCATATAGGGCACTGTCAGTAAAAAAAGAGAATATTATACAAGTAATTTCTTTTGGTTAGGCCTAACTAGACTGAAAGATGCTCACATCTGTTTTCCCGCCCCCTGCACCTATTACATTATATGTCACAGAACAGGTACTCAAAACATGTTCACTGCACAAATAAGCTTTTATTTTTTCTTTCATTCTTTTTAGGCAAATATCTACGAGCTTAATTCATGGCAGTCAATAAAGAAAAAACTCATTCCTACTTTATGGGATGCAATACTAGAATGGGAAAGTGTTTTGTAAATTATATCTGATATACACATGAGGCACATTATGTTAGAAGAGACAACCTGAGGAATACTTTATTTTGAAATAAAATACAAACGTGAAGTTAAAATTAGCTTTTTCCTCTTTCTGAACATTTAGTCAATAGGATGTGAAACTGGGTACAATGGCAGATACAAAGATATAGCTTGTCAGTGGCACCCTTAAGAAGTTGAGTAACACTAAAAGAATGACCCTTTAGTATCCCTTTTAAAGTACCCCAGGCCCCCTTCTGTTAAAACCCCCAGGAACCCAGCACCACACCTCCTTGCTCCCCTACAATGGTCACTCACGCTCCACGATGTCACTAATGTAATAACTGAAGATGTGGGCCAGTTTGTCCACGTCATGTTCCGACTTGCCGGTCAGGCTGAACCTGTCCATTAATGCTGTAAACCCTGACCAACAAGGCAGAAATTACCGTTAGCTGCAAATTCTAAATTTTTAGGCCCTATTCCCTCCATGCATCTGACCAGTGTAAAAGAAGCAGATCTCTTGGAGTATTCCCTTATCCCTTAACATGGTGTTACTGAGAAAGTACTTAGCGCCAGGCTGGTTGCTGCTGCCTCAGGGAATCCAGAGGGCCACCCACTCCATGTTTCCACCAGCAGCAGATGATGAAGATTCACCCACAAGCCCCTTTTCATCTGAAGTCAGTGACCCCTTTCCCACCTTCCTCTAAGGCTCCTTGGCGGGTGGAAACTATGGAACTTCTCCCATGTGAGGAATACAGAAACTCCTGACAAGCAGAACGGATTAATGCTTTATGGAAAACTCCTATTTTGAGCCCCTTGAGGGAAGACACTTTGTTATAACTTATCTTCATATCTACTAACACATACAATCCATAAATATTTGTTAAATGAACGGCTCTCAAACCACCTGCTAGTTCTCTAACTCCTGACCACACTTGTGGACCCAAAAAACGAATTAATCGAGCGAATACAATAACTGCATGAGGAAATAGGTTACTAAAAAATGTTCGGGACTGGGAGAACCTTGGACTCAAAGCCTGTTGTGTGGCCTCGGAAAAGTTTTTTCCCCTTTTTGAGTCTTTAATTTCACTGTTTTTGAAGAGAACTCAAGGGCTAAGCCAGATCATTCTTAAAGGCGTCCTCTTGTTTTGAAAACGACCCTCAAAGTTTTCCTGCGGAAGCAGCGGCCTGGAGTTAAACAGTGCCTTAGCCCGTCCGGGAGAGCCACCCCGTAAGCGCCGCAGCATCTAGGAGCTGAGGACCAACCGCCGCCCCTTTGGCAAGCTGGGCTAGCGATGCACCTCCCCTCGCCCTCACCCGTCACGTGCACGCCAAGGAGGACGCCCTGGGCCGTGGCATGCTCGGGTTCCAATCCCCGGGTCTTTCTAAAGACCAGCAGATCGGGAAGCAGCGCCGCCAACCGAGCCTCCACAGACCACAAAAGCGGAACCCCCATCCACTCGCCGGTCGCCATTTAGGCGGCGGTTGCCTGCTACGCTACCGGAGAGTCCCTCAATTTAACAGCCAATCTGCACCGACGACCCTGGCGAAGTCCTCCCACAAACCAATCAGGATGGGCTTCCTTGCGGCAGTGTTAATCGAAGGCTGCGTGGCCCCGCCCACCTGCTTCTGACCTCTTTGGCTCCTGCTCTGGCTTTCTGGCGGGGAGTCGGGGCAGGGAAGTGCCACGCGGTCAAAGTAGTAAAGTTGACGTTTTTTAAATCCTGAAATGTGATAGTGAGGCTACTTTTAATTTAAAACAGACCTAGGATTAATTATCAATAGGGCGGTCTTTATACCGCCTATTGGCATCTAAGGCAAACCTGTTAAATTTACCACCATTAGACTAAAGCTATTTCACTGTCAGTCGGTTTCAGTGGTTAAGGTGAGTTTCTTCTATTTCTGTCGTCTCCCAGGGCAGGTCTATAGGGTCTCTCATTGGAGGGCTCCCCAGGCTGTTTTTCCCTCAACTCCTTGTTCCAAGGTTTGTATGATAATGGTACACTCTAGGTTGCTAGTTTGCTGCTCAGATTCATGGAGATCACAAAGCAGTAACAAAATGAGCACGTTGTGGATTCTTAATCAGGGAAGTACTTTTCCTGCAAAAATAAAAAAAATCTAAAAATTATATCGTCACTATAGTTCTACATACAACACTTAATCAATGGCCTTTTGGTGGGCTAATTTTACTTGTGGAATTACTTCTTTGCATTTTGGTTAGCACTTCCAGTAGTAAGACCAAATATTTTCAGGTGACAGAAAACATCTCTCCTCAGTAGGTTGGAAGGGCCAAAAGGGAAGGAAAAGAGATTAACAGATGATTAAGAGGCCTGGATATTACAGAAGTCACAATTTCAACATTGTAAACACAATTTAGAACCCAGGAAATGTAGACTCCTCCAAATACAAATCACTTTTTAGTATTTTTAAAAATTTATTTTAAAAAATAACAATTGCAATGACATCAATGATCAATCACCTGTACTCCCCCTACTGTTGATGGGGGGAAAACCTTCTATGTAGTTGAGTCCCAAAGAAAAATCAAGACATTATTATCAGGCACCTAAAAGCCAGAAAATGCTGTTGGTCCAGTGGCATAGACACTGACATATTCAATGTACCAGTGTAATTAAAATATATATTTACAATTATCCTGCAAAAAAAAAAAAAGCACTCAAGAACTGAAATAACTGTATGAAACCAATTATTCATTCACTCACTCTGCATCTTTCAAGTCATCACTAGCCACAAGGACAAATGAATAAAACAACTTTTAGTAACAAAAAAATCCAAACCTCAACCCACTTTGTGGGTTATAATGGTGTGCTAAAATAACCACAATCAAGGGCCATGAGTTAGTTGAAATGCAATGACAAAATGACAACTAATATGTTATCTCAAACAAAACTCAAGGAAAAAATAAATTCTGCAACAATATGAGGATGGTATTACTATGTACAAACTTACAGACACAAATAAATAGTATTTTAGAACTGCTGTTGGCTTAAGTACTAAAAATTAGGTCTGGGGAATTTCTTTCTGAACTCTGCATCTTAAAGACTCCTAAATAAACCAAGGGATATAAACTCATTGTTTTTAGTAACCTATCATCTGAAAAACTTGGGGTTTACTGAATAAAGTATCTGAAACTCATGTAAAGAGCCAGAAGTTTCTAGTGAACCTAACAAAGCATCATTAGCCTCTCAATAATTGGAAGCTAGGACAGATGATTAGATTCCAGAATGAGGAAGGTACTTCACTTCCTGCTTCCTTTGCATAGTTCTGTACCTCTATTTCTACCATTACAATGATTTCCCTTTGTGGTGTTTTCTTCAGAGGATTCAATATCTTTTCGCTCTTAATGCAATTATTTAAAAAGAGCCAATCTTTACTCTTGGTATTTAAGTCAAACCCAAATGTTCTTTAAAAGAATTAAGTTTTCCTTCTTTGTTTCCAGAGAAGGCAGCAACTCTTCCGAAATATCATCTTGCTTCTCCCAGGGTTTAACATGTAGAAAGGAAATAGGTTTCTGAGGCACAATCCATTCTAGGAACTGTGGCCTAGTTCCTGACTCTGCAGGAATCTCTTACTGTAGGAATCTTTATTTCCAGTCTGCGTTTATCGCCAGAATGTGAAAACCTTTGTGCACAAGACCTATGGGGAAAAGTGGGGAACAAATGGAAACTGGCACCAAAAAGTCAACTGCCATGGGAAGAACAAAAATATTCACACAAAGCGCTGCAGGAGTGAAGCAGCATCCACCTCAAGCCCTAGTGGGTAACCTGGAGTATGTCCAGGACAGCGTGACTGAACAGTGCTTTCCAGAAATTCTCAAGGACCAAATCTCAGACTTCTCCCTTTCCATGCTTGTTAAAAGGTTACTGTAAATGTAAATTAGTCTCTTCTTCTTAATGATTCATCCTAGGCATCCATCCACTGGAGAATCATGCTATATGACAACATATGGGTATATATACTACTCTCTCTCTTCTTGTAGGCTTAAACACACACAAACCCTTCTATTTCCCAAATGCTGTCACACCAAGCCTATGATTGAAAATCTCTAGTTTAGCTCTCTGTTTAAGAGTTATTACAAATGTCCTCAGAACTTCAGCAGAGAAATCGTTGTACTGTTTTCTTCTCTACTTAGGAAAGGCAGTTTCAAGGTTCAATACCTTCTAAATTCTCTTAAAAGTAGCCATAGTAAGAACTATGGTCCAGATGACCTGTCAACAGATGGACAAGCAAACCACAACTTGTCAAAGCTAAAAAAGATTCAGCAATTTATATTTTTAGTGCTTTAGTCTTTTATCATTTTATCTCCGGAATTAGAATTTTCTTGGTTGGAGTCCAAAAATACCAACCTATAATCTGGGCAGACAGATTCTTATTACCACAGATTAGATGAATGCATCTCAGAGAATTTATTGTTTCCATATCATAAGATGGAACTTCCTTGCCTGGAAGTCATCTCTGAATACAAACTGTCCATTCACTTAGTCAGCCTGAGATCCCTCATTAGAGGGATGGATGATGTTTAGATTCCATGGGAAGGAGTGGGCTGCAGCTTCCCTGATTGCAGTTTAAGTTGAGAAGGTTGTTCTTCCCTGCTGAGATGGCTGCCTGGCTTCACCAGTCAACATAAGTGCTATGTGTGGTGCTGCAGGGCTGGCATGGATCCCTTGCATCATCCTAATCCATGAAATGTCAATGTCATCAACAGTCTAATATAGGTCTTGACTGAAAGGGTGAGACAAAGGTTTGCAATTTCAATTTGCCAGATACCACTGCAATTATATTGAGCCACTTGTTAAAACTAAGTAGGTTTCTGTCCTGTAGAAAAGGGCAGATTGTTTTCATCAGTGTCCCATTGGAAGATCTGATCAATTTCCTAGAACAGTGGGAAACAGTGGCGAGGAACATGATCTTGCTCAGCTCCATCACATGGCCTGGGGTTAGGACACTCGGATGATCTGTGTCATTGCTTCTTCATCTGCTTGGTTTGGATCCTACAGACAAAGAAAGTATAATGATGATTACAGTTCTTTGCAAAAGCAAAAAGAAACTTGTGGCTCTCACTATATCACCAAGTGAATAGACATACCTTTGCCAAGTAAACCAAAGGCCTGTAATGCATTGGAGTCTGCATACATGGATTAAAATGCAGCTCCATTAGGAAACCAGAGACAATAAACCTAAAAGGATTTAAAAAGGTTAAAAATCTGGCCTGGCACTTTTTTACCAAACACTCCAGAGATGATGGTGTATCTCTTTCCCAAGTACCAGTATTATGCTTTACCCTTAAAGTTTAGGGGTCTGTAGAGGTGGCTAAGAAAAAGACCCAGAGAAACCATGTCATGCTGTATTTTTGTGTCATTATGTTTTCATACTTAAACACGAAGCACTTAGCAGAATTAAGTGACACTGGAATAGAAAGGACACTGAAATTTATTTACTTAAATGCAGTCACTTTGAAGATAAACCTGATGCCTGGGTGGGTAAATTGATTTGAACTAGTCAAAAAGTTATTCAGGAGCCTAGCAAGCAAGGGCTAACTCCCAAATCTCTTGGATCCCATTTTATCTTCTTTCCACTAAACTCTGCCTGCTAGCTCTCTTAAAACCTGAAGACAAGCATCAGTTTGTGAAACTTTTTACAATACTCCATAAGAACTGCCTTTAGTTCTCCCACACCAAGGCTTTGAAGCCTCATGAGCCAAGGAAAAGTTGAAAGATTTCTGAAAGTGGTAGGACCAGAGCTGGGTCTTGATTAATGAATGAGAACAATAACCAGAGTTTAATGAGCTCTCACCATGCATTAGGTACACCACACATTAGCTAATGTGGCTTACTGCATGAAATCCCCACAACATTCTTGTGAAGTATCAAATAGCACCCACTTTACAGGTGAAGACAATGAGGCTAAAAGAGGCTAAGTAACTTTGACCAAGGTCATACTGTTAGCATGTATAATTAGGAGTTCCTGGAACAATGACCATAGCTAGCATTCTATATCTATACTCTGCATGAATGAGAAATGAAAAAAGAGGGGCTCTTAGATTATAGGTAGAAATTAATAGCATAGAAGGAGTTAGATCATATGTGGGGACACTGGGGAATTCTAGTCTGACTGTTGAGAAGGGTGATGAGACAAAGTTGCTTAAGTGTAGTACAGAAGTAGTTTGAGATCTGACACAGTAAAAAATGAGGAACCAGCATGTATTCTTGAGCAGGAGCCTGACATGATTAAAAAAACACTATCTTATAAAGACCGATCTGACAATAGTACAGGTGGATGTGATGGTCACACAGAATGAAGTATCAGTAAATGAGGGGAATCCATTAATTCAACAAACATTTACTGAGAGCTTGTTTTGGACGGGGCATTAGCTAAGAGCAAAACAGTCCTCTACCCTCTACACAGCTGGTAGTCTAGTGAAGGAGACAACCATTGCACAATTACACAAAACAATTAAACTATTATTACACTCTAAAGAAAAGGAACATGGGAAATAAAGGAGTAAAAAAGACCTACTCTGAATAGAGTGGGCTAGGGATAGACACTCAGATTTAAACCAAACCTAAAAGATAAGGGGGTAGCCATGAAGTTGGGAGTGAAAAGCTCTACAGACTGGCTATTTTAAAGACAAAGGTCCTAATGGCAGGAGATAGACCAATGAACAGTATAAGAAGACCATAAAGACCAAAAAACAGGAGGAAATGAAGCCAGAGGTAGGCAGGGGCAAGATCATGCAGGACTTTACTATCTACGGTAAGCACTTTGGATTTTAGTCTAAGTGCCAAAAAGGAAAGGGTGGGAGTGAAGGGGTTTAAACAAGACAGTGACGTGATATGATATATATTTTTAAAAGATCACCCTAAACTGTGGATAATGAAGAGGAGCACAGAGTGGTAGAAGGGGGACCAGGAGGCAGCTGTTATATTCATCAAAACAAAAGAAGAGAGGATTAGACCAGGCTGAGAGCAGGTGGAAAGGAAAAAAGTTAACTGATTTAGATATATTTTAGAGGTAAACCAAGAGGACTTCTTCAAAAATTGGACAATTCTAGCTTTAGTAACTGTGTGGATAAATATGTCACTTGTTGAGATGAGTGACTGACTGATTTAGGATTATAAAAAAAAAAAAAAGAGTTCTGACTATTGACTCAGAAATGCCAAGAAGATAAAATCACAGAATCAGAGGTAAGAACCAGTATTAATATAGTAGTTACAGAGTAACTCCTGGAATTTTACTGCCTGGCTTTGAATTTCAGTTGTACCATTTTATTAGGTAGTTTACTTTAGGCAAACTGCTTAACCTCTCTAAATCTCAGATTCAACTATCAAATGAAAACATTCTTACCTCATGGGGCTTGTGAAGATTCAGTGAAAAAAAAAAAAATGCTCATGAAAGTGCTTAACATACTGCCTGGCACATAGCAGTTAAGTGTTTGCTGTTGTCCTTTGAAAATCAAGAGAAGTGAGAATTTCAAGAAGAATTTAATAACTGACAAAGATCAAGGGGGAAAATGGTCACTGGACTAAAGATCTTTAGTGTTTTTAAGATGAAAGGGAATATAAGAGATACAATGTTGCAATCAATTTAAAAAATGTCATCAGTCCCTAATAAGAAAATAATAAGAGGACATTGCAAAGGCTTCTTTCTACTCAAGACAAACAAGACAATAAAAAGAATAAAAAGTATTAAATCTTCTTACCTGCATATGAGGACTATCCTTTTCCTTTGGGGAGAAAAATCGTCCACCTTCACCACGCTTCCGTGCCATGGCATGACGGTGCCGAGATTCATGCAGGTATTTCTAAAACAAAAGAAATAAAACCATTCCTAGACTTATTTGCAGGTAACTGTGGCCATGTAATTAAATTTTGGCTGAGATGTATGGAATTCTCCGAACGCTTCCTTAAAAGAGAAGTGCCTTTTTGTTCCCTTTGCTCCTAGGCTAGAGCCCAAGCAGCCTACTTGGACTATAGATAGCATACTAAGAATATTAGAAGAATAAGATAGAAGAATGGTTTTGACTACTGTGGAAATGTGCTAGCTGCCCTAGACTTCTTTTATGTAAGAAAAAAGATCTTATTTAAGCCATTGTTATATTTCTGTTTTTGTACTAACTTTCACAAAAGACAACAGCTTTCACCTGCCCTTAATTGTTTGGAAGGTGCCCAAGGAACAAACCATATAAAAGGTAATTCCAAAAGTAGTAGGTATTCTCTTCCTGTATTCTTCCCAACGAATAGACATACCCTTCTTTCCTTTGGAATCTTCCCTTCTGCCTCTAGTTTGGCCCGGGCTTGCCTCCTCTTAAGTATGCGGTGGTACTGTTTGGCATTCACATAGAGAGGCTCTTCTTCAAGCATCTCTGCTCCAGGTAGAGGGATTCTTTGGATAGCAGGCACAGATCCGGCACCAGGCACCATCTGTGTGAAAAGAAAACTAGAGTTTATTAAATAGTAACATGACATATGGACATAGGAAAGTTTTCTTTAAAAAAAAAAAAAAATCACCTTTATTGAGGTGTAATTTAGATACTATTCAGCTCCTATTCTTTTTAATTTAACCAGGATACCTTTACTTACTGTTAAATATTTTTCAGTATTTACACCTCAGATTTTTTTCAATTATAATTGACATACATTATATTGATTTCAGATGTACAACAGTGATTAGACATTTATATAATTTCCAAAGTGATCACCCCAATAAATCTAGTACCCACCTGACACCAGTTATTACACTATTTTTCTATACTCTACATCCCCATGACTATTTGATAAAATACCAATTTGTACCTTTTAATACCTTCATCTTCACCCATCCCCCATCCCCAATCCATCAACCATCAAAATGCTCTCTGCATCTGAGTTTGTTTGTTGTTTATCCTGTTCTCTAGATTGCACATGTAAGTGAAATGACATTTGCTTTTCTCTGACTTACTCTAATCAGCACAATACCCTCTAGGTCCATCCATGTTGAGATGACAAGATTTCATTCCATTCTATGGATGAGTAATATTCCACTGTCTGTCTATGTATCACCTCTTCTTTATCTGTTCAGGTACCACTGGATACCCAGGTGCCTCGAGGTTTTAGCTATTGTAAATAATGCTGGAATGTACATATGAATGCATATGTCCCTTCGAAGAAGTGTTTTGGGGCTTCTTTGGATAAATACCCAGAAGTGGAATTACTGGGTTCTTCTTTGTCTTTTGTTAGACCTTCCTTTTGTTTCAAAGTCTATTTGGACTGGTATTAGTATTGCTATGCAGTTTTCTTTTTTACATTTCCATTTTTGTGAAATATCTATCCTTTTACTTTCATCTGTGTTTTTTGATCTGAAGTCTTTTGTAGGCAGCATACAAAAGGATTGTTTCCTTATATATTTTCAGCCAACCTGTCTTTTAATTGGAGCATTTAATCCATTTACTTTTAAAGTAATTATTGACAGATATGTAGTTGCTGCCATTTTATTATTCTTATTTTTTCTATTTTTTCTTCTTCTTAAAGAAGTCCTTTAACATTTCTTATAATACTGGTTTGGTGGTGATCAACAACTTCAACTTTTTCTTTTCTGGAAAGCTCTTTATCTGTCCTCTAATTTTCAATTATAGCTTTGTTAGGTAATTTTGGTCGTAGGTCCTTGCTTTCTATCACTTTGAATATTTTGTTCCAGTCCCATGTGGCCTGCAAAGTTTCTGCTGAGAAAATCAGCTGACAGTCTTATGGGAGCTCCCTTGTAGGTAACTGCTTTTAAGATTCTGTCTTTATTTAACCTCTGGCATTTAAATTATGATGTATCTTGGTGTGGGCCTTTTTGGTTCATATTGTTTGGGACTCCTTGTGCTTTTTGGGCTTATATACCTACTTCCTTTGCCAGTTTAGGGACATTTTGTCATTATTTCTTCAAAGAGGCTTTCAATTCCTTGCTTTCTCTCTTCTTCCGGTGCCCTATGATGCAAATGTTGGTAAACTTGATGTCCCAGAGGCCCCTTATTTTTTTTTTCTTGTTGCTGTTCTGACTGGATGTTTTCTGCTACCTTATCTTCTAAATCACTGATTTGATCCTCTGCTTCATCTAATCTACTGCTAATTCCCTGTAATGTACTATTTCAGTTACTGATTTCCTCATTTCTAAATGGTTATGTTTCTTATCACTCTGTTAAAGTTCTTACTGAGATCACTGGGCATCCTTATAACAAGTGTTTTGAACTCTGCATCTTGTAGATTGCTTGTCTACATTTTCTTTTTCTGGAACCTTTTTCTGTTCGTTCTCCCCATTTTGGCTGCCTCCCTGTGTTTGTTTCTATGTATTAGTGAGAGATGCTGTATCTCTGGTCTTAGTAGAGTGGCCTTACGTAGTGTCCTATAGGGCCCAATAGCGAAGTCTCCCTAGTTGCCTGAGCTGGGTGTGCCATGAGTGTCCATTGTATGAATTGTGTGTGCCCTCCCACTGCAGTTGACAATGGGAGGGAATGACCATCAGGCTGATTGTGAAAACTGGCAGTGACTACAGTAGAGAAGCTGTTGTTCAGGGGCTGACCCTACAAAGCAACATTCGCTTTAGCAGAGCTCTAGTATCTGCTGGGTCTGCTATTTGTGGAGATGGCTGGATCGGTCCAAAGTAAACCACTGAGCCTCTTGGGAGGGGTCCTGCTGCAGGCCAAGGTCAGCTGTGCCCTGCCCAGTGCCACCTGGCAAGAACCACAAAACAATACACAGATGTCTTCCACCAATGCTTGGCTTGGAGATGCCTGGGAGGGGTTAAACTGAAAATCGAGGCTGGCTGCCACTAGTACCTGGCTTGGGGTTGCTTAGCAAGAGATATGGGGCATGCCAAGGCTAGATGCTACTTGTTTGGGGTTTGTGAACCTTTGCAAGACTTCAGGAAATTCCACAACAAGAGCACAGACAGGCTATTTTATGGAAAAGCCACTAAAAGTGGCTTGGGTGGACCCAGAAGTTGGGTGGGACAGTACCAGTGTTAACCAGGTTGATGGAGACTCAGATATGGTAGTTGCATGCAAGGAGCGTGGTAAGCTCAGCAAGGAAACAATGCTCTCTACCAGCACTTCTGTTTGGGAGAAAGCTGCCCCTCAAGCCTTTACCCCAGAGCCAGACAATTCAGTTCCTCCTCTTATGTCCCTGGCACCTTTCCAGTTGCTGCCCCACTGCTCGAGTGAGTCTGTTGACAAGTCAATGTGCAGACCCTCCCTTTAAGAGGAATGCCTGGGGCCCCTGCAGCCCTCTGTCTCACTAAGTAACAAATTCTGTTGGTTTTCATAGTCAGAAGTTGTAGGGACTTGTCTTATTGGTACTGGTGCTTCGGGCTGAGGCGTCTGGTGTGGGACTGGGACCCCTCTTTGCTCTGGAGCACCTCCACAGCCAAGATACCTCTCCGGATTATCTACCACCACATAGAGGTGTGGGGCCAATCAATCCATTCAGTGTCTCCACCCCTCCTACCACTCTTGATGTGGCTTCTTCTGTTCAGCTAGACTTTAGGTGATTCTCAATGATGGTTGTTCTATAATTTAGTTTTAATTCTGATGTGGTCATGAGAGGATGCCAGCACAGCATTTACCTACTTCATCATCTTAATCAGGAAACAGTTCCTTGATCCCAATTAATCTATTTTCTTTGGAATGTTAAAAAGAGTAGCTTTTATAGGGTGTTCAGTGAAATGCAGTTCCTGGGAAACATTTACATGAAATGTCTGCATTTTAAACAAAATGCAGAGGGAGCCCAGGAACCACACTAAGAAATGCAAAACTAAGTCCAAATTCTTGTCCACCCATGACTCCATTTTCTAGGGGTGTCTGATACCATCTAATGGGCAGGGACAATAATCATAAAACAGTAAAACAGTACAAGAGGAAAACAGGTACAAATTTCCTGTGCTACTACAACTAATTTAGTTAGCTTACTGTATAATTCAATCCTAATTTTTCTAAACCAACAAAAATACAAAAAATAGTACTACATTTATGAGACAAGAAGTTACAGTCTGCTGTGCCTCACTCTCTCACCAACTGTAACAAAATTGAATGTCTGTACTGTTTCTTCTGGTAATTTCTTCTACCACTGTGAAGGCTTCTACTACTTAATCCTTACACTAACCATTTTTAAGATGTACTGACAGCCTATATCTATAAAGATATAGATTTCACACACACAACCCAACAACTCTCCTTCTCTATCTTCCCAACGTATTTATAATCACACATAATTTGGTTTCTTTGATTACAATCTAATTTTTAGCTTACTTCTTATTTCATCTCCTATGGACAATATATTTTCCAATTTCCAAAGATTATTACTTTAACACTCCCTTCATTATTTGAATTCTTCCAGATAACATAAAAACAGACATTTACATCTGTATAACCAGTGTTATATCTCCATCACTGAGAATACTAATGGTACATGCTAGATACTCAGAATGAATTTATGGTTTGTTGCAATGTTTATTGTAAAAGTAAATCTCTGTAAATGCCTTAAGAATCAATCTCAACCCCAAGAGGTCAACATTATAAACAAGCTTTATTAGAGACATCAAATTGCAAGTTCAAGAATTTTTCAAAGACAGAGATAAGCAGAAAATTAAATTATAGATAAAAATAGTGAGCTAAAGAATCCATTTTCTTACCATGACCATCCCTCCTGAATTGACCACATTGCCTGCCACTGGTAGTGTCACAGTGACAGTCCCTTGTCCACTGCTGGTTGTATTGGTGTTGGCTCCTGTCTGAACAATCTGGGCTCCTGCCAAACTGGCTGCTGGGATGGTGATCATGCCTGAAACAGGGACTGTAACTTTAAGAAAATAAAACATAAAACAAAGAAAAAACAGGTACACAGAAAGGGAACACAGTTAGTCCCTCTTCTATCTGACACATGCTCACTCATCCTGGGAAAACATACTAAACAGCACAAGGGGAGAAAAAGCACTCACCCATTCTCTGCCTGGTTTAATATATAAAATCTAAGTAATTAATCTTTAAAATTCTATTAACTATCTGGGTTCTAGTTATGAATAAATCTGTCCTTTCCTAGGCATTACAATAAAAGTTTTCAATGGATGTTAAGACAGTTTGGAGGCTTCCCCTTCTATGGGTCAGTCTGACTACAGCCATACCCACTGTTTCTGTGCATGTGAATAACCTGCTTCAGGATGGAAGATTTCAAAAACTTATAATCTGTTTTATCCTAAACTGGCAATGAGTCAGCCAGCTGTAGGAATAAAACAATATTAAATCAAGCACTACAATATCCCCAAACTATCAACAGCACCACTTGAGGTTGTACTCAATCCAGTGAAGGTCCCTTTCTGAGTCATATGAGAGCTCAGTTACTATATACTGTATACTGTTACTGTATTCACTGGCTCTTGTATATTGCTAAGTTTTAATCACAAGTCAAATCTTTAGTCACAGAATCTAAGTGAGATGTCCTTTTAGATTTAACTATTTGACGGATCCTTCCTAAAGTTCTCAAGTTCAGTTTGAGCCATCTCTCTCTCTCTCTGAAGTACATTCTCTTCTCAAGCCATATTTTATCTCTCTCTTCTTTACGCATCTTCTATTTCTGGAACTTATCTCTATAAAGGCTCTGCACTATATTTATTTGTTCACATGCATGCCTCACTTACTAGAAGCACTTTGAGAAGAAAGCTCTTTTTTTTCTTAGCAAAGTGCTATATAGTAGACATATAAGTCGTCTTTCGAAATAAACAATGAAGTGGCCCTGAGAAAAACAAAAAACCCTAAACAGCAATAATATCCCAGATGCCAATTTGACTTCTGATCTATTTCTCCCAAAAAAGTAACTCATTTCCAATTTACTAGGGATTAAAGTTTATACAATCCCTAGGACTGATCTTTTAACCCCTGTAGGAACTACAGTGGTTAATGAAATCAACATTCGTCATGTATTGGTGACAAGGAACCAACAATCATCAAAGACTTAGAGGAAATCTTATTTTGTGCTCAAAATTATGTCATGTTGAAGTCACCAAAAAATTTATGAAGCAGTCATTTGCTCAATAAATGAAAAGGGTGTCCCCCAAAATCCCACAGAAATGAATGAGCACACTTACCTTGCTGGAGAATGGTGCCATCTGCATTAACTGGCTGATAGACAATGGTCTGTCCTTCAGCAGTCTGTGCCACCTGCTGCCCCTGCACAGCAATCTGCTGCTGTGTCTGCAGGAAATAAATCATGACATATTTAACAGATTCCAGATACTACAAAGAAAAGAACCATGTAGTCCTTTATTTATAAAAAAAAAAAAGAAAAAAAATTCTCATGGTTTTCTCCATTTCTACTATATGTGAAATATTTGGCACAGCTATCTGACCCTTCCAAATTAGCTGTGTTCCTATGTTCACAGAGCTTGTGAAATTACCTGGGTCTGGCCAGCAGTGACAGCTGTCTGGGGCTGCTGGATGATGATCTGTTGGGTCTGGCCCTGTTGGCCTTGCACCTGCACAGCCTGCCCACCCTGGATCTGGATCTGTCCAGGTGGGACCAACTGAATCTGTGAAAGAGAACATGAAGAAAGTTAGTACCCCACTGACACTGGTCTCTTTTGGTCCTGGAGTGTTAGTCACCCAAATTTCTCTTGAAAGCAGAAAATGCTGTGAAGAGGAAAAAAGACAAAAGTCTTGTTCTGCTCTCTATTATATGAGAGATAACTTGTTTTCCACTTATGAAACAAAAAGGGGAATTCTGATCACTGTCTGGATACTGAATGATATTAAGTAAAAAATGTCAGTTATTTTTAACGCATGTTCATTTAGAAATACATTCTGAAGTATTTTTTAAAGATAAAATGATATTTTATATATTAGGAATAATTCTTGAGAGAGTAGCAGAATACAGATGAAACTAGAAAGAAAACTGATTATGTGCTGATAACTGTTGATGGGTATGGTGACTCATCATACCATTCTTTTTTGTCTATGTTTAAAGTTTTCCATAATAAAATGTTGAAAAAAATTTAGTTATTTTTAATTTCCACTTCTAAGCTGGGATTATATAAATATGTATATACGAAAGCCTTAAACACACAGAAAAGTAGAGACTATCATATCAGATACTCCTGTAATCACCATTCATATTTAACAAGTTAACATTTGCCATATTTGTTATTTAATGTTCCCTTCCCAACTAAAAGGCAATCACTATAGTAAAACTGGGGACATTCCTTACAGAACATATTTTATACATGTATATCCATAAAAATACATGATACTGCTTTATATTAAAAAATTTCATATAAACAGCACCATATTTTATCTTTTTATAGTCAGCATTGTTTCAAAGATATAGCCAGCTGAAATAGTTCATTAATTTATTTGGTGTAAAGTACCACATTAAATAATTATAATATAACTTATTCATCCATTCCCATTAATATTTGGGTTTGGTACTACCTGTGGTTTTTGGTATCCAGTAGAGGTCTTGGAACATATTACCCACAAATAAGGTAATATGTTTTTGGAATCTATTTCTTGGGTCTCTACTCCAGGCACATGAGATATTATCCTAAAACCGTACAATTTTGCATATATTTGGACAACTGCACCTTTTCTAAGAAGAGGACAAAGGTTTCACTGGAATGCTAAAATAGAGGATGCAATCCAAAAAATGTTAAGTACTCTTCTAAAAGAAATGATCCAAAAACACTAATGACCTCTTATAAAAAAGAATTGAAATCTTAAGCATTCTGAGGAAGGCTATGGAATCTGACCTAGAGCCTTATATACGTTAACAGAAAATAATTTTTCCAGGATGGTTTGATTAGTTATGGTCCTGCTTGTAGGAAGGAGAATAAACAACCCTGCCTAAAATCTTAAAGGCCCCCTATATACATATATACATACATAACCATAAAAATCACAGAATTTAGAGTTGTAATAAACCCTAGAAATCATCTGATATAAACTGCATTTTTGAATGAGAAAAGTGACAATCAAATGACTTGGTCAAGATTAGAAAGCTTTTAATGGCAGACCTGAGAATGAAAGTCAGGTCACTACACTTCCAATATACTATTTTTAGCACTATATCACACTGTCCATTTAAGAGTGGAGAGCAAGGTGTGGTACAGGGGGCTGGAGAGGAGGCAATGAGGAAGGACAGAAATAAAACAGCAGTGTGAAATAAAGTATACATACTGGAAATATATTTATAGCTTCATACATTTATGCATGGGGAAATGTGTAAACTATTTTTAATTCTAACTACAACTCTTTCATGGCAAAAATGTGCTAACAGCTTTTAAATATATACAATGCTCCTACCTCTTAACAAAACAATCCCTCCACTCCAAACAAATTACCCTAAAAATGAATTCAAATGAAAAATAAAACTACCGTGCTCAAATACATTTATAGTAACCTTACTACAAAAGCAAGAAAAGACAAACAAAAAGAAATGTAAATTCTGATTCATCAAACTGATCATTACAAAAGAATTAAAAAATAAGAAAATCAAGCGTAAGTAATTTTACAAAAATAAAAATAAAACTACATGCATGGTACACTGGTGCCCATAAAGTATGTATAACAACCACAGGGTATACACAAAAATTAAAAGGTTGATTTATCAAGTAATGTGATCATGGCTTTTTCCCCCAACTAATATGTAATTCCTCTAGAAAAACTACAACATTAATGTGATCATTCTGTTAAAACAAAATGTATACATATAGTTCTTCCTCATCCTCATTTCCATATTAATAAACACATATACCTATACGGGTTTGGCTATTAATTACAAAGATGAGATCAGTTTATATTTCTCTGCAAATTATTTTTTCCCATGTCACCCCTTTTAACAACATAACATTCCATGTATGAATATGATATAACTTATGCAAACGTTTCCTTACTCTTATTAATGGACATTCAGAATACAAAAAAATGTTTTGTTTTGTTTTGTTTTGCTGGTACAATGCTGCAATAAATGTTTTTGTATATTTCTTACTACATATCTATGCTTTTCCTCCAATAAGATAGACTTTCAGAGATGGGACAGGTAAATCAAAGGTTTATATATTTGATAGTGAGATGCCTTTCCATAATGACTTTAGAATTTAAAATTAGCAAAAATAATGACTGTTTCCTTTTCTCCACACCCATTGTAGAACTGGGTATAATTATTCTTTCTTCTACATCTTTGTCTTATTTACCTTTATTTTCTGCTTCTGAATCAGTCTTTCCAGTGGATTTATCTAATGTCTTATTGATTTGTTTCAAGAATCAGCTATTATTTACCCTTTCTACATTTTTGTTTTCTACTTCATTAATTTTAACCTACTTTTTGATAGTTTTGTTCTTTTCTTCACTTAAGAGATACATCATTCATTTATTTTCAAGTTTTTAAAAAATAAAGTATTTAAGGTTATAAATTTTGCTCTAAATACAGTGTTAGGTGTGTGCAGTGCATATGTACTAAAGGTTTTCTTTTTCATCACTTGCTAGATAACTCAAATTATAAATTAAATGGAAATGTTGGAGAGAATGTGGAGACTGCTGGTGGGACTGCAAATTGGTATAGCCACTTTGGAAAACAGTGTGAAACTAAGAACTGATCTACCATATGATCCAGCTATCCCCTCTACTGGGTCTACCCCAAAGACTTGAAAACTCATCTTCAAAAAGGTATTTGTATACCGATGTACATAGCACCATTATTCACAGTGGCCAGGACATGGAAGCAACTGAAATGTTCTACGATAGATGACTGGCTAAAGAAGCTGTGGTACATATATACAATGGAATATTACTCAGCCATAAGAGATGAAACACTGCCATTTGCAACAACATGGATAGACCTTGAAATAATCATACTAAGTGAAATAAGTCAGACAGAAAAGGTTGAAAATCACATGCTATCACTTATATATATATAAACCTGAAAGCAACAAGTGAACAGGACAAACAGAGACTCATGGATAAGGACAATGGACTACTGGTTACCAGAAAGGAGGCGGGAGGGGCAAAAAATTTTTTTAAAAATAAAATAGGAAAAAAAATAAAAAGAAGAAAATTTCCCATGGCAAAGAAAAAGGAAAAACTAGTTTGTGATACTGTGTAAGTTTATTGTCAAATAGTAACCATTTCAATAAATAACCATTATAAATTTTTTTTTAAAAAGTTCCCTTATACTTCTATTTTTTCTTTATTTTTGTTTTGTTTTTTCGTCATGCAAGACTTCTGGACTCTGTCAAATGCTTTTTCTGCAGTAATTGCAATTATCATATGTGGTTTTGCCCCCTTCATTCTACTGTGACTATGAGATAATAGAAACTATATATATTTATTGGTCTCTGTCCCCAGTTACTGACACAAAGCTCCTAAAACCCTTGCAATTCCCTAAACACACACACACTAAATAAAAAGAAATGAAAAAGGATATTTCTGATCAAAACCAACAATATCCAAAGCAGAATTCCCTCTCCTTCAGTGAGAAGTGCCAACAAAGATCACACCAAGAATTACTTTTATTAAACCAGCTTCTCAACTTTGTATTCTTTACATCTAAAAATAATGCCTAATTAGATCTTACCAAAGAAGTACACTTTCTGTACAATTCTGCTTTATCACTGCTACTACAAAGGTGGAATAGCAACTAAATGCAAAAAAAGACTAGGAAGCAATTAAATGCATTATCAACTGTTAAACAGTTTGTAATAACTATTCTTTAAAAACTTCTGTACTGATGTTGTCTGAACACTTTTATCATACCACTCACCTGCTGCAAACCCTGTGTCCCAGATACAGGTACTTGCATGATGGTTTGACCTTGTCCACCAGGGACAGCTTGGACCATGATGGGTTGGCCAGTTGATGTGATTAACTGGCCTCCACTGACCTGTACCATTAATGGCTGCCCCTGGACCTAGAACAAAGGAAAATAAGAACAATGAAATAACATTAAGACACAAAATGTTTTTACCAAAGACAATCACTGGAACTATTTCTCTGCCTTGCTAGAGGGAGAAATGTTAGGAGAGACTCTAAGAAAATAAGTCTCAAGTATTTATCCTCAAGTTCTATCTTCTTCAAACTTCTATGGTATCTTTGACTAAAGGCCAACCTGATTCCTTTAAAGTCAGACATAACGGAGTATATCTAGTCTTTGGGAAGTCTCAACAGATGTAAAATATTTGTCACTAAATACAGGCTAAATCCATGAGAAGCATTTGATCAAAATGTCAAGACTATTTTCCTTTTGAGACTAATATTCAGGAACGGTGTCCAGTAAGGGCTGAAGATAAGACAATGAGAGGGGTAGCTGATAGTGTTGATGATGGTGAGTTCAAGTTCTAAATCACCTGGGGGGAGTAAATTGAACTATACCCAGTAATGACTCCATGAGACTAGGTAGGAAGCAGCTCTAAAATCTTATGTGGAAGACCCTTTCTCCCCATAGTTGCTCAAGCATAAATGAAATGTACGTCTTTTACCCTCTTCACCTTACTCTGAGAATTCTAGTTTGGTTGTTTAAAGAGCCCACTAGTAAAAACTGCCTAGAAATATTTTCTGGTCCGTTTGCAGCATCTGTGGAGAAACTCCTCACACTGGAAGCAGTTATTTTAAATTTAAAAGAAGCATTGACAAATATGGAAATTATAAAGAGCACTCACATACACTAAAACACTCTCAACTTTCAAGCTCCCATGAATAAACAGAATACTCTAGGAGCCAGGATGTTGGACATTGTAAGTGCTCTGTAATATATCAAGTCTCAATATACCTAGCTAATAGAATGCCTTCTAGAAGCCAAAAAACAAGTCATTTTAAAAGTGAAATGGAATATTCAACAGAAGAGCGAGAAGTCCAAAACGTTCATTTTCAGATTCTATCTTTGTTTCGAGGAATTATTTGTAACAGAACAAAATATTCGTATAATGAAAAATTCACCCTTAATGCCAGTGAAAGTAGGTTCAAATAATAGAAATTAGTTAAAGGACCAATAGTCCTAAAGGAGACTATATATTAAGCAACCCTCCCACCAAAATGTTATCAGAATCTTTAGGAATATTCAAAACTCTAGCTTTTGTTAGACTGTTCACTGAGAAATTCCACTTTACTTTTAAGGACTTTACAATCTTTCTTCCCTTAACTCCCAATCCTAAACAGAATTCCCTTTGCTATAACAATGTCTGCATATGCTCTATAAGAAAAGGTTTTTCAGAATATTTATTGCATGAATACCTGAAAGAACTATTTACAATTCTCTAAAATAATGAGACCCCTAAGGAGCAGTTTCCATTATCTCCATAAGGTGTTTCTACTTCTTCTAAATAAAATCTACAGGTAAAAAATACAAATTTTAAGGCATAACTATTAATAATTTTCTGGCTAGCCATCATCTTAACATCTCTACTATTAACATGCTAAAAATGCACGATAAACCATTTGGGACTCCAAGGAGCCCTCTATATGTACAACATGATTACAAGGACACATGCATCAGACAAAAAGCCATACAGTTAAGAGCACGTTACATTCTCATTCCACAAGTGGTTAATGACAATACTGTTTTAATATCAATAAGATGAAGCATGAAAAACATAAATTACAAGCTACTGAACTCTGAGATTCCAATATAGTTTGGAATAATCTATAAGCTTAGCTTCTTTCAGCCTAATTTAGGTTCAGAATTAGCTGTATATCACCATCAAACACAAGGGTGGCAGATGTGGGAGTGGGGCCGAAAGGGTAAAATAAAATGATTACAATAAGGGGTAGTTAATTATAGGATGTTTAGCAGCACTAGCAATAAAGTGAGATGTGAGTTCTACATTCTAAGTACTACTTTGAATCATTTCCATTCAATGGTGAAAAAAAGGTAGGGTACCCAAATCTTGCCAGTTTCTCAAAATATGGTCATTTTAGTCAAAGAAACCTACATATACAACAAAGACTATAATTAGGAGCTTATACTCCTAATTATATATTAGGATATTTAACTTGAGTATACATGTTAGGGAACAGCATTGCTTAAGTAAGAATTCTTATAGTGGATACAACACCTAAGACCTACAGAAAGCATATCCTATGTCCAACCAAGAGTTATGGTATAAACTTTGCAGATCTAATAAGACAGATCACTACTTCCTCAGAAAAAGTAGTAAAAAGGCAACAGTTAAGAGAGTAACAAAATTTAGTCATTAGATAAACCTTGCCCTTTTAATAAAAAATAAAGCACAATCTAGCCCAGCTAATATGCATATATATTTCCTCTACTATTATCATACAAATTCATGAAATTTTGCCATCCAATCTGATTAGAGTTTGAGCTCTAAACAGGTTCTAATGTCACTCATAAGAAATTCTTCTTGTCACTTATACCTCTTATTTCCAAGGCATTCCCAAAGAAACACACACTAGCCAAATGCAATTTTCAGAAAATTGACACTGAGGTCACTACATGACTTGACATGAAACATTAGAAAACCAGCATGTTACAAGCCTTAAAGACAAGTTAGCATCAAAGACATGCAACTAATTTTGCCATTCCTCCTTGAGATCCTACCACAAACAGCACCAGACATGAGGGAAGGAGAAGTTCATGCAGTGCTTACAGAGAATCAGAGAGGGCACCACTACCTGGAGGGTCTGGACTTGCTGGCCTGAGGCGGATGCCACTTGGGCCTCAGTCTGCAACTGGACAGCAGTGACACCACCCTGCTGCTGAGAACAGGAACAGGAAGAGCTTGAAATGTGTCAAGAAGAAAATGTATGGTTCAAGACATGAGATCACCTTACCTCTTCTAGGAGAGGGAGTGAGTCATCTTTCAACAGCCCTATCCTATACAGGGCTGTGAAATTGCACAGACTCCCTATACTGAAGCTGTTTTATTGAAAGTAGTAGAATTAAAGATATTAATTAGCCCTTTGTCCTCAGGGTGGACCTCAAAACAGAATCATCAGAACAATTGTCATCATTAACAAAAAAATTTTTAACACAGTCTTCTCCAGAAACAGGAATTTGGTCCTTTTACCTACGAAGTTATT
Organism: Macroglossus sobrinus; assembly: GCA_004027375.1. Lineage (NCBI taxonomy): Eukaryota > Metazoa > Chordata > Mammalia > Chiroptera > Pteropodidae > Macroglossus > Macroglossus sobrinus. The sequence goes on from PVKZ01000767.1 coordinate 200,376, forward strand.
TTAATGCTCTTTTTATTTCCTCAAATGAGTTCACAAGAACAAAGGTTTCAATAGCTTTGAAGCTACAATGAAGAATTTCTGGGGCTTAAATGCAATCACCAGAAAAAAGAACAAAGCAATTATTGTAAACCAAAATCATTTTCATGAGGTCACTGCCCTGATGTCCCAAAACTAAGATTATTTCTACTCAACTGGACTACCTTAGAAACAACATTTTCAGTGATTCAGGCTAATTTTTATGTCCTCTAATGGCAAGGTCTGACAGAAAATGAATTCACCCACCACAGCACTGGTGTGGATGGAAGGCCCTTAGTGGAATCCTCTTTATTAAGGTAACTGAAGGAAGCTGCCAGAGCCACAGCAGCTTTATGGAAGGAAAAGCTGGCAAGGAAGTTTAAATAATTATTCTCTTAATTAAGAGTAGCTTGCTTCTTCCTTTGATCATTAGATAGAACAACTCACCATCAAAACTTCCCTTGCTCTCTCTACTAACCATTTTTCTATATTATCTAAGTTCCATTTTGGAAACAAAGTAGTCCCAATTTTGGCCTAAGGTGAAATTGCTGCATAATAGATGTCTTCTAGGGAGAAAAATAAATGAAGTTTCACTAAAATAAAGCCAGGTATAAAGCATCAGAATATAATATAAAAATACAATATAAAAATTTAATCTGTGCATAAATTTAAGAAAGCACCAATTTAATTAGGAATAAACCAGGAGCCAGGAATTCTTTTCTAATATGTGCTTATCCGGAAGAGTGGCTGTCGATTATCCTCATGGTAAATTAGAACTTTTCAGAATAAGCACAGTGGTGGATCAAATCAAAGAACAGTGGATTCCTTGGAAGCTATCTTGGTTTATGTATTGTGGCCAAAGCCTTACTAGATCACAAACTAGCTTAATCAAGAAGAAAAACAACCAAATTGAATCAATAATAAAACAAAAACTCCAAACTTCCATCTGAAAAACAGACTAGGCGTTTTAACTTTTAATAAGATAAAAGGGGGCAATTTACTATTAAACCAGGCTCAATAAAGAGCGATCACGGACTGGACACAGAGAACAGGAGAAAAAGCACAACAAATTCAATCTTCAAAAAGTACTTCAGCACAAGTCTTCGGACTCATTATTTATAAGATCTGGCACCTTAAATAATTCCCCAGTTGAGAATTGCTGTTATCAGCTCCATTGCTTCAATGTTCAGAGCAGTTTTATTTCCATACCTGCTGCTGAATCTGTCCAGCTTGTACAACAATCTGCTCTGTTGAACTATTGCTGTTTGCTGTATACTGCTCCATGGCCCCTCCAAGTTAGAACACTGTATACGGTGAATTTCACAATGGAGATCCTAGAAGACTGCAAGATGCACTCCTATTAGAAATGTTGGGAAAGAAACAAGTTAAGATTGTCCACAAAGGCCTTGCCAGATAATTAACCTTGATAACTTATAGCTGTACTCTATTTTATTTGCATGAAATCAGGATAAGATAATAAGAAATGTTTATATTGGTATCATTTTTAACTAAGATTACATAGCACAATCATAACAATATCATAAAGCTATTTCACGTTTCAGAAAAGTTTTAGCCATTTCTTATTGGTAACTTTACTTTTCAATACTACAACCTGTAGAGCAACACTTACACCTCTGAAATAATAAGTTACAATATCACTTTACTACAAGGTTTATTTAACACTGATTTTCAGGTCTGCACACATACTTTAGAAAACAAACAGTTTCTTTAACTTGTAACAAACATTTGTTACCCACCAAACTCTTGTTTATCCATCACATACAGTAAGTGATTTAAAACTTATTTAGTAAGTTATTTACTAAAGCCTGAAGTCAAACATTTTACTTATCAAAATCTCCATTAAGTAGTGCCAAGTAAGAAAGTCCTAGAAGATGTTTTAGGAATTTGCATTTTAATCCAGAGCAAGAAATAAAAAGGAATTATAGTAATGGCAAAATGATTATATGTTAGATAAAGGAAACACTGTAAATGACATGATTTTCTCCAAAAAGAATTTGTTTTTCCCAGTCTTGAGTTTGAATACCTAATAAATATGCTACACACCCTTAATTTTAATTTCTTAATATGGCAATTTTCAAACACATATAACAGTAGCGAGAGCATTAAAATGAACCCCTCTAGCTGTCACCCAACTTCAACAATTCTCAACCCACAGTCAATCTTATTTCACATATAACTCATCCACTTTCCACTCACCCCTGGATTATTTTGAGGCAAATCCCAGACACTAAATTATTCTCCAAATCCATAAATGCTTCAGCATCTAGCTCTAAGGAGTAAAGATTCTTTTGTCTTTATCATTTTATCATGACATTGTCTCCACATCATTTCAAATATTAAAAAATTAGTTAAGTCCTTAACATCATCAGATATTTAGACAATGTCCAAATTTACCATTCTCCTATACTTTAACAGTTAAAGACTCCTTCCTTTTTAAAGTAAGGACACAATTAGGTAAACAGAAATGATATCTGAGAACTGTGAATAAAGAATTGTTAAAAAATTTAAGGGTATTCACCTTGGAAATATGGAGGAGTTACAGGTATATACATACAAAATAGAGTTAAATCTTTTCCCTCAATTTTTCTCCAGATCTTCATAAATTCTAAAATTCGAATAATAAAATTATGTGAGTTAAGCTGCACATTACAATAGCAAAGCAAGGCACTACTTTCCATTAATCCACACCTGGTGGATGAGATCAATCACTTGTGAGGTATCTCAGTATTGTAAAAGAAATCAAAATATATTCAAGTATATGCTGGAATATTGAGGAAGTGTACTGATGTATAAACTTTACTTTGAAATGTATCAAAAATAAGTTAGATTATTGGATTAATGGGTGGAAAGATGGAGATATCTGATAAGGAAGGTATGGTAAATGTTAATGATAGACTCCAGGTGGTGGGCATACAAATGTTTATTGTAAAATTCTTTCAACTTTATGTTTGAAAATTTGTATTCTAAAATGTTGGAAGGAAAAAATCTAACAAAAATTAATCAAGCCTACCACTCATAACCAAAATAGTATGTAGTTTGAGTGTGAGAGCCACAAGTGACAGGTTGACTATGCCATCATAGTCATCTGGTCATACAGTCCTCCAACTCACTACCCTTGTTCTAATAAAATGCTCATCAAGCAAATATCTAACATCGTTTGGATCAGTAACACAAGTAAAATTGATAGTTATTTTTCCTTGCACACTGACAAACTGCCTTTCTGATTTTTATACCAGTTTCTTCTGAATTGGTTGACTGAGTGAGCTCCAAAGAGATACTGGGAACAATACAGAAAATTTTAGTTAGGTTTTCAGCCAGACCAAGTGGCTCTGCTAGGGAAGTAACTCATCTTCTCTACACTCTTTATCTTGTCTCTAAATGCAGTACACACAATACACTCATGTTTCTAAACTAATAAAATTAAAGAATTAAGGATTCTGATACAAAAAACTATATATAATTTCATTTATATGAAACCCTGAAAAGACAAGAGTAATCTAGAGACAGAAAAGAGGACAGTAGTTCCCTGGGACTGGAGAAGTGTTGGGAGGTGGGGAGGTAAAACTGGGAGGTTGATTGGGATGGAGCACCTGCAACTTTCTGGGGTGATAAAAATGTTTTATATTCATTGTGGTGCACAGGTGTATAAATTTGTAAAAACTCACCAAAATATGAACTTAAAATGATTACCCTTTCTGTCTATATCTCAATGAAGTTGATTTAAAAATTAAGGTTTATGAAGGAATGTCCTCTTTATTTCAGCAAACCCTCTTACTATATGAGATTCTTTTCTGGATTAATTTCTAGAAATTTACAATTTACTCAAAGAACATGGAAATTACTAAAAATGTCATGCAGATTTTCTTAACTAGTTTAAATTTAAAAGCATTTAAATACACTTTGAAGGGTAAAAAAGGAAGCAGCTTAAAATCTAACAGAAATTCTCACATTAATGTGGAAGGTGATTCAGCTGGGAGCATACTGAGATTGTTAATGTTGAGTACTATAATGCAACTGGCTTCAGCAAAGCCATACGTTCCTACTACTGTGAGCTCAGTTAGCAGAACTGCAGTAAAATCTGACACTGTCTTTCCTCAAGCGTTTCTCTGCCCAAGATCCTTACATTAAGTCAGTCATATTTAGTCTGTCTAGCTCTTGCTTCTAACGCAGTTTCCAATGCTTTTCCTTCAGAGACTGTGTGTTTATTCTGGCTAGCATGAAAATTTTATTCCTCCCACGTCGACATGCAGAAACTGAAATGTAGCTAACTACTAGGAACTCATTCTATGTGGAACCATACACACTTCAAAGATAAAATTTCCATAAAGTCAACTATAAGCATGTGAAAAGCCCCTCAAAAATTACCATATTTGACCATCGCTACCAGGAAAAGCCTAGAATAGCAGCTTTCAAACTTTTTTGACCACATGCACAGTAAGAAACACATTTCCTATCACAAGTCACTGCACATGTAACACATTAAAGAGTCTTTAAGTTTTGCAAAGGAGTAAAAATCTGTACTGGAACCCTAAGAGAAACACAGTAATATAGGAGTCTGGAGGATAGAGATTTCTTTCAGCTGGAGATAGATAAAACAAGGAAGGCATCTGGTCTTAAATACCAGAAAGAATAATTTATGTGTGATGATGTGGGAGGGGGTGGAGTACTCCAAATGAAGAGGCAGCATAAAAAAAGGGACAAATTTCTGCATATGAACAGCAGATTAAAAGGTCCCTTTAGTCAAGTGATAAACAGATGTCACACCACTTTCTCAAAATTCCAGGTAAAGAACTTTTACAGACAGGTGGAGGCTCTAAAAGTGTTTAACAACAACAAAATAACCTTTACAACTTGTAGCAAAAGTGTTTGGTGGCTTTAAAATGATCAGATATATAAAAGATATATCAATGCTTTTTAAAAAAATCTAAGACACACTGCTCCATCGATTAATGTGGATAAGAATTAAATGAATTTTAAAAAATGACAATAAAAAAACTCACTCTAAAAAGTGAAAATGAAAACTGTCTCCCAAGTTTTAGTAGTAAAAAGAACACTGATCTAGGAGTTTTCTGAAACGTACCAGTTGTATGACCTTAGTAAACGTGATTCTAAAAATGGGGACCATATACCAAAGACCTACTCTCTATGTGCTAGGGGCTGCAGTAGGTGCTTCACGTAAGTAAAGCATTTTAAAGTCCTAGGAAAGAAATCTTCCTTTCTTCCCTCAAAGAAGCCAGCCACTGTTACCAGACAGAACCCCACAAGTCAGAAACTTGTTTTTCCAACCTGAGAAAATATTCTGTATTAAGATGTACAAGTGCTTTTATCAACTGGACTGTCCAGCCTAAATAAACTCTCACCACTACTGCCCAATGCCCTATCTTATCTTCCCTTTCAGGCACACAGAACAATTTAGTGCCTGTGCTCATCTCTTCTTTGAGCAATGCTTTTCTTTCTTGTTGGAAAAAAATCCCATCACCCTTCGAGGCCAATCAGTGTAGCTGTTAGGCCTTCCACCGAGGTTGCTGGTAGTTCAAACACCAGTACTGTACTTCACAGAACTGAACTTGGCCCCGTTATAGGACTAACAGGTAGGTATTAATTAGTTGTTAACATGTCAATCACCACCAGGCAGGGAAGGTTCTTATTTAACCTCTACCCACTCTCTTCTGAGCACACAGGCTGATACCTGGTACATACTAATTGTTCTATACTTGGTTGTCAACGGAGATTTCTTCTCACCCTAACGAAAACCTCACATCTGATGAAGAAATGTTAACATAGAAACTACATGAGAAAAAAAAAAATAAATCAAGAGATACACGTTCAAAGTGACACACAAACGTGGAAGAAAAACGAATTGTACATTCTCGAGAGAGAGCTCAAAAGATGACCAAGGGATAAGACCAACAATATGAAGAGCACGTTGTGCAGCATCCAGGAAAGGAATGCTCAGGGCTAGCAATCCTCCAAGAGTGAGGTTCCCGGAACCGAATGGACTGGCCTTAGCGCCCAAGGAAGAAAGTGAGACCGCTTGGTTGAGCTCCAAGACTGAGGTGTGCAGTTCTGCCCTGGCGGGCGGAGAGGAGGAAATGACGAGCCAAAAGGGGGTGGTAACGGAGCCGGGCCGGAGACCCGGGCCAGGCGTGTTGGGAGGGGCGCAGCGGGGCAGCCGGAGTGGGCGCACTGACTGATTTCCCCCCTACCCCAGCCAGAGAGAGGCGTAGGCAGCCCCGCAAAGCGCCGAGGTAGAGGCAAGCGGGGCGGCCCCCTCTCCACGCCGCACTCGGGGCCCTGTGGCCGCGGCACGCTCTTCCCTAGGCCTTCCTGCCGACCCAGGAAGGATGCAGACAGAGCGACACAGCTCTTGGAGGACTGGGGATGCGGGACCCGCGAGGGGGTAACGAGAGGGGGGTTTCCCGTCCCGAGGGCCGGAGCGTGGAGAATGCAAGGGCAGACTTAAGTGTGAGGCCGGAACGACCAAGAGGAAACTGCCAAGGCGGGCGCGTGTGTGTGTACCTGAGTGCAGGGGCATTCATGGTAGACAAGCCCGCCACTCCCGAGCCTAGGGCCTACGAGTCTGGGGAACCGGGACGCATCCCCAACTGGCACTGTCACCGTGCAAAGGTCTGGACCCCAAGGTGCCTGTCCCTGGGGGCGCCATATCCGCGCGGGGCGGCCCCCTGCAGGCCTCTGCGGGGAGTGCCCCGCGGCGCTCGCAGACTCCGGGCCGGCGCCGCCAGCCGCCCCGCTCGGCTAGGCTCAGCTCGACTCCCGGGGCTCGACGGGCGCCTGGGCCTCTCCTGAGTGGTCAGCGAGACCCGCCAATCGGGGCGCTGGGGCCGGCTCTGGGCCGCTGGATATTGGCTCCTTACACTCACCGTGCCTCGCTCCCCCGGTTCGCTGCCCGCGCTGATTGGCTCCAGTACCGGACTCCGAAACCCAATCAGAGGCTCCAGCCGCCGCTGCCGCCGCCACTGCCGCTGCCTCGCAAAATGGCGAACCCGAACAAAGGGGAATCGGGCCTCCCTCCAACCGCCTCCGCGCAGGCGCCTCTGAGACCACGCCCCCTAATCGCCTTTGGGCTCACCCCATTCCCAGTTGAAAGAGCACTGCGCAGGCGTCTCCTGAAGCCACGCCCACTTCCCTGATTAGCTACCACCCGCGACCGAAGGAATACGCAGGCGCCCTCTGGACGTACCCGACGCTTCGACTCAAACACCGCCCTGGACATAGTACTACGCAGGCGCTAACTAGCTCCTTTGCTAACTTCCCACCCCCTTCTCTATGGCCACTGGAGACACACCCTTGGGGCTAAAGCGCAAGCGCAGTTCCTCGCTCGCGTTCGGCTGTCGCCTTACGCATGCCCGGGTGCCGGCGGGAAACTCCACGGAATTTACCGCCGGAAGTTCGGCGTACTTCACCAAAGAGTGCAGGTTCGGCTAGCTAGCTAGATGGGCTCGTTTCCGCGTCTCTCCCAGGTGGTGGGCGGCCATGTTAGGTGCGTGCAATTAAGGGCTGTGGCGGGATTGGCTCCGCGTCTGGGCTCTTCTGCTGCTCCCCACCTACCAGGGCCGGATTTGGAGCCCTGCCCCGCGGGGCGGGACCTTCTAACCGCTGACTCAGGTGAAGGGTAACCTGGTTATGTTGGGATTTTGAGCGAGTCTCCACGCTCCTTCCAATGAGACTCCAGGACAGGCTCTACATCCTCCGTGACTCGCCCTAGGGTAGGAGACAGAATGGGAGGCTCGCTCCCCTCCCCCCCAAAAGAGGGGAATGAACCTTTTTTGATAGGCCGCCTTCCCTCTTCTCGCAGCCTGCAGTACACTCCCCCTGGCCCTTACGCTCCCTAATCCTCAAGTCCCTCCTTTTTTCTTCTAGGCCAAACCCACTGAGTTTAAGGAGACTGTCTTAAAAGCGCCGGCGCGGGCACGGTTAAAGGAGGAACCGTGTCTTGGGGCCGCCTTTTCTTCTCTAGATGCGCGCGGCTCTCCAGGAGAGCGCGAAATGGCGAGCGCGGCACGGCTGCCTCAGAACTGATGCATTCTCCCTTTTTCTTGTCCCAGATGAGTTTTGTATTATCTCCTAAAGGCCAAACGAACTTACATTCAGCGATAAACGCTAGAAGATTAATCAGTGGGTGGTCAGGGCGATCCGAATATAATATATTCAGGCTGCCTAAGCATTTTTACTTCCTTTTCCCTTCTCGTAGCTGAAGAAACATTTAAATTCTGGGGATAGCGACTCAGTATCATGGCCGGCAGCCCTAATGAAGATCCAGAAGGAAGCAGAGTGCGTAAAACTATTAACTTATTGGTGAATTGGAATTCTGAATAATTGAGGTCAAAAGTATAAACACTCTTTAATTAAACCAATAATTGAATTATCTATTTTTTCCTTCTCTAGCCGATTTGCTTCAGAAAAGTTAATACAACTTAGAGACCGTCTGTCACGTTTTCACATTTTGTAATTCGTTTTAGTTAACTCCTTAAATTCTGAGGTTTTGGCTTTAAACCAAAGAGGGAAGGTGGAAGGGTGGGGAACACAGTGAAGGAAAATGAAAGAAATAGTATTTTTCTGTACTAATAAGTTTCTTTCCCTTTGCACATTTTAGATAACTTATGTGAAAGGAGACCTTTTTGCATGCCCCAAAACAGACTCTCTAGCCCACTGTATCAGTGAGGATTGTCGAATGGGCGCTGGGATAGCTGTACTCTTCAAGAAGAAATTTGGAGGGGTGCAGGAACTGTTAAATCAACGTGAGTTTTGAAACAGCTTAACTCATCTGCCCTGGCTAGAGCATCTGTTGACCAGCTGTTATACAAGATAATACATGCAAAGAGGAGTTTCCTAATCACTGAGTACTTTTAACTTGAATTAAGTTTTTCCTCTACAAAAATGGCCTCTAGTTTGGATCCTTATCACACCGAACCTGAGTTGTAAAAGTTTCTAATCTCTTCCTCCTATCATAAAACTTTGATAATACTCTACTTCTCTGAAGTCCTTAACTCTGAATTGCTTAGCCAGGTCAGGTATTAACTTGCCATTCAACAAACTGTTCACTCATATTGTATTTAGGAATTTAGAATCTTCTTTACAGACCCCTTCCATCACTTCCTACCAATGATTTCAAACCAGGAATGTGTATTAGAATCATGTAGAGCTTCTAAAATAGTTGCTCAGACTACAGTCTAGGTTTAATCAGGGTGATTATGATCCCAGCCTTTAAAAAAAGCAATTTCTTTCTGCTTTGTATTGTAGTTATTTGTAAACATGGCACCTTGATTGAAAACTCATAATTAGGAACCATTTTATACCCTATGTTTTTCATAATGCTTAAATATTAGCTCTTTGTATGTAAAAAGATCAATATTAAGTGAACACACATTTGGCAAATAATGCAATATATTCTAAAACATTTCAAGGCAGTCGACATTAAAGATTTTTTAGGTGGACAAGTAAGGGCATATTTGAAAATCAGGATAGGACAAAAGATAATGTGATGAAAACACGAATGAGAAGAACATGATTAAGAAAGCTGGAAGTTAAGGAATATAGTGTTTAGGAAGGCTGGTGGGCAAAGTGTTCATAAGAGACAATAGGTTTCTTCAAAGTTCAAAATTATTTCTAGTTCTGAGGTAAACTCAGATCTAAAGATTTTTTTACATCTAAGAATGGAGATCAGTGTTTTGATTTTCTTTTTTCTTTCTATTAAATAATTCTTAGAAAAGAAATCTGGAGAAGTGGCTGTTCTGAAGAGAGATGGGCGATATGTATATTACTTGGTAAGATGGGGCAAATTCTCTGCATTTTAAGGTTTGATGAATAGATGGGCTTTGCCGAATTTGTGTGGATCATGGTGCTCTAGACAACGATGTCAAAAAGCTTCTGATCTCATGCCAACTCAGATCTAGTGGCAGTGGCTGAAGCTCTGGGTTAGAAGGGAACATGAAGCTGCATCCTAGCTCCATGGGAAAGAATACTGTGACATTAACCACAGGTCTGTATTCTAACACTTGCAAAAATTAGGGATGCCACCCATACTTTTAATTCCTTCCTAGTCGTAGTAAGATAGAAACAATAATAATGTCTCGAGACAGATTGCTCAAATGAGGTTTTCTTTCATTCCTATCAAATACACTCAGCACCTTTCCCACCTGCTGCCTTAATGTGGAGTTCTTCCACTTTCTAAATGATGATTTTTGTCCCCAGAAAGTGTGGCATTGTAGTGATGGTGCTGGGTAACTTATAGCTGATTCACTATAAGATTGATTGGGACAGCACACTGAGTGGGATTACGTCCTAGCCCCTTTGAAATCTGTCTTTAAGACTGATATAGCTTCCAAAATTTGAGACTCTACAAGTTTCACTCTTCTTTTATAGAGAAACAAAAAGCAAGCAAGCAGAGTTTCTAAATAAGTGGACTTAATAGGGAATTTTCAGGTAGTATGTATGAGTTCTTTCTAGTTATAGATACATAGCTTATCTTTTGGAAGTGGCACAAAGATTTTCACCTACTTGCTTAAAAACAATACATAACAGGCACAGCCTGTTAACCTCCTGGGCTTCTTGAGTAAAACAAATATTGTTACATGGCAATGTCTGGGTTTCTCACCCCTTTTTTAGTTGATTTTCCTGAAGGCTTCACATAACTGGAAGGGACACTGACATTTGTCATCTCTGCTCTAGACTTTAAAAATACATTTATTTTAATAGATTGTTGGGAAAATGTGATGGCTTTTTTTGTGGCTATAATTTTGTACTAAAAAAAGTTTGAATTCTTTCTTTGTATTCAGATTACAAAGAAAAGGGCTTCACACAAGCCAACTTATGAAAATTTGCAGAAGAGTTTAGAGGCTATGAAGTCCCATTGTCTGAAGAATGGAGTCACCAACCTCTCCATGCCCAGGCAAGGAAATCCAGAGCCCTAAATGAAAGCTTACTTGATTGATGGGGTTTACTGTCTTACCAAAGACAAATGACTAAAAACTTAATCCAAAATACAGACTTTGAGGTGGACAAATTTCAAAACTTGAAAAAAAATCAGTGAACCAGTTGTCAGACTCTAGGACAAGGCATCCCCATTTCTTAGCCTGGGTTGAATGAATCAGGATAATTAACTTCAAACACACACTTGCCTCAACCTATGTAGTAGAGAAGAGTCATTATTCAGTCACATTTGTTAAATTCCTAGCATCCTCTGCCTGAAGCTTAGCCTCTATTCTTGAAGCAATATAAACTTAAGAACCAAGACCAAGCTATGATTTCCCTCTGGGTCATTTCGGGCTCCCAAACCTATTAATCTTGTGCAAAGAATGTTATAAATCATTACTACCTTTTAAACTGCATGCTTGTTTGTGGTCACTGTGGGCAGTAGCCAGAGGATATGTCCCTAATGCAATATCTTAGACCCTATCTGTTGGGAACTTAATGATGTTGGGGTTCAGTATATCCTTTGCTTCCTTTTAAGGAAATAGGCTTGGAGTCACTTCCCTTCCTGTCAGTCTACTTTTGAGTCAGTGCTGGTCATCCATGCAGGTTTATTCTTAGCTTCAAGTTAACTTATGTGGCCACAGAGTCTCTCATCTTACACTGGTCTTAAATATATTTATGAATTATGCACCAGAAACCTTTTTAATCATAGTTTTTTTCAGGGACTTAATCATCACATTATATGAAATTAGCAATTTAAAGACTCTCCCCCAACCCCCCAGGCATGTTGAGGATCAATAAAGTAACATCTTAGAAGAAAGGTGCTAAGTAGTTGAGTTTTTTGGGCTGACTGAGGTTTCTCACCAGGGTGTTGCAAATATCTGAATTAGCAGTCAGCTTGGTATTTAACATTCTATCTTGACTTCTTTTTTGCAGAGATCCTGTTCTTTGTCTCTCCTTTTTATCTTCCTTAACTTTCCATTATCATACATGTATTTTAAAAATACCAAACTTTTCCCATCTATCCACAACTAAATTTTCATCAGTAGACATGGAAGGATGGTGAATCTCCCATGTCACAGCAGAGTTATATGTTTCTAAATATAGCTTGAAATAATTGACAAGTGGTAACCTTATTAGACAAAAGAGAAGTGATAGCTGTGAGATGTTAGGGCTGTCTAGGAACAGCCTTGGGTGATTCAACAGGAGTTAACTTTCAAACTCTCACCCTGGCTGCCCTTAGGTGTGAAATGAGATATTTATCCTTAGGCGATGAATGTGGCCTAAGGAAGAGGGAAGGAATGATTTCTTAGGTATCTTCATCACAACCAATGGAGATGTTTTGTCTTTTTCAGGATTGGGTGTGGTCTTGATCGTCTGCAATGGGAAAATGTATCTGCAATGATTGAGGAGGTATTTGAGGCAACAGACATCAGAATTACCGTGTATACACTCTGAACAGATGAGCATTTTGGATGTGTCCATGTTTTCCTGTGTCATCCCTACTGGGCCTTAGGACTGGGCAAACTGACCTTAAAATTGTCAAAATAAATTTTATGTGAAGTAGTCAGTGTCATAGGCTAGGCTTGGGATTCTGTCATCCAATGATTGGGCTGGGACTCTGAAGGAGGAATTGCTTGGGAAATGTTGCTGTGATTTTTTTTTCCCCCCAGGAAGGTAGGTAATAGATAGCCTGATACTAGATAGGGAACCAGATTATCCCTGTTTTGCTCCAGGATGTTACCTGATTTGTTTGGCTTGCCACTATGTGGCAGCATTGATTCTACTTCTCTGCTGTTTAAGAGAAATTTCAGGAAGGATAAACGTTTTAATTTTGCATCTTTTATCATTTGTGCATATACTTGGTGTTATCCCTATGTCATGAAATGCATCATAGGAGAGAATTTTGAGGGTGTTTTTGTTTGTTTAAACTACAAAAATTGTTTTTTACATTATTAACAAGGAATTTGTGACAAAAATGGGAAAATAAATATCTTTTTCTTGGGCTCCAGTGGGGTTCTCTGTATATGCCTGCATTGTTCTCGACTTGGATAACAGGATTCACCTGCAACTTAATTTGGAAAACTCAAGAGTGGGGGTCCAGTGGGAAAAGGTGAGAAATAAGAAATGAGAATGGACGGGAGTTGTGGTGACCATGCAGGAAAGGCAGGTTTTTAAAAATCTGCTCGTGTGAACACTTCTGTACACTACGTAGTTTCTGTGACCGAACCTGTCTAAATTCAGTCACGAAAAATGAAATAGTATATGTTAAATGCCTAGCAAAGTGTTTAGTGTGGAGTAATGACTCAGTTCTCAACAAAATTCATATGCATCCTAAAGATTTTTTTAAAAATTCTGTTTGGGTAGTCGTGGGGGTTAGGGAGGATGGCCAGGTTTCTTTGCATTGTTAAGCTCCAGAGGATTCTGAGGTGTAACCAACTGGGATCAAGAACAGTAAATACTAGTTCCCTATTCTTCTTGAGTTAAAGGGTCAGCAATTCGTTTGCTCTAATTTTTGTGGTGGGAGAAGAAAGTTTATTTAGCCAGTGGGGTTAGTATTGGTATATTGGGAAAACTAGTAGCATTTTTCTTTTTTCCCTCCTTAACTGTAGTGTTAGGAGTTAAAATAGATCTATTACTGATTTTCTCCTTAGAGTGAATTCTGGGTCTTCACAGGACTTGCTGCTTTCCCAAGTATAAAAGAACTAGATGTTAGAATGGGCTTGTTGAATTACCAGGAAAAAAACTAGTTAAATGTAATCTTTGTACTTTAGACTTGTGTTCTTATCACATTGCAGCGTGATATGAGGCAGCAGTTTGAAAAGTATTTCACTTCTTTTGTACCTGTGTGGAACATATAGGTTCTCCATGTTGTTGGGATGGAGTAGTGTAGGAACAAGTTCATTATCAAACTTTTAGACTGAAGCTTTTCTTGAAGCTTTGCTTCTGTCCACATGCAGATAGTAAAAAACTGAAGGGAGGAAAATGATGAGAAAGAATGTCTAAATACACAAAACTGAAATACATAAAACTGAAAAGGAGAATGGGGTGATAAGAGGAAAGTTAAAGTATTTTACTAACTGCAAATCGTTAAGACTTGGGTTAAAACATTGGTTTTGTAGGCTTCTACATTGAAAGGGATTAGGGTGAATTTTTTTCATGGAGTATGAACCTTGATTCTTTTAACAGCTTGGTTTTGCTGAGGATTGGATATAAGTGGAATTCTGGGACACAGCAGGGATGCGATAAAGTGCTTCATCATTTGCAGATAGTCTTGGGGTCAAATTCCGATGACTTATCACACTCAGAGCCTGGGGAAAGGAGGTATTGCCTGATAATCAGAATGAACACGTTATTCCTGGAAACCTAGTTAGAGTTTGACAAATAACCAGAAATTCACATGTGAAATTTTACTTTTACATAGGCCTCAATCTTTTCAAGAAATAAGACTTTGACATTATCCTGCCTTCACCATCAAATACCACATATTGACTACTCTTAAATTATGTGTATCTGAACATTGAAATCCTACCTCACCTTCTCTTTAATTAAGAGGCTAATTGTTTATTAATTGGCCTTTGGGACATAGATATCAACAAATTTCTCATGTTTTTTTTATTTCACCCTCTGCTATATTGTCTTCAGAGAAGGGAAAAGGCACTCACAAATAATCTCAGAAGGAAAATATTTTATGAAAATCAAGACCAAGGTGAGAAGTCTATATGGGAGAGTTAGTATCCTGTATTTCCTACACAAGTCCTGGTTTAAGCCTCTCTCCTTTATAATCTCATAGCTTGGGACATTGCTTTTCCTGGGACTTGATTGCTCTCCATTAGCAACTTCTATGAAACATTCAAGTTCCTTAAATCTGGTCACAGAAAAACCATACCACTTCTTTTATTAATGTTGCTGGGTTATTGTTGTTTTAACCAATTCAACATAAAATGCATCTCTGGATACATTTCAAAGATGTGGGCAGATCTTGGGTTTGAGGCTATTTGCCTTAAGTGGCCCATTTGGGGAATAGGACCCTCGCCCCCACAGAAACCTTGTGTCCATAATGATTACTGTTTCTTGCAACTCACTTCTCTCTTTCCAAAGAACAGCTTTAGAGAGAGAGAGAGAGGCACAGCTAAAATGATTTGCAGCATAAGAAGTGTATTTTGAGTCCTCAGAGGGCCTTGTTGCAGTGGGATTGATTGGTGTCGAATGTTGTCCAGCTCCAAGTGGTATTAGGAAGTCAAGTGCGTCCCAGATGGCCATACATGTCACTGCTGTCTTGGTTGCAGCAGGCAGACCTTGGTGAGAGAAAATGGAAAGCATGTTACTGAGAGCTCTGCTGGCCCAAACAATGAAGAGTTTTCTTTTCAAACTATCGTTTCTATGTTCCCTTCCTAACAAGTCCCTGAATTCCTCTTCCACAATCTCCTGTTATTCCTGGTTTAGCCAGGATTGGATTTGTTTCATTCATGTTTTCATGTGGTTCACAGAGAAAGCCCTGGAAGAGATCTGTTTTAACTCTGTTCTCGAGTTGAATATATTATTAAATCCTATTCTGTCTTTTTTTTTTTTTAAGGTGGAATAAGAAATAGGCAAATTAACAGATGCCCATTTTGGGGGAGTATTTTAATTAAGCAGATCTTTTGGGCTTTTAGGTTGCAACTCTTTTGTGCCTTTTTTTTTTAACTTGGCACATTTTAACCTTTTCCTTCAGGAACATGAGCAACTTGAATACAGGGAAGCATGCTAATGGGTCCAGATAGTACAGTTATGTACATTACTGGAGGCTTATAACGAGGAACATATCTAATAATAATTCGACTTAGAAATGGACTTTTCCCTCAAACTGATTTATCTGTTTTACTTATGTTAGATTACCATAACAACCCTCAATTATCCAAAATTAAAAGCTCTTTTTAATCCTCCTTGAAATGCTTAATTTTTATAGCAGATTTAGTTATCTAATTATTTGACTTAATGGGGAAACACTCCCCTCACACACACACACACCCCTGAGGACTTGCTAGTTAGGCAGCTGGAAAGCTGGAAGAAGTGACCAGTGACTCTGAAAGATGTTTAAGAAGAAAGTATACTAGGGTTACATTCTGTTGAATCTATGTAGGGTTTATAATTATAGTGATAGTACTACCCAAATAAAATCAAGGAATTTAAAAGTTAATTTTGTATCTTCAGAGGTCACCCTTAGGTATGGTTATTACCACTCACCACCACTCAGTGTTTTATATGAGCAGAGTACCACATGACATTACCTGACCATAATCTCACCGAATTCAGTGAATGGGTCCTGTTTCTTGTAGGAAATGGCTGAAAATTGTGTCTTTGTTGACTGAGAATTACTCAGCTGGAGAATTATCAGGCACCCTGAGTGCATGTCTAATCTGAAAAACCTGCCAACATCAAGCTCCAGAACTGATATTTTCAAAACACATCTATGAAGTGACATCTTAAGAATATTAAGAGTGAGAGACACCACAAATGAATATCTTCATGGAAGCATGCTGCTTTTGTGTTTTAGTAATATGAGTTGTTTAAGAATTAAAGTTGTGTAAAAGGTGAAGACACTTTCTCTGTTACTGGAAGACTGATCAGTAACTCAGTATTTTAACTTATTTAAAAGGGCTGCCATAGCATTGCTGTGGCAGCAAACTAGACCAGACCAAATTAAAAAAAAAAGATAGTAAAGGATCCTTACCCTCTATCCTGGGAATAATTGGCCTGTAAGAGTCTTAATTTATCCTCAGTAAGAAGCCAAATTGGCCTTAATTTTGTCCTAATTATTTGCTTAAACAGCTAATTTTTACTTCTAGCTCTCATCACATCTTGATATCTGTAGGAAGTTATTTTTGAGCTGCTGCCTAATTTACAAACAGCTTTTTTAACCCTTTAAAACATTCCTGCATGGAAGAACTTGTTCTGTTATCCCCATTCCTGCATTCAGCATTTTTCTATGACTTATGCTGAGGTCTTCTAAGCATAAGAAAAATCTTGCATTATGCATTCATATAGTAATTACTGGTCTCCCTCAAAGCAGAACTATTTTGAAAACATGAAAGTTTCTCTGGCCAACAAAAGTTGAATACAAACCCACTTGGGGAATTTCAGAAGTACCAAAAAATAAAAAATAAAAAAATTGCCCCTGATGGAATGAAACACCTGCTTTAGAGAAAGATGGAATGGTAGGATTGCAAATGGGAATGAGAGCGGGGCATCTACAAGGTGTCCAGAATTAGTAATTCTGGACATGTACATGGGGGCATGATTAGGGGATTGAAATTTTCTAGGCTGTTGTTCAGTGGCAAACCCTTGTACCTTCTAAATCTTAATATAGAGTCATTCTGTCTCATTAAATCTTTCAGATTCCTGTCAACCTTAAGTATTCCATGTTATGGGGGAAGTTAGTTTCATATAAAAGGGTAGGTGGGAAAAGGATTTAAGGAGAGGAATTTAGAGGGAAAAAAAGGAGACGAGATCTAAAATGTTTTTACAACCAACCAAAAGCAGGGAAATGAAATTCTTCTAAGGAAAAATCAAACATACTGCTCTATCCACCTGACCTCAAGCCGCCTATCCAAGTTGACAGTTAATAGAGTGTTAGTGCTGTAACTCACGTGAGGCTGAGCCTAGTGGCCTACTTCAGGATGTCTGCCAACTTCTCCTCATAATACAGGAAGTTCTCCTGAATGTCCTCCCAGGGCTCAAAGGCCTTGGGTTCGCCCTCTTCTTGCTCCACAAAATTCTTCCAGATGTACTCGAAGTCCTGGGACTTCATGATGCGCAGTCTGCAGCCAGCCTCTTTCAGCTTCCTCAGAGCAGCCTGGATCTCGGGCTCTTCCCACATGAAGAGGCGCCCCACCAGAATGAGCAGGCGCAGGTTCTTGGTCTTGCCAAGGGTTTTGATGATGCGGTCAGCGCAAGCCACACATGGGCTAGAGGACACATACCAGGTGACATTGTACCGCAGTGCTGGGTCAAAGGTTGGCACAATGGTGTTGAAGAAGGCTTCCTCTGCGTGGGCAGTAGCATGCTCATCCTCCAGGTATCCCCGGGATGCCTGCACTTGGCCTCCCTTGTCCTGCACTTCTATCACATAGCAGAGGAAGGTCTTGTTTCGCCCAGAACTGTACTCCACATTCCGGAACTGAAACTTAAAGTAGTTGACAGGCAGCCGCTCCCTGTGGGTCAAGGAGACAAGGGGACAGGGAAGAAGAGAGAAGAGTAAGTTCTTGTTTTTAGGACCAGCCTGGAGTAGGTAGCTCTCCAAGAGCTCCTCAGACACATTCGCTCTTACTTTTAGAACAGGCCTTGCCTAGATGACAAAAAAGCAAGAAAGAATCCAGAAGGGTTTATCTGGAGGAGAGGAATTTGGAGTGAGGTGCATTCTGGTCACCCCATTAGGAAGGCTCTCTAAACACTCCATCACTCCCAACACATAACACACATCTACAGATCTAAATCAGTGACTTAAACCTGGCTCTACATTAGAATCACCTAGAGGACTCTACAAACGTTAATGCCTGGTGCCCCATACCAAACCAATTTAAATCACAACATCTAGAAGGGGTGCCCAGGCACCAGCATTTTAAAAGGCTCTGCAGATAATCCTAATAATTGGCCAGGTTTGAAAAGCAGTGTTCAAACAGTAATTTTGATGAGTAGCAAGCATGTAAAATCTCTCATGATGGAGTGAGACAAAGATTTTGCAGAACATTTCATGCTTTCATTCCTGCTCTTTGTCACTCATGTATATTGTATCCTAAGATGGAATGTACCTACAACTTGCAGTGCCATACTCTCTAAGCGACTTTCTTAAGCCTATCTTTTTCCCTCAGGTGAAAGAAGGGTTGTCACATAAGTGTCTAACAATTTTTATCTTTGAGGCCATATTACTTAAGGGTATCTTGATATGATTTAGCTTGTATATAGTATTGAGTCATTTCAAAATCATGAAAGATTTGGCCTCTGCCCTCCAGATGCTTATAATCTAGCAGTTAGATTCCAGCTGGATAGAGAAGTAAATAAGATAGCCAAGAACAATAGAAAACTGCTAAAAAGGAGTAGATAGAGTGAAAGATATAGGATAAAGGCTCTTGAAAGTTTAGTCATAACTCAGGAGGCTACAGAGAATCCTCACAGGTTTTTGAGTAAAGAAAGGCATAATAAAAGTTGTGTCCACGGAAGAGGACTGTGCTGGCTTTAGGCAGAGAGCATGAAGCTGGGTAAAGCCTGAAATAAAGATAGCCCATTTGGTGTCTTAGGAAACCAGACATGGTGATGAATATGGCCAGTGGCTTCCAAGGAGAGATGGATGACTAGGAAATGAAAGCAGCAGAAAAAGGCCGGTTTTTCTTTAGAAAAGTTTACTAGTGAGAAGGAGATTAAGAAAAAAAATGAAAAGGGCTGGAGAGGGCATAAGAGTTGAAGATTGTTTTGATCTTTATGTGTATGTGTGTGTTTTTCTAAAATAGGGAAGATGTGTGCAGGTTTGAAGGCCAAGGAGAATGAGTAGGATTTAATAGGAGAGATTGAAAATGCCAGAAGAAGAGCAGGGGATAAGTATCTGCTGGACAAGTTGAACATTTTCTTTTTTCAAAATATAATCTCTGGCTGCCCCAGAAGATACCCTGTGGCAACCATTAACTCTGCTGTTGCTTCTTTCTCCAACTTCTGTTTTCTCAGGGAGCTCACCCAACTTCCCTGGGCTGCAGGGGAATCCCTGATGTCCCAGGGCCTTGGCTTCTTAGGGATAAGCAGCAGGTGCCAAAGAGCTGAGTAAACTTGAGCTATTTTCCTGTGGTGCTCCCTTCCCCGCATCACCCATTTTTCTCCATCCAAGTTTCCATGTCACTTGCTGTCAAATTAAATATCAACTGTGGAGATGGATGTGTTTGAGAACCTGGCCCCAGAGATTCCTTTGCGTACTATACTTAGCTCTCTAAGCCCCCTCTGTCCCTGGTTAGATGTGTTTATTATTTACTTAACATTTTGAGAGAATGGATGGCCTAATAATTCCCCTCTCCTTTCAGTCCCTGCTAGGATTAGCTCTCCCTAATTAAACTCACCCCACCAGACTACTTCTGAACTCTATAGGTTGCTACATGAATACTTCTCTTCCTGGAGTGGCTTTTTCCTCCCGAGAAGCAGTCTACCTTTCTTGCCCAAACCCTTTTTTTGCTCTTCAAGGCCTTTTGCCAGACCATTCCCACTCCCATCCCAAGTCTAATCCAGAGCCACCTGTATTATGGATTCTCAGGTGAAATCTTTGGAATTATAGTATGTCCTTACTTAACTCTGTCAATAATAAGTTCTGCAACTTTAAGGGAAAAAACATAAGGAAAGCGATTTTACCATAGTCTAATGGATATAAATAAGACTTAAGTTCCTACAAGATCTCACCAATGTTATAATGAAATGACGTTGAAAGAAATGATGTTAGTGGAGGACCTGCTGTATTCATGAGTGTATGGTGGGCTTGGGGGCTTCAACAATAGCGGCCTCCTATGTGGTCCCTCAGGTTTTTTTCTGGAACCCCTAAATGTATTGCTTCAACTTTCCCAAGTATATCCCAGCCAAGAGTGTAAATTTGGCCCATCATGCAAATGCAAGCTGGCTGGATGGTCTGAGATTGTTGATTTCCTCAGCCCCTCTTAAGCTCTGATGTTTTTTCCCTCCTCTTCTTTCCTGGGCAAGGGTAGAAGACCCAGAGAAACATGAAACCAAAGAGAGAGGAAGAAAGTTCACCTCTCTATAAATATCTTTACCAACCATTCTGGCTAGCAGCCTTATGGTCTACCCTGTTCCTCAGTAAGGACAATAGAATAAGACAGAATAGGAGCCTCAGGAAGGAAAGTGATTTCAAGGGACAAAGGAAAGTCAGGGAAGTCTTGGCTCCCAGTCTTTCCTTTAGGCTTCCTGAGAGACTGAATTTGCTTGGCTTCTTTTTGGTCTTCTGGGAGGAGCATAAAGATCAAATGAGGTTTTTTTTTTTTTAAGGACTCCTACCAGAGAAATTAGGAGAACAGTAGGAGTCTGAAACCTTTACAGAGCTAAGACAACATGGTCATCTAGGGTGATATTATCAAATCACAAAATCAGTCAATACTATTATGCCTACTAGAAGGAAAGAAATAGTGACATTAACTTCTTAGATAATAAACATCTTTTTTTCTTTCTTTTTTTCCTGGTAGCAAGTAAATATGGTATGCCTGAGGACTATATTAATTTAAACTCTTAACCCTTGCAGGTATTTTACTGAGAAAGTGGGATGTGTGCTTGTATACTGAGTGGTGGTCAGGAGAGAGATTCTGATGGTAGAGTCCTCATACTTTCAGCAAACAAGGCTATTTACACTTCATCTGCTAGACCCAGTCAATTGGGCATTGCAATTCTCTAGGCAGAAAACTGAGATTCCTAATACCTAAAAAAAATTGGGAATATGGTCCGCTTACTAGAGGGAAAAGGGATGTGAGTAAATGTGTATGTGTACATATATGTATGTTTTTTTCTCACATTTACATTGAAAAACATTTGCATTTCCTAAACATAAATCTATACAGTGAAAAGAAGCAACCTGGAGGGCAGTAAAAGCTGCTCTGAGATTAAACATTTGCTCCAAGATAATCCACGGAGTAGAAAACTCACAGGTAATTGAGTGTTGACTTATTTTAGTTTTCCTCGCTAGACCTTTCATGACATGCTCGAAAGAGGAAAAATTGCCTGTGTCAGGTTCCTTTTCCCTCTTTCAGACCACTTTCAAAGGTGATGCTCAGGAGTGGGCCTAGTCAGAAGGAGGGGTGTAGAGAAGCAGAGAGTTCTAACAGACTGACTTCCTAGGGCTTAGAAGGGGTTTGATGGGCTGTTTACTCCAGATTTGCAGTTCTGGATAGGATTCTGCCCAAGGCAGGCCTGGAGCCTGCCCCTTTTCCCTGGAAGGCACTATCTTTACACTGAGCTTTGACCCTCCACCAGCTCTCAGTGGAGTTCAGGGTGGTCAGAGTCAGCGGCTGCCTTCTATCTTTATGGAACAAACCTTCCCAGCATGCTCCAGAGTCCAGGGTAAGCAGGGAGGAGCTCGTAGCATTAACAGTGGTGTTGAAGGTCCCTCATTCCTTGCCTGTCCCTTTCCCTCTGAACCTTACCTTGTCTGTCTGTGTTCTTCACATGGTCAGAATAAACTACTGGAAGATAAAGAAGTGGTTGGAAGGAGAATCACTGCCTGTGCCATTTATCTCTGTTCCATGATAACTCCTTTGAGAGCAGGATCAGCTTTATGCAAAATTATGTACAATATAACTCAAAACAAACACACAGGTGCTGCCAGGCAGAGCCATGGTTTCTCATCACTGGGATGGAGATATGAGGAGACAACCAATTCTGCTACCTCAGAACTTCCCTAAAGCATACCGAGTCCAGAGACAGCCATGAACCAGTGAAATTCTCTTCTAAGCTTTGCGCTGCTGGTTCCTCACATGTCCTGAAATTTTCTCCTTAAGTTCTCCCCACAATTAATACCCTATCTCAATGCCTGGCAGAGAGCCCAACACAAAATAGTTCACTAGTTCATTCATTTATTAAAAACAAATATTTATTGAGTACTTGTTAGGGGGTTGGCACTATTCTTGGTGCTGGGGTAAAGCAGTTAAAAGACAAAGTCCCTGTCCACATGGAAGTTAAACACTAGTAGAAATGGGCAGTAAATGATTCCTATTTTGTAAATATTTGTTGACCATAAAAAGACTCCCCTTTATGGCATTTTTTAGACACAGTGTGACTATTTGGAGTCTTACAGTCCTGGGGTTCATGCCCTATTCCACCCACCAGCTTTGGGCAAGTTACACATCCCTCTAAGACTTATTTTCTTCATCAAAAAGGTCGAGTAATCGAACCCTTCAGATTGTGAACAACTGTCAACACTCAAGAAATTAAACCTAGTATTAATAAGTGGTGCCTTCTCTGGGCCTCAGATCTTTTCTCTTAGAGTTCTATCTTAAGCACAACCAAATCTTGTCCCTTCTCTACTCTTCCTTTCATTTTCAGAGGGTCCTCTCTTACAGTGGTGTGCTAGCTTAGCACCCAGCAAACTGTAAGAAAGGAAACAAAGCCCCGACTTCTAACATTTGCTGATTTCTGTAAACACACTCATTATGGAGATTTCAAGAAACCAACGTGAAGTAATTGAACATAGAGTTGGGAAGAGATGCACATAATCAACTTTCAGCCAATGCGAGCTGGCTTGGCTGCAGAGGCATACCACTGCAGGTTTAGACCTTTCTCTAGCACTTTCTACCACATTATTTTGTTAACGTTGTTATGTCAGTTCTCTATAATGAGTGTCCTATTTCAAACTAGAATCATGACAAGCAGGGCATCTCTCTCTCTCTTTGTTCCTACCCAATACTGCCTTCTCACCTTAGATTGTTTCCTGAAAAGCCTCCTTCTCTTCTGCTAGTTTGTGGCCCAAATATCAGGAGCACAGACTCATCTCTTGTGAGAGTCCAGGCTAAGAGAGGACCTGCTTGGGACCCCTTTGACTCCAGGGCATCTGGAGAGGGAAAGAGGGGCAAACTGTTTTCTCATCCTGTCCCTGCACAGACACAGCCGCACCTCTGGGCTATTTTAAACCATCTGTTTACCCAGAGAGGCCCAGGAGACAGATTTCCACAGCTGTTACTTGTGCCTGGGAAACACTCAGGGCTCCACCTCCCTCCTTAGCTATGCTCAGAGGGCCTAGACAGAAGCTGCCCGGCTGTGCGTCTTTTTCTGAGCTGTGGGTCAGAGAAGTCTCACTACCTTGCAGATAGAAATAAGTGGAGCTGTCTAGGAAATCTGGGACCCAGAATGAATAAGAGAACAGTGGGAAGGACACTTGGCTATAGTCAGAAGTCCTGCCACTTACTGATTCAGAGGTCTTGGACAAGTTACTCAATCTCCCTGACAGTTTCTCCATCTGAGAGTGGCAACAATATATCTCCCTCTCCTAGCACCATGCTGAGGGTTGAATGAGCTCATGAATGTGAAAGTATGTTGTGATTATAAAGCCTCAGACCTATCTAGGTTACATTAGGGGATTTAACCCTTTAGGATCCCAAAGCCAGTTCAACTCAGCAATCCTAGTCTAATTCTGTTCTGGACCTACCTGGCCCCTGTGCTGGGGAGATCGCAACACTGCAGAGTGGGCATACACATGCATCTGTGTGACCAGGGCAACATGGCCCAGCATGCTGAGGTGTTAGAAACAGGATCTCCTTTCATAGACAGCAAATGGAATCAAGGACTCTCCCTCCTGGTGGCCTAGGCTCTCCTTATGTCTATATTAACCTGTGTCAGTTGATTTTTTCAACCCTGTGCTGAGGGTGGCAGTTGATTGGACATGGGTGAATGCAAGTTTAGGGGCTCTACCCCAAACTCTTGCCTCAGGTTTTAGGATGCATTTTTTTCCCTTGAGTTCTCTTAGACATCAGAAAATATCTGAAATGGAAGGGAATTTAGGAATCAACTGGTGTAACTTCTTCATGTTACAAATGAAAAGCTGAGTCCGGGACTGGAATCTTACTTGCCAATCTAAAGGAGCAGGTCCAAATTGCCACCCAGGGCTTCTTCTCCCCTTGAAGGCATCACGTCTTCATTCTTCCTGAAAATGCTCTTAGTGTGGCACCCCTACTCTACCTGTGGGCTTTGCTGGAGACTCCCTGGAAGGAAACCTTGGGGTTCAGGAAGAAATGTGGCCCCATGTATCCCCTTCTTATTCTTTGCTTAGGAATTTAGCAGGGTCTTCTACTAAAGGGACACAGAGGAAAGAGGAGGAAGACTACTTGGTGTTATTCCTGGAGATGGCATGATCTGGACAACAAAGGGACCCTGTAGCAGGGGGCTTTGAGACCCTTTGTTCTGGGTCCTGGTTGCTCCAGGCTGTGGCTGAGGGGGTTAGAACTCCTCCGTCCAGAAGCTCTGGGTCCTGGCCTGTGATACCTGGGCTGTAACTTCTTTCTCTCCCCAGGGGTAGATGTGGACAGCCCTGGGAAACTCAGAACAGACTGAACAAAGAAAAAAAATGCTTCTTAGGCTTAGGAAAGAATGGGTCTGTCTTCCTTGTCTTAGGATCTTCTACTCCAAAGGGTAGCACTAAAGAAAGAGCAAGAGACATATAGATAGAGGAAAGGCCCATTCAGAAGCAGAGAGAGAGTGGAGGGAGGAGGTCCTTTGGGGCCATATTTAAATGTGCCAGTGTCCTTACCAAATCCCCGGGACTAAAGAGAGACAAGTGATGTCCCAGGACCAGAGAAGCAGGTGATATCCCCAGACCAGGAGGCCGTGGGGGTGGTTTCATTCTCCAGGGCCTTCTTCTAAGAAACTCCTCCTACCTCCCCTGCTTAGAGGGTCCATGGTGTTACCCCGAGAAGACAAGACAGGTTCACTGCTGTGTCCCCTCAAGCCCCTACAATGCACACCTGTGCACTCTCCCAGTTTGGTCCAGACCACTACTATTACCATGCTAAATTCCCTAAGCCTGTCCCCAGCCCATGATCTTCTAGGGAGGAGGACCCTAGGCCACACCAGCTCTCACCCTGTGACGATCTCAAAGGGCGGCAGCTCAATCAGCTCCTTCAGTTTCTCAGGGTTCTCCAGGTCCTCCAGATCCTCTCCATTCTGAGAGGCAGGCGCAGAAGCCTCAGCGGCCTCTTCTTTCTGGGCCATGGATGAGCTGTGGCTGCGGAGTCACTGAGAGAGAGGAGAGACAGCAGTCTGGGCCAGGGGTTGGCAGTAGAGTCCCAAGCAGCTGTCAGCAGCTAAATCTGCTGGGAGATGACAGACAGAGGACTAGGCAGGCCAGCCTGAGTGTGCTTACCCACGCTCCACAGGCTTTATAACCAGAGGCCTCCTGCCCCTCCCCCAGGTCCTTTCCTTCTATCTTTTTTTAATTGAGTGACAGCGGGTGCCCGGATTGGGGGGGGGGGGGCGGGGAGTGGAAAATTTGGCCATTACTATCCCCTATTTATCAGTAGGCAAAAACAGGAAGCTGGCAGGTGGGGATGGCTTGACCTACTCTTCCTTACCACACCAGTCCACATGTAAATTTATATTCTCTCCTCCTCCTCCTTCAGCTTATATCTTTCCCTTTGTTTCCTATCCAACTTTTTTAGCTTTGCTAGGGAGATTGTGGGGAGATTGTGGAAGGGGCCCAGGGCAGGCATCCTAAAATTTGGTAAGGAAGATCTCTCAGAGGTTTAAGCAGGGTGAGGGTTGGGTTGAGGTGGTTACAAAGGCCAGTTGATTGGGGAAACAGGTTCAGGGTAAGATAAGAACTGCCAATTTGGAAAGGAACTGTGAATTGTTAAAAGGAGAAGATACTGATTTGCCTGTTATTGATGCAAAATGCAAAATCAAATCTACTGGGAAACTTCAGTAGTAATAATATTGCCATTTACTAAGCTCAGAGTTTTTGAAATTGGCCAGGCAGTGAGTTTAGTGGTTTGCATGTGAAATTGGACTTAATACTCTTAACAGTTTGGGAGGCAATGTGCATTATCCCCATGTTACACATGAGAAAACCAAGACTCAGAAGGGTTAAGGGCCTTGCTTAAGCTCATAAACCCAGAAGTGGCAGAGAAAAGGTTACAACTCAGTTTTTTGTTTTTGTTTTTGTTTTTTTTACTCCACAGGCCATTCAACCACCATGTTTGTCCTTTGTTCATTTAACAAATATTTATAGAGTATCCACTATATACTAGGTGCTGTTGCAGGTACTGGGGATATGGCAAAGAACAAAACAAATGAAAACCCCTGCCCTCATGGAGATTGAGGGGATTCAGTAACAACAGGATAAGTAATATATGTGATCTATTTGGTGGTGCTAACTGCTAAAGAGAAAGTCAGGGAAGGGGGATAGAGTGATGGGAGGGGTGTTCCATTTTTTTAGGGTGACCAGGGAAGGATTTGAAAAGGAGACAATTGAAAAAAAGAACTGAAAAGGTGAGGGAAACAATCATATGGATATCTAAGGGGGAAGTGTGCCAAGGAGGGGAAGAGCAGGTGCAAAGGCCCTGAAGTAGAATAAAAAAGAACACCTATGTATCTGGAGAGTCCTAAGAGGTGAGGCTAGGGAGAAAAATGGCTAAATAGGCAGGAGGGCCTTATGGACTTGTTATAGGGATCTCTAATTTAGATGGGAAGCTACTGTCTTTGAATAGATGAGACACATGGTCTGACTGATGTGTTTACAGGATTGCCCTCACTGCTTGTTTGAGAATGGACCAAAGATGGGAAAGAGCAGCAGCAGAGGAAACAAGCTAATTGAAACTGAGAGATGACTGGAGCCCCTAGGAAAATCCCTGAGTTGGAATAGCATTGAAAAGTAGTTGGGATGGTTTTTGCAGGTCACATGACAAATGCTTAGCAGGGGCCACAGGTTTTCATGTTTGGGGCAGTGCAAACACTCTAGGACATTCCTAGGGGAATGAAGGGATAGGGTCATGATCACCCAGAGTTTGAAAATGAGGAACATAAGAACATTGGGGAATTGGTCTTAATATAGCTCCCAGTGGGTTTGGGTGGTGGAGAGGAGAAGGTAGGGATTCTTTACATGGTCTGACTAGAGAACAGGAGTCAAGATGGTTTGTAGGGTATGGGACTCTCTCCTCCAGAGAATTCTGAGTGGCACAGTGCCCTAAGATGTCCATGCATTTTGGTTTGGCTAGGACAGTCATAATTTATACCTGTTGTCCAGGAATGATTACTACTAGTGCCCCTTTCACCCGCAAAGTGCTCCAGCATAGACAATAAACTATATGGTCACCCTTCCTATTGGGTTTATTACTAAAAGCATTCTTATCCAGAGATTTTTTTGCAGGCATTTTTCCAGGGGCGTAAAGCACATATTATTATTATTATTATCACCACACAAACACACATTTAAATGCAAAGAGTTGACTTCATTCTTTTATTTGATCTACATTTATCAAGGGCTCCTGTGTACCAGGCACTATAGTAAATACCGAGATTAGGAAGATGAAGAAGGCACTGCCTCACAAGGAGCTCCCAGTCTTTGTAATATTTGGAACACCATCAAGCAATCCAACGTGCATTATGCATTTAGTGCTCACACCAATCTCACATGGGCATGTATCATCGGCCTCATTTTGCAAGTTAGTGACCTGCAGCTTAGAAATGTGAAGGGATTTGTAAAAGATTATGTGGGGGGTGAAATCCAGGTCTTCTGAAGCCTAAGTTTTTATTTCCATGGCTGCACCCAGCATTTTTCTGATGAATATACCACTAAATCATTATCAATGTGCATCTTTCTCCCATTTCTGAGTCAAAGCTACCATGATGTACTTGGGTCAAAAGAGGAAAGCAAGGAGGAGAGATCCTTTCAGTCCACTGTTTTCTTGGGGAAAAACTTCCTCCCTGTGGACAGGTTCTTATGCTTGGTTGTCATGTATAACCCTGGATTGGAAAGAAAGAAAAAAGTCCATTTTCTATTCCTATTTCAGCCCTTGAGTCACTGTGTGATTTTGGCCAAATCACTTAGCATCTCTGGGCCTTAGTGCTTTCACCTATGACACAGGTGAGCTTTGCTCTCTATTCCAGGATGGTCAAAGGGATGAAAATAAAGAAGCAAGTCTGGCTTTCCAGGACCTGCATGGTGGAGATGAACAGTGAGACGAAAACTATCTGTCTCTGAGTGATGTTGGGAGATAGTGCAGAGGAAGTCTCAGGCTGGTTCTCTCTGAAAAGAAGACCCCTCACTCCTGCCACACCCATATACAGTTTTTCCTTTGACATGAGTTAGTGCCCCAGACCCTCCCTTGAACTGATGACTGACAGCTTCCTTTTTCCACTGTTCCTTTCCAGTGCCCCCCCCCAACCCCCACCCCAACCCTCTGACAGCTCTGGCTATTTATGGCACCTCCTGGGGGCCTGAATTCCTTACTGGGCCCTGGCTTTTCTTTCCAAGTCAGACTAGTTTCCCCTGCCAGCCTCAGAGTACAACCTAATCTGGGGGATCAGGTGCCAGGAGCCTGACTCCTCCTCCTTCAGCTGCCACTATATTCTTTTTAGGGCAGGCATTCCCTATCCACCATGTTAGCATTACTGGGTAAGTTTCTATCAATATACCCTCTCCTGCAAAGGAGGAAAGTGGGAAATAAGGTACCTAGTTTAACATATAAGGAGTCAGTGGGATGCTGGGATTTGAAGCCAGGTCTTTCAACCTCCAGGTGCCATGCTTTTCCCACTGTGTTTTGCTGTCTGAAATTCATTAACAGTGAGAGCTGATACTAGCACAGCCCTTACTGGGGGCCTGACACTGGCCTAAGGAGGTCACATAAATTAACTCATTTGGTCATCACAGTCGTGTTAGGGTAGGTAGTGGTATTAACCTTATTGTTTTGGTGAGGACATTGAGACCAGAGAAGTTAAGTGACTTGCTCATGATCACATAGCTAGTGAGAGCTATGTGCCTCCAGAGTCATGCTCTTAACCCCTTCACCATTCAGTCCCTACTGCTACCCCGACTAGTGAGGTTGGGGTTGAGGGAGGAGGGGCAAGAAGGCGACTGGAGAAGAAAAAGTTCTTGCAGGGAGATTAGGCTCTAGAAGCAATTGGTATAAGAGGGAGGGTGTTTATGTGTGTAGCGGGTATCGGCTGGTGAGTGGGTTTGGAAACCAAAAAGGGAGTTCTCCCAATCTGTCCCTTTAGGCCCCAGCCCCCTCTGTCCAGGTGGCAGTGGCTGGAAGGAGTTGGGTTAGGCCCTGGAGAAGCCACAGCCTGCCTCTCCCTGTCCCATTTCCCATGGTCATTTCAGGAAATATTTGGAGGTACTAGGAGGTTGCAGAGGGGGAGGGGATAGGGCAAGGCACAGCTATTCCTTGGGGCTGAATGCTGAGCTGACCTCACTGGGAAGGGAGGAGAGAGGCCAGGAGGGGGGTGGTGGAAAATAGTAGCTGCACCAGGGGAAGGTTTAAATTCTCACCCTGTGAAAGAAGACACCTCAGGAGCACATTGATGGAGCGGGTGCTTTATGTGCAGGGACAGCTGGGATCCCAACAGCACGTTGCCCCAGAGACCCAGCTCGGGTATGCCTGCCCCTTGGTCACTACTGATACGAGGTACACAAACAACAGGCTGGACACCCCTTGGCAGGCAGGAGCCTGACCCTCCAGCAACCGCTCTGTTGACATAAACAGGGGTGTCCAGAGCTTTGGCAGGATATGGGGAGGGGGCCAAGGGTCTCCCAGAGTTTAAGGCTGAGATCAGACAAGGCACTGGAATCACAGGGAGACCAGGGTTTATAATCTCCTGTGCAGGACACAATGCTTGGCTTGCCATGCAGGACATGCTGCCCTGAGCCAAATGGTGACACCCAGGACTTTAGTCCTGGTCACAGAGGTCCTCCATTCTAGCGGCCACTCCCAGCATAGCCTGGCTCCCTGGCATGGAGTCTTAGAGAAAAGAGATTTGATAAGAATCATGTATTTTATGGTGACTAATAGCGTTCCTCTTTGAAGGGGTGTTTGCAGGGCCAAATAACCTGTTTGGAGAAAGTGAGAAACTTAACTTTTCAGAGGAAAATGTTAGCCATTAGAATGTTTAGTCCTTAAAAATGTGCAGTAGGTGCAGGTGGAGGAGAGAGGGGCTTTTCTGGTGCTCCCCTGAGCAAATAATTTCTGGGGTTGCTAGGGATCTCAGAATATAGGGACAGTTGAGGCTGAATAGACACAACTGAGGCTCCTGGAGTGACAGAGAGGGCTTCTCATAGCTTGCACACTAGAAGAGGGGCCTAAGTGTGCGAAGGTTCCTTGAAAGCCAGGGAGGTTGGAAAGGGGCCTCTCTGGACTCTGCTTGAGGATATAAGAGGGAGTCCAGATCCAAGGGGGGCCCGACCACAGTCAGCCTTTGTTTGGATGGGTAACTTGTTAGCCACTAATGAGGATCAATAATAAATCCTTAAAACAATAGGATTCTATGCTTGTTTCCTGGAACTATGAGAAAGGAGAATTCTAGGAAGACTCTGAAACTGGGCTTGGGGTACAGGAGAATCTTAGGAGATAGAATGGTGGTGGACACCACAAAGGAAGACAGACTTTGGAGCCCTGATCCAGGCAGGCCTGATGGCACTCAGGGAGGCCATACATTCCACTACAGCATCACCTCTACCTGCCCATAGACAGGAGGGGCCAGAGATGCACAGAGAAAACACTTCTTGCATTCTGCACCACTTTTGGTCCTGCTGAACAACCTTTGTCCACTGGACCTATGCCTACCTGTCTGCCCTCCTCACCTTGCCCTTGGGCATCTCCATTTTGCATACATTGGCAATAGGAGGAAGAATGAAGGACTCCGGGAGGAAAGGAGGAACTAGGATACAGTAGAATGAGTCATACTGCCCCTGGGGCTGCTATTTTACCTCCTGCTGCTCCCAGTCTCGCCAGACATTGGGTGGGAGAGCAGCACAACCAGAGAAGAGCTGTCTTTCCCACTACCCACCAAGTGAATCATCTTCAGACACAATGTGCGCACTCAGAAGCAAATGGAAAAACACTGCCCAAAGACAGAGAAGCACACACACATGATTTGAACAGTGGAATCTTGGAACACATCTGGCAAAGGCAGAAGGCAGCTTTGACTCTATTTAGGCACAACTCTAGGTAGCAAGAGAAGAGGGGCTGAAGGCAGCATGTACTCTAGGCCAGGTTCAGAACTTGGAGGTGGGCTAGAGGAAGAGGCCCAGGAAGGCTAGAAGACTGGGGAATTTGAGGCTTCCACCCAGAAACCAAGGAGCTGATGTAGAGGGGAAATTTTAAGCACAATTTTGGGGTCAGAGGATGAGAGTGAGGTTGGGATCCTACCATTTCCAGGGGTTTCTGCACAAAGCCAGGAACCCCTTTAGTTTGGCTCATGCCATATCAGGCGTCCATGCTATTCCAGAGCTTGGGACACTGCCCAAATCAAACTTCCTTCTAGGGGCATGTAGAAGGATCTGAACCCCTGGGTTTGTGGCATGCGCTCACCCTGAAGAAGTCAAAGTCATGCCATTGGCATGGTGCATCTTCTTGGAGGGTCAGTTTAACTTTTAAAATTAGTAATATGAATAAAATTTGTAGCGAATATTTATAATGCCAATATGAGATGATGATGATAATGATAATGACAAATACTTCTAGGGTATTCACTTGTCTAAGGTCATACAGCAATAGTGGAGTCAAGATAAGAACTCATGCAGTGTGGCTCCTAAGCCCATCCTCAATCAGTATTTATAGGTTATATTTATAATTTAAAAGTTACATGTATAAATGTATAAGTTACATGTATAACTTCAACTAAAACAGCTCTTAAAAATCGAGTTGAAGACAAAATCCACATGAACGTGTAAAGTAAAGAGCCAATCATTTTGTGTGTTTGGCACTGGTCAGGCCAAACAGAACTAAGTCCACAGAACTAAGGGGCAGGTTTCTCATTCTTCTGGCTCTTAGGAAGTTTGGGAGGTACTGCGGGGGCCTGGAAGTAGGGCAGGTCTCTAGCTGTAGCATGAATCAGAATCACTCGTGCGTTTTAAACAGGTGGTCTCCTGGATTCCATTCCTAGAACAGCTAACATTTATTAAGAACTTCCTCTGTGCCAGATACCTTTTTACTCATTATCTCATTTATTCTCCCCCAACTAGTCTATGAGGCCCTCATTTTACAGATGAAAAAAACAAAGCACAGACAGTAAATTATACCAGATTACCAGTTAATAAATAACAGAGCCAGTATCCAAGACCAGGTCTGTCTGTCTCCAGGGCCAGAACTGCAAACCATTCCATCCTATCGCCCTCATTTCCCCAGATGATCTGATTCACTAGGTCTGGAGTCCAAGCCTTCAACAAGTGCCCCAGGAGGTGACTGGGCCACACTGAGAAGCAACGCCCTGTGGCAGCTGTTTTCAATCTGGCAGCACATTAGAACCACCTGAGAAGTTTCTAAGAAGCTTTTTTAATTGTTCGAGTGAAGTGTTGGTGGGTGCGGGTCAGTGTTATCTTTTAATGGGACAATGTGTTCATTCTGTCTGTCTGTCTATCTATCTATCTATCTATCTATCTATCTATCTATCTATCTATCTATCTAATCACCTATCTATCATCCATCTATCTGCAAAAATGTACGAACACCTGCTCTGTGCCCTGTGCTGCACTGACACAAAGGTGAATGGGATACTGTGTGTGTTCTCCAGGAGTGCAGGTGACCAACCTGCTGGTTGAGCATGCCTTTAGTGTGGAGGTGGGGAAAGTGCAGATTCCTTCTCACATGTTCTCCATTGGTGAGCTCCAGAAAGAGCCAGTTTTCTTCTCCAATGATGATGTCCTTCTGGCTTCTCCCCCTGTATGGTCCTTGGCCCCCACCTGAGAGGACACAGTTGGTTCCGGCCCCAGAACTCAGCTCACAGAACCACAGGTTTTCAAAGTGAAAAGGGCCCCAAGAGACCCTCTAAGCTTGGAGCTCTCAAAATGTAGGCAGCAGATGACAAAAGTGTTGGGAGCTTGTTAAATCTAAAGATGCCTGGAGTCCACCCCAAAATTCTGACTCGTAGTTCTTGGTGGGGTCTGAGGAATATGCATTTTTAATAAGCTCCCAATGGCTCTGGTACACACTCAGCAGTGGTTCTCAGGGATGCACCTGAGAAAGCCCTGGGGAGTTTTGAAAACACTGATGTCCCGGCCCATCCCCAGAGAGTCTGGTCAATATTTTTAAAAGCTCCAATGCTAGAGTCTGGGCTGGCTTTTAGCTGGCTTTGGTGAGGATTTGGGGAGGCAGCCCTAGGGGTAGTCACTCCTTGCTACCTTCAGGGCTTTGAAGCAAGAGAAAAAAACAAGAGGCCAGAATAGAAAAAAATGCCAGTGACAAGGTTTAGAAAGAGACAAGCAAGAGAGAAGGCTGGACAAGAAGCTCCTACTGAATTCACTTGTCAGCAACAAAACTTACATCTTTTTTCAATGCTTTTTCTTATTATAATAGTTATTACTCTATGTAAAAAACTAATAGTATAAGTATATGAAAACAAAAATAAAAGTGATCTATAATATTACTTATATTAATGATATAAGGCCTTAGTATGGCATATATAATGTATAATGTAATATATTGTATAACCATATTATACATTAAATATGGTTAATATAATTAATATATTAATTAAAATAAGTTAAATAAAATTAATATTGTAGTATATACTATATAGGAAAAAATATATAAACTTGACATGTAAAATTATTCTTTTTTTCTTATTCTACTTTTCTGTTTTGCTTTTTTGTGACTTTTCAAAAAGATTTTGTTTTTTAGATAATTAAAAACCTAAGTCCTAAATTTTTTGGCCAGATTTTGGAGAGCAAGTGAGTGGAGTGGATGGAGATGGTGTGTCACCCTCCTCATACATGCGTTTGCACATTCATTCACATGTGCACACTTACACACATGTACAGACACTTCTATTACCACTTTGCCACCCTAGACATCATACCCTCGAAGTTAGTAACAGAATTTTATTAACCGATATCACTAAATTAATATTTATTAATACAGGATTTGTTAATTTATATTAAGTGTAAAATAAATTTCCTTCCTCTTTCCCATTTCTCTGAATTCTAATGAAAACTGGCACGAGGGGACCCAAGACAGTGGCCACATTGGAGTGAATCACCTTCAGGGGCTCGTCAATCCCGGGCTACCTCCCACTCCCCCGTCTCCCCACCCGAGCCCCACAGCCTGCCTCTTCCACCTTTGTCCAGGCCTCCTCCTCCTATCTTGTGCCCTGGTGCCTCAGTCACTCTTCTGTCCCATGGGCTGAGGCTGTTGCTGTGAACAAAGGCTGTCCCTCCACAGGCGGTAGGCGATGGAAGCAGTCACAGTGAGCCAGGCCAGGTAAGGCAGCAGGAGCAGGGCAGCCAGCTTGTTGATAGGGTGCCAGATCAGCGCCGTGCTCACGACCAGCCCGTAGAGCAGCAGTAGGTGAATGAGGGCCTGAGCAGGGCCAGGACAGTCAGGAAGGCTGCCCTGAGTACGGGGCCCTCCAAATTCCTGCAGCACCCTGGACCCCATGAGCCAAGTTCTTGGAACTCTGTGCACTCCACCGGAGTGCAAAGAAGTCTGCCCACCTGTTACCTGCCTGCCCCTGATTGGTCTGCTGTTATCTGCTTCTGGTGGTCTCATCTGCCCTTATATTACTTCTACTGCTGAGCACTGTGCACCTTACCAGGCCAGGGGTGTGGGCTGCGAAAAGGAGAATCAGGACGGTCCAACTGATGGTGAGCTGCACAGCATAGAGGCCAAGAGGCAGGGCCAGGGGCCGCCCAAAGCCCCCTCCCAGGTCTTTCCACACCAGGTAGGAAGCATAGCTGTGGAGGGATGGTGGCAGAAATGCTTAGAGGGAAGGGAGGATGCTCCATGGCAAATGGAGGAAGCCCTCTCACATCAGGACTCCTGGTTACAAAGAGGGAACCCATGTAGGCTGAAATGGGGGCAAGTGGGTCTAAGAATCATTTGAGGGCCGGGGATGGGGGTGATGCTGGGAGCAGTTGGGCATGATGAGGTGGGGGAGGGGGTGGGAGATTTGGAGAGGGTGGAAGAAGAGGTCTGGCTGGAATCCTAGGCTGGCACAGAAGGGCCCCACAATAAGAAGCAAGGTGGAGTGCCATCCCTTTGCAGGTTAGTATGCAGTAGTAGTTCCCACCCCAGTGGGTATCAGGGCCACACCATGAGAAATGTGTGCTCACCCCATGACAGAGTAGATGGTTGTCCACACAAGCAACAAGACTTTGTGGGGTGGGCACCAGGGCAGCTTCCTCGGGCCATCACACCAACTAGATATCCGATGAGGGGCAAGCAGCCAGACCAGGACGGGCCCCATGAGGGGCAAGGCCACAAAGATGGCCCCTTGAGGCCACATTCTTCTAGAGGAGGCAAAATCTGGGGAGCAGAGAATATGCTAACAGTGAGCCTTCCTCTTAGTCCCTTCCCCTTAGTCCCTCCTTTCTGAAACTATTCCTTGGCCTGACCCCTCACCCCACACTGTAGGAGGTATAAGCCTGCTGATGCCACCTCCTATCCTGCTCCTGTGAGCCCATACTGCCTTGCTTTTTTTCTGACTTCCCTGGACTTATTTTTCCCACACCTCTCATTTGGTACGTAGAGGATAATGTCAGGTATTAGTAACTGAATCTGAGTGAAAGTCTCTATACCCCAACATGTGTCTGAATCCTGGTGCTGAGGTCCATGTATTACCATCTTTTCTACCTCCCACAGCAGGCTGCGCTTGGCCAGGTACATAGCAGGCCCTCAACGGGGATAGTACCTTAGACTGAAATTAACCAAACTGGCAAAACCCACCTGGCAGGAGACAGAGATCCCTGGGGGTATTTTCCAGTCAACAGTGGGCCAGGCCATCTGCCCCAGGCTTATCTCACTATACCAGACTGGTAAACTCCAGGGTCCCACCCAGCCTGAGCTCCTGTTCAAATTCAAACTCTGCTAACTGGCACTGTGAGTTCTGGTTCCCTTCTTTGAAGCGTCAGGTCTCATGTACCCCTCAGGGGCTGGGGGAGGTTCCCATACATCTCTCTACTTCCAAAAGGTCGAGGCTGCTAACACACACAACCAGATTTCTTGTGGCTTGACTCCTCAAGGAAACAACTGCCTGGTCTTTTATGAAGAAGCTGCCATTCATTTGCATATTGTTTTGGATGTCATTCCCATGTGGAAAGATGCACAGACCCTCCTCCAACCAAGGCCCCCACCCAATATCATTCTTCTCATTTGCATATGCTAATTTGTCCTCTTCTCCACAAATGACAGATAGGATTGGAGAGAGAAAAAAGGTGGTGGTTCTCAGTGTCCTGGAGTGACTGCCTTCACTATCCTTTCCTGTCAAGGGCCCCTGGCCATGTCCAGGAGGTTCCAGGGTCAGGGCTGACCAGCCTACCTGCCTGTGCATCTTTTGTTTGTCTTTCTCTGCTCTTCACTGTTCATCTTCTTTTCTGTCCCTCTATCTGTATTTTCTATTTTCCAGCCAGTGTTTGAGACCCTCCTCCTGCCCTACTCCTTCCCATCCTCTTTTCTCCTGTTTTCCACCACTTCCAGTGCCTCCTTCTTCCCAGGTCTGTGTTCCCCTTACCTCAGGCAGCACATCTCCCAGACTGGGTGCCCAGTGGTATATGCTGTGTGGAAGGCAGAGGAGGGTGGGGGGTGGGGGGAAGGGTGGAGCAGAACTCCCAGCTGGCCTGCCTGTCTCCAATAACAAGGGTGGTGACATTGTCTGAGGAGTCCAGGTTGCTGCCAGCACAGGCGCTTCGGCCCTGAAGGGTTCTCTCAGCAGGAGACCCTTGATGGATGCTTGAAGCTTTGGTGCTGTGATACCCATACCTTTTGAGACTGCTCAGCTCCAGGCTGCCAGACTATGCATGCCTGTGATCTCTGCATTCAGTGAACTAGCTTTGTGTCCTCAGGGTTGGTGGGGATCCTCAGATTTCCCCAGAACCTTTTCGCCACTGGGACTGTCCCCAGGTGAGGCAAGCACAGGGGACACAGCCCCTCGTTATAGCCTGCTAGTGTAGTTGGCTTGGAACTTAAGCTTGACAGGTCTTTCACAACCCCACTAGCACTTTATGACTCAGAGGAGAAGGCAGCCTCCTGTGTGACTCAGAGCTTTGTACAGCAAAGATTAAAATCTCCCCTTTTCATCCCCATACAAGTTCTGAGCATTTCTCCTTGCTCATCCTTTAAGGTCCCCTTCCCGGGTTGGCTGCTCTTTGCCATTTCTTTGCCCATCTCTCTACTTTGGGGACCCTGA
The DNA here is from genome assembly GCA_004027375.1 of Macroglossus sobrinus. Classification (NCBI taxonomy): domain Eukaryota; kingdom Metazoa; phylum Chordata; class Mammalia; order Chiroptera; family Pteropodidae; genus Macroglossus; species Macroglossus sobrinus. The sequence goes on from PVKZ01000767.1 coordinate 238,179, forward strand.
AAAGTGTTTATTCCATCCATCTCCTCTACCTGGGAAAGGCAGCAAAGGGGAGGGGCTGCAGTCAGGGAAGGACAAGAGGCTAGAGAATCATTAACTGAGATGAAAGTAGCAGCAGTTACTTATTTTTATGGGAGATAATGACTGGGGGGCTGGGGGAGCTCACCCTTGCTCCTCAACTGCAGGAGGCCAGATCATGGAGGTAACAGCTACTGATTATTGAGCACCCATTTTGTGGTGGGCGCTTTATATTTATTAGCTCAGTAATGACAATAATTACCCCTCACAAGGTAGATACTACTAACTACACTTGACAGACAAGAAAAGTGAGGCTCAGAGAGTTTGCATAACTTGCCTAAGATTACGAAGCTGACCGGTGGGTCAGCAGGGTTTAGTGTTGGCAGACTGTAACCAAAATGCATCCTCTTTTCTTTCAGTTGGACCACCATTCATTCAACCTGTCTTGATTGCAAACACCTGTTTGGAGCAGGCTGTACCAGGAGCTGAGGATACAGCAGAAAACAGCTTTAAAAAAATCTCTCTTCACAGGGAGTTTTCATTCTAGTGGCAACATCTTTCCTAGGCAGACTTTCTAAAGAAGGACTCAGGCTGGAAAATGGCCTGAAGTTCAGCTCTCCCCCAAGTGGCTTTGTCTCTACCAGCTCTGAGTATGGGCGGTGGGAAGAGCATTGGGCAGGGAGCAGATATGGGTATACCCCAACGCCACCAGCAAGTTGTGATTTATTACCCCTCTCAGTGCCTCCTCTTCTGTCATCTCTGTGCAGGAATGGGGTGGAACTACATACTAAGCTCTCTGGACCACTCTATTGGCAGTACCTGGGAGCTGCTTAGAGATGCAGAATCTCAGACTCCACCCCAGATCTACAGAATCAGAACCCACATTTTAACTAGATCCCTACATGGCTTGTTTGAGAGGCGCTGGTTAAGGTTCCCTCCTCTTACCTTTTGCCATTTCAATAGCTTCTAGCTAGGGACAGCCACTCACCAGTAGATGGCATGGTAGGAAGGGCTTTCACCTGTACCCAGGGGCTGCATAGGTATGGAGGTTGTCTCCTCTCTGTCCCCTCCCTCCCAGACCTACACTGGCAAGTCCACTGACTTCTGGGATCATCGGCTACTCCCTCACCTTGGCTGGACTTTGCCAACAGACAGAGACAGGCTGCCCCATTCTTCTGTAGGGTGGCTGGGAGGCAGGACTCTGCCAGGAAGCACCAGGCCACTCCTGCCCGATTCCCCGCCCACCTGCAGTTGTCTGCTGGCCTGGTGACAGGGTCTGGCTGACCTCTCTGTTCCCGGAGAAGCTGGCAGCCTTTGGGAGCACCTGCATGGTAAGGTGAGCTCACTCCTGGGGAAGCTGGGGTTGGGGTGGGCATTGCTTTGAGGCCCCTGGAGATCAGAGAAGCCAGGCCAGCTCAACCAGGCCTACCAGAGAATGGAGACCCTCTGCTGGAGGAGGAGAGGAAGAACGGGCTTGGGAGAGGCCTATTGCTCTGTAGGTACAAGGACCCAAGTGGCAGTGGGATGATTCTCTGCACTGAGGACGTGTATGCTCTGCTGATGAGTGCTGCCTGGGACTGAAGTTTGGACTCAACCATCCTGGTACTTTTTATGTCCTTCAATAGCTGGAGATCTGTTAGGGTTGAACAGGCATGGTAAGAACCAGTGACATGGAGATGGTTTGAGCATTTCCTCAAAGGGGATGAACAGAGTTTTGTAGCAGGAGCATAGATCTTGTTTCCCTAGGGACAGCTAATGGCAGAATTCCAAAGGACCCCTCATCATGGGGAGCTGCTACCCAAGATGATCTGGGGTCTGGGACAAGGCACACTGGAGGCATGGGGAATAACAAGTCAGGCATGGGGTTGGGAAACTCCACTCTACACTGAGCTGGTTTCCATGCTGTCAATATGGGACCCTTACCATTACTGGGACAAGGGGGAGGATGGAGTGAGGGCCAAGGCAGCCTGAAGAGAGGTGTCAGCCAGGGGAACAGGGGCTGACCTAGGGGAGGAGTTAACCTGCTCCAAGACATGTAATGAATGGGCTTCACATGGGAGGCTCAGCAAGGCTTTAGGACTTATAGATATCAACTCCTTCAGGTTGGGAGGCTGGGCAAGGGGACTTGGCTGAGCCACCTAATGGGGTGGAAGGAATTTGCACTCTGGTCTTTTGGGGCCCCAGGAAGGTAGTTTCTACAGAAATAGAGCAGAGCCTCTCCTTTCACATTAGCTGGCCCATCCTCTGCTGCTGGTGCCTTGGTGGGCAAGGGGTGAGGGTAGGTGGGGTGTCACTCACTGTGGAAAGAAGGATGTGCCTTTATTTCCTTATATTTATTTTTACTTTATTTTTGTTTCTTCTCTTTCAACTTCATTTCTTCTAGAAGTGGAAAGGAAGAGACCTAGGGGAAAAAAGAAGGGCCAGGGAAAAAAGCGAGTATTTCTAGATGTCCGTGTCATCCCTGCTCATTCTCCCTTCTGCTTCAGTTGTAGCTTAATAATCGCCCATCTGTCTCCATTGTGGCGAGAAAACTTGGCTTCCTTATCTGTGAAATGGAAATAAATGTAATACCTAGCCCAATGGCTACTGTGAAGATCAGATGAGCAAGGCTGCCTAGAGTGCTTTAACTGAGGTGCAGAGTAAAGCTCCATAAATATTAGCTCTTATTGGAGTTATAATTCCAAGTATCTTCAATGTGGAACAACCCAAAGGCATAGAGGGAACGTTAAAGGAAGCTTGTCGCTCCCACCCCATTCCCATCAGAGTTGGGGCTTTGTCAACTTACCTACTTCACATGTGTGCCCTTTAAGAGGCCGTGTACTGTCTGCACGGTTGGGTTCTAAGGCAAAAGGAACAATGCTAACCTTCTCTTCCTGTCTACATTTTCAATGAGGACACAGGGAGACAGATCCTGTTCCAGTCCTCAGTCCTGAGGATACAGAGGGGCTTCTGTCTCTGTCTGGGAGGAGCTAGGAAGGGGGCTTAGACTTTAGGGGTTCCAAGGAAAGAAGGAAGGAAGCAGGTGGGCAGGGAAGGAGCAGGAGGCTGGGTGGGGGGCAAGGTCTCAGCTCCCTGCGTGTGGCATGGGTGAAGGGAGGGGGAGGAATGGATGCCAGAAGTTTTCCAGTGCAGAAAATCACCCACAGAGTGAGTGAATCCCATTCCCTCAGAAGCTCCTTGAAATCCGAATAAGATGCCATCTTCAGCAGGACTGAACTTCCTACTGTGTCTGGTACACAGCTGGTGCTCAGAAAACATTCATCTGAGTGGGTTAAACACACAAGACAATGTAATTAAAAGCCACTTAGTATGGTGGGATGGCAGTGAAGAGAGATTTTGGAGGCATGAGACTGCCAAGGGCTGGTGAGCTTGAGGTGTGGTGGGATGGGGCTGCCTCTTGAGCAGGAGGGATTCAGGTGGGGGAGATGAAACAGGTGGGGAGCACAGGTGAGGAGTGAAAGAGAATAGCATGAGCAAAAGCCGAAAGCGAGAATTAACAGGTGTGAGGACTCCAGTCTGGTGGGGGTGTAGGTGTTGGAAATTAAGGGAGGAAGAGGGGAAGTAGGAAGGGGAGGTGGTAGGTTCTGGAGGAAGAGCTGACATCTGTGCAGGAGGCTGTTGGAAGGCCAAGGTCCCAGTCTGAAGCCCCCGCTGGGTAGCTAGGTAGCCAGGTGCACTGGCAGTCAGTGTATGATTTTGCCCTGCCTCATTCCAGCCTTACTAGAGGCCCCCACTTTTGTTTTTCTTTCTCTTTTTGCTTTCACTTTTAACTTTTGTTACTCTTGTATTTCATGTATCCTCATAAGCTCTCGTTCAACTTTCCTGGCAGAAGGAGGGGCATAAATAAACAAGGATATTTGGACAGTGCTTTATCATCTACAAATGCTTTTCACATGATCTCACGCCATCCTTGCAAATCATTCTGAGAGGAAATTTTTTTTCACTAGTAATAGCTTTTAAAAAGAATTGTAAAGTTAATATAAAACACATGCCTGGTGTGAAAATTTCAAAGACTATGGAAAAGAGTTTAAGGAACTTGAAAACTCTGGTTCACACCTTCTACCCTCTCAATTTCTCATCTCTTTCAGTAATGACCAATGAGAATAGCTTGGGTATATTCTCCCAGATCTGCAAGACAAGGAATCACTAGCACATGTGGCTACCGGGGACTTGAAATAGAGCAAGTCCCAGTTGTGATGTGCTATAAGTGTAAAATACACACAGAGTTCAAAGATAGTGTGAAAACAGAATGTAAATCATTAATGACTTTATACTGATTAACTGTTAAAATGGTACTATTTTAAATATATTGGATAAAATAAAATATATTATTAAAGTAAATTTTTTTTTTTTACTTTCTTAATGTGGCCCTTGGAAAGTTTAAAATTACATATAAGCTCATATTATATTTTTATTGCACAGCACTGTTCCAGACCTTTCTCTATAATTTACATTTATATACCCATAAATGTATATCTATACTTGTATATAGTTTTGTTATTTACATTAATGAAGTCAGAGGATGTCTAGCTCTCTGTGATTTGCTTTTCCACTTAAAGATTTTTTTCTGTATAAGCACATGGGGATCAAGGTAGATATTCTGACAGATGAGGGCACTTATTCACATTAAGCAATGTGACAAGCTGGGCCAGTGACCAACGTGGCATTTGAACTCACATTCCCTAACTCCAAACCCAAGCTCTTTTTGCCTCAGGGGAGTTTAATTTTATGTTTAGATCACAAGGATCTGCTATAGGTTCTTGCATAAGAGGGCTAGGTGAAGTTCTGTTAAAGGAATTGATCTGACTGGAGTGGGTGGGGGGCACTGAAATAAGGACAGTTTGCTCCCTCATTGCAGCTGCTTGGAAGCCAAGTCTTGGCTTCCATGACACTGAAAAGGCTTAGCCTGGCATTGACTCCTCCCCTTCCCCGCCCTTGACCTTGGCTGGCACAGGGGTGCAGGCGAGCTGGCAGCACCAAGTGACCAGGCTGATGAGCTCCCATGAGAGTTCCTTCCAACCGGCCCAGTTCCTGCTGTTGGTGGGAGTTCCGGTGGCAAGTGTCCTCCTTCTGGTCCAGTGCCTTCGATGGCACTGTCCTCGCTGGCTGCCACGGGCCCGTTGGAAGCTGGATAGCCAAGAGGAGCCAGTGTCTGATCCTACTTCCTTATCAGAAGATGAGTCCCCAAGGCAGTGCCCGCCGGCTACCCTACCGGAGATGGCTGCCTTCTACCAGGAACTGCACACACCCACCCAGGGCCAGACCATTGTCCGTCAGCTGATGCACAAGCTGTTGGTGTTTTCGGCTCGAGAGGTGGATCACCGTGGAGGCTTCCTGATACTCCAGGATATGGGCATCTCCCTCCTTATCCCGCCAGGTAACAGCACCCAGCTCCCTTCTCAGCACGTAGTTGTTCAGATTGTGCGTTGTGTAAGGGCACTACATAGAAGTGAGCATCATTCACAGACATCTTCATAACTTTGAAAATTGTTCATATTTTTAGAGTGACTTTATTAACTCCCAAGATGGATATGTTACATATTTTTATGACAACTTCATGGTAGGTGGAAGTAAAGTGCTTTGAACAGTATGTTGTGACAGTCTCCAATAAAGGAAAATAAAGTAGAGAAAGAGCAGTATTTGCAAATTTACAGCAGTCTTGGAAGGAAGGCGAGTGACTTGCACAAGATGACACCACAAATCAGCTCACAATCGTCTTGCTCTCCTGGACTGCCTTTCTATGTGTGCATCCTCTCTCCTGGGCTGTTACTCCACCTCCCCTCCCATCTGGCCTGGCCTCCCCTGGGACAGGAGTATGCCTACCTGCCAGGCCCATCTCAGCTCTCTGTCTCCCCAGGTGCTGTGGCAGTGGGCCGCCAGGAGCGGGTGTCACTGATTCTGGTGTGGGACTTGTCGGACGCCCCATCATTGTCCAAAGCACAAGCGCTAGTGAGCCCCGTGGTGGCATGTGGCCCCCACGGGGCCTCCTTCCTGAAACCCTGCACCCTCACGTTCAAGCACTGTGCCCAGCAATCCAGCCATGCCTGCGCCTACAGCAGCAACACAAACCTGCTTGATGCCAAGGCTTGGAAGCCCCTGGGGCAGTCAGGGGGTCATACCTCCCTGGACGAGTGTCGCATCCACCTCTCCCACTTCAGGTAGGCAGGAACCCAGCAGCCTGTCCTTCCCGCCCCTTTTCTCTGTCTGCCTCATCCTCATCGCACTGTACGATACAGCCCCTTTATCTGGCTCAGATGGCCTGCAAATCCCTTATTCCCATGTGTCGCTTCTCGATCCTTCTATGGTGGTGTCTAGGGCAGCTTGTGCCACTCCAACCCTCACTGAGACTGCGCATCCCCCCTTGGTTTCTCTGCCTGTCTAGAGGGTCCGACTCAACCCCAGCCCTCTGTCCAGAGGGGTCCTGTCCCATCCCCACCTTTGTCTCTCTAAAATTGTCTGTGTCCTGTGCTCTGGTTCAGGACTATCCCCCAACTCTCTAGGGCTGTTTGTTTCCTCCAGTTCTCCAACACGCCATCCCAACTCTTGCCTGTCCTCAGCTCTGTCTTTCTAGGATCTTAGGCCCTTCTTCCTCTCATTCTCCTTGCCACCCGTTAACCAGAACAGTGCCAGCCATCTGTGGGACCCCTCCAAAGCATAGTGGCCTTGAGCCCACCTTTCCTCTCTCCCATGCCAGAGGATTTTTGCTGGCTCTTTGCCCACTCTGTGATGGTCAATGCATGTGACTCACTTTTTGTCCCTCTACCAACTCCCCCCCGCTCCCCACCCCAGTTCCTCCCAATACATGCCCTGGACTGCTCTCTTCAGCTCCTTGGAGGGCCTCCACAGATTTCCTTGGCACAGCAGGAGCTGGACGGCCGGTGCGCTGGCATCCCATTTTCTCCCATACCCTGTCCCTGCCCATCTCCCTTCTACTCTGCAGCCTCTACACCTGTGTGCTGGAGGCACCGGTGGGCCACGAAGCTCGCAAATGGCTGCAGCTGGCAGTTTTCTGCTCGCCGCTGGCGCCGGGGCAGTCCCACCTGCAGCTGCGAGTCTACTTCCTCAACAACACGCCCTGCGCCCTGCAGTGGGCTCTGACCAATGAGCAGCCCCACGGTGGGCGCCTGCGCGGGCCCTGCCAGCTCTTTGACTTCACTGGGGCCCGAGGGGACCAGCGCCTGAAGCTCAAGTACATCTCTGAGGGTGAGGGAGGTGGGGGGCCTAGGGACAGGGTAATAGGGAGCACCACAAGAGGAAGGGATCTCAGCCTACTTCTGGGGTGAAAATCTGGGAGCCCCAAGTTTCTTTTGGAGACTCCTGGGCAGGCAGCAGTGCCAAGGTAATCCTCTGGCTTCTGCTACTGCCTCCAGGAGTCTCCAGGCTCTGCCTACTTTCTTCCTCTGTGGCTCACTCAGCCCTGGTCCCTCCATGGGAGGACAGGGTGATGCAGGATGGGAAGGAGAGGTCTGGTACCCCCAGGATGTCCCATCTGGATGGAGCTGGTGTTGGAAGAGAAGTCTCACACTTTTGTGCTTGGGCCCTCTTTCCTTCATGGCATGGGCTGTGGGAATTTTCCATGGGGCCCAGGGTACTTGCGTGGGTGTGGACTAGGCACACACTCCTGGGGGTAGTGGATAGGAGGGTGAAGATTGGAGGGGAGGATGTAAGGGTGGGAGGGCATGTGTGCGTAGGAGTGTATGGTGGTAGAATGAAAACCACTTTGGGAACTTTCAATTACTTGAGACAACATCAAGACTTTGCTCCCTCATTATCCCTCACCACAGTACCCTATATGGTGCCTGCCACAGAGTAGCCTTCCTTAAACACTTGTGGAAGTCTTGCTCTCTGAGGCCCTCCGCTATCTGTCTTCTTTCCAGGTTGGGAGAATGTGGATGACAGCAGTTGCCAGCTGGTTCCCCATCTCCACATCTGGCATGGAAAGTGCCCCTTCCGCTCCTTCTGCTTCCGGAGAAAAGCAGGTAGTCCAGGAGCCCAAGTCCACCTCCTGCCCTCTCCTCTCCTCTCCCTACCTCGTCACCTTGGAGCTCCACAGCTCCGCAGCTCCTCATTCAGCCATGCATACAGACTTTTCAAAGTCTGTAACAGATCTTTGCAAAGAGAAATATGGTGCATGCTGCCCAGCTTCTTCAGATTTCCAAAGCCTCACTGTATAGTCCTTTCACTTCTCTTGCTCTCTTATGCCAGGCCTTGCCCTTTCTCACCTGCCTTATCCTCTCCTTTTTGTAGCCAATGAGAACGAGGATTGCTCAGCACTAACCAATGAGATCATTGTCACCATGCACACCTTCCAGGATGTGAGTTGGAGATGAGGGGCAGAGGAAGGGTAGGGCCTGGGGGAGCTCCTGGGTAAAGTGAGAGAGGGGATCTGGAGCCCAGTAAGCATGGCCCTAATTATATAATCAGTCAGGTGAAGATGGCACTTAGCCTCCAAGTTACTTTTCATCCCTGACTCTCTCTTGTTTATCCATGGATGAATTCAGTAGGAGGGTAAAAGAACCAAACCTTACATTAACCCCTAGGTTCAGGATGAAAGAGGAACTTGGGCATTAAAGAGAAGTAGTTTCTTTCTAGGCTGATTATCTACATCTGAATGATGATGTGGATTTTTGATGTGGAGATTGACCATGAAGGGGGTCTTTAGAAGGTGGGATGGGAGTTAGATATCACACTCTCCCAAAGGAAGATATGAAGGAATCAGGGTTGAGAGTCTTTGGGGAACCATGTGGCATCTTAGTGGAGAGTAGCCAAATCCCCTCATGGATGTCACTTGGGGAGGAGGAACCAAAGAAAGGAGGAATGGAGGGAATGACACACGTATGCCTGAGTTCGGTGTCTCTGTTTTTAGATGACCTTCCCCCCAGACCCAGAACCTCCTTCCTCTCTCCCTACCACCGCCCCCGCAACTTCTCCTGGTGTTTTAATATACACCAAAGAGTTCAAAGAGCTCAATAGGCAAACTGAAGGCTGAAGGTTTTGGGGGCAGCAAAGCAGAGGGTGGAGGGTCCAGGGTGGAGGGAGGCTGAGTCTCTTGGTAAAGTGGCTTTGGGTAACAGGCTTAAGGAAAGATGAGAGGAATGAAGATAGGTTCTCTAGCTTCTTGCTCAGGGGATGGCTTATGATCCCTAAATGCATTCCTCGCCCCTCTTTGGCTCAGGGCTTGGAGACCAAATACATGGAAATCCTCAGGTTCCAGGCATCAGAGGAAGAATCTTGGGCAGCACCACCCCCTGTCTCCCAGCCGCCCCCATGCAATAGGTGAGGTGAGGGTTGCTTGGGCTGCTTCCTGGGGGGTGTTAGGGATTCCTGCCTAGTGCTTACTGGGCAAGTATAGCATTTGGGGTGTGTGTAGATCCAGACTGGGTTTCTTTGATCCTCCCCTCTGAGAATACCCTTCCCCCTGGCCTCAGGCTACCCCCTGAGCTCTTTGAGCAGCTGCAGATGTTGCTGGAGCCAAGCAGCATCACTGGCAATGACTGGCGTCGACTGGCCTCCCACATGGGGCTCTGTGGCATGAAGATCCGGTAAGAGGGGTGATGTCTGTGAATGGGAGAGGAGGGGGGATCTCAGGACCCTAGATAAGGGAGCAACTTAAAAGGCAGAGAATGTCTTCTCCCACCTTATTCCTTATAAAAGGGCAGCTCTTTCTATTTATCACTGTATTCTCAGTACCTAGAATGATGCCTGGTTCTTAGTAGCTGTTCAGTAAATACTTAAAAATGTATCAGTTAACATGTAAGTCATTTGATATATATTGAATGCTTGACAAGCTGTGCCCTGAGGGGTAGAATGACAGACTATAAGATAATATAGTGTATAAAGCATGTAGCTGAACAACTGGCACATGTTAGTTCAATAAATGTTAGCAATAATGGGGATGATGTAACCATGGTCTCTGTTGAGAGAAATCAGTAGAAGAATAAGTCTGAGCTAAGCCGCAGAACCCTGACTATAAGTACAGTGGTCAGGAAAGACTTCACCCAGAAGATGGGACTGGAGCTGCACCTAGCTGGAAGCAGGGTGGATTTTAAAATCATCCATTTATTAAACATTTTTCAGTACCTACTATGTCTTGGAAAACTATGCTAAGCTTAGGGACACAGGATGAATGAGCCTAGCTCCTAGGAGCTCACACTCTAGAAAGGGGTACAGAATGCTTAACAGAATAAAGGTGGATGTTCCTTGAGCCTTACTGTATATATCCACTATTGCAGAGTAAGTTGAAAACAGAGACGGAAAAGCAAGGATAACGAAGACATGTGGAAGTTATAATCAGAAGTCTGAACTGAGGGGTGCAGAATGGTGTCCTTCCCCTGGGAGATGGAAATTAGAAAGGGCTACAGAGAGGTGGGGAAGGTGGACCAGCCGTTCTGTATGGGAAGAGTAACAGAGGTGGTTGTGGGTGGGGCATGTACAAAGCGGGAAAGGGATAGGCCTTGAAAAGCATGATGAGAGTAGGTTCAGGATGAAAGCAGATAGAAAAGGTTAGAAAAAACAGCGAGGCCAAGTGGTAGATGAGCCAGAAAGTCAGCGGTGTGGGTTAGTAGGCAAGAGACTGGAAAGTTTTCGAGCAGGGGAGGGTCTTGCTAAAAGCCATGGTTTAGAACAACTGTTTGCCCAGTAGTGGGCAGGATGTTGTGTCCTGGGAGACAGGGAGGAGGTGTTAGGGTAGGGAAGGTAAAGAGGGCAATTACAGAACATCAAGGCTGGCAGCAACCTTAGAGGTCCTCTCATCCAAGCCCTGGGTGTAAGAAAAGGAAACTGAGGCTTGGAGAGGAATTGTCTTTGAGCCAGCGCAATCTCTGATTTCAAAGTCCTGGGCCCTCATACCCATGAGTCCCCTGGAAGGCAGGCAACACCAGGATACAGACCAGAGCTTGGGGCCCGGGGTTGTGGGGCGGATCTCACTGCATTGTCCCTCCCTCCTCTCCCCTTCTCCCACCCGCTCCTGGCCAGATTCCTGTCATGCCAGCGCAGCCCCGCTGCGGCCATTCTGGAGCTGTTTGAGGAGCAGAACGGCAGCCTGCAGGAGCTGCACTACCTCATGACCCTCATGGAGCGGTTGGACTGCGCCTCAGTCATCCAGAACTACCTGAGCGGGACGCACGGTGGCAGCCCAGGCCCCGTAGTACGTGGGGGCTCCTGGGAGAACCAGGGCCTGGAGCTGGAGCTGGAGCTGGACGAGAAACTCTGAGCGCCCCGTTCGGGTGGAGCAGGGTGGGGTGCGGTGTGCAGCACTCTGGACACTGGAAGGCCGTAGGGTGTGCCCAGATACCTAGGAAGAACATAGAAGCTGTTTCTTGCTGTGCCCACCAACTTTATCAGAACCCTTGGAAGGTGCCTGGGGCCACCGCGAGGCTGGAGTGCCACTGTCAGCCTCCCCCGTCAGGACCACCTTTGCGACCTGCTTTGTCCTCCTGCAGATCCCCTCCTTGACAGCAGGGGGCGCAGGAGCCCAGGAGATTGCCAGACTCCAGACAGCTATTTACCAATGGATTGTGAGGTTGTCCTGTTGGCACCCCTTAGGCACTGGTCACTACACAAGTATTCACTGAGCACTTAGTGATAACCAGTATTGGACTGGGTATCATGGGGAATCCTGGAATATATGAGAGAATTTGGAACCTTGACAAGCCCACAGTTCTGTGGGAGTCAAGATATGCTTATATGAGCTGAGGACAAACTCTAAAACAACACATATCCTGTGGTTAGGGGATGTGGGTATGGTATGAACTGTACTGCTTTAGGAGATGAGGAGGGAGGAAGCTGAGTATGGGCTGGAGCAGTGAGAAAGCTTCATGGAGGATGTTGGAGGGAGAATTTGGAAATGCAAAGACCTGTTCAGAGATCTTTAAATGAGGGTAGAGGGAGATGGTTGGTGACCTATGGTAGGAGCCAAGAGTGAATATGAAGTGCTAAGGCAATGAGGAGCTGGGTTTGGTGGGTGTAAGGTGAGGATAGCACAAGGGTTCAAGGCCACATCTAAAGATGGGCAGTCGTACCTGGCTGTCCACCTGTCTCCTTTGCCTTCCCTTGTCTCTTTAACCTCCTTGCCTTATCTTCCTTTCTCTGCCATAATGACTGTTATAAAACATGGAAGCTGAAAAGAAACCATTTTTGCCCAACCTTTTTTTTTAAATCTCTTTATCTTAAACTGTGAGTTTTAAGTCTCTCTGACTTCATTTTGCTGTCACTATCTCCTGCAATCTTCCATCCCTGAAACTCTCTTTGTTACTCTACATTTTAGCACTGTTTTGTCTCTACCTCATACTGTGCCTGCATTTGTGTGTTTCTTTCTCTGAAACCCTCAGTCATTCCCCTCAGGCAGGTGTCTCTGAACCAATGTTATGTATTAAAGGCTATTGAAAGACACTGAGCTACCCTAGGAATGGGTGGGTGGGGATTTTACCCTATAAATCAAGATCCAGTTTAGGGTCAGGAAATATAGGATAGGGATTAAAGAACACCCCAATCAATCAACAAATATTTGTTTAGCTCCTACTATGTGTTAGACACTGTGTAGAGAAGAGATTAATAGCTGGGTCCTGAAAAGAGAGCAAATGATTTGATTCAACTCTAGCAATTCTTTTGTTTGCAAACAGGTGTTAGTTTTTTCAAGGGCAGGTGAACAATCTCTGGCAACACTAAATAATTTGCTTCTGTATTTAATTAAAAATATTAAGCCTTTTCCTATGATGAACATTGTTGTATAATAAAATGTGAAAATTGCTTTTCTTTGTTACTAACTGTATTATGCTGATTGATAAATTTGGTTGTTGGTATGAATGGTTTTATTTGGTAACATTATACTGATGGGGGCAGGTTGGAAAAGGCATTTGGAAGCAACTTTCATGCTTCCATTTTGGTTCCAGCATGGTAAATCAGGGAGGTTAGCTTCTCTTTCTACTAGAAGCAAGTTTGGCCCTTCAACCCTCTCCTTCTTCCCTCAGCTCCATCCATCCTCTCCCACCCTTTTTGTTACTGCTCCCACCCAACCAGAGGTTGGCAGACACTCCAGATTGGTGCCTTGGCCTCCTCTCCCTGCACTTGGCTCAGGATTGGTCTGCCCAGAGCATCTTTCTCCCCTGGAGCCCCAGCATGGTTTTCCTTTTTTCTCCCATCATCTCTTCCTTGCTTTCCATGCCAGCCAAAGGCATCTTTATTTTGTTTTCCTCCCTAGCCTGGAACAATTTAAGTTTCACATCTTCTGGAATTGTGAATAGAAACTACAAGGGTTTCTGTGATGGGATGAATGCCTTCTGGATCCCTACCGTAATTCCTCAGAGTGGGCTTTCAGTGCTGGGAAGGGGAGGCTTGGAAATCTTGGGGTAGGTGGCAGGTTGCCTGATCCCTGTAGAGTGCATCCTGCATTTCTTAAATCAAGCCCATTTGGCATGTATTTGTGCGCACCTAAAGTTGAGAGATGGTGTGTTCTGCGGGTGTTAGGAGACTTAGTGCTCGGCCTGACTCTAGCGCTAATTAACATAGCTCTCTCATCTCTGGCTTCAGTGTCTTTAACCTAGGAATGAAACAACAACGTTCTAGGCACTCCAAGGGCCTTTTGATTCCATGGACCTAGGCAGAGATGGCACACTGGTGACTCAGGGGACAGTCATTTAGGAATTTATTCTTTGCATACAGCCTTTAAATAGAGGATTTGGTCACTGCTCTGGTCTTACCTCTAGCCTTTTTCCATGGTAGGTTATCCGTCTGGTCCCCAAAATTCCAAATTTGTGACTTCTGTTCTTAACACATGTTGTAAAGGCCCATGACTAAACTTCCTGTTGGGTTTAGAGCTTAGAGGGGAATAAGTAGGAGATATCCAGCCTTGGTCTGTGTGTTTAGAGTCTCCAGTGCTCAGAGGTAACATGTGTCCTCGGTACCCCATTTGCCAGTGTCCAGAAACATGCTGGCCAACAGAAATACAATAAAAGCTGCATATTTAATTATATATTTTTTAGTAGTAACATCTAAAATTCAAAAAAATTAGTAAAGTCAGTTTTAACATATATTGTTTAACCTAATATCCAGAATATTATGATTCTACATGTGACCAATATAAAAATTACTAATGACATATTTTATATTCTTTTTCTCATAAAGTATTGAAATTTGGTGTGTATTTTATAATTACAGCACATCTCGATTTGTGTCAAAAATGTACTAGATTTTCATTGGAAATATTTGATCTGTATTTAGCTTTCATAAAACTTACAGGAAAAAAGTATATTTACATACATAAGCTAAAAGTTTTTCAAATATGAAATTAGGCATAAATGAGAAAAAAAAATTTTTTTAATTGCCTACAGCACCTGGTCTTTCTAGGTGGTTTCCCATCCAAGTACTAACCAGGCCCGACCCTGATGAGCTTCTGAGATCAGACTAAATTTTAAAATTTAAATCAATTGAAATAAAATGAAATAAAAATGCAGTTCCTCAATTGTACTAGGCACATTTCAAGTGCTCAGTAGCTATATGTGGCTAGTAGGTACTGTAATGAACAGTGTAGGTATAAATTATGGATCCACCTGGGCATAACTTTATAGTGTACTCGGTCATTCATTCATCAAATATTTGCTGAATATCCATCCTGTGCTAAGTGTTGGTGATAAAAATTCAGTGAAGAAAAGCATTCTTGTTTTGTAGGAGCTCCTGGAATGGTGGCAACCAGAGAGAAGGGCATTTCTTTTCTATTCTTTTCTACACCTCTCTCAAAAAGGAAATGGATGAGGTCCAGTCAGATCCACTCTGCTGCAGGAATGGTTCATACTGCAGGGTAGTGGAGAGGCCATGGATTCAGAGTCAGGTGTTCCTGGCTCAACCAGCACATCAGGTGGGTTTTGGTTCACTCTGGCTGGTTGAAGCAGACAGGGGATTTTATCCTGAAGGATAAACATTTGGAGGGCTGAGAAATAGAACTGAGGTAAAGTTTCCAGTAATGTGACCTAATTAAACTGTGCTGTAGAACCAGCCCAAAGTTGTGGTCAGGCAGGTACTGGTATATTTATGGCTGCTGCTGCTGCTGAAAACTAGATCTCAGGAATTCGGCTTTACTGCAGCCCCTCCTGCCTCATTGCTGCCATTTCCAAGTTGGCAACCAGACCTTACCACCCATCTGAAAGCTGAGGCCTCTGATGCCATCCACATCAGCAAAAATGGAAGCTCTGTATTCAGCACTGCCTGCTTCTTCATGCTATCTTTTTCTGGAACTACCTCAAGTGTGGACATCAGCTTGTCAGAGCCGAGATTACATGCTGAATCCTAGCATAAGGTCTGGAAATTTGAATTCTGACTTTAATATTGGGGAAGTGGGATTCATTACATGAAAATATTCCCAAATATGGGAAAATCTACTCAAAAGATGATAGACAGCCACAAATTGGACAGATTTCCACTACAGCCAGGATGTAGTTAATGCTGTGACCATAGATAGAAACTCTTTACAAGAAGAATCATGCCTTCAGCAGGTATTGGTGTTATTCCCCTGATCTTCAGAATCTTCTCAATAACACATCCCTTAACACATTCCTCTGATTCCACAGTCCAGGATCAGACCTTGACACGTTTCATGAGAATGCAGAAAAAGCTCACCAACAGTAGTTAACTGATTTACTCAGTACCTTCTCCAGCCTCATGTGACTTCTTGTACTGCAGAGGCTAAAAAGTCAACTTACATTTTCCAGACTCCCAGGCAGATGGGGATCTAGATTGGTTCTGCCAATAAGCTGAACTCATGTAAGACCTTGCTTTGGTATTAAATAGTGTGGGGAGCTAAACAGGGCATGAGGCTGGTGGTTATTTTGAGGCGTTTGACTGGTCTGGTAGCCAGCTGCTATGGCAGCATCTCTCTGACTTGGCAGCTTCTTTGGTGGCCTTTTTCTGTGCTGTGGTTTGGAGAAGTTCTCCTCAGAGTCTGTTCCTTCAGCCCTTCCAATGATTCTATGGACTATCTAGACCCGGTAATACGTTCTGTGCTTAAACTAGCTAGAGAGGCATTCTTTAATGTACAACTAAGACCCCTATCCAACGTGCCCATGATTCTTTCTTTGCAAAGACTGTCTCTTATTCTGTGATCATACTTTTTCCATCTTTGTTGGTGTCAAGGAAGTCTATTATCTTATGAAAGAATAGTATTAGAGATGATAGTTTTATTAAAATGTCTTTACTTGGCAAAATAAAAAGGTAATTAATTCTATATTGATTTCCCCTTCCCAAATTAAAAAACAAAACAAAAAAAAATTATTGGTCTTTGAAATACAAAAGCCTGAGAAATCTCTTTTATGAGAACTGCCATCCTTACTCATCCTTTTAAAGCCTTACACAGGTATGTTTATTCATCTGCTCAGCATATATTTGACTACTTATTATGTGCTTAGAATCATGATGTTCTCTCATTTATTTTCTCACCTTCAGGTAATCTTTCTCGTGCTGTCTTAATTCTAGCCTATGCTAGTTTCTTGTTGGGGGACATGTTATAGGTCCTGGCCAACAGAAAGCTCAGATCAATACTAGCTGGTTAGTATCATAATGTCATAAAGACATTAGCCTAAGGACAGAAATATGCTTTATATTAGCTAGCAAATTTCAGGTAAGAGTAGATTTGTTTTCTAAATAAACTAGAAAAAATTCAATAAGGAAATTACTAATATTTAGAAAATGCTGAAGAGGGTGAAAATGGGATTTTAGAAACATTTCTTAGTGGAGTAGAGAGTAGATATGGGGATGGAGAAGAGTCTAACACCTGATTCTGGGAGGAATTAGCTATCCTGCCCCTAGAAATACCAGAAAAACATGAGGAGAATGTGTGTAAGAGGAGACCCAGTGACGTCAGTCATCTCAGAGATCTACCAGGAAAACCTTCACATATTGCTTGTGCCCATTGTATACCCACCCCTGGGCTTCCCCAGAGTTGGGCTCTTGAACTGGAGCTGAAGAGGCCTTCTGTGGCTAGGTGGCAGAAGTGGACAACTTTCAGTGGATGTGCTCTAAGTCCCTGGGAAGTTCCCATTTCTGGAGACTCTTTTGTGTGTGTGCTGTTCTTTCTGCCTGTGACTACCCCATTTTTTCTGGGCTGAGCTGGTCAGATATCACTCTGGTAACTTGCCTGCTGGACGCAGATCAGGTTACCCCCTTACTTTAACCCTTGTCTCTTTCCTTTAATGAACTCTTTTTAAATTTAGTTGATTTCATCAAAGCAGAATGTGGTTCCACTTCCTTGAAGCCCAGTCTTGGAAGCCTGGTAATATGGGGTCAAAGTAAAGACTCTGGAACCCCACATACTTGAACTTAAAAAACAGCTCCATCATTTTCCATGAAGACTTGGGCAAGTTACTTAATGCGTTTGAGATTCCATTTCTGTGTCTGGATGATGGGGATAATGAAAGACTGTTGTGAGAATTAATGAGGCCATGAATGTAAAACACTCAGCCATGTTTGGCTCAATGATATTTGAGGTCATCCTCTTGTAGCACTATGCAGTGACTCCTGGGCTGGACATTTATTGATTTCCACTTAGAACATCCCCTCCCCCTCTTCAATGGCACCCCAATTCCTTTCAGGAATCATTTTCCCCCAACTGGGAGTAGTCTTTAGAGGGAGATAATGCCAAAGAGGCAGATTCTTTCTCTTCTGCCCTTGGTGTAGCCACAGGGCTGGGACATGACCCATGCCATTGTCACTCCAGACATTGAATCCTGAGATAGTAGATAGTAGATAGTGCTATGGACTGAATGTTTGTGGCCCCCTAAAATTCATATTTAAAAATCTCAACCCTCAATATGATAGTATTAGAAAATGAATTGGTTAATTCAGTCATGAATGAGGTCATGAATGGGAGTAGTATCCTTATAAGAAGAAGCATGAAAGCTTTTGCTTCCCCTCTCTCTTCTCTGCTCTCAGCCACATGAGGATACAACAAGAAGCCTGTATGAAACCAAGGAGAGAGCTCTCACTTGACATCAGATTGCTGGCACCTTTATTTTGGACTCCTTAGGCTCTAGAATTGTGAGAATTCAATATTTCTTGTTAAGCTACCAAGTTTATGGTATTCTATTATAGCAGTCTGAACTAAGTAAGACAGGATGTCTTAGTGGCTCTTCAGAGCCATGGAGATGCCAGGGGCCCCTTCCAGAAAATTCTTTCTTGGCCATGTTAGCCAGAATTGGTTTGTTTTGCTTGGCACCAAGAGCCCAGTATAATACCTCTTAACCTTATAAGCCATGAAATAGTCTAGACTCTGCATTAGTAGTTATCTACTGCTGTGTAACAAATTATCCCCAAACTTAGTGGCTTAAAACAACAATAAGCCATTTATTAACTCTCAGTTTCTATGGGTCAGTGTAGTTTATGGTTCAGGGTCTCTCTTGTGGTTGCATGACCTGAAGGTTTGACTGAGACTGGAGGATCGACTTCCATAGTGACCTATTCACATGGCTGGCCGATTGGTGCTGCTTACTGGCTAGGGGTCTCAGTTCCTCTGCCCATGGGGCTCTCATAGAACTTCTGAGAATCTTCACAGCCTGACAACTGCATTGTTGATTCTAGATGCTGTGATGGAGTGTCAGAGATGACCTCTGGGGCGTGGAACTGATTTCTGCCAGACAAGTAAACATTCCTCCTCTGAAGTTTCTAAGCAAAAAAGGCTTATTTTAACCTTGGCTACTCCTAACAGTTTTGTTCTCCAGCTGCCTAAAGTATGATCATCTTAGGAAAATTTGGAGCAATACTGTTTAATTCTTTTTCATAAGGTTTTATAAGTTCATAGTACTCCTTGGCAACCATGTCTCAGTAGGTCCTCACAAAAACCCTATAAGGCAAACAGGGGCAGATGCAATGACCCTATTTCACAAATGAGACTGAGACCTATGGCCAATAGGTATTAGTCAGGCACAGTGGTTAAAGGAACAGTGTCTGGAAACAGAGAGGGCTGGATTTCAAATCCAAGTCTGCCATTTACTAGCGTGACCTTGAGTGAGTTGCTTCACATCTGTCTGCCTCCGTTTTTGCCTCTAAAAGTGGGGCTAACAATAGTTGGTGCCAGTCTTCAGAGTTGTTAGACTTAAATCAGATTATGTGTATAAAACACTTAGCATAGTGTTTGGCACTTCATAAGCACTTAGCAAATGTGAGTTGTTGTAATGAACATTAGCTCAGGCTAGGCCACATTATATGTTATTAATATGCACAGTGAGTTGGTTTGTTCTCATTGGCAAACATACTCTTTGGAGCTTGGAAATAAGGACAACAAACCTCTCTCCTTCTCTTCCCACCCACCTCGCCAATGGCTTCTCCTTCTCTCTCCTTCCTCCTCAGTTATCTTTTATACTACCTGAATATTTGAAGAATGCAGAGTTGTAAAAATTTATAGGGTTCCTGTGTAGTATCCAATTTATAACAGGCCTTCAGGAAACCGTTCAATAAGTGCTTGTTAACTCAATCAGAAATCAAGTCATCCATGTGGATAAATGATTAGCTGCCCAATTGGCTGAACAGTGCTCACATGCTCCTGCCAAGCTCCTTCTGGTTCACCTGTTCATCTTAAACCCAGACCTTGGTCAGTGCCACCTGTGGCCTTCCCAAGAGGCAACTTTGGTGGTAGGATGTGCAGGTCCTCTCAGACCAAAAATAATACCCGCCAATTGACAACACTTCTCAGCTTAATAGGCCATGCCACCTTCATTATCTTCTTGGATTCTCTTTTACAGAGAACTCAGGGCTGAGAGGTTCAGTGATTTTCCTAAGCGAAGGCTCTAGACTCAAATTCAAACTTTCTTTTTCTGAAACCTGAACAGTGATGCCACTTAAAAAGTCTGCCCAACCCACACCTCCGTTAGAGCTAAGTCTTGCACCTTCATTAGATCCCTATTAAGAAAACATGCAAAACACACGTTTTATCTGAAGGGGATCCAGCTCTACTTCGATAGTTAAAATTAGTTTGTCAGAGAAGATCGCTATTATCTAGGGTGAGCACTTATCTTTGGGTGTGACTGAGTGGAGGCTGACAGCTGTCCACCAGAACACATTTCCCTCTTCATCATTGTAACAGAATTGTATTGGGAACATATTTTCCAGTCTCACTGCAGTTAGCCTAGGCCATGTAATGAAGTCCTCACCAAAGGAATGTGAGTAGGGTGATATAGGATCCTGACTTCTAGGCCCAGTGCCTTAGGGCAATCGGCATGCTTCCACCATGCTCTCTTTCTCCTTTTCATTGACTGAAAACAGACATGCCAGTGACCCAGCTTACACCATGAGAATGATGACCACATTTTAGGGGATGGCAGAGAAACATGCTGGTGAGAGCCTGGTCACTGACTCTCTGCCTGAAGCAGAGCTATCTGCTGACCAGGAAGGCTCCCTCAGATGTTACATGAGAAAGAAACCTCTAATTTCTTTAAGCCACTGGGTTATTGTTGGGTTTCTTTGTGACAGCAGACTACCTACCTGTCAGAATTAGGTGAGTTTACACACATGGACTGCTTTGCATAGAGACTGGCACATAGTAAATTCTCAGTAACTATTAGCCCTTACTATGCCTTATTTATGTATCAGAACTTTGTATTCATTGCTAAGTCTGAGTGGAGAATTTAGGAGCGGTTTTCACAGGGGCTCTGTTGGACATGGCTGCCCTGCTCTAGTGCAGGGCACTGGCGTGGGCATCTGCCTTGCTAACTGCATGGCACATTGCAAGGCTCCAGGCCAGAGGAGTCCAGTGGACTTGCTTAGACTTTCTGACATCAGGAGGTAGCTTCTTGAATTCACTCCTTAGTGACCTTCACTCCTGGTAGAAGGATCCCAGTGAGGCAACACCTTGGAGTACCTGACAACAGAGGGTATCTACAGATGGGATGGGAGTGAGCCACAGAATACAGCAGACTACTGGTGGGCTTGTGAGAAAAACCTCCAGAGGTTCCTAGTAATAACTGGGTGAGATCTGGGGTGAGGTAGATGCTCTGTAATAGTGAGTAGGGGTAAAAACTACTAAAACATGGGTGATCCCAGTAAGTGTGAGCCTCTCTCTAGAAAGGTAAGGCTGGAAAACTTGGGTTACCCTGAAATAAAGTTACCCTAAAATAAAAACATGTACAAAGTGAGGGGGCATCTATGATATTTTATACTTCTTGTGTTTGAAATGAAGGCTTCTACTGCACTATTCATGTTTTTGTGCTGTTCTTTACTTGTTAGGAACCATTAAGAATCTCCCCACCCCATGCTGGCATTATATTTTCAACAGGATGTTTCTATATGTATTTAAAAATTTTTTTGTTTCACTTTTTACTTTGAAGAAATTTTAGACTCATAAGGAGTCAGAGAGCTCTGACAGCCTCATCATCCACACCTCCAGCGGTGGTATCTTACTAACTATAGTGCCTCATTGAAACCAGAGAATTAGCATTGGCACAGTACAATCAACTAGACCACAGACCTTATTCGAATTTCATCAGTTTTTGTAAGTACTCATTGTTTAGTATGTCTTCGTACATAATTCTATGATATTTTATCACATTCATAGATTCCTATAACACTGCTATCACCACATCTTAATATCTTTTGCTTCATAGCAGCAACACATATGTTAAAAACCTACAGTGCAGTGAGGAAGAACATGTGAGCTTTGTCAACCGGCAGACCTGGTTTTGAATTCTGGCTTCTTCATGCGATAGCTGAATGATGTTAGACAGGAATGAAACTTAATCTTTCTGAACCTGTTTCTCCATCTAGAATGGGGATAATACAAATATTACTGCTCCCTTGGTTGTCTTG
Organism: Macroglossus sobrinus; assembly: GCA_004027375.1. Lineage (NCBI taxonomy): Eukaryota > Metazoa > Chordata > Mammalia > Chiroptera > Pteropodidae > Macroglossus > Macroglossus sobrinus. Next base: position 259,974 of record PVKZ01000767.1, read on the forward strand.
AAGACTGAATGAGATTCTTCTCAGCAGAGTATATATACTATTTCTGCTGTTATCAGTATCCTGGTGTCAGTACCTTTTGACTTTACGACTCAGGGTTGTTGACTCCGCTTCTGGGATAGTTAAGAAAGAAAAAAAATGTAGGAGAACCTGCATGTGATGTACTCAGCACACTGGGGCTATACTTCTCAGCTCCCCTCCTTAACACTTGCCTGTGATAACATCATGGCAAGGTCCCTGCCATCAGCCTTGCTGACACATGTCCCATTGTGCCCCTTCCTGACAGATGCCATGAAAAAGAAGTTTCTCAAAGGCCCCATTTAACTCTCCTCCATCTTTCTTTATCTTTGAAAAACCTCTTCTGTTTTACATCTGCCTTATCACCTTTTCTCCTTCCTTCCTCCCACCTCCTTATCTTTTAATCATGGCCAATGGGAGAAATTGCCATTGTACATATGAGACCATTATATACAGGAATACACTTGTGCTAATGAGGATTTTATTTAAGAAAAACTTGGTTGAAGAGAGGTTATATACTCCCATTAACATCTCTCATTAGGCTGTGAGCTCTTTGAAGCCACAGCTTCTCTATTTGAATTGTTAAGGCACTTTTGGGCACTCATGCACGCCAACCATCAAATAATAATCTTGCACAAATAATGATAGCTTCCATTGTCTGAGTCCCTACTATGTCCTTGTCAGAGTGACTGAAGCTCTAATTCATATAACATTCTACAAAATAGATATTATGATGATGTCCATTTTGTGGTTACAGAAACTGAGTATTAGTGCCATTAAATGACTAGCCAGAACTTGTTCTGTTTTCTCCCCAAAACCAGTGCACTCTATACTTTGATATGCCACTTCTGCATTTATGTCTGCTTAATTAATAACATGAAGACCCACTGCAGTTCTCTCAAATAGTGCCATATATAAAATGGTGCTATGAGTCTTTGTTTTGTTCATGTCACAAGATCCTTAGTGAGAATTCAATGGTCTGTGATGTGGGGACTGCCCACTGCAAACAGCACGCATGCATGAAAGGAATTGCTGTCTTCTGCTATTTGTAGGGTAGATACTTCTTACTTTTATTTCTTTTTTATTACACCTACTGTCAGTTCCTAACCTCACCCTGAAATGCTCTCCTAGGCACATAGAAAAAAATAAATTTGGATGCATCTTATAGACATCAGAATGGGGTTTACCAGAGGGGAAGGGGTAGTGGAGGATAAAAAGGGGAAAGGGAATCAAGCACAAGATGACAGAAGGAGACTAGACTTCAAGTGGGGAGCAGATAATATACAGATTTATTATAAAGTCGTACACCTGAAATTTATATAATGTTATTAACCAATGTTACCCCTACAAATTTGATAAAAATTATAACTAAAGAGCAAAAAAAAAAACCAAATAAATTCAGATTCTTCTTACATATACTGAAAACTTTCTTTGCTATAGCCACTTCCACATGGAGTATTTTTTTTTGACGCTGTCTCAGTGAATGTTCCCAAGAACTCTGAGAAATAGGTATTAATTTCATCTTTTATATATGGAAAACAAAGGCTCAAAGAGATTAAAGTGACTCACCCAACATCACACACAAAGAGGATTTGGGTTTTGAACTCAGGTCTGTGTTCTTAAAAGTCTATGTATTTTTAATATTTTAAAATTCAAAATGTACAAAAGAAGTCAGTGACTATCTGGTCTGTTGGCCTCTTGGTTCTCTTCCTTAGAGACAGTATTATCATTTCTTGAGTTTTCTTCCACAGTTATTCTAAGCATAATAACTAGATATGGGAGTATATTACTTTTTCCTACTTTTCCCGCATTGTTCTGCACTCTGCTTTTTTTCACTTAACAATGGATCTTGAGATCTTTTTATAATCGATTTATAGAAATTTAAAAATATTTTTCTACAATTACATAATATTCCATTGTATGGATGGACCACAATTTATTGAACAAATTAATGAATATTTAGATTGTTTCCAATCTCTTTCGTGTAAATAATCCTGCAGTGCATCTTGCACTTACATCATTCTGCATGTACGTGAGCATATTAAAAAAAACACAGAAGTAAAATTCGGGGTCAAAGGGGAATGTGCATTTGAAAATCTGAGAATTCTTAGCACTTTGCTCTATGTAGTGGTTGTACCAATTTACATTTCCCCAATGACCCTGCCTCTGCATTATGCCATCTCAGAAAATTTGCCAAGCTCAAGGAAAGTGGGATGTGCTATTGGGACATGTTCCTCTTGCTCTGCTCCCTGGCACAACTAGGCTTTCTATCTCCTTATATTCCATCCTCCCCTGTACCAGGGAAGTTACTAGCTATTTTCCTGCTGGAAGAAGGGAAGATGTTCCCCCCGTCCCAAAGACACAAATGTATGTGTTTACAAGTGACTCACACCCAGAGCATTAACGAACTTTAAGATCCTTGAAAGACTCCAAAGGAAGCTCACAGCTGAAGATGCTGGTGGTGGAGACAAGCCACAGGCTTTAGATAAATATTAATTATATTGAACATATATCATGCTTTTCTTCAATGCTGGGAAGTGTGCTAAGTACCTTACATGGGTTATCTCGCTGAAGCCTCCAGATAACCCTACAAGATGTAGTCTGTCATTATACCCATTTTAAGGATACAAAAGTGGAGATAATAGGATTGTTTCTCAAGAGCACATTATTAGCAAATGGCACCACTGAGATTTGAGTCCCGGTTGTTGAATTTCACACTCAATCACTATCCCAGACAACAATTCTTAGAAGAGCAGAGAATGACCTTCCTGACTCCTTCCCTCACCCTTGCTTGGTTTCCATCCTTTCAAGAGACATTTTGCCTTTCCCCATCATCAGCTATCCCAGGTTGCCTTTTCTCTTGTGAGATTCAGCTTATCCCATTTTCTTTCCCTCCACTAACACAACTGATCTCTCCTTTGTCTCAGTTCCTGCCTTTTAAATCCTAGCTTCTCAGAACTGCAGTGTTTATATTGATAAACAATAACAATTACATAGGTCTCCAGTGGATCTTAGCCTGGTGGAATTTCAGGTGCCAATATAAGCCAGTTGGGGAAATCTTTTTGAGTTGGTGTATGTGTGTGTGTATGTGTGTGTGTGTGTGTGTGTGTGTGTGTGTGTGTGTGTCTTCTCTTTCTTAAATTATACTGTGTGAGCAGCTGTCACAGTGAGAAGGTTGGCTGAGGGGCTGTTGACAAGGTCAGGAGTTAGTTCAGGAAGGCTCTGCCTTTGTAGCAACAATGGCTAAGAAAGAGAGCTCTCTAGTTGCTGGGCCCAACCTTCTACCCATGGGCCTGAACATTCCACCAGCCAGCAAAGGTGATGCTGGCAAATAATTGACTTATGACAAATAATTGACATATGTCACTGTGTAAGTTTAAGGCATACACCATAATGTTTTGACTTATATATGTTGTAAAATGATTACAATAGGTTCATCTAACACCCATCACCTTATATAGATACAACAAAAGAAAAAAAAAAGAGAAAAAAAGGAAAAAAATTCTTGTGATGAGCATTCTTAGGGTTTACTCTCATAACAACTTTCCTATGTGTCATTCAGCAGTATTAGCTCTGGTCATCAAGCTGTATTTCACATCCCTAGTACTTATTTATAAGTACCCTTTTAACTGGAAGTTTATACCTTTTGAGCATCTTTCTTCATTTCTTTTCCCCCACCCTCCATCTCTGATAAGCACAAATCTGATCTCTTTTTCTATGAGTTTTGCTTTCCACACCCAGGTACCAAATGTAAGTGAGATCATACAGTATTTGTCTTTGTATCTGTCTTATTTCAGTTAGCATAATGCCTTCAAGGTCCATCCATGTTGTCACAAAATGTAGAATTTCTTCATTTTTATGTCTGAGTGATATTCCAGTGTGTGTGTGTGTGTGTGTGTGTGTGTGTGTGTGTGTGTGTGCGTGTGTAGGTGTATAGTCACATTTTCTTTATCCATTCATCTACCAATGGACACTTAGGTCATTTCATGTCTTAGCTATGTAAATAATGCTGCTATGAACATGAGGGTACAGATAGCTTTTTGAGTTAGTTTTAAAATTTCTTTTGGATATTTTCCCAGAAGTGGAATTGCTGGATCATATGGTAGTTCTATTTTTAATTTTTTTGAGGATCTCTATACTGTTTTCCATACTGTCTGTTCTAATTTACATCGCCACTGACAGCGTATAAGAGCTCCATTTTCTCCACATCCATGCTAGCATTTGTTACTCTTGTCTTTTTCAGGATGGCCATTCTAACAGGTGTGAGGTAATACATCATTGTGGTTTTAATTTTCATTTCCCTAGTGATTAGTGATATTTAGTACATTTTCATGTACCCATTGGCCTTTCCTATATCCAGAAGGACATTTTAACTAATTTCAATTTAGTAAATTTTGACTGAGAATAAATTGTGTGTGCAGGAGACCCAGAGACAAAAGAAACATGGACACGTCTCTCTTATTTTAGAGATAAAGAAACTGAGGCTACACAGCTTGTATGATAGCCCAGATCCTAGCCCTGGTCTGTGCTCAGTCTGCCTGCCTCCACCTCCAGACTGGGCATCTGGGAAGGTTTACAGAAGAAGCATTTGAGTTTGACCTTGTTTATGGATGAGCCTCATCCTTAGCTACTAGGAGTTATGAGGGCCACCCTCTCTGCCCAGCACACTCTTGGTAGACCCTACCTTGGAAAAGAAAGTCAGACACCAGTCACTTGGAGCTTCTTTTTTTCAGGCCTGGAAGCCGGCAAAGACCAGCAGCTCCAGTGAGAGGTTCTTCACTAGCTGCTGTGGCTGAGGGAGGGGGATTCTAGCAGAATAGATAGCCTTTCTTCCTGGGCATTTTGAAGGCTAGGTAGTGAGGAGAGCAGCTTGGATGCAAGTAGCACGTTCAATTGCTATGGCCTGAAGGCTGTCCCCAACAAAACTCAGATGTTGAAATCCTAACTCTCAATGTGAGTATCTTTAGGAAGTAATTAGGGTAGGGTGGGTCATGGAAAGATTAATGTCCTTATGAGAAGAAATGCCAGAGTGCCCTCCTCTCCCCACCTGCTATGTGAATGTACCGAGGAAAAGCCACGGGAAAACACACCAAGAAGGCTGCTGTCTTCAAGCCAGAAAAAGTTCTCATTAGAAACAGAGTTGGCCAACATCTTGATCTTGAACTTCCTAGACTCCAGACTGTGAGAAATAAATTCCTATTGTTGAAATTACCCAGTCTATTGTATGTTCTTATGGCAGTTCGAGCTAAAACATCAACAGTCTCCATTTGCTGGGACTGAGGGTTTCCCAGGGTGTGGGACTTTCAGTGCTAAAATAGGGAAAGTCCTGGGACAATAGGAACTAAGTGGTCACCCTAGCTATGTGTACGCCTAGTCACAGTGTACTGGATGCAGGGGGAGGGAAGGTGTATGTCAGACTTTTCTGCCTCTCCTTTCTCAACCTTTCCTCACACACCCCCTTACCCCGCAAGAAGGCAAAGTTTTCACACTTTTAATAGCTGAGGTCTGTGTATAAGAGCAGGCCTCTGACACATCCTGGGGGCACGCACAATTCTCTTTGCACATAGGAAGGCTCTAATACGAGCAGAGAGATATCTGGCAACACACAGCACATGCGGTGGGGAGGCAGCCGGGTTTTTCAGGGGAAGAGTGCAGATGGTCCTGGGACCATCTCTTACTGGCAGTGTAAACCTGGGCAAGTCACTCTGGGTCCTGCATCACACAACTCCAGGAGTGTATCTGGTCCTTTAACAGACTATTTGCCATTTACACAAAACAGTGCAAATGGTGGTGGTATCTTTTAGCCTTGTGTAATGTGACAGAACTGAATCACTTTATCTCAGAATCCATTTGCCGAGCTTCCTCAAAAGAAGATAAGAGCTACTTCATGAGTTTGCAGAGAGAATCCAACAAGATAATGTCTTAGTAGGTGCTTGATAAATATTAGCTTTTGCTTTCCTTCCCTTTCCTAAAGTCTTCTAAGGTACAGTACACTGGTTAAGACTGTGGGCACTGGTTTCAGATTGCTAGTGTTCAAACTGTGTGATGCTGGGTAAGTTAAGCTATCTTTCTGGGCCTCATTCTGAGTGGTGTAAAATGAGGGTGACAGTAGTACCTACTTCATGAGGCTGGCCTTTGGGTGGCTTTCATGAGATATCACCAGTAGAGCACTACTTCAGTGCCTGCACCCAGAAAGGGCCAATACGGTGTGGGTGATTGTGACTCTGTTCTTTGTGGAAGACTCTTCCATTCTACTTTTTTCTCTTTTCTTCTTTGACCTTCTGCCTCTGACTTTTTTGGAGAAAATAAAATTCTTTCTTTAAGATCATGTGCTTTTTCACTTTCCCCCACCAAGGGAATCATGGATGCAATATGAGTGAGCTTACCAGGCTCATGATTACTGAAAGTGTGTCAGGCAAGGCCCTCACTGGAGGCTGTGTGAGATTAGTGGGTAGAAGACACAGCCTCAGCTTAGAGGTTCTCAAACGCAGCTCTGAGGGGCAGCATGAGGGAATGTCTCAGAGAACAGGGACCTCCTTGAAGGGATAGGCCTTCCAGTGGAAGGAACCAGGAAGACCTAAATGTGATCAGGGTTCCTGTGTGAAGTAGAAGCTTCTACAAACTCTCTCCTCTCCCTGGGCTTCTAAGTCAGAGCCGCAAAGGACAGCTGGAGACTCAGATGCCACTGTAACCTTTAAGGGACCTATTTCCAGAGTCCTTAGATGCTGGGGGCAGATGGCAGGGGTGAAGGATGCCATGATGAATAATGGTCAGGGTTCTCAGTGCTGGGCCCACTGTAAATGCTTCTGAAGAACTAGAGATTTTGATTTAAATGGCTGAGGTAGGGCACAGGCATTTCGTATTTAAGCTTTTCATTTGGAAAAAATTCAAATAGAGATAAGTTGAAAGGCGAATACAATGAACATCTAGTGCCTCTCACATTTGCCATGCATGTCAATCTCTTTCCATATGTGTGTGTGTATATATTTTAAACAGAATCATTTGAGTTAATTTGTAGATATTGTAATATTTCCCCTTAAATATTTCCGCATGCTTTGCCTAAAGATACTCTCCTACAGAATCACAATACAATATTATACTCAAGAAATATAAATTGAAATAATGTTATTTAATATACTATCCATTTTCAAATTGCCCCTATTATCCCAGAATATTCTTTGTTTCTTCCAGGAATGCAGGATCCTTGATTGCCCTCCCCTGCAACTTCCCCAGCCAATCAAGGGTCCTGCATCTCATGTCTTATTATTGTCTTTGAATCTAGATTAGTTCCTTTTGATTTTTGGTTTTTCTTGACATTGACATTTTTGAAGAATCCATGCCATTTCTATTGTCGGGGAGGTCTCACGGTCTGATTGAATTTAGGTTGAACTCATTGGTAAGACCGCTGCTTGGGTGGGGTGCATTCCCATCACAGCACATTGGGAAACATTTTTTATCCTTGGTCCTGCTATTAGTCATGCTAAGTTAATTGTTTAGTTAAGTGTTGTCTACCGTATTTCTTCACTGTACATTTTAACTAAAAAGCAATCTGAGGGGATTATATTTTGATTGTATGAATATTTTATTAACTTCTTAGCCAATGTTAAGATAGTAAATACACTGATAATCCTTAGCTGAGTAGACTACCAAATTGTAATATACTAAATGGTAATTTTCCTAATTCTATCATTTCTTCTACTTCATTAACAGACTTTCTTCTCTAAAAAAGTTTATCACCCTTTTGAATAACATCATGAAGTTAAAAATAAATCCAATGTGTCATAATTTATCACAAATACTAAAGCTTGAATTTGGCCAGAGGGAACCCCTTTGGGTTGGCTTCTGTGTTCCTTCGACATGTCTTAATTCGAATTTAAACACTTTCTTGATTTTTAGTATAACTCGATGTTCTAAGCTCACTTTGTATTTTCTTTGATGCAGAATTGAATCAGTCATTTTTCGAAGGAGACCTGCCAAAAAAACCAAGATCTAGCTACTTGGTGTGCCCATTATTGTTGGATTATAGTCAGTTCTAGGCCTTTTTCAGGGAACAGAACTAGGAAATATACATATTTTTAAAAGAAATCTTAAAATCACTTTGATACTTCTGATTCAAATCCAACACCACAGGGTTTTTCTTTCCTTTTCATACTCCATATTGATGTTTCCTTTCTCTCCTAGTGAGAACTTGTTTCTCAACAATGTCAATATATTTACTAATATATTACCTGAGAAATATATACACAGTAGTTTTAGAATTACCACATGACAAATACTACAAACAACAAACCCACTAAGTCAGATCTGAGGCTTCTTTGTAGTTCTTTTTTTCTTTAGAATGTATTCCATTAAGGGTATATAGTCAGGGTACTGTGTTCAAAATTACTTGAAATATGTTTTTTTTCTATATGATTTTATATAGAGTTAGTTGTTGGTTTAAAATTATTTTTGAAATATATAACATTTAAATGATTGAAAATTGAAAAAAATATAAAAAAGAATATATGGAGAGAAGTCTCATTATTTCCACTACATTTCTACACACCTCCTAAAGATAATTATTTTCACTAGATTGTCATTCCCAATGTTGTTGTTGTCTTAAAAAAGCTTTGATCCAACAGAAGAGGAAAAGGGGACTTTAGTTGAAGAAATTGGGTGAATCTTTCTTATGGTCTAGATAAAAAGAGGATAATACAAAAATAGAAGGAAAAATAGCAGTAGGAAATAGGAGTACATATAAGGCAGAAAGAAGCCAGGGAACCAGGGGTTGCTCAGGTTAGAGTATCTCAAAAATTAGAATGACCCTAAAGACAGTTGCCTGGGGGCTAACCTTACAGGATGTAAATGCTTCCTGGGGTCAGTGGGCCTCCCCTCAAGGTGATAGAAGGGGTCATTTTATGAGCCTTGCTCTCAGGAATGAAAGCTAAGGGCATTGAAGTATGGGCTGAGTATTATGGCTAAGAACTATTTAGTAAGGCTCTTAAAAAGGGAAAAAACAAGGGATAAAGGAGGGACAGTTGTCAACGAGAGAAGCAACAGGCTGGGTTCCAAAAGAGTGGCCCTGGAGGTTAGGTTTTTATGAAAGGGCCCTCAGGGTCTCCTAAATGACACAGGGTGAGGGCTAAATCCAGAAGTATGTCTCTAAGACCCAAGGTGGGAATTCTAATGCCTAGAATGAGAATTCTTCATAGAATTCTACTTATCTCTGTTGAGCATGCAAAGAAGGGCAGGCATTGCTTGGACAAAATGAGTTAATGTTCAGGGCTGAAAACAAAGTAAGGACAGTGCTGCCTAATTACTATTTTACTTTCTAAGGACAAGGTTGCAAAGAGGAGATTGAAGTTAAGGACAGGTGTGGAGGCAGAAAAGCCAACTGAAGCAGCTGTATTAAACTCGGGCTCTGAGACTGAAGAATTATGTCTTGTGGTTTTAGAGGAACTTGACATGTGATTTCAAAGCCACTGTCATTAATCTTTGATAAATTATAGAGGAGGGGAATTGTGTTCAAAGACAAAGTATGGGCATATGTGCTCTTGACATTCAAAAAGGGGGAAAGAATGAATCCTGGAGGTTGCAGTGCAGTGGGCTGGGATATTCTCACCAGTAGAATTCTTGGAAGGTGTGTGTGTCTTTAAGAAAGTTTCAGGAACAGGGAGGTCTGGAAAGTGTCAAATCAGGGGAAAGATGAGCATGTTGAGGGTTTCCTCATTGCCGCTTTTGTTGTGATACTTGATTTACCAACTGTGGCTCTCCGGCAGCCATGTTTGTCTGTCTCAGGTTAGGTTCCCCAGAAGCAGACCCTGAGCTGAAGGTTTGTGTAAAAATGTTAGGAGGGTTTCCCAGGAAAAATCAGTGGGGGTGTGAAGAAGTGGCAAGGAGCTGAGAAGGGAGTTTAAAGCAAAGTCCCATGGAAATTTTAGCTTATTCCCTCAGGGAGAACTCTAGAAATAGTGTCTCACCCTGGAGTTGTCTTGATTGAAAAGGGGACTGCAGTATGTTTACTTCTCATTTTGTCACTTATTGATTAATGGCCTAGAGTGATGTGAATTCCCTGGGGTGAGGCAGCTTGAGAATAGTCCTCTGACAAAGAGACTCAGGTGCTAGATGACTCAGGAGGACACACACCAGGAATTGGTCAAAGGCTCTGAGGAGACGTAGATAGGGCACTGACAGTCTTCACATACTAGCAGACCTAGTCAAACTAGTGAGCCTGTGAGAGAAACTGATCCAAGCGTAGGCAATCAGATATACTCTCCTGGAAGCTTGGAGCAGGGCCTAAGATCTGCAGGGTGGAGCCTGGGCTCTGTGTGACAGCCATGCTCCACTATTTGGGTCCCAGAGACATGTGTCATATTGTCTGACTGCTTGGTGCCTCTTGAATACTGTTCTAATGCTTGGTGGAGTTCTTGATGTGTGGGACTGCTGTCCAAGGCACAACCCAAAGAAGTGGAATTTTTAGCATCCTTTGTAGCTGGGGTCAGGCATGTGACTCAGGCTGTGCCAGTCAGGAGACCCTAGACAAGACTCCAATTGGAAGCAGATATAAAGCTCTGCATGGGATATCCATTTTATTGGTGCTGCTGATATGTCAAATTCCCAACACAGAGGTGGCAGCAATAAGGTCACAGTAGAGTTGAATTCCTGGCATCCAGGGCTAATCTAGTACCTTTTAAGGGAAGCATTAAGAGTGACAGGTCTGAGGAATGCTGTGAGCAGAGGCTCCTTGGAGTCCAGGGAGGCATTTTACCAAGTGTTATGGCCCTTCCAGTGAACAGATGATAGAAATATGGTGGTCTAAACACTGATTCAACCATATCAAGGGAAAAAAGTGACTAACATGTTGATACTGGCTGGAAAGGAGTCTCTAGTGGCATATCACAGGGATCTATGTGAGCTGTGTCCTTTCGACATTGCTATCACTGGCCTAGATGAAGACATGGAAGGTGTGTTCCTTGACACTGTGGGTAACACGAAGCTGAGAGGACTGAAAAATGCATTAGGTCGCAGAATTCATTTTCAAGGTGATCCTGATAACCTTGAAAACTAGGTTGAAAATAAAATCTAATGGACTAGGCATTCGTTCTACACTGAGTTAAGAAAAAGAAAGCAATGGCATAAGATAGACTTGATAACCTGGTGAAGAAAAATCTTCGGAAGGAGAGAGAAAAAGTATTCTTCTTTATATATTTTATCCCACTTATTTCACAAAGAATTTTAGGGAGCTCATAAAAATATGTGAAATGGAGAAAGTTAAAAGATAGCTGAGAGAATCGTGGCAGAGTTAAATGTAGAAAAATACTAAAAGCGCAGTTCTAAAAAGAAATTCCAGATATGCATATTCTGAAACTTCTAAAAAGAAGTCCCAGATATGCATATTCCCCAGTTCTCTAGATGTTACAGGAGATCCCCTGAGTTCCCTTGTGGCTGAAGCAAAGAGGGAAACTTGATCTAATTGGAAGTTTTCTAGTACACTTAAAGATAAACAAACCATTTATCCAGTAGAAAACACTGCATTTCTTTAGAGTGAGACCTGAAAGTTTTTCTCTGGGTCTTCATAAAAAGAACACTTTATGAGGCAGAGAATGACATCCTTAAAAGGCAGGATATCAAAGCAAATTCAGTGAAAGCAACTCTACTTGGATTCAGAAAAATGTTGTCTAAGTTTTAGCTTTAGATTGGGTGGAAATGTTTAGAAGCACTGAGTTAGAGAGACAGATAACTTTTCCTCATTGTTACTCCCCTAAGGAAACAATTTCACTTTATTTCATTTTTGTCTATCCTACATAAATTAAATACTAAATATTTTAGTGGTCAGAGCTGAATATTTTAGGATCACAAAACTTTGAAATATCTAAGATTTTTTGCTCTCTTTCTCTAAGAACCAGTTTTCTCCTCCTTGGGGGCCCTATTGTCCCTGAGTGCATACTCTAAAGGTATGGAGGATCACATGTCACATGTCCTTCAGCAATCTTCCTTAATAATAGTGACTCAAGGTTTATACTCTCTAGAGAGAATTTATTTATTTGGTGAATTTCCCTTCCTGTTATTTATTTATTTATTTATTTATTTATTTATTTATTGGTATGTTTGTTTGTTTGTTTACCAATTTGACTCAATGGTATAATTAGGATGTGGCTTTATTTTCTCCCAACTCTTATTTTCAAGTCCTCCATTCCATTTCTCTTCCTTACCCCTTGACCTTATCTCAGGCAGAGCCTATAGTTTTTGACCCCCTTCAGTTATAATAACTAGCCTTATTTTGGCTGCTTCAGCTCTATTTCAGCCATTGAAAGGTCCAGTCCAGGTTAAATTCAAACTTTAGTCTCACATCTAACTCAAGGCTTGCCCCTGACAAATCCCCTCAGCTCACGCCTGAGCTGGGACCTGCCTTGGGGAGGGGGCATGGTCTGCTTTTTACACCATCTCTCTCACATTGCCTGTAGTTTCTGGGCTGTTTGCTCAAGGGCAGCCCCCTCCAGTGGTTACAGGAACCAGATAAACAGCTGCAGCCACAGCTGCTCCATGGCTTAGTGATTGCTCCAGACCCTGCCTTTCCACAATTTCCCAGCACTGTTAAGGTTCTACACCTTCCTCTCTGCTGCTGTTAAGGTTAATTTCTTACCTGAGCTTCTCCATTTTGCTGTGCGTACCAAGTTAGTTAGAAACAAAATACTACAAGAATTTAGAGCCTTTTCTTCTCCTGCATCCATCTAAGGAGGTCATATGTTGGCTCAGCTCCCTTGACCTCCCCAGCTGATTGGGATAATGCGTGAGGAGGAGAGCCCGAGGAAGGTGAATCTAGTAACACGTAAAAAGAATGATAAGAAAGGAGCTGGGAAAATAGATGATGGGTGAGAAAGCCAGACATTTTTTTTTTTTCAAATTAGAATCCTCTGAAGTTCTAAATGTAGGAATAGAATTTGGTTTTGTCATTTTGTTTTGGGTTAAATTAGAAATGGTGAGTTAGTTCCAACCTGGCATTTCTGTACCGGTTCTAAGGTATCGAACCCCATCAAGTAGCAGGGCTGCAGAGCCTCCAGCTGTGATTTCCTAGAAAGGAGAGTCAGCTGGACACCATGTCTGACTCTAAGTAGGCTGTCATAATGACTTTCCCCTAATGGTAAGACTGTGGCCAGGTGGTGAGAAAGTTTGAGTAAGGACATCTCTGGCTACATTTTAGTCCCATGGGAGGTGCATTAGTCAGAGAGGTTAGGTTTTGCTGTAATAACAGCACAAACAACCACAAATATCTATGGCTTATAACAGAGCTTTATCTCTCACCCATGCTACATGGCCAGTGTGAACCAGTTGCAGCTTTGCTCCAAGTTTTCTCCTTTTGGAGATAAGGGCCATTGGATAAAGTCCTATCTAGAACATCAATGGTCCCCATGATAGCAGGAGAAAGAAAAGCCAGAAAAATGTGCTAGCTCTAAGAACTTATACCCAAAAGTCATACATATGACTTCTGCTCATTTCACGGGCCAAAGCAAGTCATAAGGCCATGGCTACATACAATAGGGCAGAAGAATATATTTCCCCCACGGCGGGGGGGCATTGGATATTTGGGATGATAATGCAGTCTGTCACAGGAGGTTACCAATTCTACTTGATACAGAGCAGTTGCTTGCTGTTGCATGTCTGACAAACAAGACTGTCAGAACTGATCTGAGGGAAGCTGCCATGTGAGGAACTGTATTTTTCCTGCTAAAGATTACTTCATGCTTGTTGGATCCATCATATTCTGAAATCCTTTTGCTGCCCAACCAGTATTGATAGGTAGAAACTATTCAGTCACATAACTATTAGCCATATCCCTCTATAACTCCTTGATATATACATACTGGCTAGCTTAATTTAATCCTAATTCCTATCTCCCTGAATCTCTATTCTCCCCCAACACCCTGCCTCCCACTTTTTGTCCTACTTCATTTCTTTTTCGATCTCCAAAACCCAAATGACTGTGACTTCTCTGTAGTTATTGAAGCTTTTGAGACTCCCCTCTTAGAAACTGGTAATTTTCACTTGGGGTTTTTCCTACCAGCTGAGCAGTGGGGTCTCAGGAATTCTTTCTGTCCGAGGAGCTGAATTTTTACTATAGATGTGATACACTGACAGAGAGAAGAGCATGCTTTTTTTTTCTCTTTATTTTATTAAATCATCTGACCAGAGAAGACTAAGTGACTAAAAATTATAGCTATAAAAAAACTTTAACAAAATAGATACCTGGGTACTTTTCTCATGGCTTCTTCCTTTTGTAAGCCCCAGCTAATTCTCACTCTTGATTTATGTGAGGATTGGATACAGAAGTGTCTGTCTTACTCCTGTGGGGCCAGTGCACTCTGTTGAGGCTCTAGGCCTCTCACTAGCAGCAATCAGAAACCTTTCCTAGGGGGAGGCTTTTGTTCTATGGGTAAGGATGTTTCTGGGCCATAGCCACAGGCAGCCCATTCTCTTCCTGGTACATGAAAAAGGCAGTTCTATTTCACGTTTTTTGCCTCCTTATCAACTGGGACAGTTTGTTTTTCCCTCTGACTCATAGACACAGAATTTCAGGACTGGAAAGGGGCTCTCCTGCTGTTTCTTTCAAGTGACAAAAACACAAAGGTAGAGTATAGCTACCTAGCGTGCATCATTACATTTCAGTGTGAAGAATGTTTATAATTGTCTTTTCCAATCAGACATTTTCCTAGCCAGCTTATTTACCTTATTTTGATTTTGAGGAAGCCCATTTCCTACCTTGTGTGTGTGTTTGTGTGTGTGTGTGTGTGTGTGTGTGTGTTTGTGTGCGCACATGTGTGTGTTTTAAACTGGCCTTAGCTGTTATTTTTTTTTTTTTATGAGCTGGTAATTTGCTCTCTGGTCTCTTAGCAACCAGGAATTTTTCCAGCTCACCACTGAATCAGACTTTGGAGTTACAAAGTTTATAAGAGAACCTGCTGAAAGACAGTATCTCTGCCAGAGCTGACAATTTTAAACCAATGTTAAACAAGAACATTAACCAGGGTTTCAGGACATGTACATTCATAAAGGCAACAACTAAGAAAACACTTGCCTGGCTCTCCAGAATGGTCTAATTCTCTCCTAGTTCCAGTCTCAGCTGGCGGAGTTCTCTCCAGCCTTCTTTGTACCTCACTGCTGCACAAGGCATTTCCCCTTCCTGGCTGTTGGGCTGATGTGAAGCAGATGAAGCCTGCCTGGAGAGGAAACAGCCATGGAAGACAAGGAGGAGGTCCTGAGCCCGCTGCTTGTTAGCAGGGTCCCGGGTAGTGCTAAGCAGCTGATCAAGGGATCTTGGTCAGTTTCATTTCACATATATTGATATTTTTTGAATTGTATGGTAACTTCGTTATGACAAATTGAGTAACTTTTTTAAAATTAAAAATTATCGGGGTAACATTAATTAACAAAATCAAATAAGTTTCAAGTGTCTCATTCAATAGGAAGTCATATGGCATGACTTCCATGTTCAGTCAGTCCTCACTTAATGTCACTGATAGGTCTGTGAGTTTAGACATAATGACATATACTAAAACCAATTATACTATAGGCTAATCGATACAAACAAGTTAAGTTCCAGTGGCATCTCATCAACATTATAACAAAACGATGTTGAATAAAACGACTGTTATTTGAGGACCTCCTGTACTCTACTGGTAGAAGCAGTCAAAGTCCCACCAGATGAAGAATAGGGGACATAGACACACCTCTCAAAGGAAGGAGGGTCAAATATTTGCAGTCATGCTTAGGACACTGCATAAAGAGCCAGGAGTTGTGAGTTCAAGGCCGACTCTGCCCCTCATTCACTGTGTGACCTTGGCTTAGCTTCTTCTCCTCTCTGGGCTTGACTTCATCAACTGTACAATAGAGGATTCACCAGGTTAATGAGGAGCAGTTGCATAGCAAGTACTCCTTCTGACCCACTGATTAGGAGTGAATTTAGTTATGGAAATGGGTCTCCAGTTGAATGATGTGGATCATTAGGCACATTTAATTTTTGAAATTTTGACACTGAAAAGGATTTCAGGAACCATGGTCTAGCTCCCTTATTTTACAGATGAGGAAACTTATATCTAGAGGCGCTAAAGGTCCATGAGTAGGTTAATGATGGACAGTAACTGAATAATAGAACTTGGGTCACTGAATCAATCTCCTTGTGTGTTTCCCAGTTACCTGCCACATCTGGAATTACATGTGAAATTTCATTCAAACATCTGCCTTTGGGGAGACATCTCTTACACAAATGGAAGAATATCTGTAAGTAGCTATCTCAAAATATTTCATTGTGTCCAACCTGAGAAATTGATTGTGCTTGAGGGTTTGTTGGCCAGATCCATGCTCACTTGTTGGCCCACTGGGGGCATTGGCCCAGGACTAGAGAAAAATGACCATGTAGCTGGGAGGTGGGTTGAGAAGAGGTGAGTTTGCTTCTGGTTTGGATCCTATTATTTTTTCATACTAGCATATTCAGATATGGTTCTTGTGCATATAAAATAGGATAATTGAGTTAAATAACAAATGACAAGCGAGGCCACGAGGGGTGGTAAAGCAAAGACAAGGGAGTAGGCTGATTTCAGCTTCAGTTGGAAAGGACACTGAGCTGCTGAGAGAGGGAGATGGGCTGATAGAAGGGCCTGTGGTAAAGAAACAAAAAGAGAACTGGCAAAAAGAGCCATGTAGCTCTTTATAGTCCCAGGAATGCTAAAAGAGAGGGGGGCAAAACTTGTGTAATGTAAACCGATGTCAGGCTTTAAAAACACAGAGGATCTCAAAGTCACATTGAGTGCTAGAAAATAAAGAAAAAAAAAAAAAGAGTAGGTCATGAGGTTTTGAATCATGATGATGATGAAATTTCCTGAACTGGATCAATCACAAACATGGCCTTAAATAGAGTCAACAGGGCAGGGCTGATTTTGTCACGTTGCTGACCATTGATGGAGAATAAGGCTCATCCACATTTGGCCATCACTAAGGATGCTGGGAGGATGGAGGACAGGAAACATTGAGGAAGCCAGTGGGAATTTTGGGAAGGCACCTGATTCTCCTAGCCCCATTCTTAGCTCACATTAATCCCATCCATTTTTCTCCAATCCATCACCTACCGTTATTGCCACAATTCATGCCAGACCTGCCACCATCCTCATTTCTCCTCATCCATTCCATTCTAGTTCCAATCTATCACAACCTTTTATTATGATTTTCAACCAGGCCATTCCCATCTTAACCCTTCATTTTTATCTTCTCTCATTTTAATGACAAGTCCCTTTATTTTGTGTTCATCATTGTGCTGGTCTAAGCTTTTGGAGGATTAAACTCTCAAGACTCTAGACCTGAGGGGCCTAGGAATTTGAAATCCCTAAAGCAGGGTTTTTCAGCCTTTTTGTTTTCAAGAATACAGAGAAAATGATATTTGTATAGCCCCTTGGGGTCGAGGGCTCTGGCTGAATCCAAGACTCACTGAGGTACCTTATGGGCTGAATTATCTAGGCAAAGCTGAAATCCATTTTCAGCACACTGTTTTGAAGGCTCTGCAAAGGACTGTAGGATAGTGCATATTCCCAATCACAACATATGTTCCCTATAAGGTTGTATGTTGCTTAATTGCCCTTTAGTTGACTCAAAAAATCATAGGAGTTCCAGCGACAGGAACACCTCATTTCTCTTCTGGTATTTAAGGTAGCACAAAATGGAACAGCCTGGTGGTGATGTGGTTCACAGCAGGACTGGCTCGTTCGCCTTAGTCAGGAAAAAGTGGCCATGGTGTTCAAACACATTTTGAGGAGGGACACCATCTTGCTAGTTACAGAGCTAGTAACAGAGCTTGGATCTGAAAGGGAAACAAAAGAAAGTATCATGTAGTCCCTGCTTTTGAGAGTTTTCATTCTAGTAGTAGGGATGAGACAGGCCTGGGAGGACTGTAACAGAAGCCAGGGCAGAAGAGAACCATCACAGAAGTTCACAGACCCTGAGAGTTGAAAGGAGGCAGAGGGTCTGTTTGTTCAGTTGGGAGTGAAGCCTACAGAGCTCCACCAAAGTCACCTCATTTCAGATGGACCTGAGGGAGGGGCAGGATTTGATCAGGAGTAGAATGGGATGGAAGAGTACATTATAGGCCAATGAGGAACATGAACAAAAGAACAAAGGGGCAAAAATAACAGATAGAATAGAGAAAACCACATAGTGCAGAAAAGATGAAGAACATGTAGACTGTACAGGAATGGCATAAAGAAGTGAGTTGGAGGCATGTTGTGCAGGACCCTGACTCCAGAGTAAGGAGTGGTGCAGGGTTAGAAAGCAACAGGGAACCACTGGTCTCACCTTCCCTCCTGGATTCATGGAATTCCAGAGTGCTGACTGTGAGAGGACAAAGTAGATAAGTACTGACCTGGAGGACGCAGAACCAAAAGAGGAATCCAGACAACTCCCATGGAAGCATAAATTCAAAGAGATGCAGATGAGAGGTGGGGTCCAGGTAGAAGACAAAAATCTGGAAAGCTGTAATGCCAGACAAGAATGAGAGGATTCCACTGAGAGGTGAGAGAGAAAACACTTGGCAAGCGTCTGGGAGGGAATGGGGATAAATGGGGAAGGAGAGATTAAGGGCCCTGAGGCAGCTCAGACACTGCTGATACCTGAGGACTTAGGTGACCACAGCCATAGACACTGGAGAACTTTAGCTGGAAGCTGCATGCAGGTGTTGGGAGAGGCAGTCCACCATGGACTTTGAGTTTGCCTGCATGTTCTTGCTAAATGCTCCAGATTGCACGGTTTTTCTGTCTCCTGATACTAAGCATACAGGTAGCTGGTCACACAGGTAACTAAGTAGGTCAGGTGACTACAGTGTGGCTACTGTATAACTGTTCCTACCCTGGGAGGAGAGGAAGGAAACTGGCTTATTTGCTGCTTGCTGGGTTTGGGGCCCTTGGCTTGGGGTTCTTTTTCTGTAACGTAGCCCATTGTGTATGCAGGTGCCATGTGGGCACATAATGTCCTTGTGAGACTTGAAGGCAAGGGGAACCCATGCAAATATGATGCTTGCTGTATCATGAGTAATATAGTCTTTTGCTTCTAATCCAGAGCCTTGTGCCTTTTGCCATCATCCAAGTTAAGTTGTTAGCTTGCAAGTAGAGTAAAATCTAAGACTTTTCACAGTTTTTGACAGGAGGATGAATTTGAAGGGGGAGAGCCTGGAGCTGTGGATAATTATTAGGAGGCTATAGAATAGTTAGGATGCTTTTTGCTACGAGTAAAATAATATGTAACTAAGAGTGGCTTAAACAAGAATGTCATTCAATGATTTCACATTAAATATGAGATTAGAAAATTCCAGAATTCTTTAATTTGGCAGCTCACCAATATCAGATTCTAGATTAGCTTCCAGAATGATTTATCTATTTTTGTCTTCATGGACCCAATATTGCTGCTATAGCTCCAAGCATCAAAGCCTCGTCTGACAACAGATATTTTTGTCCCACAAAAGTGCATATTCTGGGAAAAGAGTTTTCTCTTTGTGTGGCTCCCTCTTTCTATGAGGCAGGAATTTTTTCCCCCAAAAGTCCTCCTGGAAGACTCCTTTATGTTTCATTGACCAGAAGTGGGTCACAGGCCCATTGAAAACCAATCACTACCAAATGGAAATGAAATGACTATGATTAATTTAGACCAGTGTTTCTCAAGTTTGAGTGTGCTTGTTAAAACTTGGAGGGCTTGTTAAAACACAGATTTCTGGGCCCCACTCCACAAGATGCTGATTCAATAAGTCTGAGGTGGGGCCCAAGAATTTTCATTTCTAACAAGTTCTCATATATGCTGGAATGTAGCTGTTCTGAGGACCATACTTTCAGAACCAGTGGTTTAGAGTGATACTTCTCAACACTGGCAGTTTAGTAGAATCACGTTGAAAAAGAGAGAGAGAGGGAGGGAGGGAGAGAGAGAAAGGGGGAGAGAGAGAGAGAGAGAGAGAGAGAGAGAGAGAGAGTGTTTGTATCCCAAGATGATTCACACATACACACACAGATACACACACACACACACACACACACACACACACAGACACAAGATGCCTGAGTCCAACACCTGACTTACTGAATCAGAGTTTTAAGCAATGAGGCCTGGGTGTTGGGAGTAAAAATAAACAAACCTCCTTGCTCCCCACAGTGATTCTAATATGCAGTCAGGGTTATGAATGCTGGCCTAAACCAAAAGCAATTCATTCCTGTGGGTGGGCACATAACTGCCAGTTATCTAAATAATATCTGGGTTCTCTGAACAAGGAATAGGGGTAAATGGCTTTGGGTAGCCAGTAGTGATTGCTTCAGGGAATATTGTAGTGGTTTGAGCAATAAATGGAAGAGGCTGGGGAGGAGAGGGGCTGGGGAATGACAGGGAGAAGCAACTCTGAAGGCCTTGAAGGGTAGCAGCCACCATCCTTAGTGACCGACTGGATGTTGAAAGAGAGGGAGAGTGAGGATTTGATGGTGGATTCAGAGGTTTATGGGGAGAATTAGAAAAGGAAAATTAGAAAACCTGCAGGAGCAAGCTCTGAGAGAATATAATAGTTCCAATCAGAATGTGCCAAGCTGGAGACAGCTGTAAGACACTTAGTGGGAAAGGTCTAGCAGGCAGTTAAACGTGATTGAGGTTGGAGATGCATGATTAAGAGGGGATGGTTGAAGGTGGCCAAAATCATAGCAGTGGTTTCTCTCTGGGGATACCTCAACCAACCCCCAAACCAGTTCTTGCATTCAGTTACATGCCTTCAGGTCTCAGCATCTCTAACTTGGATATTTCAGTAAAGACCTGCCTGACTCGCTGACTCCAGTCTCACTCATTTCCTATAGTCTATCTTCTGCCGGTGGTCCCAAACTTTTTGACACCAGAGGCTGGTGTTCCTGTGAGAATATAATACCTGATGATCTGAGGTGGAGCTGAGGCAGTGATGCTGGCACTGGGAAATGGCTGTGAAAACAGATAAAACTGCTCACCCACTGCTCAACTCCTGCTGTGTGGCCCAGTTCCTAACAGGCCAAGATTTGGGGACCCCTGTCTACACAACCTTTGGAATGATCTTCCTAAGATAGAACTGTGATTATTTGACTCTATTTCTTAAGGCTCTTGCACAAATTCTCAATTCCATGGCATAGTTCTCAGCTACCCATCCCACTTCCTCTGACTTTCTGATTAAATTACTATGGGATGGCGCCTGGGCACTGGTCTTTTAAAAATGTTCTTTCAGAGAGTCCAACGGGTGGCCAGAGTTGAGACTGTTGACCCACAGGGTGAAGTCCAAACTCCTGTACATGGCACATACGTCTCTCCCTGCAAAGCTCCTGCTTATCTTGCCTAACATACCTCCTTCTGCTTGTTCTTTGAGCTCAAGCCATCTCACCTCCTGCCCCTCTCTGAAGGCACCAGGCAGTTTCATGCCACTGCAACTTCACACCTGTTCTTCCTCTGCCTGCAAAGCCCTTTCTGCTTGCTGACCACTTGGACGTCTTTATTCCAGGCTCACTGAGCCTAAGCCTCTTCTCCATCTAGAGGGCTCCCTTGGTCTTCCAAGGTGGAGTGGCTGCTTTCTGTTGGGTGCTCCACCTGGTCCTGTTCCTCCATTACAACACTGACTAGTGAATGGCATAGATGCATATTCATCTCTCTGATAGACTTTGCTCAAACACTCACTGTGTGACCTCAGGCAAGTTCCATCAGCCCTGCAAGTCATCACCTTAGAAATAAAAGGGTAAGTGATACCTATTGTGTGAGTTTATTATGAGGATTAAACAAAATGACTCGTGTACAATATAGAGAGTATGTAGAGCATAGGGTCTGACATAGAGTGAGCCCTTAATAAATGGTAGTTGTTATATCTGACTCTCTTCCTCTAAACCAAGCACCGCCCAATGCAAAAATAACATGAGCCACAAAAATGAGCCACATCTGCAATTTTAAGTTTTCTTATAGCCACATTAAAAAGATAAAAAGAATTAATTTTAATTGTATACTTTATTTAACTAAATATATCCCAAATATTACCTTTTAACATTTAATCAGTATAAAAATTATTTATGTGCTGTTTTACCTTTTTTCATATGTCTTTGAAATCCACTCTTATTTATAGTAATATCACATCTCATTTCAGACTAGCTACATTTCATGTACTCAGTAGCCATTTAGAGATAACTAACCTTATCCAGTGACATAATGGTTGGACTTATTTTTGGTAGAATCTTGGGATCTCTATGGAAAAATCAGTTAACTACAGATACCTCTCCAACTAGGCTGAATGCCAGAGAATAATTATAGAAACAGATCTGTGTTTGAGTTCTGGTTCTACCATCAATAAGCCATGTGACCTTGGACAACTTACCTAACTTCTCTGACCTTCTGCACCAGTGAAATGCAGAGAAGAACAATGGAATCCAGCTCTTGGGTTGCCTTGGGTAGATAATGGACTGTGGCCATGTCTTGAGGAGATCATGTGCTTCTGACATGGCTCCCAATAATCCCCACCTCCTGGTGTTCACCCCCTGTGTATCCTCTCCCTTTGAATGTGTGTGGGTCCTAGAGCTTTGATTTTAACCAATAGAATATGGAAAAGTGATAGCATGTCACTTCCATGATTAGATTACAAGAGGCTGTGATTTCCATCTTGCTAGCAGTTTCTTTCTTGCCCTCTTGCTTGCTCTGATGAAGGAAGCTGCCTTGTTATGAGATGCTCTCTGGAGAGATGCACATGGTAAGAAACTGTGGAGATCTCGGGCCAAAAGTTCATGAGAGCTCCGTGAGGAACTAAGTCCAATAGCCAAAGAGAAAGTAAATCTTGAAAACAACCATGTGAGTGAGCTTGGAGGTAAATCCCTCCAGTTGAGTCTTGAGATGAGACTACAGACTTGTGAGAGCCAAAGGACCCAGCTAAGTTATACCTGGAACAGCAAAAACTATGAGACAATAAATGTGTGTTGTTTTAAATTGCCAACACTTGGGGAAATCTGTTACACAGCAATGAATAATTAATACATGCATGCAACAGTTTGACACAGCATCTAGAACATGGAAGGTTCTTAGTAAGTTTAAATATTACTCTTAGCAATGGTATTGGAAAATTCTGCTATTAGTAAGGGAGTCTTGTCTTATACCAGAGAAAATCTCTAAGTGAGACAGCCTTTGTGATCAGCCAGGATTGAATCAGTCTTGCCTAAGTGGAGTCATAATTTAAAAAAATTACAGTTCATTCCTTTGCACTGGAGTCTGCATTTGTCTGCTCACCAGGGCATGGTTTCTACTGCATCACATTACATCCCATTTGCAACCAGTGCCAAACATACACTGTGAGGACACAAATTGAACCTTTTCCTGGAATGGAGACCCACAGTCAACTTGAGGGCCAAAAGCAGCGACAAGCTTGAGAATAAGGTATCAACATTCCTCAGGCAGAAGAATGTCTCCCCCGTCAAGTTCTTTTTTAGAACTTGGCTATCTTCTGAGAGAAAAACTAGTAAGAAGAATTCATGCATCATGGAGTTAAGCACCTATGATTGTGAAACCTAATCAATTGTGAAATCTAATCAATAACAATGTGCCTTGTCTGAGAAACAGATGTGTTAGTTAAAGGGGGGTGGTCTGTGCATTACCTAGAGGAAGGGGGGACCCTCAGGAGCAGTGATTTGTCAGTGTTTTTCCTGTGCTGTCCAGAGCATAGGGGGCCATCTGGCTGACAGAAACAACCACTCTACTGGATAGGCAGCATGAGAGGAGTTAGAGCATCAGGCAATCATAACCTTCCATGTGAGCCATTAAGATCATCCTGTAGCTCTGTGGTACTGAGTCCTTGCTTCTCACGCAAACTTCTGATGAAAACAACTCATTTCTCACATATGTTGGTCTCCCACCAATGGATACAGGTTCTGGTTTGCTCAGAAGTTATAGTCCTCACTGGAATTAACAAATTGATATTCTGGCTTTTTCATGAGTCTCTTGAGAGTTTGCACAGCCAGAGTCAGTCCCCGACCTCCTGGGCACTGACCATAGAACTGCTGCCTCCCAAAGAGCATGTGCCTGGGACCCAGTAATCTCCTTCCATTCCTCCCTCCCTTCTAGTCTTTTTCTCTTTTCCTTTTACCCTGGCTCACCTTTATACATACACACACACACGCACGCACGCACGCACACACACGCACACACACACACACACACACACACACGCACGCGCGCGCGCATGCGCGCGCGTTGTCTCTTGCATGGATCGTGGGAAAGCTTTTTGGTTAAGCTAATGGATTTTGGAGCTGATTGAGTCTGAGTCCTGGTTCTGTCACTTCATAGCTGTGGGCTCCTGGGCAAGTTAATTTAAGCACCCTGTGACTCATTTGTAGATTGGGAGTAATAATAGCACGTGCTCCTAAGGCTGATGTCAAGATTAAATAAATTGGGGCAGTGCCTGCACTCATAAGTACTCACTCACTCAGTGTTAGCTAAATAATGAGTACTGAGTGCCTGCCATATGCCAGGTCTGAGCTAGGGGCTGGTGATGGATGATTGGGAGGCCAGACCTGCCTGCACAGCACTTACTGAGAAGAGAGGGAGTCTTAGACAGAAACACATCATTTCAAAGCATACCCTGGCCAGATGCTGGCTCACTGCAAGCACTGGTGTCCTTCTGGGACATTTGAGCCTCATTTTTCTATTTTCTTACTATTTTCAAATTTCTGCTTCCTTACTGCCACAAGGACCATTGCCCAGGGCATAGCATAAGGGTCAGGAAACCAAGGTTTGCCTCTGTCCCAGGCTTCCAGGTATGCCTCTTTTTGAGTGATGGGACAGGGTGTCACACTCTGTATTCGTTTGTTGACTACCTGCTTGGTGACTAGGGCTTTTCTTCTGGTTTATGGTCACTGTAGCCTAGGTGTATCTCCCAAGTGTGTTGATAAGGATGTGAATGCCACAAGATACCAATGAACCTGTATCAGTGCTGTTGACATGGAGACTGATAGTGATCTGATTGTTGAGGCTGGCAGTGCCCAGGAAGACCTGATGTCATTACCAAGAGTACAAACTACCAATTATAAAAACAGTCACAGGGATGTAAAGTACAGCATAGAGAATATAGTCAACAATTTGTAATAATTATGTATGGTTCATATGGGTACTAGACTTACTGGGGTGATCATGTTGTAAGGTATATAAATGTCTAACCACTATGCTGTATACCTGAAATTAATATAATAATATATATCAACTGTAATTGAAAAAAGAATGAATGAAGAGATACAATTGCCTCTTTAGAGTTATGTGAAGGGAACCATAAATGTCACACCATTCTCTCCCAGGGGCTTTGTGCCCCAGTTCCTTGAACATCCCACTAAGGGATTTGCTGTCAGAGTCTGCTCTCTTGAGGCCTCTGTCAATATTCTGTTCTCAGTTTTGTCAAATGCATAAATTCTGTGTCTTTGCTAATAGGTGTTGCATTTTCAAACAATTAAAAAATTCATTTATTTTTGGAAGAGGTGATGTGTTGGCATGCATAAAATTAAAAATGTACTAAAGGGTATGCAAAAAGTGTTTCTCTCATCCCTCTCCCTACCACCTGGTTCTTCTCCTCAATTAATGCTAGCCATCTCTTATGAGATAGTGAGATCTTTAGATAAAAGAGACAGGGATTTATAAGATTTATATCAATATAATACTTTTTTTTTTCTGAGTACCAACCTGATGCCAGGAGCTTGAGATCCAAAGACTAAGAGAGAATGGTCTCAATTCTCTTGAGAGCTCACAGTCTAGGATGGGGGCAGCCAGGCCAGCCAACAATATAATCTGATTCTATTAAAAGAGCAATGGAGATATGTGCGAGGTGCAAAGATGCATGAAAGGGTGGAGAAAGGAAAATAATTTAGCAGTGGGGACAGAAAAGGGTCTATTAACAACACACCTTTGAGATTTCCACATCCACCAGGATGGGGATCTTAAAGAATTTGCTCTCTTTTTTGGTTAATTACTTTTTGATTCTTTCTCTTAATTTGGTCTCATAGAATTGAAGTCTGTTTTGATCTTCTGCCAAGTATTTTTTTTAAACAGCTTTACTGAGAGATATAATTTACACAGCAGGCAATTCACTATTTAGAGTGTACAATTCAGTATCTTTTAGTGTATTCATAGAGTTGTGCATTAACACCACAACCAATTTGAGAACATTTTCATTACCCTAAAAGGAAACTTTATACCTCTTAGTTGTAACCCACAATCTTCCCTTCCTCAGCCTCTGACAATCACTAATTTACTTCCTGTCTCTTATAGATTTGCCTATTTTGGGCATTTCGAATAAATGGAATCATACAATGTATGGCCTATGTGTCTGGCTTTTTTCATTTAGCATAATATTTTTAAGGCTCATCCATGTTGTAGCATGTCAGTGTTTCATCTTTTTAATGGTTGTATAATATTCCACTGCATGAATATACTACATTTTATTTATCCATTCATCAGTTGATGACTTTTGGGTGGTTTCCATGTTTTGGATATTATGAATAGAGCTGCTATAAACATGTATGTATAAGTTTTTATTTTGAAAATTTGTTTTTAATTCCTTTAGATATATGTCTGAGAGTGGAATTGCTGAGTCATAAGGTAATTCTATATTTAATGTATTGAGGGACTACTGAATTATTTTCCATAGCAGAGATACGATTTTATATTTCTACCTGCAGTGTATGAGAGTTGTAATTTCTCATTTTCCCACTTTTAAAATTGGACTTTTCTCCATGATGTTCCTTCTGGAATCACCCACTTAGCTCTTTACTATGCTGCCTGTGGACTTGTGGAACTCCTGACGTTGCCTCAGCCCTCTTCCCTTAGTTATCTGATAGTAGATCTAGACAGAATTACTAAATGGTATTTATCTTTAAATCAGCAGGATTTATTTACATCTAATTTTTCAATTAGGTGTAGAACAGCTCATTTGTTTACCACTATTTCATCTAAAAACCATGTCCTGTCTGCTTCAGTAGATACTTTGAGAGCTAGAAAACACCC
This sequence comes from Macroglossus sobrinus, assembly GCA_004027375.1. Lineage (NCBI taxonomy): Eukaryota > Metazoa > Chordata > Mammalia > Chiroptera > Pteropodidae > Macroglossus > Macroglossus sobrinus. The sequence continues at coordinate 287,004 of PVKZ01000767.1, forward strand.
TCTTATCCTTTTTCATCTACCAGCAGATGATTATTAAGGTTGGTTATAGGCTTGGCTATGTATTAGATACTAGAAAAAGCAAAGATGTAGAAGATATAGTCCCTGCCATCCAATAAGTCAGTCTGGTAAGAAAAATGATTGAATTAGAAATGCTTTCAGCTGTAAGTAATAAAAAAAATTAACTAAAAGTAAGTTGAGCAAATAAGAATTTATTTTATTTTTGTTATAATGAGTAGTCTGGATGTAGGTGAATATTGATGTTGGTTTAGCTGCTCAACAATATCCTTAGGGATTAGACCCTATAGGTCCATTTTTAGTAATTGGCTTCTCATCTTTGTGCTTGTTACCTCATGCTCACAAAATGGCTGCAGCAGCTACAACCATCATGCTCATGTTTGAGGCAGAAACAAAAAGAAAGGGTAGGGTACCAACTGTTTTTTATCTCTTTTCTTATAAAAATTACTTTTCTGAAACATCCCTTCCCCACCTTCCAAGCCCACTGTGCATGATTATCATTGGCTACATTTGTGTCACATGACCACTCAAGTAGTAGAAGAGGCTGGAGACATAAGGGATTGGCTTTACAGCCTCTTTGGTGAATGTAGGCAAGGTGGGAATGGGTGTTTGGTTAGCCAGCTGACAACATCTGAGTCAGAAGGGAAGCCATAAACATGCATATGTCACTGATAACCTAAGGCAGTTTCTCCTCTCCCCGCCGCAAATATATTTGCTAATAGGCAGTTGCAATGCCAAGAAGTAGCACAGATTCAGATTCGAGAAATCATTTATTCTCCTAATTTTTTTCTTACATGGAATTCAGAATAAAAAAAAGAATTCATGAACTGGGGGTACACATGAAACTTGAGTTGTGTCAGAAAGTTTGAATGAGAATTAGACATTGTTGAGTCATGGACATTCCAGACTGGGGAAATGATGGACTAGAGATGGGGATGCACAGCCATCTTGAAGGGAAGTAAGCATGGAGTGGTGGGCTCATGAAGAGAAGAAATGTGCCCCCAAACTAATTTTGGTTAATTTTCCAGAAGCTGTACTCCTGCCTTTGTCAGAAGCTGCAGCTTGCCTTACATGCATGGAGAAGGGTAAGAACTATGTGGGGAGCAAATGCCCAGTGAATTTGGTATCATATTGACCAACATCAGCCTCATGGGCTCTGAGTAAGCACACTTCTGACCTGCTCATGCCGAAAGGCCTCTTTGGCCCACATTCCTGCTTCTGACCACCTGGTTCTTGATTCTGGACCCCACCGTCCCACTTCTCATCTTGTAATCCTTTCTATCTTTAGAATGATTTTGTTGCACTGATCCACATTGGGATGATGTCCTTTATGCACAGATGTTGGCAATTACATTTCCTCCCAAGATTTGTCCTCTTTTTGATTATTAACAAACCTACTCACATTCAGTTAGCTCTTGACAACTGGTAACCTTAGCCTTCATGCTTGAAATCTAATTTTGGCCACCATCTGGACCTGATCCCTCAATTGGATTTGGCCAAGCCATTTGTTCAGCCCTTAGCTAGGGCTCAGGAGCTTTGAATTCCAGGTAAAGTATTTGTTCTATATCTAACAGGCACAAGGTAGTCATTGAAAGCTTTAGTTGGGGGAATTTAAGTCAGGAAGGGTGTTGTCTCCCTTTGAAAGTGGCATTAGAAGTGGGTGAGGAGAGGAGATTCAGTGATGAGCAATCAGGAAACTGCTAAAGAAGCAAATAAAGAATTGGACTTCTTGAGGGCAGAGGAAGGGCCTGATATAAAAAAAATGTGAAAGGGTATGTCAATAGTATTTGAGACATGATGAGTTTGGTTTGGTAAGAGAGGAAGAAGCACAAGAGGAAGCAGAACTGTTATCAGAAATAGCCGATGAAGAGCCATTGAACCAGTTTTGGTTTGTGGGGTTGGTTTTTAAGAAAATGCATTTTGCTTTAGAAAACCTTAGTGTGAAGTGGCAGCAGGGCTTCTAAGGGGCTGTGTCCAATAGGCAATTGGAGAGGTGGCAAGGGGGTTGAGGAAAGGACTCCATGAAGAGAAAAATTTGTCAGTGCTAGCTGGAAACAGGGAGAAAGTGGGGCTAGGTAGGACCATGGAAAAGCAAAGAAACTTTGGAGCAGACACTGTGTGGAGAAGGAAAAGAGGAAAGAAGGTAGGAGAAGGAGCTGCAGGCAAGCAGGACATGTGTGGGCCTGAGACACTAGAACAGAAGAGAATGGCCAGCAATGGCAGGCCACAAACAACTTTTTTCAAGGTAAAGAATTCAAGTTATTTTGCCAGGTCCTTGTCATTTCTGAGTCCAGACCCGGTCCCATGTTAATTAAGTACTCTCTCTCACTCATCAGTTTTCTCTCTTGGGGTGCTTATTTTTACTTTTGGAGTCAAGTAAGATCTTTTAAGATGCTTTTTCAATACATTTTGACCCAAGTCAATTCTGACTTCTATCTGCTTGTCACAGTGAGTGAATTCCCCCATTCTCCCAATTTAAATATTTTTCAGTTTTCAGACATTTTTAAAACAAAGACAGACATCTTATGTGGTTTGGTAGTTTTTTTTTTCTTCTTGCCAAATATTCTCCCTGGGCTTCCTGAGAGATGCTAGCAAATGAACATTCTTTAGGATTCCTGTGGCCTTTCCCCTTTCTCTTTTTAACTCATTCTTGTCTTTTCCTAGTTCTCATGCCAAAGCCTAGGGTATCTTATTATGGGTTTCTTTTCTCTCAGATTTTCGAGTTAATTTTGTGTTATAATGTTAACAAAAGCTAACATTTGTACAGTACTTTATAATTTACAAAGCATGTCACATACATTTTCTTATTTTGTCTTTACAGCAATTCTGTGAAACAAGTTAGGCACAATTGTCCTTACTTTACAAATGAAGCTGCTGAAGACTCAGAAGGAGCCAGGGTGACATAGGATCTTGGACTGCTTTCTTTTCTTTTTTTTTCTTTTTTTTTTTATCTTTATTGAAATAGACAATTAGTTGCTTGTATTTACATTGTACAATTCAATGAGTTTTTTTCAATTATAGTTGGCATACAATAATATACCAGTTTCAGTTGTATAGCATAGTGATCAAAGATCCACACAACTCCTAAAGTGATCACCCCACTAAATCTAGTACCCGTCTTCCCCCCTTACATATTTATCACAACATTATTAACCATCTTCTCCATGCTACACTCTACATCTCCATGTCTATTCTGCAGCTATCTATTTGTACCTCTTAATTTCTTTGCCTTTTTTTGTCCCCCCTAAATCCCCTCCCATCTATTATCCCTCTAAATATTTTCTGTAACTATGAGTTCATTTCCGCTTTTGTTGTTGTTGTTGTTGTTGTTGATTTTGTTCTTTAGATTCCACAAGTATGTTAAATCATGCAATGTTTTTCTTTCTCTATCTGACCCATTTCATTCAGTGCAATACCCTCTAGGTCCATCAAGGCAATATCTTTTTCCATCCTCTTCCTTTTAGTCTGTGTGTATCTTTTAATCTGCAGTGAGTCTTTTGTAGGCAGCATATCTGTGGTCCTGTTTTCTTATCCATTCAGCCACTCTATCTTTTGGTTGGAGCACTTAATTCTTTTCCATTTTTAGGTACTTGTTGATAGGAATGTAGTTATTACCATTCTTTATTCTTGTTTTTGATACATGTTTTTTCTTCTTAAAGAAGTTTCTTCAACATTTCCTGTAATACTGGCTTGATGATGATAAATTCCCTTAGCTTATTTTTGTCTGGGAAGATCTTTATCTGTCTTTCAACTCTAAATGCTAGCTTTGCTAGATAAAATATTCTTACTTGTAGATTCTGAGTCTTCATCATACTAAATATTTCGTGCCAAGTCCTTCTTTCCTACATAGTTTCTTTTGAGAAATCAGCTGCCTGTCATATGGGTACTCCCTTGTAGGTAACTAACTGATTTTCTCTTGCTGCTTTTAAGATTCTCTCTTTGTAGTTAACCTTTGGCATTTTAATTATGATGTATCTTGGTGTGGGCCTTTTGGGATTCCTGATTTTAGAGACTCTTTGAGCTTCCTGGGATTTTATGTCTATTTCCTTCACCAGGTTAGGGAAGTTTTCCATCATTATTTTTTCAAATAGCTCTTCAACATCTTGTTTTCATTTAAGTACCCCTGTGACATGGATATTTTTACCTTTAATAGTATCATATAGGCTCCTTAAATTATTATTATAGTCTTGACTTTTTTTTCTTGCCATTCTGATTGAGTGTCCTTGGCTTTCCTATCCTCTATATAGGTCATTTGATCCTCTTCTTTATTCACTTTGTTTATTCCATTTAATATACCTCTCATCTCAGATAATGTGTTCTTTATTTCTGACTGGTTTTCTTTTATAATTTCCATTTCCACTTTCATGTTTTTTATCTCTTTGTTGAAGTTCTCACTGAATTTATCTACACTTCCCATAACTTTATCGAGCATCTTTATAACCAGTGTTTTGAACTTTACATCTGTTAGCTTGCTTGACTCCATTATTTCTGGATCTCTGTTCAGTTCTCTCGTATGATTCTGCTTCTTTGTCTTCCCATTTTGGCTGCCTTTCAGTGTCTGTTTCTATGCATTAAGCAAAGCTCCTAAGTCTACTCTTGTGTAGTAGGTAGTAGGTGTCCAGTGGAATGGTCTTGAGAGGGGTTTGTTCAGCCATAGGCCAAATTTAGTCCCAGCCTGTGCCCCTCCAGGGCCACCTGTTAAGATTCAGCCAGCAATCCATAGATGCTGTGCTTATAGTTGCCTCAAAAGGCCACACCAGAAACTAAAGCTAGGTGCCACCAGTGTGAGTCTAGGTGAGGATATGCCTGCATGTGGCTTGCATGAGCCCATGAGTTGGGAGAGGCAGAGTTTCAGGGAATTCTCTGGGCAGAGTGACCTTTGTTATATAGTTTGATTACTTCACGGCTGTGGAGGCACTGAGTCCATGCACTGGGAGGGGAGAGGGCTCAACAAAGGAACAATAGATATTGCTGGCACTTTAGTACAGAGCCAGTCTTCCCTCAGCCTTCACTCTGACCACTCAGTGTCCCTGGGTATGTCCCTGCGCAGATGAACTGGCACTGGTGCTCAGAGTGAGCAGGTTCATGACTGTGAAAGTCTGCTTGTGGAAATGGCCTTTTTAAGAGGCGTCTGCAGCTGCAGGCTGCTGCAGCAGCTGCTGGATGTTGCCGCAGCTGCAGCCTCCATTCCACTCAGCTGCTCAGGACTGGGTAGCCTCATGTCCCTGCCCCGTCCTACCTTCTGTTATTGCAGGGTAATTTCTTAGATTTCTCCTTATTTGTATGGCTTGTTCCTCTAGATCCCAAGCAATTTTTCTTTGCTGTTTGCTCTTTGTTTCTGTCACAACTTTGATTTGGTCGCCAGAGGGATGAACAGAGCCTCTATCATCTATGCCATTTTTCTTTTTTTAAATCATAGTACTGCATCTTTTTTTCCCTCCAAAAAATTTAAAAGAGACAATACATAATTATTTTAGAAAATTTGGCAAATCCAGGAAAGACCAAAGAAAAAATAAACATTACTGACCACTCCACTATCAAAGAACCGCTACTATCAGCACTTTATGGTATTTCTTTTCAGTCATTTCTATGAATTGGCGAAGACATCTAAAAACTATATATAATTAGAAGTCTTCACCAATTCATGAAAATTAATGTTCAACCCTGAATTTTAAGTGTAACTTTACATAGTGAGCATTTTCCCATGCCATTTAGCTATTTCAAAATTGATTCTAGCATATGAGTATATTATAATTTATGGAACCATTTCCCTCTTGCAGAACTTAGAAATTGTTTCCATTTTTGGTTTGTACAAAAACACTTTGATGACCATCTTCATACCATATACACCTGTCTGAATCTCTGTTCTAAGCATCAGGGTGAAATGACTGGATAAAAGAACACATTGTTCAACTGTACTCTGTATATATACCAGTTTTTATTTGAACAAAAAGCACACATTTATGTCTATCTTACTACACATTTGCCACATTGAGTATTGTATTTTAAACTAATTGTCAATATTAAGGGTGAAAAACAAAATTTCATTGCTTCGTTTTACATATCTTTGATTGCTTATGAGACAGAATGTTTTTCCTTTATGTATTGTCCATTTGTATTTCTTTTAATAATCTTATTCTTGTGCTCTTTGAGAGTCCATGGTACTTTCAATTTGTTTTTGATATTTATAAGTTAAAGGCCCCCTAACTCTTAATGTTCCATGCATTCATGCCATTTGTCTCTACCACAAAAAATATCCTGAGAAGGTGATTTCAGCTCACTATTGGAAGAAAAACAATTAACTGAATCAATTCATAGTGTAATAAAAATTACGTATCTTCCCCTCCTATCTTCCCTCTCAAGGCTTAGTACCTCATGTATGATTAGTAAAGATATAGATATGTACAGATATGCTATAAATACCTGGATGAATAAATTCACACAGTCCTAAGGGATTAAATTGGATTAAGATGTGGGTGAAGTGGGGAAGCTCTGCTGAGCTAGCTTTCAAATCAATATAATCTTTCTAATAGACTCAGTTGCTCAAAGATGAAATGAGCTACAATGAGCAATAGTGAGATACCCTGGTAGGGACATCCTAGTCTTAGAGAAACTTTAGCACCATCTCTGGGACTAGAATTGATTATTTCAATGCCCCAGTGATTTCCTCTCTGCCCATAAATGTGGCTTCAAACATTTTATAAAATTCCTCTCGGTACCATTGTCATAGGTCAGGAATGGCAAACATATTTGATCCCATGTACCAGTTCCTATAGGCTTGTAGTGGCTGCCTAAAGAGCTAGTTGAGTAGTAGTATACTGTATCTCTGGGTTCCACAGAACAGAACACGATGCATATGAGGGTTTATTTCTGAACCTATAATTACGTTCCATTGGTCTATATGTCGGAAATGGATGACATTTAAATTTCTTCTCACATTCTGAAATTCTTGAATTTTCTTCATAGACTCCTACTCGACCATGCTAAAGAATTTGTTTTTCAATTTATCTGGAAGATTCAGACCATGACACCTTGATAAAGTTTGTGGTAGGCAGACTGATGTTTACCTGATAAACCTTTGGAATGACTTTGTGAGTAACAATTCTCCTGACTGAAACTGGCTTAAGAAATATAGAAACTTAATTGTTTCTTATAATAAGAAACCTAGAGGCTGGTGACTCTAAAATTGGCTCATTTAGAAGCTCAGTAGTTTGACCTCAATGGCAGGGAAAGTAAAAGTAAAAATAAATGAATGGGACTTTATCAAACTAAAAAGCTTCTGCACAGCAAAAGAAACCATCAACAAAACAAAGAGGCTACCTTCTAATGGGAGAAGATATTTAGAAACAATGCTTCTGATAAGGGGCTAATATCCAAAATATATAAAGAACATGTACAACTCAACAACAAAAAAACTGAACAATCCAATTAAAAAATTGGCAGAGAACTTGAACAGACACTTCTTCCAAGAAGACATACAAATGGCCAACAGACATATGAAAAGATGCTTGACTTCACTAGCTTTTAGAAAAGTGCGAATCAAAACCACAATAAGATAGCATGTCATACCTGTAAGAATGGCTATTGTCAACAAGACAAATAATAAGTGTTGGAGAGGTTGTGGGGAAAAAGGAACACTCATACACTGCTGGTGGGAAGGTAAATTGGTACAGCCACTATGGAAAACAATATGGAGGTTTCTCAAAAAATTAAGAATAGAATTATCATATGACCCAACAATCCCTCTTTTGGGTATCTACCCCCCAAATTTGAAAACATTTATCTGTAAAGATGTATGCACCCCAATGTTCATTGTGGCATCATGCATGGTGGCCAAGACATAGAAACAACCTAAGTTTCCTTTGATAGATGATTGAATAAAGAAGATGTGGTAAATATATACAATGGAATATTAGTCAGCCATAAGAAGAGATGAAACACTGCCATTTGTAACAGCATGGATGGATCTTAAGCTTATCATACTAGTGAAATAAGTCAGATGTAAAGAGTTTGAGAACCATATGGTTTCACTTATCTGTGGGTATAAAACTGAAAGCAACAAATGAACAAGAGCCAACAAACAAAGATTTATAGACACAGACAACAGTTTAGTGGTTACTAGAGGGAAAGGGAGGAGGGGGAAGGTAGATAAATGTAAAGGAGGTTAAATATATGATGAAAGAAGGAGATTTGCCTTTGAGAGGTAAACATACAATGCAATATACAGATAAATTTAATTAAAAGTAAAAAAGAAGCTCAGTAGAATAGAGTCAAGAGCAACAACCAGTGAAACTCAATCAGAGCAATTCTTTAGAACCGGACCCGGAATAAGGGCTGGTTTTCATGAGCTGGTGGGCACAGATATAAGTAGATAGGCCTGGCTCAAAGATCTGGGATTAGGGCACATCATTGGTGCTCAGCACTTTTAGGCAACACAAAGATGTCTAGGGCTGTCTCCTGCCTTCTGGAACTTTTAATCTTACCATTATCCAGGAAACATGATTGACAATTGTGAAACAAAGAAAGGCCATTTCTGTCTTAGCCAGGCTGCTTCTCAGTGCAGTATGAGTTCATGTCCTGTCTCAAAAGTTCTAAGTTAGGGAAAACTAAGTTCCTCTAGCAGCAGCTGTTAGCCCCAGGGATGCCATCTTTCATGATTACACCTATCACCAACATTTATTGGACATTCACTATTTGTGCAATTGTAATTGTTTCTCATGCATTATTAAAGTTTTCAACAACTCAGTGGAACAGATACTTTTATGGTCATTCCCCCTTTACACATGAGGAAACTGAGTCACTGAAAGGTCAGTCGGCTTTCTCAAGGTCTTACACAGATAGAAAATGGTGTGTCAGGCATTCAACCTCAGGTAGCCTGCCACCAAAGCTAAGGGCAGCACAGCACTGTTTTCCAAGCATTGACACATTTTTGTACAAGAGATTCTTGTGTATCTGTCTAAGATGGTGCAATGCACCGATGTGGAAAGGTGTGCTAATCTTTGCCACTCTATGCTTCAGTTTCCATGTTTGTGAAATAAGATGGTCACCTAATATTCTCTAGTTCCCTTCTTACGCAGAGGTCTGTGAACAGTTCTCTAGAAGGCAGGTGGCCATGGCCGATGGATGGGAGAAGTTAAATTCCTTCAGGCTCTTAAATCTTAGCTTCATTGGATTCTCACAGACAGTGACAAAGAGTGTTCAATAAAAAAAAAAAATTCCAAACATCTCAAATGCTGTTTACAAGAGCTAGGGAGATTCCCAGAGGGAGGACAGGGCAAGAGGGAAGGATGTGATGGAGCTGGAACCAATTTGTGTCTCTCCTGAGTACTGTTCCTTTGAAAGCATCAGGGAGTATGAACAGGACAGTTAATTTTAAGTATATTTATTGTATTGATTTCAATTTCTTTAATGAGAGAACTTCCAACAGGATATGTAAATTGCTTTGGGACCTACAAATCCTGCTGCTACCTAGCCCTGGCATTTCACACCAGAGCAACCAGTGTGGTGATTTCTTCTCCTGTGAATAGGTGTCTCTGGGTTTTGGAGTGAAGAGGGAGGAGGGTCATGGGGTGGGTAAATCTGGCCATGTGATCTTGTCCTTGGAGATTCTCCACTGGTGAAGATCTTGACTTCCCAATCTATGGCTACAAAAGCTTACCTCTGGCCAAAGCTGCTATAGGTCAGTCAGCTGGCTGCCTTGACTTTGAGCCAGATACTTAACCTCCTAGCCTCAGTTTCCTCATCTGTGAAATGGGAATACTAGCAGTACTTATCTTACAGAATTATCATGGAGAATAAACGATTTACTTCACATAAAGCACCTAGCACAGAAACTGGTCATTGTAAAGCATTATAGAAGTGTTGTTTCTAAAAATATTTCCTTGTCAGACTGGAAGCTTCCAAGGGCAGAGATCTTGACCACCTGGTATGACTTCATGCACACAGAGCTGACCACAGTGCCTGGTCTCTAAGACAGCCTTTCACATATATTTATTGAATAAATGTTGAGTGAGTGAGAGTGCTTTGTAAACTGGTAAGTGCAACACAAGAATCTGGCAGAATTATTATTTGTTACTAGTTGTCATCACTTGGTTTCCCTTGGGATTCTCCTATAGCTTAGAAACTAAATGGTATAGGACACTTCAGGTCTGGTTCATTGGTCTGAGGCTTCCTGTCATTAAGCTCTTTAGGGTATGGGGGACCCAGCTACTAGTAGTCAAGGCAGGGTGTTGAAGACACAAAGTTCAATTGAGAGGGAGAAGGCAGTGGTTCAATATTGTAGACTCAGTGCATATATTTGGTTAGAAAATGCCTTGTTTAACCAAAGCAGGCATCTGAAATGCAAAATCTCGTAAAGGCCGGAGAGGTAGAGTTTGGGGCTGTGTGTTACATTTTTGGCAAAGCTTGTTTGAGCTTTTTTTTGAAACACACACACTTAGCATATTAAGCCTCTATGATTACTCTTTATTGCCATCAAGAATTACACTCACTCATAATATCTCATACTGTGCTATCTTGGTGGTCCAGACTTGGTTTTCCCATTTCTGATACAGATACTGACATAGAAACATGTGAGACACCATTATAAGTGTCACCTGGTTCCCAGTCTTAGGTGGGGACTGTGGCCAATTGGAGAACATGGCCCCTCTAAGCTCTAGCTAGTAGATGTCAGTGAATGCCACAAAAAACTGTGTGGCCAACATTACAGGAGCTTCCAAGTTTTCAAGAAAAGATAAAAATCTGGACCCTTAGATGATACCTCTTAGTGTTAACACAACAAATGAACAAAGTTTGAAATATTCTGTCAGTCAAACAACATACTTCTGCATCCCCATTCAGGCTGCAGCCTCAGTTCTTGATTCTGTCAGAGGTAGGAACATAGTTCAAGTTCAGAGGAAGCAGCCCAGAGGATACTGAGAGTAGTCCTACTCTCCATTGGTGGAGCTATTCTTCTTTAAGCAGTCGAAGGGACTCTTAGCATGCATTGTCTCACTCTTGGTTTTGAAGGTAGAATGATACAGAAGAGGGAACTGAAACTTGGAGAAATGGAGAAACTGGCTTAGGGTTAAAAGGTTGGATGCAAACCAGGTCTTCTGACACCAAGCCAGAGACCTTTTGCTCACAGAGTCCTTTAGTATTAGCACACTTTGTGGTGTTCATGAGATGCAGGGCTGGTTAGAGCTCTGCGTCCCATGGGATGTGTATATATGTGTGATCTCCAACAAGTGACTTTCCTCTGAGCCATGTTTTTTTAATCTATAAAATGGGAGTAGTGATAAAACCTACAACCCAAGGTTGTTGCAAGGATTATATGTGGTAATGTGAGAAAAGGGCTTAATTTAGAACCTGACATGAAGAAAGTGTGTAAGCTTTTGTCACTGTGTAACCCCATTGCTGTAAGTTGTGTGCCAACTGTATGTAGGGACAGATCCTGCACCAGGGTGGGGTCAGGGGAACAAATGCCTTCTCTTAACAAATATCTACTGAGGGCCTACTATGAACTAGGCTCAGTACCAAGCACTCAGGAGACAACAATGAGCAAGTGGGGATGATCTATTAGTCCAGTAAGATAGGAAGCCCCATTAGTGGAACAGTCACCCAGAAAAGATAATAGGCAACAAGGTTTGTGAAGGAAAATATAGGGTGCTTATAAAAGAGAGGTCAGGGAAATCCTGACCCTTATTTGATACATATATAAAGGGACCCCTTCTTTTATACATACAAAATATAATATTTACAACATATATAAAATTTTTAAATTTAAAATATATAAAACATAAATAAAAACATAAAATATAATATTTACTATATATAAAACATATACACATATTTAAAACATATGTAAAATAAGACTTGAAGGTTGCAGCAGGACACAGAGGATAGGAGCCTTACTGTGGCTGTGTTAAGCTTGGGAAATCTGGAAATGTCCACAGAGTATGCCAAACAGGTAGCTAGCTCTGCGATTAGGGAGCTCAGTGGAGAAGCTCTGGCTGGTGACAGAAATGGAGTGTTGTAATCACACAAGTAAGATTTAAGTCATGGGGCTGGATGAGCTCAACCACGGAATGAAGAGCTATAAGAAAGAGGATCAGACAGAAGAAATGTGAGACCTGGTCCATGCCCCTGTGGGAGCTTGGAGTACAGTCAGATGAAGAGTGAGTGCCCACACTTGGACAATGGCTAGAGGCAGGCTGCAAGTAAGGGTAAACTAGAAAGTTAGAGGCAATTGGAATCCAGTAAATTAAGGAAGAATAGAGAGGGGCATGTTTTGCCACTTGGGGTTAATCAGGGTAAAGAGAGGCTGAGGCCAGGCTAACAATGCAGAAGGCACCCAGGATCTTTGTGTTGCCTCCAGCAACAGTGTCTACAGGCTTTCTGGTATCGAAGAAGACTAATGGTGGCCAAGGAGTAAGCACCAGAGGCAGATGACTGTGTGAAAGCTGAGTGCTCTCGGTGTGTGTGTGTGTGTGTGTGTGTGTGTGTGTGTGTGTGTGTGTGTTAAACAAAATTTCACTTTGAATCTTTGATGTCTAAAATGTCTGCTCTACGTGTTAAAGCCATGAAAACTCAAAGTGTCCTTAATTTGAAAGTGTTAGTAACTCCTGCAGGTGCTGTTTTGGTTAAATAAATCTTTCCCCCCTCAGTGCCAAGTATTTTCATTTTTGTAAGTCTCCTGTGCCTGTCTCAAATGTTTGTTTTTAGATCACTGTCAGAGTTATTTGGCTTAATGAAAAAATGTATTTGCAAAGCAATCCCTGAGGAGTAATGATTTTATTGGCATTAGGCAATGTTTTTAGGTAGTCTTTCATTCATTAATTCATTCATTCATCACTTATGATCTAAGTACCTACTACATGGGCAAAAAAAAAAATTCTAGAAGAACAAAAAGGAAAAGGCTTAGGTGGTAGAGTGTGGGATATAAGGATAAAGGAGTTGCAGCCTAGGGAAGAAAGAACAGAGTAGCATAAAGATCAATCACATTTAACTATAAAAGAGTACCATGACTGGTAAGTACTAGAGGGTGAAGGTAAGAGCTGGGATGCTTTCATCTGTAAATAACAGAAACTTGACTAAGAACAGAGTAAGCCAGAGCTTTAACTTAACAAGAGGGCTAGAGGAAGGCCATCACAGTGCATTATTTCTACTCATTTTACCCAGGATTGTAGTTTATTCTGTTCTTCTGTTCTGCCATTCTGCTTGTGTCTGTGATGCTTCATGACCTCAATGTGGCTGCTATATCATGTCATTGTAAGGTAGCATCCCAAGCTGGTAGGAAAGGAGGAAGATTTCTCTTGGAATTGCTTTTCCCTCTTCTACCCAAAGGTTACTCAGACTTTGGGGGCCAGATCAAATGCCTCCCACTTAGTCATCCCACGAAGAAAGCTCACTTTCCTCTAAATTCTGGTAGTATTTGGTTTGCTCCACTTTGTCTTAGTGTACACATAGCGCTTCATGTTTAAATTACTTGTACTTGCAAACAGATTTTTTCGGTTCCTTTTGAAGACTCAGGAAACAAACTGTTATGAACATAATGAAATCTCCCGCTGGTGAATGAAAATCTTAGAGTAACTTAGAGCCATCATTCTGGAAACCTATTCCTATGGGCGGGGCCTGGAGGCCTGAAGGATCCCAGATGAAAAAATGTTACATATGGAATCTAGAGAGCTCCTGGATAAGAACAACCTCTTCTTTTATCCACTAGGAGATTGAGATTTGGAAGATTTAGAAGGCTTTCTCAAACATATCCAACTTTATTGGGATCTAAGCCACAGCATACCCTGTATATTTTGCTTTTTAAAAAAGTACCAAAATTTGTCTTATGGTTAGCCTGATTTTTGCAAATAAAACCTGGAGGGAAAAGTTACAAATGAAATATTCTGGTTAGTTGGCAAGTGATGATTAGTATGTTATTGTTTCTCAGGTATTTATGTGAATTATCTTTCTTTGATAGCCTAAGTTCCTTGAGGCCCTTCACTAACATTTTCTTCTCTCATAGTACCTAGCAACTTGCCAAGCACATGGTATGTGCTCAATAAAGAACTATTGGATGAAATTATACCCAAACCCACATGTACATTTCTTCTTCCATATTCCTCAATGAACTCAGGTAATATACTTTAATTAAATGACTGAGATTAAAGATGGAACCTTGATGAGTAAACACAAGTATAATGGAGGGAATAATTCACTAGTTTTTAACTACCAAAGTTTAGTTAATATTCCTGTAATACCATTTAATGTCATAGGATACTCAACAAAAAGGAAAAGCCAGGCCCCTGTAGTGAATATAAAAAGAAGATAAGGTCACTTGGCCTTCTAGGATTCTCATCAAATGAGGTCCAGAGAGAAATATTTCTTCTTAACCGGCTTCATTGGCCTAATAGCTTACTCATTAGGTATGTTTGGTCCATATTTATTTATTCTGCAAAGTCTAAATTTAAATGCACAATTGACACCACACTATTCTTCCCACAGAAGTTGCTTTATTTTCTTTTTTCTTAATTCATTGTTGTATCATTATTCTTATCCACCAATCCATCCATCCATCCATCCATTCATCCATCCATGCACCCACAAACTCATCTATCCCCCCAGGAGCTTGCTTTAAGTAACATTTTTGGTCAGGCATTGTTTAAAAATAAAAATTCTACACAATCTGGCCTGTCCTTACCTCATCTCCTACCACTTTCTCCTTTTCTCTGCTGAGTGTCACAGTAGGCATCTTGGTATTCCTTTAACAAGACAAGATTGTTTCTGCTCGTAGAGCCTTTGTATTGAGATTCTCTGTGACCAAGTACTCCTCTATTAGATCCTTGCATGTCTCATTCTTTTATTTTATTCAGGGTTTTGCTCGAATGTCCCCAGTAGTACTTCTACCTACCATTACATTTATTCCTGCTTTGTTTTTCTTTGGAACCCTCACTTATCATTACTTGAAATTATGGTATCGATTTACATTTGTCTCTACCCCTAAAATTCAAACTCCATGAAGACAACAATTGTCTCTATCTTTGGTGCTGTATCCTTAGAACCTTAAAGAGCACCCTGTGCCCAGTAGGTGTTCAATAAATATTTGTTGAGTAATTGAGTGAGTATAGCCTTAATTTTGTCCTGAAGTATTTAAAGTATAGTAGTCTTCCCTTATTCACGGTTTTACTTTCCTTGGTTTCAGTTACTTGTTGTCAACAGTGCTCTGAAACTATTAGGTGAAAAATTCCAGAAAGAAAAAATTTATAAGTTCTAAACTGTGCATCATTCTGAGGAGCGTGATAAAATGTTGCATCATCCTGCTCTGTTCCATTTAGGATGTGAATCACCCCTTTGTCCAGCATATCCACGCTGTATGCCCCACCCATTATTCATTTAGTAGCCGTCTCGATGATCAGATCAACTGTTGCTGTACTGCAGATCTTGTGTTCAAATAATCCTTATTGTACTTATTGTTGTTAATTTCTTATTCTGACCGATTTATAAATTAAACTTTATCACAGATTTGTATGTATAAGAAAAAACCATATACAAGGTTCAATACTATCCATGGTTTCAGGCATCCATTAGGAGTCTTGGGACATATCTCTCATGGACGAGTGTGGACTATTGTATATCTGGGGAGACAGAAAAGGTATCTAAGTTGATAAATAAAATAAAAGGTGACCTGCAGTAAAAGCCAGATAAATGGTTTCTGACCATCAGAGGACAGGGTGATCCTGTTTACTCAGAGGCATGAGATCTTGGAGGGCTGGGAGCATTTAGACAGTGGCATAGCTGACACTGTAGCTGCCCCCTGCCACATTCTCTCCTGGTTCACCTGCATCTGTGATAGACAGTGGCTGTGAACACTGGCTCTTCCCACTCCTTCATTCTTTATTATTATTATTATTATTATCTTTAGGTCCCATGAGAGCTTGCTTAGCTGGGGAGAGGGTGACTCAAAGGGCCTAGAAATGAAAGCCCCTGTAATGAGTAAATAAATACTTCTGCTTCCCTGTTCAGCGATGGGACAACATGGAGAGATGTTCTCTATAGTCCCTCCTGGTGGGAAAGAGCACAGGTGTCCAGAGCAGTCACCCCTTCATTAATACACTCCCCATTTTGGCTTTTCTCCCTCTCTGTCTCTCCCTCACTTCTTCTCTACCCCATTTCAGTGTCTTGGGACCACTACTCAGATTAATCACTGGCATTCACAATCTTGTCTCACAATATGCTTTCAGAAAACCAAAGCTAAAACAGGCAGGGTGAGGTAGAGGTATACCATATACCTTAGAAAAAAAAATCAGTAACCCAGAGATTTCCCTATGGCCTCTACTCCCCAACAATATGAGAGACCCCTGCCCATTGCTGGTGCCATTGTCCACTTGCTCAAAAGAAAAAAGGAGCCGTTGATCCCTGGTAATTAGGGGATAGCAGAATGTAGGGAAAAGGTGAGGGTCTGGCTTGGAGACTCTTAGGCTCTGTCTTGGCCCTGCCAACTACATGCTGTGTTTCCTTGGGCAAGTCCCTTTACCCCTCTGGATCTTAGTCTTGTCATTGGCCCAGTGAGATGGTTGGGCTATCTGATCTCTAAGCTTCCTTTTGTTCTGGGGCTCATAACAGTTTCATGGTTTGTTTTTCTTTGTTTTTCTTATCCTCATATTCACTCTGTTTGCATCTGTCTCTCTTTCAAGGTCTGCATGCTCAGCCCAGTTTTGAGGAAGCTGGTGGATCAAATATTAATTCTAGTTGTCCCTGGTAAGGACAGGTGAGGCTTAATCCATGCAGCATTTGCTAGGATTCTGGAGAAAACCATTTTCTCAAAATTCAAAGTGTCGTTATTGTTAATAATGATGACATCAATTTACCTCATCAAGGCCTGCGAGTGCTTAACTAAGAAAAATGCTTTTGTCACAATTAGTAAATATAATGTGTGCGCACTCAATCAGAATGGCACCCTCCAGATGGACGAGTTTGCTCCTTTCCCCACATCCTGACTGCTCGTTTGCAATCCTGCCCTTCTTTAAACGACAGTGTTTATTTTTTATTGATGGTTCAGCACTTTGACAAATACATTTTTCCATGAAGAGAAACATAATTAACTTAAGTCATTTATATTAATCACAAGGGGGGAAAATCATGCAAAACAGGGGTAATTTTGTATTGAACAAGGCACGTTATCTAATGAATATAGATGATGCTGATTTATGTGTTTATCCAAAAAGCATCAGTGGGGAAAAAAAGCCAGCTCCAAACACCACCCCGTTCCCCTGAAAGAGCTGGGAAAAAAAAATCCCTCAAGGTCTATTTAATGATGCTTCCTAGTTTGGTGGCATCCTGCCCACAGATTGAAAAATAAAATGACTTTTCAAGTGTTTATGGAGCTTGAACAGCAAGAGAAATTCTCTTCCAGTGTGGGTGTCTTCTGCATGCATCTCAGGGAAGCTATAATTACTTATTCCTGCGAATACTGAGATGATGTGGCTGGTTCTACACAGGTAGATGGCGTGGACTGCTTTCCACCATAGCTTTGGTGCAGGTCCTGAGGTTCCTCATTGCAGAGTGTGGTCAACAAGGACCCAGCCATCATTGTTCAGATTTCCCAGCAGTGTCAACAACAGAGGTGGCTCCATCTGATGGGAAAATGGAGTTGGAACAAATTGCCACTGTGAAAAGGAGTGGTACTGCCTCTCATTTGTATAGTTCTCTCTTCCCCACACACTCATGAGTAAAGCAGTTGGCTGGGACTCACAGATACAAAGAGAGGTGAGTGGGAAGAGACAAGGAAGCATCACAAGAATGTTCAAGTCGGAAGCCCATACATGGCATGAAACTTGCCCCTTTATTTTCCCATTGAAGAACTGAAAACCAGAGTATAGCAATGGTTGGCATTTATGGAAGCACTCATTATATATCAGGCATTGTTCTAAGTGTTTTTCATGTTTTAATAGTTTTAATTTTATGGGATACCTGCTATCATTGTCCTCATTTTACAGCTGAGAAAGAAGGGTGCTTCTGCAGGGCCCTCCAATAAGGTACCTCATTCTGTGGTCTTTCTCAGACCCTCATCCAAAATGAGAGGGAAGTAGGTCATCCTGCCTGTAAAAAAAACCCATGGGGGAGCATTTGAGCAAGATTTTTGGAACTTTTTAAGAGCTCTGTTCTGTCTCTCTTTTTTTTTGTTTTACGTGGTCTGTTCCCTTTGTTGTCACTAGCCATAGACATCCCTATAAAATCTCAGAAGACTGTGAGCTTGCCTTGGGGATGTAGAGGTGACAGTTTAATAAGCTACATGACGGTACTCCAAGGGAATCCAGGTTGGAATTACTAGGTTGAGGCAGAGAATGTGTGAAGTCAGAGGAGCCAGTACTGGGGTTCCCAGAAACACAGAGAGAGGCCAGCATTGGAGTTGGTCTGGGACCCAGTAAGATCATGTAACAGCAGCTGCTGCTCATTTCACAGGTG
Organism: Macroglossus sobrinus; assembly: GCA_004027375.1. Taxonomy (NCBI): domain Eukaryota; kingdom Metazoa; phylum Chordata; class Mammalia; order Chiroptera; family Pteropodidae; genus Macroglossus; species Macroglossus sobrinus. The sequence continues at coordinate 305,454 of PVKZ01000767.1, forward strand.
GAGAAACTGAGGTAGGACAGCCTGTTCCTGATCACTCGGCGGGTTAATGATGAGCCTGGCTGGGAAGTTATACCCTTTATTTTTCTTCCTGTTGTCTGTCCTTGACCTGCAGTGATATCCTCTTCACTCCAAACCCCCAAACAGTAGTCGCCAGGGAGAGTAGGTTCTGGACCCAGACTGTCTGGATTCAATTCCTGCCTCTGACACTTGCTGTGTGATATTGGAGGAGGCCCCTAATCTCTTGAGCCTCAGTTTCTTGTACTTCCATCAGGGGATGTCTATCCAGGAGTCAGGGTATGCTCAGAGTTAGACAGTGAAGCACATGTGTCAGCTGTTATAATTATTATGAAAAGAACCAAATTCCATGAGCACCCACCTCCTTGACTGTGACGGCACACAAGCCCTAAATGAACTTCAGGTGTAGGTAGTCCTGGCACAGTGGGGAGAAGTGGGGAAAGAACAGGGAGGGCCAGGAGAGCATAGGAGGGCTTTCTGTCTGGGAGTGAAGAGGTAGGACAAGAGGTGCATGGTTTCCTCTTTACTCTGTGCCCTAAACCTCCTTGCTCGCTGACCAGGCTGCATGCAATTTGTCTTTTGCTAGGTCCATGGCTTCCTGGGTAGCCAGGCCAAGTGGGTGCCAGGGCCCCATCCATCCTCAACTGTCTGGATGATGGTGCTGAAGAGCACATCTGTCACTTTCTCCAGTGGCATGGATGACTGACACGTCATCTTTGACAAATGTGTGTGCCAGTGAGCTCTGCACGCTGTGGGTACCTTACAGACGCTGAAAACTCACAAATACAAGCGGGCTGCTCCATATGACAGCAAGCACAAGTGAGGACCTGGCTGCTACAGATGGAGGAGTGGGAAGGCTGGTGACAGAGAACAGGGCATAGAATAAAAAACCTAGGCCTTTCTTCTCACTCTTCATGAAATTTTGAGCAAACCACTCCCTTTCTCTGTACCTGAGTTCCCTACCCATGAAGTGAAGATAAAGGTCCCTGCCCTGTCCTCAGCAGTGTTACAGAAACCAGTTGTTATTTTCATCACACTGTTAGCAATGATACTCAGCTAACCCTTATCAAGCAAGCACCTGCTTTGGGTCAGGCATTTTGTACAGATGTATATTAGCTCACTAAATTCACCAAACAAGCCCATTTTACCAATGAGGAAACTGAGATTTACAAAAGCAACTTACCTGGTGTCCCAAAGCAAGTGGTAGAGCTGCCTTAAGACCTAGGCAGTACATGTTCTAGGCTGGGAGCCAGCAGCCTTGATCTATAGAGGGCTAGAAAGTTCTATATATGCTTTGCAAGCATGTGGTCTCTGCTGCATCTGCTCCACCCTGCTATTGTTATTTGAAAGTCAGACAATAAATAAATGGGTGTGGCTATGTGCCAAAGTGACTTTATTTACCATAACCCTCAACCAGCTGGATTTGTCTTTGGGGCTGGCAGGCCACGGTTTGTTGCTCTCCTGACCTAGGCTTACAAATCAAAGGGGATGATAATAAAGAAGGGCTATTTACACTTCAGAGAGTATTGGGTGCAATTGAGAACTTGGACTTGGGAGCCAGACTGCTATGTTTCAAACCCAGCTGGGCCACTTACTGGTTGTGGGACCTTAGGCAAATGACTTAATAGCTCCATGCTTCAGTTTCTTCATCTATAAAATGATTGTTGTGAGACTTAGATGATTAACCATGTAAAACACGTAGAGTGGTGCTTAGTACCTCATGAACACCGAGTAAATGTCACCTATTATCACATGCCAGGGACTCTTATCATCAACACCTGATCATCTAATACCCATTGAAATAGTTAGGTGGGAGCTCCTGGTTTGGCCTCTCTTGGTTGCAGCTTTCTGGGGTAATGCCTGCTTCAGCTCCTAGCCCCCTAGGATGTCAGACAAAGGGACTTGAGGGATCAACTTGCTTTTTACAATTATAAGGACACTGAGGTCCAGAGAGGGGAAACATCCTGCTCAAGGTCACACAGCCTTCAGTTGTCAGATTCAAGTCTCCTCAGTCAATATTCTTTCTCAAAGTCAGTAACCTTTCTTCAGATCAGTTGTCCTGGCTTGGTGGAACACAAGGCAGCTTCCTGAGGCGAGGTCATCCTCAAGGAGACAGCAATCTAATGCTTGGATCTGGCAAACATGTGTGAAGGGCAGATACAAAGAGTAACCTTGTCCTCTTTAGACACAAGCCTTGGAGACACTTGAGCCCAGCTCATCCCCAGTGCGGCCCCCTGTTTCCTTGCTAAAATGTCACCATCCTCTGCCTGTTGAACACTCCTTGGGGAATGACTAGAAGTAACATTTCCTGGAAATAGATGATGGTAGATAGTGTATAGTATATGTGAACAAATTACCCTTGAGTCAGGGGACACTTGAGTTCTCTAGTAGTTAGTATCTGTGGTTATACATTGAGAAAGAAATACCCTTAGACAGTTGGCCTGGCAACTATTAGCTAAGTCCTAGTGGTTCCTGTTGAATATAAACAACTTTATTCACACAATATCAGCATCAGATGAAGCCTCTTCCTGACCATAATGCTACATGATAAACACAGAGATATTATGAAAACTCCAAAATAAATGAACATCCTTTTCTCCCAGCCAACACAAGTGACTTCTCTTTCTTTACCAATGACAACTCTAGATTTGCTTAATTTCTCTTTCCTCCCAGATAACAGTAATTAAGATTCCCAGTCAGAAAAATGCTCCTGCTTCCTGACAGCACACAATCTGGAACAACCCTTGTTTCCCAAACCCTCTCCAAAATCACACAAAACAAGCCCAAACCCTATAACAGCTTCTTATTGAGGTACTCCATGGTTGCCCATGGGACATGCTCTGCTTGCTGCCACCAGTTAATAAACCTAATTTTGTTTGACTTTGAGTTGCTTGTGGTGATCTTTGGGCATTGGGATTTGTCAACATATTGATTGGTATTGAAACATAAATAAAGTGGAGGAGAAGTGTCCAATAATGACAAGGGAAGGTAGAGTATAATAGAAAACAAAATCTCAAGTCCTAAGAGAATTAGATACTTTACATATAGTTCATAGCTCTTATAAGGTGGATCCTGCCATGAGAATTATTTCATTTTATCCTCTTAATGATCTCAGTGGAGTATTTACATTTCTAGACAAATTTGAGGCTCAGCAAGCTTAAGAAAGTTGCCTGCAGCTCTTCAGTTGCTAAGTGGTGAGACCGGGAGCTAAGAGTCTTCTGCTACTGAGCCCACTTTTGATGCTTTGATACCAGGCTGATATGTAGTCTACATAGCAAGAAGACCCTAGCACCATCTGGTTCTTACCATTGATATTACTGACAACCTTAAGATGGGTGGTCTCTAGAACATGGCAACCACATGGTTAGAGTCAATAAAAGGGTTTTAATGGCCATGGTCTGTCTATCTTCAAAGCAGACATTAGCCTCCAAGGCCAGTCTTCCAGCTCATCTGGTCTAAAGGATGCAGCTTTTGCTACTGGCCCTGCACTGGGAATTGAAGTACGCAGAGGAGCCCTACTGATGCCTTCTCCTTAACTGATTTCTGCATCTATCACTCTAAATTTACTTTCTTTTTTTTTAAAAAATAATTTTTTACTATTATTTATGTCTATAGTACCTGGTCTTCCTAGGTGATCTCCCACCCAAGTACTAACCAGACCTGTCCCTGCTTAGCTTCTGAGATCAGACATCAGGCTTATTAAGGGTAGCATGGCCATAGACCATGGACCATGGCTCCACTGGGGCACAAACCCAGGACCTTCTGTGTGTAAAATAGATGTGCTAACTGCTACACTATGGAACCACATCCACATTTACTTTCTTGAGCTATCTTTTCTATAGAGAGAATATACAGAAGGGGACAAATTAACCTTATCAAAAGGTGTCTATAGCAGGGTGGTAGGGATCATACCTGTCTTCAAGAAGCCCCTTTCCCAGCAATTTAAAGAGACACCATTCTCATTAAATTCTATGGTCCTCTTTCACCCATGTGGAAGAGGGAATGTCTGTAGGATTGCATTGTAGAAAACAAAAAAGGCAGAGGAAGTAAGGGAAGGAGAACTCTACAAGTGCCCACTGCACACCAGGCATTATGCTGTGTGTTTTGCATAGTCAAAGGAGAATTGAATTTTGTTTTAGTATAAGAACTGTCACTTGGAGGCAGCTGATAGTGTGAGGATTTTGGACACTGAAAAGTGTGTTCATCTTTGGAGCCTACTTTTCTCATTTTAGGAAAACCAGCAGGCTGAACCATTGGATAGAGAAATTTAGACCAAGTACCCAGCCATTGTTCTTGGGGAAAATGATGATGTCACCCAAGTCTTCCCATTCTTTCAATAGACAGAGAGTGTGTTCAGTCATCCATGTAATTTTGGTGTATTCTGCCTATCTGTGCCTTTGAAGAATTAGAAAATGTTTCTCTAATTACACAGATCTTTGGAGTCCCTGGTATAGTGTGGTTTCAGGCTGAATACCCTGGATTATGGTTATGTGAGCTATTGTGATAGCTTTGTCTGGCCTTGGGAATCAGCCCAGCCCTGTGGATTCAGGTGTGCAGTTCCCCTAGAAGAATGACATCATATCACCTTTCACTAGTTCTGAAGGTTCTATTGGGAACTCAGGGGAGAAAGGGGTCCAGTGATTCTGATGCAAGAATTCTCAGCTAGCCTGTCCTGTGGTGTCTGCCAAGGGTGGGTGGAAGCCCTGAGCTGGGGGTAAGGCCTGTGGGCTCAAGAGTAGCAAACTCCTGTGGCAGCATAGGTTACCTCTTTGTCTGCTATGCCACAGGTGTTCAGTGAAGCTTTGTTGAACACCTATTATCTGGTTGAAGCAACTAGATAATAAATATCTTGTCCTCTATCACCCCATGGAACACTGGCCTTCTTGAGTTGTTTCTCTTGGGTGTATGTGTGCCTGTTCTAGGGTTTTCACATTGCTATTCCCTGTGCCTGGAATGTCCTTCCTCTACCTTTCTCAGGTGTCACTTCTTAAGTAACACTTTCTCTGACCACTCTGTCTAAATCTAACTCCTTATCCCCTCCTATAATTTTTCTCCTTAGCATATATCCCTAACATAATATGTACTTTCCTTATGTATTCTGCATATTGTCCCTTTCTTACTAGAACATAAGCTTCCTGAGGGCAGGGAACTTTTCTGATATGGTCACAGCTACAATCTTCAGGGCTTAGAACCTAATTAGACATATAGAAGGCATTCAAAACATACTTGTCAAAAGAATAAATGAATTTCTTATATTTCTATTTTACTTAGAATATACATTTCATTAAACACTTTTATTATTAATATGATCACATTTTTCTTTGAATTTGTTGGTGTAATGAATTATGTTAATTGATTTTCTGTTATTAGGATAAATCTATAAAAATATTGATTATAAAGACATTTTACCAGATTTCATTTACTAGTGTTTGACTTTGAATATTTACATTTACATTTAGAAGAACAATTGGTTGTTACTTTCCTTTTTCTAAGAAATCTGTATCAGGTTTGGTACTAAGGCAACAGTCTTCATAAAGTAAATTGTAGTGCTTTATCTTTTTTTATGATTTTGAAGAGTTTAATTAACATTAGAATTATTTATTCTTTAAAGGTCACATAGAACTCAGCTGTGAAACCATCTGTTCCTGGTGCCTTTTATAAATATTAATCTTTAATCACCTTTCCAATCTCTTCTGTGGTAATTGGCCTTTTCATTTTCTACTTCTCCTTGGGTCAATTTAGATAATTTATATTTGCTAGGTAAATATCCAGTTTGCCTAGATTTTCTATTTTCTTGTAATCCTTAGTGCATCCATGCTTATGTCTCCTTTCTCATTCCTAATTCTGCTCAAATTTGTTCTCTTTCTTCTCCCTTTAATTAGGCTTCTGACAAATTTGCCTGAGCTCAGGACTTTGGAAACAGAGAGAGAACTATATCCACACCTGGAACCCATAGGTTCTTGGAGAGAGAGGTGCCTGTAAGAGTTTGACATGAAGCAGTTCAAGATGGTGGTGGTGGCAGGACCACAGAAGGTTAGGAAAAGTGGGTGGTGCTGATGGCTGGGTTTTGACTCCTGGCTCTCCCACATCTTGGTTGTGTAACCTTGGAAAAACATCTCGATTCTCTGAACTTTAGTTTCCCTATCTATGAAGAGGAATGAAGATAGTTGTACCTAGCTCACATGGGTGGAGAAGAAGACTACATGAGTGTATATGTAAAAAGTACTGGACACAATACCTGCCAGAAACTAAACATGCAATTAACATCAGCCTTCATTATGGAGGGAACACAATGGAGAGAACAAGAGGCCACAAGGATTCTCAGAAATCACTGGGAGTTCTGTAGAACAATAGACTTTGAGCTCCCATTTTGCAGATACTTTGGAGGAGTTGTGATTAAGGTATTAAGGGGATTGTAACCTTTTCTGTGGTCCCAAGCTAGTTAGATATGTGGCCACAGCAGTGATACATATACTCTCACTAAATCTTCTCCACAACTCAACAAGGTAGGTATTAGGTGGAACCTAGGAAAATGCCAATATCTAAACATTTTTAACCTAAGAATTATTTGTTATTTAAAGGTTACATAGAACTCAACTGTGAAACCATCTGCTCCTTTGCCTTTTATGATGGCGGATCTTTAATTACCTTTCAGGTTTCCTCTGTGGTAACTGACCTTTCATGTGATTCAGTCTGTTATAATTATCATCTCCATTTTCAGATGATAGGTTCAGAGGGGTTAAGCAGCTATTCTAAGGTCTACAGCCTGTGGTGGAGGGTACTTCGGTCAAACCAGGGCCATTGCAAAGATATGCTGCAAATCCAATTTAAAAAAGGTGGCCAGTACTGATGGCTGAGAAATGGTAACTGAGCATCAAGAAGGCTGATCTAAACAGAAGAGGAAGAGTAGGGCTCCAGGGAGAGAGCTCCTGGGATCTAAAAACCCAATCCCCAATGCTCGGGTCCATGAGTGACAGCTACTGCCACTTTAACATCTATTTAGGGAACTATATCAGCAAGTATATTAAAGAGTGGGTATTTATTTGCAGGAAACTCCTGGGTCCTGCAAATAAATGAAAGGCAAGGACCCTCTCTCTCATTTATTTTGTAACCACTGTACAAATAACAGTTTCCTGATAGATGGTCAATTGTACCAATTTTAGTTTGTTGCATAAAGGACTACTCAACCAGACAGAATTTTGGGGACAGAAGGATAGGTGCTGTTTACCTAGTTTTGTCCAATATGGGCAAAAGAAAACAGACTCTAACAGTCATGGTCTATCTATCCAGGGGTCCACAAATGATGACACCAAGGGTGGGCCCTTAAACCTGGGGCTTTATGAAGATAACAAAGTGCTTCGTTTATACGAATGTCTGGAATTTCATGAGGATGCATACTTATGTACAGTACATGTGTGCATACCATAAACTGATAAGGATACAGAGGAGGTGATGTCAGTTTAGGTCCCCTATACTAAGGAACTAGGCTGATCCTTAAGTAGAAGGGCCAGGAGGCTAGCTCCATCATCCAGCTTGTAGCTCTGTGCTGGGAGAGTCACTTCCTGATCTAGACGCCTCTTTCCGGAGCCTCAACCACTGCTTATGCTCTTATTCAAATACTCATTAAGAGCCTGAAGAACTTGGATCTCTCAGTTGACTTCCAGGAGAGGGTTGCCTCTCCCAAGCACATTGCAAACTTCTGACTCTGGTTGGCATTGCTGCTGCTGAAGCCTCCAATCTAAAAGCACCCAGGGTGTGTTCTCTCTGTTTCAACCAGTGAGACTCAGCCCAGGCATTTCTATCTGTGGTCACCGGAATGGTAAGAGTCATTCATTTCAGTTTTGTTTTCAGGGATGATGATGGTTCTCAAAGTCCAAACTAAGATTGGAGTGTCCACTTGTGGAGCTCAGTGTGCCCTGCCAATCCCCCTTGGCACTCTGGTTTCAGCACACACTGACAACTTCCTACTGCAATTTCCTGGTGCTTGCTGCTCCAGGGCTTTGTCTGACTGCAGGAGAGTGCAGCTCCACTAGGGAACAGACTAGAAGTGTCAAGAAGTTAAGTCTATGGGAAGAGCCTTTAACTCATAATACGTGAGAATTCATGGATGAATACCTTGGTTCCTTGCCCCTCGGATGGGACAAGTTCTATACAGTCTCCTGGAGGGTCCCCAGTGGAATTAAGCTCATTAACACACTATTTCCTTTTCTCATATCCTGACTCTCCTGCCGGTGCTTTCCAGACTCACTTCCAAATTAACTACTTGCAAACAAATCCTGTCTCAGAGGCTGCTTCTGGGGAACCCCAGTAAGCCACCCCTTAAATAACCCTTCTCAAACTACAGTCCACATGTAGCTGATGATTGCTTGGATGATGCTCTGCAAACATCAGCAGGCAGCTTCCTTCCTCTTAGCTAATTTGTCTTATTTGTAGCTCAGGCCTTTGCAGGTGTTCATCCAGAGAACATTAGTCAAACATGCTCATTCTACTGCCTAAGCAAGGCTTAAGCAAACTCATATCACTCATTGCACAGCAAGTTTCCCAGTGAGCTCCCAGGGGGTCTTAAAGGAAAAATGTACCCGGGGGAGAAGTTTACCTTCATTGGTATTTGGACACAGGGTGGGCTTGAGTTAAATATCAGCCCTCTATTGTGCTGACTCTCTTGCCTCTGTGCAGTGTTGTCCCAAGGGCAGTGTGGAGCTTTCTCATCACCAGCCCAACCTTTCCCACATGATGGATTTTTCTATTCCCTTTTTCCCTTTTTCCCTTTTTCCCTTTTTCCCTTTTTCTCTTCTCTTCTCTTCTCTTCTCTTCTCTTCTCTTCTCTTCTCTTCTCTTCTCTTCTCTTCTCTTCTCTTCTCTTCTCTTCTTTCCCTTCCCTTCCCTTCCCTTCCCTTTCCTTCCCTTCCCTTCCCTTCCCTTCCCTTCTCTTCTCTTCTCTTGTTCATATTTCAAGGACTAAGTATAAATTTTGAGGTAAGAGAATTTCTGACTTGAAGGATGCCAGATAAACTAACATTTATTAGTATTTTTATAACTTATTTGAAAACTTAATATTGTATTCAACTATGCTTTCAATGATGAACCTTTAACATTCCAGAGTTTGTGGAACTGCCCTGGAACTTCTGTCAGTCTTCAGTCAAAAGCAGTGAATCTATGAATTCTCAGGTTCAAGGCTTGGCCCTGCTCTACTCATCTTTTCCCTGAACTGACTCCTATATTCACCACTCCCTCTTCACTTTCACCTGAGCATCAAAAGGCATTTCATGCCACATGCTCAAACTGAAACCTGCTCTCCTGCAGTCTTCTTCAGCATGGTGAATGGTGACTCCTTTCTGGTGTCTCAAGACAAAACCCTTAGGGTTATTTTTGACTCTTCTCTTCCTCTTACACCTCACATCCTATCCTTTAATAAATATTTTTACCTTTACCTCCATAATCCTCCCAACTCTGTCTGATCACATCTCGCCACCTCCACTGCTGTTTCCTGGTCCAAGCCATCATTATTACTTGCCTAGATTTTTGCAGTAGCAAAATATCCTACTTTGGTCCCCCTGATCTCATCCTTGTCATCCTCTGTCTATTCATAAAACAGCCAATTGAAACCTAAGTCAGAGTGGGTCCTGTCTCTGCTTGGAGCCCTCTAGTGGCTGTATCCCATGAAAGTAAAGGTCATGTCCTTACAGTGGCCTTAAGGCCTCATAAGAACTGCTCCCCGCCCCACTTCATTTCTCTGGCTTCAACTCCTAATACTCACCTCCTGGCTAACTCCACTCCAGCTACACTGCCCTCCTTCTTTGCTTTTCTTTAAACATCCAGCCATGCCCCTGCTTTAGGGACTTTGCACTTTATGTCTCCTTTGCCTGGAATATTCTTCCCCCCAGAAGATGCTACCTTACCTCCTCGCTCTGGCTGACTCGATGACCAGGGATATCTGTTAGGTCTTTACTCAAATGTTCCCCTGCTTAAAACTGCCCCTGCTTCCAAAGCACTCTCTATCCCCTTCCTCTACTTTCTTTTGCTCCCTGGTACTTTCTGCCCTCTCACATTCAATATACTTTACTTGGTTCTCTTGGTTATAACTGACTAGAACGTAAGCTCCTTGAGAACAGGGACTGTCCTTGTTCACCGCATTGCATTAGAACCTGCCACTAGAACAAGGCTGGACATATGGTGGGTGTTCACCTGCTGTCCATTGAAAGATAAATGCATGTAAATCCTTCTCCTTTGCTAAACCTCAGTGTCAAGGGACAAGCCACCGTAGGTCATTTCCAAGGTCCTGTTTCTGCTCGTTGGTTTTATGTAGAAAACTCTACTCTGAGTAGCTGGCTCGAAGACCAGGGACATCCCCAGCCTTTGTCAGCCATATTGGGACTGAGCTTTTGGCTTTCTCAGCTGAGGGATCATCTGTGGGACAAAGGAAGTGGACAGGGTCAGAGGTTTACTTACTGTATTTATCTGTATGCTTATACAGGAGAAGCAGAGATCCTGACATTCAGCACTGGGGGCATCTGAGATCTGTGTCCACGTGGACCCTTTATTTAACTTACTCTAACCATGGAGTTGAAAATTAAAGTTTTCTTTATATGCCAGACCGGAGTGTGTGTGTGTGTGTGTGTGTGTGTGTGTGTGTGTGTGTGTGTGTGTGTGTGTGAATGTGTGGGGCGGGGGGTAAAATACCCAATAGCCTAATGAATCATGATTCAAGAGTATGAATCAATGTCACATTAGCAACAAGGATGCAAACTTAGCACCAATTACCCAGCCCACTCCCAGAACTCTGGTCCCCCAGCCATTTCAGGCTTTCTTCCCACTACTGAAGGTCTGAACCCCTCACCTGCCATCACAGCTGTGTGACTAATTCTCTCTGGGAGTGGGCCTCACCCCTCTTTCCATGGCTCCTATGCCAGGGTGGCGTACCCTGAGCCCCTTCCAACCCTGGGGCCCTGCACTCCTATATGCACTGCTTTCTCTCTGATGTGGTCACAGCAGCTGCCTGGGAGTTTGAATGGAGGCTGCACACACCAGTGGCAAGGTTGGGCTGGTGGTGAAGTGGTTGTTGAAGGAAAGGAGGTGTCTCCCATTATGGTAGGGATGTCTGGGGACAGAGTGGGGCTGGCACCTTTCTCCTTGCTCTGGCTGGGTTGACACTACCCCCTCGCTGAGCTGGCTACCCATCCTCCTAATTCTTCCTCCACAAGCAGCCAGAATGACATTTCCAAATAATAAAGTTGTGATGGTTAATTTTATGTATCAACTTGACTGGGCTAAGGGATGCCCAGATAGCTAGTCAAACATTATTTTTCTCTCTCTCTCCCTCTCTCTCTCTCTCTCTCTCTCTCTCTCTCTGTGTTTTCCTGGAAGAAATTAACATTTGAACTGGTGGACTAAATAAAGCAGATTGCCTGCCTCACTGAGGGTGGGCATTATTCAATATGTGGAGGGCCTGAATAGAACAAAAAGGTAGAGGAAGATTAAATTTGCTCTCTGCAGGACAGCTACAGCTGAAGCATTGATCTGCCTTTTATGTCCTGGCTCTCAGGCCTTCAAACTACACTACCAACTTTCCTGAGTCTCCAACTTGCCAATAGACAATTATGAAACTTCTGTAATCATGTGAATCAATTTCTTATAATAAGTCAATCTTTCTTTCTCTGGGGAGAGTGGGGAGAGAGAGAGGGAGCGAGGGAGAGAGAGAGAGAGAGAGAGAGAGAGAGAGAGAGAGAGAGAAAGAGAGAGAGAGAGAGAATTGATTCTGTTTCTCTGGAGAACACTGACTGATATAAAATTCAGCGATGTCACTGTTGTGCTTGAAACTCTTCCATTGTCCCCACTACCCTTAAGTTAAAATCCAGTCTCTGTAGCATCAGTTTGGCACATAAGGCCTTTCAAGGACTGGCCTCTGGCTGCCTCCCAGCCTCCCCATTCTCCCATCCATACTGGGGCAGCATCAGGCTTCCCTGCTCTGCTTCTCAGTACCTTCACGAGTCATCTGTTAGCCTATCACAGCATGATTTACACTGCAATGTAATTGCCTACTTCCACTTCTGGACCATAAGCTCCTCAAGCGCCTGGACTGGGCCAATAATTTTTTGAATTTTTGACACTTGGCACAGTGCCTGGCTCATAATAGAGAGCTCAGTGTGCGTGCGTGTGTGTGTGTGTGTGTGTGTGTGCGCGCGCGCGCAGGTGCATACACGTGTATGTGTACACATGTATGAGTATGTGAAATGAAATGGATGAACCCCAGCCTCACAGGGGCCAGGATATGAACCTGACTTCCTCTGCATTCTTGCCTGCTATGGGTGGAACAGGCTGGGGTGGTTCCTATGGTTCCTCTTCAGCTTCCATTCCCAGGGCCACAGGCTGCCAGCTGCTTCTCCTTACCAGACCACTGCAAAACCCACTACATCTCCTTTTAGTCTCTGTCACCCATTCTCAGATATCTGAAGTCTCCCCTTGCTTCCTGAGCCCCATTCCATCCACAGGGCCAATGGTCTCTTTTCTGCATAGCCCTATAGCGATGCAATTGGTGCTCCGCCATCAACTGCCTATGTGACCTTGAACAAGTAACTTAACCTGAATCTCAGCCTCAGGGTGGCCACACAAGGCCCTCAAGTTGAGCACTGCACAGCGCAGTAGACTGTGCTATCTATTGGGTGGTGGTCCTGGATTGAGCAATGCAGTGACCTGCCTCAGTTTCCTCTCATCGTGGTGGTAACTCTACTGTGAGGGATGACAGATTTAGATACAATATAATGTGTTCAACACCTAGAATATATAGTGCCTAGCATCTGAGCACTTAATAAGCACTCAAATAAATGGCAGTCTTTAGAGTTGCATCATTATTATTATCATATTACTATTATTATTACATAATGAATGCTAGCCTCCCTCTCCTCTGACAAGGTGTGGTTGCAGCTTCCCTGAAGTCAAGGGTTTCAGTCTCATATGATGTTTTCTCCAGGTTGGTGGTCACATCAGCATGGATTGCTTCATCACATGGAATATGTCTCTGCTGCTCACCACTGATAGGGGAAACAAGGCTGTTTTCATTGCTGCCTTGGCTGACTCTGTAGCATCAGTTTGGCACATAAGGCCTTTCATAAGCTGGCCTCCAGCTGCCTTCCAGCCTCCTTATCCCCTCATGCATTTGTATGGTCTCGAGGTGAGTGCTTTTTAACATTATGTGTCCTTGATGCCTCACCCTAGTTCAGGCCCTGCTTCTGTCCTGCTGATTTTCACCACCTCTGGCCTGGTTTATAAATCAAAGCTGTTCGTTCCTTTACTTAACATTTCTTAATCAACAGCTGGTTTCTCTCCAGACAAGGAAGGTGGGGAAGGCATTTAGTCTCAAGGAAACAGGCTATCTTAGTCCTTTTGGGCTGTTGTAACAAGTATACTATAGACTGGATTAAACAATAGGCATTTATTTCTTATAGTTCCAGATGCTGAAAAGGCCAAGATCTTCAAGGTGTTGGCAGATATGGTGTCTGGTGAGAACCCTCTTTGTAGTTTGTAGATGGCAGAAAGCGAGCAGAGGGAAAGGAAGCAAGCTCTCTGGCCTCTTGTTATGAGGGCACTGATCCCCTCCAGGAGGGCTCTGCCCTTATGTTCTAATTACTTCTAAAGGCCCCACATTCTAAAACTATCACATCAAGAGTTAAGATTTCAATGTAAGAATTTTGGGGAGACACAAACACCTTGTCCATAGCAGAGGGGAAGGAACCCCTTCTAGTGCTCCTTTACACTGTACTGTAATTGGAATTTTTATTTGCTTGTCCTCAAGTATCTGAATACAAGGCTGATTTCTCTGCCAAAAACTGTTACCGTATATGCACAGTAGAGTCCCATTCCCACTGCCGCCATTCCTGACTTTATTATGCTTAAAATTATGTGTGCACCAGAGTCATCTGGAGGACTTGATCTCCAGGCTCCATACTTCTGAATGTCTGAGTCAGTAGGTCTGAGGTGGAGCCCCAAAATTTGCATCTTACATTTTTCAGGTGTAAGTTACACTGATGCTGCCTGTTCAGAAATCACATTTTGAGAACCATTGAGCTAAAGGAACCTTTGCGCCACCCCTGGCTTTGAGTTAAGTCCTCTTCTATAAACTTACACCTGAAGGCAGGATTCCTTGACTGCAAAATGCGTAGGGGGTGAAGGGAGAGGGAGGACACAGAGAAAGGTAGCTTCCCCACATTGTTATGATTATAATTGTCACACAAAAATGTTAGCTATTTATAGGCCCTACAATAAACAAGGCACTGTGCACCAGTATGACTGAGATGGGATTTCTGTGTTTAACAGAGTACAAAAATACCATACATTATTAGCACAGTGTTTTGTAGCGAATAAAGGGCTTCCACATTCTACTTGCATTTTCTAATTTGATCCTTAGAAAGACGCTGTAGAATGAACAAGGAATATGTCATTACCCGATTTAACAGGTGAGAAATCACAAGGGGAATTAGCTTTTTGCTTGCCTGCTGTGTTCCAGGCAGATCACATATAGCAGCTCATCTAGTCCTCACAACAACCCTTGGAATAGATATTATTACTTACTGTGTAGATCAAGGAAATTGAAGCTGGGAAGCTGAATGATTTTTCAAAGATTGTGCATTTAATTAGCAGCAGAACCAGAACTAAAATCAATTTCTCTTGACTCATCATTCAGAACTCTTTCTAAGACACTATATTTTGTGTGTGTAATTGGGTGAAATTTATAACTATTTAAATGGTTCAAAATAAAGCAAGTTTTGTTGTCATTTCTGATTTTGTCTTTTCTCTCTGAGTTTAGTTTTTTCATTCTAGTTTTTAAATCTTTTGTGACACAGAATCAAGATATTGGGAGAGAGCATTGGAACCAGCGAGGCTAAGTTGAATTACACAAAGAAAGGGGGAGAAGGTGTAAAGGAAATGGTTGGGGAATGCCTTCTGGACTGAGAGTTGAAAGTTTTGTGGGTGTGGCAAGTGAGAGACTCCAGAGCTGTTCTAAGGGAACTGGGAGAGGAGAGGGAGAGGAATTTCATAGAGTTCATCTGTGGAATTTAAATTGGATTCTTATTACTATTCTTTAAGATATGTAGAAAAAATTGATGTAAATGTAAAATTACTTTTGGCTACAGGACTGGGCTTATTTGTACATGATGCTGTTTAGAGAATAGGTCACATTGAACCCTAGCTTATATTAAGGTTATTTATGCATGTGTTTGAGAGAGAAAATTTTTGAATGTAGGAGATAAGGTGTAAAATGTGATTCAGTGACAGAGATACTTAGGCTTGAAAAGAAAAAGATAACACAAGGAGAAACAAGAGCGATAAAGAAGAACGAAAAAAGGGAAAAGATATCAGAAAAATGGACAGATGGGAAAAACAAACAGAAAGTATTGGGAAAATAGAAACTGAGGAAAGTAAATATGTTTTCTACCTGAATTTCTCAAACCTTTTTAACTGTGATTAACTATTAAGAATATATCTCCATTTCTACTCACTATTTATACAAACACACAACTGAAAAAACCTTTTTATTTGGAACTAATGTTTACCCTTGTGGTCCCTAATAACCACCTCTACCAGTATTCATGCCCTATGTAGTCGCCTCCCACAATAACTCAGGTGACTGGCTAGAGTCAGCAGAACATTAGTAAGAGTGATGTAAGTGTAGGCCTGATAAACTCTTACACATTGAGGCTTGTCTTTTTGGAAGGTTTGCACTTGAGATACACCCCTGGGAACCCAGAAATCATTTTATGGAAGCCTGTACTAGCCATATAGAGAGGCCATTTGTGTACCAGGGCCCTAGCTGACAATCCTGGTTGAACTCCCAGCTGATAGCCAGGACCAACTTGCCAGCCATGTGAATGAAGCATCTTGGAAGTGGGTCCTTCAGCCCCAGCTGAGCTACCCCAGCAGATGCCCATGGAGCAAAGCTGAGCTGACTTCAACAAGCCTGCCCAAATTTAAGAATAAAGAACAAGTAAATGTTTTAAGCCCACTAAATCTTGGGTTAGGTTTGTTATGTAGCAATAGATAACCAAACATCCCTAATATATGCAAGACACCATGATATTTCTATTATAGTCAATTCTGTTTTTATTTTTCAGAATACTAAATTGATTTAATGACCCACTAATGATCCAAAGTTTGAAAAGTACTGCTCTAATCCATGGCAGATGTGTTTAAGATAATCTGTCCTCTCTCTTTGGTTTGAGATAACCAACCTCTCTCTTTGACCTGTTGCTCTTAGAATTGTGACATAGAAGAGTTGAAAGATGATCTCAAGATGTCATCCAGTCCTGGACTGTATCTCAGAAAAGGCTGAACTTAAAGTCATCTGGGTCTTCAGGTAGACAATTCCACTCAGTAGAAAGTTTTACTCAGGGAAAGTATTTAATCCTTTTGTATGGCTGGCTCAGAACTCTATACGCAGTTTCCAACCATGCATGATCTAATGGTCTACCATTTCTGCCCATTACTGAATTCATGCCCACAAATAGAGAAAGAATATCATCCCCACTCAAATACCTATCCTTATGACCCTCTATTTCTCAAGCAAGCATCTTTCCATGTCATTTAAGCTTCCACCAGGGGAACTTGTCAAATGAAGATTTCCAGGCCCCACTAAGAGATACAGTCTCAAAAAAATCTTTGGAGAGTGGTACCTGGACATTTGCATTTTAACAAGCTCCTCAGATAGTTCTGCTGCACAGTGGTGTTTAGGTTCAACAATTCTAAGGACTAAGGTCTGAATTAGTGCCTTTCAGCCTTTCTTACCTCAAGTCGTAGTAAGAAATAAATTTACATTCTGTTCCCACACACATGTATGTATAAGGAAAGGAAACAGAAGTTTCATCAAATTCAGCATTGGATATATGCTGCACTCTGGCTTTTTTTAAATTTTTTAAATACTGGTTGTAATTCATTAAACTGATTTTATGATTCACCTATGGGTCACACTATTCAGTTAACAACAAAGCTGACCTAAGCAAACACAAGCTATGTGTCTACCCAGCAGCCATGACTGAATTTCCAAACTTTTGCTATAATAATGATTGTTTGGAGCTGCAAGCTTGTTCTCTATCTTTTTATATATACCTTTCGATTCTACTATTAACAGGGCTTGCATTCATTTAGCACTTATCTAATCAACTTACTCTTTATTCGTGCAGGGTCTCTAGGTGAGCTCAGGTTGGAGATCAGGATGCAGCTGAATTGGGGGCCTAGATTTCCCTCCAGGGCTCATTTTGTAAGTGCTAGTACCTCTAGGAGCTTTTGGTTGAGGGGAGAAGGAAGTAGAATGGGGCAGAACTGTGCAGGGTTATGACACTGCTTTTTCTCTGTGATGGTTGTTCCTGAGTTCTCAGGAAGCAGGAGTTTGAGTTCGAAGTCCAAGAGTGGGGTCTATGAAGGGCCATGTGGGCTTCCTTGCAAGGGCAAAGCTTCTTCAGTGTTCTGCACCTGCGCAGCACCTCTTGGAAGTTCCAGAAACAAACTGGAAAAGACAAGGCAGAATGTTGAGTGCCTTCGTTTGTGTTATCCAATAATATTTTCATCTTATATCACTTTTTGGGCTGAGAAGTTCCCAAAAGTTCACTGCCTTCTGTGTAAATAGGCCTTGCTTATCCCTGACCTGCCTCTTTCAGGTGCAAAGTGGCATCAGTCCCCAGGACTGGGAACTGATGTCCCCTGTACCATCTTTCCTGGGCCTTTAACCTGCTTCTGTCTTCACCCTCAGCCTGACAAGGCCCCATCTTCTATGTCTGTCCTCAGACTTCAGCCTCTCTATCTCTTTCATCATTTTTGACATTTGAGACAGCCACAGAAACCAAAACAGTTTAAAAAATATGCCATTTTTGGTGTCCAAAAAAGCCAAACTGATCCTAAAATGATTGATTTAGTGGTTGCAGCTGGGTCTGGATGCAGACAGACAGCTAATGAGGTAATTTTTCTAAATGCAAAGTGTAAACAAGATAATAGCTTCCTCCCTCTCTGGGAGTCTCTCTGGGTTTCTCTCCCTCTCCTTCAATTTTCTGCAGAGATGCACGTACCAGTTTGTGTCTTTACATTGTTGTAGGTTGAATTGTGTCCCCTCAAAATGATATGTTAGAGTTCTAACCTCTACTACCTCAGAATGTGATCTTATTTGGAGATAGGGTCTTTACAGAGGTAGTCAAGTTAAGATGAGGTCATTAGGGTGGGCCCTAATGCAATATGACTGGTGTCCTTATGGAAAAGTTTAACAGAGAGACAGATACATATTGAGGGAGGATTAAATGAAGGGACATGGAGAAGAGGGCCATCTATAAACCGAGGAGAGATGCCTAGAACAGATTCACCCTCACCACCCTTGGAAGGAACCAAACCCATTGACACTTTGGTCTCAGACTTCCAGCTTCCAGAATTGTGTGACAACACATTTCTCTTAAGCTGCTCAGTCTGTGGTTCTTTGTTAGGCAGCCCTAGCAAAATAATATACACACATTTAAAATTTTTTGCTTCTGTGCTCTCTCTGTTGGTAATTCTCCTTCCTGAGGTGGGGGAGGACAAAGGAGATGAAGCACATTTCCTGTCCTGCTGGTGAGGCCCTACACTGAGAGGCCCTCAGCTGTACCGCCCCTCCCAAAGTCCTGGCAGGGCCCCAGCAATGTTTCATATGGTCCTACATTTCTGTAAAATTTGCAAATTATATTTAAACTGCAATCAGTTACAACTACTGACTCATTTCACTGCAGATTTTCCTCCAGTACACTTCCATCACATCAGTGGCCTTTAAGTGGCCACATGGTATTCTTAGATCCAGATACAGGGACTTTGAGTTGAGAATATATATAATTGGGATATGTGTATGGTTTTCAGCCACTTCTACATAGAATTAATTTTTGCTAGCTATCCCCATGTAGAAATGGCTTCCAGGAATTCTCTGCTGTCCTCTGTGTCCATTTATCAGGTGATGTGACATAAGGGTGAAGAAAGCCCACAGGGTCCAGAACCAGAAAATTGTGGACAGTGGAGAAAAGTCAGGTTTGAGATATGGAGCCAGAAGCTAGTCTATGGAAATTCTTGCAATCATCAAATGTGTAAAATCATAAGTCTCTATAGTTTAATATTAAAGTAGTGTGACAAGCAGTAATTAATAAAATATATTTTTCTGGACTGTGTGACATTTGTAGTATTTGTTAGCTTTTTATAATTTGTAATTTATTATTTCTTTTCTTATTTGTATATTTGATTTAGTACCTTGTGTTCAGAACATTGTGGTTTTTTCCTTAAAAGGGCTGAAATTGCATAAGCTTCTGGCCCCATTTAACTTAGATTTGGCTATGGGTGGGGTATGAGAAATGAAGAGGGAATGGGAACTACAGTGAGCAGTCAAGGAATTTGTGGGAAGTTTGGTGGGGCACATAGAGACACTGTGGAGAGAGAAGGAAAGGTAAAGAAGCTCTGTGTCCCCAGGCAAGTCAGTTCCCCTCTCTGGAGTTTCTTGGGCTGTATAGAAGCTGTGTGCATGTATGAGGCAACCTCTGAAGATACTTTAGGCTTCAGTAGTCTAGGATTCTGTTATTTTAATCACCCAAGGGGAGATGATGGAGTCAAAATTGTCAGTGGTTGGCAGAGTTATTGTCTGGGGGAAGAGAAGAGGAACTATGGAAAGCATTTTCTTCCAATGGAACTGAAGTTTCCAGAAACTCCAGCTGACAGGCACTGCTATGTCTGTGTGGCAGGTGAGGTCTCTACAGCCATTCACTCATGTTTTCACTCCTTTCCTTCAACAACTATACCGGGCAGACCCTACATACTAGGCCTACACTGGGATTGGAGAAACAACAGCGAAAGAGACGCAGCTCTACCTCTGAGGAGCTGGCACCCCAGTGGGGAAACAACATCTAACAAGCAACCCCATTACAGAGGTGTCTGTGCTCTTGCAAGGGCTCGTCCATCTTCGTGAGATTACTCAGCGATGCTGGAAAGCACAAGTGTATGTGATCCGGGGGTCTGACCTTGACTGCACATTTGAATTCCTGCAGAAGCTTTTAAAATAAATATATTTACTTGGACCCACCACTGGAAAATCTTAATTAGTCTGGGATAGGACTTGGCACCAGCATTTTTAAAGTCCCCCATATGATCCTCATGCATAGCCAGAGTTGAGACACACATTCCACCACAGCGTCTCTCCACCTTAACTGTGCACAGGAATTGCCCAGGGGTCGTGGTCAATGAAGATTCTCACTTAATAGGTCTGGGAGAGGCTTGAGATTCTGGGTTTTAACCAACAGACAGGTAATGCTGATGCTGCATCTGAAGCAGTCACGCTCTAAGATCTGGCACTCGCCGCAGCTCTGATCTCATCTCTCCCTACTTCTTCCCTCACTCTCTCTGCTCCAGCCACCCTGGCTTCCTTGCAGATCCTGAAACACTCCAGCCTCACTCACTCCTTGGAGTCTTTGCACACACATTATCTGCAACATTCATTCCCCAGATGACCACATGGCTTGCTTTTTTATCATTCATGTCTTTGCTCAAAAGCCCACTTGCTGGTCATCTGACTCTCTGACATAAAATAGCACCCCACTCCCATCATTATCCTTCCCCATCACCCTGCCTTTACTTCTCTTTATAGTACTGATCACTATGTGATAATAGACCATAGATCTCTTGTGTCTGTGCTTGTCATCTCTTTTTCTTACTATGGTATCAGTTCCAAGAGAGCAGAAAAGTTGTTTTATTCCCTCTGATAACCCTCCACATAGAATAGTGCCTGACAATATGGGACATTTAGTAAATATTTTTTGAATGGATAAAAGGATAATAGGGATAGAAAAAAGATAGTTATAACTTGAGATTCATGGATTTATTAAAGCTGTCAAAAACTTCAGTGTTTCTCAGTGAGTTTGGTTCTGGCATTTAGGACAGATAATTCTTTCATCATATGATACTGCTCCATGTATTGTAAGTCATTTAGGATTGATGGCCTTACCCTCCAAAAGCCAGTAGCATCCCAAGTCATTGGGGCTCCCTTACGTGGTAACTGGACCCTAGTCAGGACCACTAATCTAGCCAATTATCTCATCGTGTAGATGAAGGTGCAAAAAAGTGAACGTACACATAGCAAGTTAATATAAGAACTGAGACCAGAGCTCAGAATTCTAAACTTCAGCTTTTCCCTCCACTATAATCTCACCATGTTACTTTCAATAAAAGTTCTCCTGAAGAACCTGTAGGATGGGGTTGTGGTGGCCATGGTTCCCAGTAGGACTTGCAGATAGACGTTTTCAAGAGTTCTCCTGCCTCACTATGGGGTTATACTAGTGAGTGTGTGGGGTTTGTAGAAACTAGATTGTGCTAGAGAAAGCAGACGACATCTGCCTCTCCTCCTCCATGCTGGACACTGGGTATTCCGGGAAGGCAAGTTCCTCTGGGATTCATGACAAAGCATCCTGACTGAAAGTCATTTTTCAAAACTTCTTGGTCTGTTAAACAGGGAAATGGATTTTGAATTGAGTACACATTGGTACAGCTTTGGAAAAACACTTTTATCAATCAACACTGACTTTATTTTTCAAAGTTATATAATGTTGCCATCAGTTCTACTAATCAAGAATCATGGCACAAGTTGGAAGTAATGACCCTGGCTCATGTCTCCTTGGGAGGGTGCTGTTGCTGATACCTGGTTCCCTAGAGTCTCAGACAGGCTCTCTCTAGGGATTGCATGAATGGACTCTCCTTCAGCTGGGACCCATTTGATACCTGGAGAGTCTCCATAATACATGTTGGAGGAAGGCTGATATGAACCCCTGGGCCTTGGGGTTCCATGAGGATCTTTTCGGTATAATAAAGGATCTACGTCAACAAAACACTTTCTCCTCCTCTGGTGGTGTGGAAATGGGACCCCTGTGGTAACTTCGTGAATACACAAGCAATCTGGTTGGTGGGGTTTGAATGGATAAAGTGAAGTGTGGCAACTCAAAGACCTCCTTTCATGCATTTCATATGAGAAAATAATGAATCAAGATTAGTTCCTCTGTCTAGAACAGGGTGCTCAGTGAAAGGCTATACATTTCACACAAAAGGACCCAAGCCTGCTACCCTATGCCTGTCACATACTAGAAACACAAGGTAAGCACTATTTGAGTTAAAACAATTGAATGATGGCACTGGGTATCTCTCTGTGGGCCCCTAGATGATTCAGGGTGTGGGAGGAGGGATGTATGAGCTGTGTGGAGGCTGCAGACAAGGTCCCTACAGCTTCACCCTCAGCTTGTTGATCCAGCCAGACCCCTAGAAGCCTCAGAAGAGCTTAAGGATGCAGGTGAGAGGTGGAGTATCTTCTCTCTAAAATATCGAGGATGTGACATTCACTAACTACCTGCTATGCTCGAAGTTGATATGAGCTGGTGCCTACCTGGGCAATGGGCACACCAACTCTTATCTCAGAGGGACAAGGAGACCTGAAGAGGACCCTGTGTGCTGAGGAAGAGTGAAAAAAGCTTTGTTTGGGCATTGGGAGTCCTGGGGACCTTCCCAGCTCTCTCACCTAGAGGGAATCACTTCCTTCTTTGGGCTCAGTTCCTTCACTTGAAAAACAAGGGGATTGAAGGAGGTGATCCCCATGCCCCCTTCCCCCTCCTCAGCTCTGATGTTTTTAGGCATCTGAGATTCCTGAACTGCTGCAGGCTGCCCTGGCCTCAGAGCTGCACTGATGTGGCTACTCTAGGCAGGAGTGTGGGTGGCTCCAACCCCCTGAGGGATAGGTGCCATGTTGGCAGCTCTGCTTGGGGCCCAAGGGTGGAGCTGGGAGTCTGCCCTTTCCTAAAGGAATGTTCCCATCATTTAGTCAGCATCTTCTGCGATCCTGCCAACTCTGTCTAGGCTCTGTGGGGGGCACAAAGACATGACATTGTGTCCAGCCCTCATGGAGCTGCTCAAGTTGAGAACACAGCCATGCACATCTGAAAAAGCAACAGGAAATTCCAGTGGGGCAGATGAACAAGTGGAGGAGAGAGGCTGTAGGCTTATGAGAGAAATCTCTCTAAGAAGCATCATAAATCCCCCATTCTAAAAACAGAACTATTTGTGCAGGTTTCTGGCTCTTCCCTGAAATGCATTTTGTCTGGAACTATGATTCTGGAGCATATCAGCACAGAAGGCATGTTCATGCATTTATACATTGAGGAAACACTGATTGAGCACCTATTTTGTGCCAGGCACCGAGGATCCAAGAGTGAACCAGATGGACAGAGAGCTTACAGTAAATTGGAGAGAAGGCTGATACCACCAACTCCACAGAGAGACTGCCTTTTGCACCATTGCTAAAGTGATGGGGGGATATTGGTCATTTTCAAGAGAAAATAACATTTTCTTACATCACTTCCTAACAACCACTGAATACATGACTGATACAAACAGTAAAAAAAAAAAAAAAAAAAGAATTTAAATGTGGGTGCTAGTCTGCCAGATTCTCTAGCTAGGGAGGTCACTCAATTCCAAAACACTAGCCTCACTAGTAAGATGCTAAAGTATACCTTAGCAAAATTGTAAATTACCGTGGACAATGCACGTTGGGGAACATTGTTCAAACTGTAACTGCTATACCCGCTCTTGACAAGAATCTGTTCTATTAAGGAGCTGACCAAGAAGGGCTTCTTTATTTATTCATTCAACAATCAACTCTGTGGGTCTTG
Organism: Macroglossus sobrinus; assembly: GCA_004027375.1. NCBI lineage: Eukaryota > Metazoa > Chordata > Mammalia > Chiroptera > Pteropodidae > Macroglossus > Macroglossus sobrinus. Next base: position 329,153 of record PVKZ01000767.1, read on the forward strand.
ACCCAAAGGACATGCTGATCACTCATCATTCAGCAATTGCTGGTCTTTGGAAAAGCCCTGCTTCAAGCAACATGAATGGATTTGCTGAGGAGAGGATGATTTTCTAGGTAGGGAAAAGTGAAAAAGGGGTGATGGATTTGGAAGCCAGAACTGGCAGGGCTTGCAGGGAGAACTGTTGAGGGATTTAGCTAATTTAGATAAGCCATGTTGGTGAGTAAGGGGCTGAGGTGATGGAAAGTAGAAGGCAGGAGGACCTTTTATTTGAATGCGGATTTTAGTCCATGCAGCATAAGGAGCTTTTGAAAGTTACTGAGCTCTATGGGGCAAAACAAACACAGCCATGTTTGAGGACAATCTGTCTGCCATAAAGTAGAAAGACAAGCTTGGAGACAAGGATGTAGGTTTCTAGTTTCTCTGTTTATTCTGCGGAGAGATCTTGGACTGTGAGGCTGACAGCGGAAGCTGGGCGAGAGTTTGTAACTGAGAATACTGGGATGAGAGAAGGAGGTGGCTAGAGAATGGAGGAGGTTAACCTCAGGACCACCACAGGTCTTGGTCTCCAGGCAGAGAGTAAATAGCAATCAGCCCCAAGGGTCACACTGACCTCACTCAGCCTCATCCAATCATCGTTCTCATTAGAACACTCAGACCAAAGTGGTATGTCTGTGATTACGTGCTTTTGCACTAATTAATTTACCCTCATCAGAGGAAGCAATTCAAGTGCTCAGCCATCCCCTTTCCTCAGAGTGTGGGTACCAAGGGTGGATGAACAGGCTAAACTTTGGTGGCATTGTAGGAAGAAAGATTCAGAGCTAATTTGTTGTGATGGAATCATAGCTGTGTCTTTGCCCTGTGTGGGAAATCAGAGACATATTTTTGAGACTGCTTTATAACAACCCATGAAAATCTTTGCTTTATGTTTTCCCGCAGAGCAGAAGCCTCGGTTGCAAATCAAGACAGTTATGCACCAGCTAGGCACAGATTGCCAGAGATGGCTCTGGATAGCATCAGTCTTTCTCTGCCACACTTTGGGGTCCCCAAGTCAGCAGCAGCCAACTGTCTTTGAGTCAACTTTGGCCACAAAGGCAAAATATACCTATTCCAATAAATCAGGTCCCCACTCATTCCCTGTGTTGCTTTTCTGCTCACCCAGTTACCACCCACTTTTGCACCCCTCTTCTGTGAAGCCTTCTATCCTGTCCCAGAAGACCTCTGCCTCCTCTGACCCCTTGAAGGCTAGACTCACTTGGCATTTCACCTATGCTGTTTATTCTCTTATAAATTCTTTCCTTCCTTCCTTCCTTCCTTCCTTCCTTCCTTCCTTCCTTCCTTCCTTCCTTCCTTCCTTCCTCTCTCTCTCTCTCTCTCTCTCTCTCTCTCTCTCTCTCTCTCTCTCTCTCTCTCTCTCTCTCTCTCTCTCTCTCTCATTCTCTCTCCCTCTCTTTCTTTCTCTCTCCTACACCTGCACCAGGTTTAAGCCTATTCTTAACCTTCCCTAATAAATTTATTCTTTGAAGGGACTGACCTATATATAGGATGACATATAATCTTTTGTTTAAACCAAGACACTTCCAAGAGTGATAAATGTTGCCAATGCCTGCTTATGTTTTCTTAACACTTGCTGTTTCTATGCAGTCTTGACATTTTCTTACTGTAGCCTGAGCTATTGAAGCCTTGAGCTATTTCCTGTAGCAGGCTGGAAAGGCCAGAACTAACACTGCCAGGAGCAACCCCTAGTCAGTGATGGATGGTTCTTGTGGATGAATACCCAGCTTCCTTTGTTGGGACACTCGGAGGAGTGTCCCAGAGGTCTCCAGTGTGGTTGAGCCCCAGCTGCCCTCTGTGGGAATATTTTCATTAATGGATCCTGAATTGGCTCCTTTTCTTCCTGTGTCATTTTCCCCCTTCTATCTTTGCTTCCCAGATAAACTTCTTGCATTCAAATCTTTCTCAAGGATAATTCTGGGCCAGTAGGGATGTAGGGTGACCCTACTTAAAAGCTTTTTGATTTGGCACTGCCAAGCACTCACTCACATTTTGCCAAATGAATAAAAAAGTGCCATAATCTACCCCAGTGAGAACATGCAAACCAGTTTCTCATGGCACTAAAAAGAATTATTCATTTCCCTGGTTCATTCATGCTTACCCTCTCCTATAAAATTATTTTATAACTTCTCCTCTCTCCCAAACTCTAATATGTTCATCCCTATCCTCATACTCAACTGATGACCCCACTTCTTGTTTTGCTATAAACACAGAAATCATAGGAAGAGAACCCCACATGCTTCCACTGCCTCTGCCCACCTGCTAAATCTATGCTCTGGCATTCTGTCTGCCTCTTGTTACTGCAGGTGAGCTGTCCATATTTCTAAGGCTCACCCCACCACTGGGTCCCTGACTTAGGGTCACTACACCTCTGCCCACTGTGTTCCCCTCTCTTCCTCCCTGTCTTTGCTCCTTTGTTGCCTCTTGAGGAAGCTTTCCCCAGTTAAAGTTCTGCATTTGTCTGCTCCTCATTACCTATCCTCTGCTTAAGTTTTCTACATAACACTTCTAACCACCTGACATGATGTACATTTTGCTTATCTTTATTGTCTGCTCCCCTGAAATGTACACTCATGTGGGCAGGAATTTTCATTTTGCTTATTGCATTAAAAATATTCATGAAAAAAAAGAAAGAAAGACAGGTTGGCAGTTGCTTGGGGTGAGAGAATTAAAAACATTTAGAATATGGACCTTAGAATTTAATCTAATCCAACTCTCTCATTTTATTGTTGAAGAAATAGAGGCCTGAAGGCTCCCTGGCAGTTAGATGAAGAGCTGGGATTGGAACCTCCCAGTCTCAGCTCCCCATTTTGGGGTGAATTCTATAGCTAATCATCATGGACCTAGAGCTCTCATCTCTAGTTTTATGATACTCTGGGGCAAGCTTACTCTCAGTGCCACTGTATGTATGTTAGTCACTGTTCATGTTCTCTAATGTGGCATTAGCTCCTCCGTATAACCAAAGCCCTCAAGATCATGAATTGGGGTTTCTTCCTTCAAAATTTCCAGTGCATGACCTGTGTATAGTGTGGTGTGAGCTAGAGACTGTGAGAAGGCCTCCTGCCTTTCTCTAGACCCGTGATTGTAAGAATAGCCACTGTTACTGAACATTTTTCATGGATCAGGGGCATCAGTATAGAAGGGTGCCTGGGAAGGTAAGCACTGTTCCTCCATTTTATGAATGAGATCACTGAGGGTTGGAGAATTGAACAAGCTGCATTAGGATTGATCAGAAGTTGGCAAGTAGCAGTGTCAGAGTTTATTTCCATTATATGATAAATAGAGAGCCATAGGGTGGGAGAGTAGAGAAGAGATGGCAGATTAGAGAGTGGATAGTCACTACCTGCTTATTCCCTGATGTCTGAAAGTCCCCCAGGAAGGGACAACCCTGTCCTTTGAGCAGGGTGACCTCAAGGGCTCAATAACTGAAATAGATTCTTTCTGAGATAGAGTTTGAATCAGGTAAAAAAGAGGGATGAAGAGTGCTAGCTAGGAGAACAGGCAGGGGACCCAGAGGATGCAGAGGATGTGGGAATGGAGAGCAGGGGCACTGAAGACAAATTCTGCCCAGTTCACATGTTAGCTGATGGCACAGGACAAGAAGTCAACAAATATTGATTGATGGGTTGGTTGATTACCTCTGACATATCCCACTATAGCCCCAGGAACCAGGCCCAAGGTGCCAACTGTCTGCTTAATGTGGGATTTTAGTGGTGATAATTTTCCAACTGGAACCAAATATAAAGCCACATTGAGCTGAAGCACTTGGCTCACAAATAAATCTCATAGCCTTGGTAGCCATAAACAAGCTTAGATAAGTAAAGGCTCAGTCATTTTTCTGGCTCTGAGTCTCACAATGCCTCTGTAGGAGGTGTTGATGGGTATGCTATGACTCAAAAATGAGCATCACACCTGCCTCTTCAGGACAAGATAAACGTTTAGGGACTTTACAGGCAACTCTAAGGAGGGAGGGCCTGGCCTTGCTCTGCAGAGGGCAGTTGCCTGCCCTGAATGAGTGAGACCTGTGCTCTCACCACCTGATGGATGAGCAGAGCAGAGGATTGATGAGATCTAGTCCAAACCTCTGGCTTCACTGAAGAAGAAACAGCCTCAGGAATAAACAACTGTCCAGAAAAAGGTATCTGGTAGAGGCCACAGTGGAATCAGAAATACACCTGTACTCTCTCATGCACATTCCTGGGCTTTGCACCATGGCCATGTTGGGCAAAATGGGCGTGTATTTGTCTAGTTTTCTAAAATCTCAACACCAATGGCATGGTCTGGGCATGCAATGTACTGTTAAAGGCAGGACCACCTGGGCAAAGGCTTTAGCTAGAAGTATACCTATAAAAGGTTTTCATTGTTTTGAACTGGAAGAACTTGCAAGCAGACAGTGCAGCTCCCAGGACTTGTACTGAGAAGAAAGCTATTAGTATAGCAATTTTGAAACAAGAGAACTATACTACTGGCTAGAAGAAAAAGAATTTGTAACAAGAAAAGAAAAAAAATTCTTTAAGGCGTGATATCAGTGTGTTTCTCTCCAAGTTTAGGTCTTTAGTCTAGGTCTTTATCTGCCTTAGTTCAGGTCTTTACCCCTTCTCTTCCAGACTCTTACACTCATGTCTTCAATATAAGAATGTTTTAAAATACAATAAAATACAGAGGAAAATATAACATGTGCCTACCACCACATTCTATTATTATTTGCACATATATTATACAATTACATATCATGATATACTATATATATATATATATACACACATTATATACATATGATATACATTATATATACATTATGTACATATAAAAGATTCAGTACATATAATTACTTTATATATAATATATATATATGTGTATATATATATATAATTACATTACATATACTCACACATTGTATATATAATCCTACCGCTGAAGGCCCCTTGCAAGTCTCTGCCATCTCATTCCCACCCTTCCTTCTCTACAGTTACCACTAACGCAAAACTTCTCTGTGTCTTCTTAGCTATGTTACATAATTGGTTTCATACTGAGTATACTATTCGCAACTTGTTTTATCGTTCAAGGTTATGTTATCAAGCTGTAGCCATATTGATACATGGAGATGAATTTTATTCTTTTTCACTGAATTAATTTTAATTTCATGCTTCCATTGTAGTCCATTGTATCAGTTTGCCAGTGCTGCCATAATAAAGCACCTTCAGCTGGGTGAGCGCAAGAGCTCAGTGGGTGAGCTTAAACAGTGGAAATTTATTTTCTAGCAGTGCTGGAGGCTTGAAGTCTAATATCAAGGTGTCAGCATGCTGGTTTCTTTGAGGACTCTCTCCTTGGCTTGCAGATGGTTGTCCTCTCCCTGTGTCTTCACATGGTCTTCCTTGTGTGTGTGTGTGTGTGTGTGAGTGTGTGTGTGTCTGGGCCCTCTTCTTGTAAGGACACCAGTTATATTGGATTATGACCCTCCTTAATGTCCTCATAGTAATTTAATTACCTCCTTAAAGACCCCATCTCCAAAGACAGTCATATTCTGAGAGGGTTAGGACTTTAACATATAAACTTTGTGGAGGACACAATTTAGCCCTTAACAGCCTAATTTCTGTGGTGCTTTTGTTTCTGTGACAATCTGTAATGAATATCTTTGGACACGTCTCTGTGAACACAGGGGAGAGAGATTCCCTGGGGCCGATACTGGAAAGTGGAGTTCTGCATGCAATGGTGTGCACCCTGCAAGTTTGTTAGATGTCGACAAATTGCTTTCCAAAGTGGTCTCATAATTTATGCTCTCACTACCAGTATGTGGGTGTTACATAAACACTTGATATTGTCAGACTAACATTTTGCTAATCTGATGGTTGTAAATTGACAACATATTGTGATCTTGTATTTAATTGTTCTGATTGTTAACAAGGTTGGCATCTTTACATATGTTTATTATGTGTTCCAATCTGTGAATTGCCTGTTCATATCTTTGCCTATTTTTCTATTCTGTCTTTTCTTTATTGATCTGCAAGAAATTTATATATATTCTAAGATACCACTTCTCAATTAACTATAGTAGTCTCTATCTGGTCTCCTTGCTTTCAGTGTCTCCATATGTCAATTCCTCTTCAAGGTACACTCTTCCCAGAGACATTAGAGTAACATTTAGACATGGTATGGCCTTCCAGGCCCTCGTGGTCCAGCTGGAACTGAACTTCCCAGCCTCATTCCCTCACCTCTTTCCCGTAGGACAGCCCCAGTTCCCAGAACATGCATTGCCTTTATGCTTCCAGGTCTTTGCATGCTGCTTCTGCTGTCTAGAGTGTTTGGCTTGTCTTTTGCTGACTGCAGAAATTAGACACTCCTTTCCATATCCAGTGCTGATATCAACTCCTGGAAGCGGCTCCACAGTCCCCAAGCAGAGAGAGAACAGTGTGTGCATACCATTCCCATCGCACCTGCCACCCACTGCTGGGATTGGTTGTTGAGTTCTATTTCCTCATCCAGAATGTGAGGCCCACCAAAAGCAACCTATTTTTTCCCCTCATTCATTTTCATGTTCTCAATATTGGCACATGGTAAGTGCTCAATGTTTGCTGAATTTTATTTATTTATTTATTTTAAATCCAGAGATGTTTAAAAGATTACAAATGTTAATGAGTAGGCAGCAGTAATAGAATTCTTAAGCTCATTCTTTCTGTTTGAAATTCACTTATTATCCCTAGGGTCAGAAACTTGGGTTCAGAAAACAAACTCCACAGGCTATATAATGGCAGAGACATGGTTTAGCAGCTACATGAGGCTAGAGTGGAGGGGATTAGGAGAAATCCCATTGTGAGTAAGCACTGAGAGGTGATTGCTAAACTATAGTAATGGAAATGTAGTGTCTAGAATGAGACAATTCCATTCTTCTCTCATCAGCTCATTACTGGCGTGTTGTGTTCTGAGCATTGTACTTTGAAAGGGAGGGGCACAGATCAACTAGAATACCATCAGGAGGATGGGCAGCCGGGAGAGTAAGGGGATAAAATTCCATGTCACCTTAGGTAGGACTGACAGAATCAGGACTGTTTATCTTGGAGGCTAGACGAAACAGAGGAGCTGTAATCCTGTCTTCAAATACGATGTGCAAGGGGCTGCTGTTTAGAACAAGAAATAGAAATGTCCTATATCATTCCAACAGATAAACCAGGACTGATGGAAGTAATTCATAAAGAGAGAGACTCCTGCTTAATAGATTCAGAAATTTTAAGCATCCAGAGCTTTAGAAGATGCTTTGACTTCTTTGAAGAGCGAGGATTATTCTATCAGGAAAATTATTTATGAGATGACCTGCTGACCAGTTGGTAAGAGATAATTTTCAGGGAGCTTGCATTTAGATTGAAAGTTGTTTAAAGTCGCTTCCAAAGCTGAAATTTCACAGGTTCGTAACCTTGAGTCTGATAGATCTAACTGGGGATCGAAGCCTCAAAGCATCTTTGAGTCTTGTTAAATGAAAGTTACCCTTCGATAGGCAGGACCTATGGCTGACTATCTTTCACTGCCCTCTCCGACCTTCCTCCTGCTAGCCCTGACACCATCTTGAGCAACTCCATATCTGTACATTGTTTGTACTTCCAACATCCAAAGATCTTCTGCTCTACTCTTTTGGGTATCTATTCATGTGGCAAAACCCTGGACCCCAGGTTCTCATACTTGAATATACACTGGAAAAATTTGAAAAGCTTGTTAAAAACATAGATTCCTGTGCTTTAGAAGTGGAGCATATGATCTAGGCTTAAGCCACTTAGCACACTACATTCCCTTGGCCCTGGTGATTGGTCTAGGATTGGCATGTGAGCAAATCAGAGCTGATGAGATCCCATGAGACTCTTTGGGGTAGATGGCAATATTCTTTTCCATTTGCTGAGACATCATTAGGTCTGAAGCTGCCACTAGTGCCATCTTGTCACCAGAAGGAGACTAGAAGCAAAGCCACAATATGGGAAAATAGAGCTGAGAGATTGGGAAAATCTTGTTTTAATGACACAGTTTGGCTCTGAATCCAAATATACCCGAAACTAGATTAGCCCTTGGTTTTGTTTTTTGTTTTGAGTGAATTAACACTATCATTTGATTTGGGTATTCTGTCAGCTGAAAGTGCCTAAGTGATACAGACCTAAACACCATTTTTTTGTTCACGGATTTGATTGGGTCGGGCTATCACTTGCCTTTGCAAGTGAGCGTGGCTGCTGTCCCAGCCCTGGTGGATCAGTTATGGATTGAAGATCCACTGTGTGCCAAGCATGATGCCAGATGCCACAAGTGATAAACAGAAATAGAAATCTTGTTCCCTCCCCTCAAAGAGTTTATGTTCTACTGGGTGCAAGGCAAAACTGCCTATCAAGACAAAATGAGGGAAGTGTCAAGGAAGTGATATGGGGTAGGACCTTGAGGTGATGATTGTATACTGGGTTGGTCAAGTAAAGCTTCCTGGACAAGAGAGCTTGAACTGAGCCTTAGGGAGTTTATGAGTGAAAGAATTATGGAAGCTTATTAAAAGTTGGAATACCATCTCCAAGCACCTTATGGAAACTGAGCAAGATATAAACCATAGGATGGAAATAGAGAGTTAAATATAATTCATATAATTATATTACATATTATGCTTTGGATGATATAATTATACAGGCAGATGTATCTGGACAAAAATATTAAAATTCTTACAGGCCTAGGAAGTAGAGACCTTTTAGGTCACTAATACACTAACCCTATATGGCTAACAGTGGCATAAAATGTTTAATTGGATAAATTACATGCCTTGAAATTAGCCAGGTCATGTGTGTTTCTGTGGCTTTTCAGGTTAATTGCTCTGTTAATTCTGGAACAGGACTTGCCTCCTCTAAAACTGATGGTAGACTTAATCCTCATACCTTTTCTCTTACTTTACTAGGAAATCTGGGGTACAGTTAACCCTGGATCATATCTGCTCCTTCTTGTTTTTAGAATGAGATTTACAAGGGTCCCACCCATAGTCTTGCTCTCCTGTCTCCAAAATTAGGAGGACCCCAATTCCTACCAGCACTAAACACCCTGGGGCAGTACCTAAAGTCCCTTCCAGTCTTTCATCTGGGTGACTTGAAAACTTGGTGCTGGCTAGTTTCATACTCATTCCATAGATAACACCAGCATACCTTTGTTTTATTTGTTTCAGTTCTACCTGTAGAGTTCATTTCATAAGGACCTTGAAGAAAAGCACTATATTTTTTTTTGCCACACTAATGTCCATCACTTTCTCCCACTCTAAAGCCTTGCCCAGTGCTTTGTACATACTAGGTGTTCAATATGAAGTTTGCTAAAGAAATGGATGTGTACATTTAATTCTGCCTTTAGAATTTAAAAATTCATTGTACTCTTGGCTGATGAGAATTATACCTGGAGTCTGGATCATAGTGAAACAGGTCTTTATCTCACCCTGTGTTATGTCTCCATTTCCAGGTGGGCACTTGGAAGCCCCTACTCCTCTAAGATCTTCTTTTTAAATTGCTGTCCCCCAGGTCCAGATGCTGCTCCTTGCACACACTCCAGAAAGTCCTAGGTCATTCTCACTTTTCAGAGTAAAGTTCCTGAATGACTAACAAGGCACTCTTGCTCATATGTCATGTGTCTTTAGGCTAAAAGATCCCATCCCCACAGGGGTAAGGCAAATTCTTTAAAAGGGCGCTTTATGGAAGTTTATGGTTCCTCCCCCTGGCAAACGGGCATGACTACAACAGCTTATCTCTGATGCCAGATTTTTCATCTTTTGGGATTAAAGTATTGTTTCATGTTAAACTAAAAAGCTCTTTTCACCCAGCACATTTAAAACTATTAGAAGCAGAGAAAACATAGAAGCAGAGAAAAAAAGCATAGAAGCATAGAAAACAGAGAAAACATAGGCACCTTGGGAAACAGAAAGGATTGGGTTTTGGCCAGGGCATTTTAGAATTAATAATAGCTAACAATTATTGAGGGCTTAATAAGATTGTGTCTTTTGATCACCACAGCAACCAGTGAGGTTGCAACTATTTTAATTCCCATTTTACAGATGACTGAAGCTTTGAGAGGTTAAATAATTGGCTGTAGGTCAATCAGCTGTTAAGAAGTGGTGCTGGGAAGCCGATTCTGGCAGTCTGACTCTGGAGGGCATGCTCTTAATCCTACACTATCTTCTTGGGGTGGGTGACACAGGACACCAGTGTCTCTAACTAGAGTCAGGAGGGCTTAATTTATCATGGACAAAGGGTAAGAAAGTAGGAGAGGAAGGGGCAATGGACTATGTTATTGATACTCTGTGCTGGGTGAAAAAATCAGGGAAGCTTATTTTCATAGGGCTGTGTTGGTTTTTTAATTTGTTGGAGGAGGGAATATTAGTCGTGGGTGTCCTGCTTCAAATCTAACTCATGGACTCTAGCAATGTCTCGTGAAGCCTACTGTATGGCTTTATTTTCCCTTTATATAAACAAATGATACCTCTAAGCAAGGGATTCAGTATATTAGAATATTAAGTAATTTAGCTGGCTAAATTATCAAGAGGGTGAGGAAGTGAGATTAATGTGCATCATTATAGTCTTTAAAGTAGCTGGGAATCTGCTACCACCCATTTCTATTGAAAATTCTGGTTCCCGCAAAGTCCTTTGAGCAAAAGGACTTTGCTAGAAAAGGGAAAGGAGAAAACATACTTGATTTCTTTTGAATTGGATGGAAATGACTTCCTTCTTGATGTTGCAATTCTTCAGCCATGTTCCCCAGCAGGCCAAGGTTGTGGGTCAATTCTCAGATAAATCAGCAATGAAAAGGCTCACGGTCAGGTCCCACGCATGGGACTACATTACTATTTCAGCAAATGCCAGCTCTCCCTGAGGTCGGCACAGCTACTGAAAACCTGGATCTGGATGGGTCTCCCCATCCCTGGAGGGCTAGATGATGTTGGTTTGACATTTGCTGTCACTTGTCTTGGGCACCATGCCTGTGAGATTGGGTTGTGATCGCCTGGCCCCTAATGACTAGGATTCTCAGAAGTGTTAGCAGCATCTCAGATCTAATAGCACATGATTATAGGCTATTACATCTTTTCTATCGACATCAGCTCTTGGATTAAAAATAATACATATTAACTAACATTTATGATATAGCTGTAAGTGAAGTTAGAGAAATACAAATATCTAAGTGCAATGGATAGTTTTTCACCATCTCATATGTTATCAATTACCACTCTAGTTTTCCATTCAGCTTTAAATAAAATTTATCCATTCATTTATTTACTCAACAGTTAGCTAATAAATGTCTCCTCTGTCCAGGACTAAGCCCGCTGAAGGGTCAGTGTTGAAAGGGCAGCAACTATCCCGCTCTCATGGAGCTTGCGGTCAGAGGTGGAGGAAGGCAGGAAGTAGACCATCACACAGGCAACAGATTCAAATGGTGAGAAAGTCTGTGAAGAGAAGCTGGGTGTTTAAGGCATCCAGATCTTCCAGCTTGCATACAAGGTCTGGGTAAACATGCCTTTCTAAGTTTTTTCTCTGTAAAACTTCAGGTTTTGTACTATTGTATCTGCAAGGCCATTTCCAGTGCTATTTGGACTCCAGAAGTTGTAGCAAATCTTCACTGGATTGACTTATTCGCCCCAAATATATGAAAAAAATCCAGCCTGATTCCTGGAGCATTTCAAGAGATGTTTTGTGATGAATCCAGAGAGACAGGGCTAGAGAACCTTCTTTTCCCAGCCTGCTGCTTAAGCAGCTGTGAGTGGCAGAAATGAGCCTACCAGCAGCTGCTGGCACCACCTCCTTCCAGGAGCCGTAGCTGCGATAAACTCAGTTAAGGCAGGCTAGTTGCCTGTATCTTTCTATAAATTGAACCTAATTAGGGAGAAGTAAGGATTTTCTGCTCCCTAACATTAAAAGGATGGCACATGAGGTAGGGCACGACATTTCTCTTCCTGCCCAGGAACATCACCTTCCTGATTTCCAGGTCATGGCTCCACTTTCCCATCCCAGGTTCTGAGCCAACCCAACAGAACTCAAGGGCAGGGATGAGAGTCCTACTCCTCCTACATTTTATAATTTCAAACTCCTCTGCCAGGAATCTCACTGATTGCCATCTCATGGGCTCTAAATAGAAACCAAGCAAAAAAGCAGAAGCAAGTCATGGGTTCATCATGACTTGAACTAGGATGTGAGCTACTAGAATATTGGCTTTTCCTTGTCCTTGTCAGTGGCCATTGCCCTCTTTCATAGATATGGAGGAATCTTGAGTATCACTGAGTTTGACTGATCTACCAGGTTATGGCAGCCTGGGCCAGCAAATCAGAGGTAGCTTCTACGTACCATCCTTCACCCTCCTGCGTCTTGCAGGTGAACAATTTATGTACTTGATCAGAATCTAGAAGTTCCTACCCTATTCCTGGCACCATCCCCAGTGCTCAGGATGCAGAGATGAGAGGGCCCTGTCTCTGCCCTCAGAGTGCTCACTGTGTAGCAAAGACCACATTGATGTGTTTTAGAGTCTCTCTGTGGTGACCAAAGCTCGGAGATTAGGATGGGAAAGATGGAGCAGGCAGAGCCTTCCTACACTGCAGAGAGAGGTCTAGTGCATGGTAGTTTATCAGAATTTCTACAAATTAAGACTGAGGATCAGCGATGGGATTGCTTTGGCACAGGACACAGGTGAATACAGGCACCCTCCTGTGGGTGAGGAGCACTCAGGGTGGGAGATCACCGGTAGCAGGCCAAACTGCTCCTGGGGTCTGTGTGGTTAGGCCCAAAGCCAGGAGTAGAGATATCACAAGGATGCCTTGTCCTTGGGAAAGGCTGTTGGGGACTCAGGCAAGCAGCTGTGGTTCCAGACAGAGATCTGGCCTATAGGGGCTGGGTGGACTCTGGAGGGTGCCCTCTGCTGGAAGCTTGCTGTCTAGTCATCTGGGTGAGACTGGTTGCCACAGTACATGGAAACTCCGTGAAATCAGGCTCCTTAGACTTCCCCTTGGCACATAGATTCTGAGGAGATTGGCAGGCTGCATCTTGCTCCAGCATGGCCAGATTTGGCTTGGGGACTGGGGTGAGCCTGGATATTGTATGTGTTTTTTGAGGGGCATTTATAGATCTAGTTTTGGGTATCTGTGGGAGAGAGAGGCAGGGGAAACAAGGCCTAGTTATAGGTTCTCTAGCTTAGCAGGCTCTTCCTAGGGAGTCCCAGGGCTCAATGCCAGCCATTTCTCCATGTCTGCTTGAGCCCCTATGCCATGCACACCAACCTTGCTGGCTTTTTACTCTCCTTCCGCTGTCACTGCTGCCTGCACAACATTATCCATTCATTTAACTAGTATGGAAGGAAGAATGCTATGATGACCCCCATTATCTCTGCTCCTGTGGTAATTTATGATTATAATACATCATGTGGCAAAAGGGATTTTGCAGATGTAATTAAGGTCCTCCTAGTCATCTGACTCTCAGAATGGAGATGATCTGGGTAGGCCTAGCCTAATCATATAAACCTTTTCAGATCAGAGCATTTTCTCTGGCTGGTTGCAGAAGGGGGAAATAGAGAGATTTGAAGCACTTGAAAAATTTGAAGTGCCATTGCTGACTTTGGAGATGAAGGGGCCACATGGAAAGACTTGAGAGGGGCCTCTAGGAACCAAGAATGACCCCTGCCTGACAGCCAGCAAGGAAATAATCTTGGAAGTGGATTCTTCCTCAGAGCTCCAGATAAGAGCCTAGCCTGGCTAGCACCTTGATTTTGGCCTTGTGAGACCCAAAGTACTCGAGCCCTCTCAGACTTCTGACTTACAGAAACTGTGAGATAAAAAATGAGCGTTGCTTTAAGCCACTAAGTATGTGGTTATTTGTTATGCAGGATAGAAAATGAAGTCAGATGGCCAGAATAGCACATAAATAGGAAACCAGGCCCGAGTCCCCCACCACTGACCCCTCTGCTGGAATCCCTCAGGGTCTCAGCATGTTTATGTAAGATGAGGGGCTGGACTGGATGATTTCTGACTTTGCTTCTAGTTCCAGCCTCTTCAGTTCTCCCGTTAATACTCAGTCTCCCAACGGTAATCCAGATCCAGTTCCCTGGTGAGCCTTCTGTGGCTCTAGGTTGGCAGGCTGGGTTTTCTCTTTATCTTTTTCTGTTTTCTTTCTCATTCTTGCTCTTGATCCCTCTGTATAGCCTTTCATAGCCTTTCTTCATAGTATGAAAGGAGCCCCTGCTCCTTCTTCAACAGCTGGGGCTTGGGCAGCAAGTCTTCATACATTCTCTATGCATGGAGCCACTTCTCTGGCTTGCATAATTTCTGTGCCCTGATCAGCATCCCTGTCTCTCTTCCAGTGCCTCTTGACAGAGTTATCCTCTTAAGCCAAACTAATATGGTGTCCACAGGTAACCTATTCCCTACAGTGGAAGTCAAGGCCATTTGAGGCCCAAAGTTATCTCTACCCCAACATGAGCTGTACTCTGGGGATAATGCCAACTTTAAAGATGTATCATTCTGTATTAAGCTCAGGAATTATCAATCTTTAAGAGTTCACTGTTAGACACACAGAGCTAATTTTCTACTATTATCTCCTCCAAAGGAAATGGCTTATCAGCTTCTCAGTTCCTTTCCAGCTCAGGAATGGGAAATGAAGAAGAGAGTTTTAAGAGGAGGCTGGTGGAGACATGAATCCCAGAGCCCCAGAACTGGCAGAGACCCTTTTATTTGTGGCCAGCTTCCTGGTTGTGTGGTTGTTCCAATCTCTCCTGGAATAATTCCAGTGACAGTAGATTCACTACCAATCAACTAAAGCAACCCATCTTTGGACACTCTAATAGACATGTCCCCCTTATAAAGAGTTGATGTTTCTCCCTATAGCTTTCACACACTATACAACACTATCTGTTGGGACTAAACACACCCTTTCCATTTACATTCATTTACTCAACAAACTTTTACTAAATGCCTGTTATGCACTGAGCAAGATGTGAGTTTTTAGAGAGCAGTAAGACTCAGGCACCAGCAGCCCCTGTGCTTGAGAAGGGCAGTCAGACCCTCCCTACACTCTTTGTTCTCTGATGGGACAACCCTGAGCCTCTCAGAATTTTCACTGAACATATTTTGGAGTTCTTCAAAGAGGAACTCATTTGTGGTTGTTCCTTTCCAGATCTATACCAGTCAGAAGTTCCTTCTTCCTTTCTCTATCCCCAGGGATCCCAGAATTGAAAATGAGCCTCCAAAAGACTCTGTCCAGCACAGAACAGAGTGGGCTGATGTTAGATGCTCTTCCACTCTCTACCCAGCCAAGATTGTAGAAACATCACAGGCAGCCACAAAAGTTTAGCTGCACCTCAGTTTCTTCACCTAAAAAATGGGAATAGTAATAATCCTTCCTTCACAGGGATACTTAAAGATGAAAAGAGTTAATCCATGTACAGTGCCTAGCAAAATGCCTGGCACACAGTAAATGCTCAATAAATGCCAGCATTATCATTGTCATCAGTACCATCATTATCATCATCCTATTAGCCATGCCTTTGGGAGCTGATGGAAAATGAAACCTTTATATTTCCCCTTGGTGTTTATATTTTTCTTCCTTGTCTTATACTGGATAGAAGTGTAGAGTTTGCTTCTAACCCTTAAGAACTGATGTTATTAGAGCTGGCTTCTATCTGGTCTGTTAGGATAGTAGAAACAGCTATCCATCAGTGAGTACTGTGTATGTGTCACACATCATCATCTTACATCCTTACAACAAGCCTGGGAGGTAAGTAATATTATCTCCATTTTACAAATTAGGCAAATGGTTCTTTGAGAGCTATAAGTAGCCTAAGGCTGCATAGTTGGTAAATCCCAGGGCCCAAGACGCAAACACAAATCTAGATGTTTCTGCTCTATTTACTGTCCTGAATGCCAGAGTTCATTTCTGCCCCCCACACACATTACATGTCCACCAATTTCATGTCACCCACAGTGGGTTCAGTAAGTTTCCTACATCCTTGTTCAGGTCACTGCTAAAAGTTTCCAAGTCTCCTGGTTTCAGGTACAACCTGGTGAGTACAAGCCTGAAGAAGCTGTGTGGGGGGCCTTGGGGAATGAAAATTAAATTGCGACAGAACCCACAGAAGAGTGGAAGAGAGGAATTCAGGACTAGTAAGGACTCTGGAGCCCTTAGCTGTGTGACCTCTGGGTCTTAGTTTCTTTTGTTATAAGATGGAGAATAAAATAATGGTACCTACTTTATTGAATTATTATGGGAATTAAATTAGATAAATTTTATAAAGGTTTTAGTGCAGAGGTTAATCTATCTTAGCCATTATATTATTATTATTATTATTATTATTATTATTAATTTTTCAATGGCCAGTGACTGCTTCTCCTTCATCAAAGGCAGAGCTAAGGAATAAACAGGCAGCCTGAAGAAGAGTGGGGGATGGGAGCAGAACCCCCTCTCGCCTTCTCCTTCCCAGCTCTCACTGCCTCCCCCAGATGCGGGCCCAGCTCCCACCCCTGCTTCTCCAAACCCTGGGCAGGCTAGGGTTCCTCATTTCTTGAGCACGTGCCTCAGAAATGCCACGTGCGTTGCCAAGAAACCACCTTCCCCCTCTATTTTAAAACCTTGTCAAGATTTCTGTTTAATGTTTTAAAAGGTTATGTTCTAAAGAGGGACATGGTTAAGTAAATTATGGCACATTAACCTGATGGGGATATTAAGCAGCCATTAAAGCGATAATTATGAGGATTGTGTAGCAACATGAAAAATGCTTACAGATTAATATGAAATGGAAAAACAGGATAAAAAATTGTATTACACAATGATTGCAACTAATCAAAATTCCATACCTAGGAACAAACACAGAAAAATAGTGGCATTTCTTTTCTTCATTTTTTTTGCTGTCTTTCTTTCTCTCTCCTTCCTTCCTTCTCATTCCTTCCATCTATTCTTATCTTTCTTTTCTGTCATTTAACAGCAGTTTACTGAGCTCCTACTCTGGGTAGACACTATGCTTATCACCTAATTTAGAGAGGTGAAAAAAAAAACCCAAACAGTTTCTGCCCTCAAGAAGTCTAACCAGAGAAAGAACTCTGAAAACAAAGAATCTTGACAGGTCAGAATATAAATAATTCAATGTGACAAGGAAAGTAATTAATTTTGCTCAGGGAAATCAACAAAGCTTCCCTAATCAGTATCCCACTAGTTGAATATCAGGGCATTCAGTTGGAGGGAAAGAGGGTTCCAGGCAGAGGGAATAGCATGTACAAAGATGTGGGAGAACAGGGTTCATACATACTTCTTGGAACCTGTGGCCCACTGACCCCTGGATTCTGTGTCTAAGAGGAAAGTTGAGAAACAGCATGTCTACCTGACATTACTCTTATGGGTCAGGGGGAGTCTTGACTCAATAATTATAATTAGGATCTCATTATAGCCCAGGCAGGCAGGAGTTTGTCAAAGTTATTGTGAACTTACCTCCTAGTTTCATATGATCTGTGGATATTAGAACTGGGAGAGGCTTAATGGAGCACTTAGTCCCCTGAATATCCCAATAACCCAGGATGTGGGTTGGAAATAGAAGTTCACCTCTGTTCAGGGTATTTGGGCATCACCCTCATTTCAGGGGAGAGGAACCTGGAGCCCAGAGAGCTGAAATCAGTGATTTATTCAGTCAACTAGAAAATTACGGGCTTGAACTCAGCTCTTCTAGCTCCAAAGCCAGTGTTCTTTGCAGTATACCATGTTTCCTTTCCAATGGATACCAATCTAATCTTTTGCCTCCTATGAACCAGCACGTACTTTTCTATTTGCTCTATTTTCACCTCTCCTCAATGTCAAGAGTTTGCATCTCTTCCCAATATTGTAAGATATTGTGGACAAACCCTCCACCTCATGCACAACCTTCACAGTTCCATCCTCCTCGACTTTTGTCTTTCTAGGCAGTCCAATAAGCACAATGCCTGATCGTTTTCCTCTGCTTTGAGGAGAAGCCTTTTGGTCTCAAGGTCATGTGACCAATTACTCCTCCACTTCCATTTTCTTTCTGCTCTCTTAAGAAACCAGAACTAAGTGAGGCCTTCTGGCTAGAGTAAAGAAAAGTGGGCACTTGGAAAAGAATCCAGGGTTCCCATCCTCCTTCCATGAACCAGCTCAGAAGTTACCACGGGGGAAATCCTCCTTGACTCTGCATCTCAACCTCTTCATCTGGCAATGGTGGGGCACGAGGAGTGTTTGAACCTAATGACCTCCAGCCCCTCCCGGCCTGACAGCTATGCAACTCAGTTTCCGAGGGTTTGCAAGTGCAAAGACAATGACCAGCTGCTGCAGATGACCCTGACTTCCTCAATCTTGGACCTTATGCTTGCGGGTATACAACAGGGACCTGGGGGCATGACATGGGCCAGCAGTGGAATGTCATGATGAAAACTGGGCTATGAGGCAAATGAATCAACTTGGACCACAAAGAGTCTTTGAGCCATTTGTCACTTTTTTCTTTTCTGTTTTAACACCTATACATTTGCTCACTTGCTTTGGCATTTATGTTATTTCAGAGCGCTATTATCTTGTCAACATTGTTCTATAGCATTGACATTATCTCTTAATTACACAATTACTATGTTACATACTGTAGACCTTGTAATCAAATAGTTGAAGTGTTCAACTATATTTTTAAAATATAGTTTGAGTCAAACCATCTTGTGAAAATCACTAATAAGTGTCACAGTCAAAAGAGACCTTTTTGTTGTTCTGTTTGTTTCTGCATTGAAAGGGGGGAGAGGCCCAGAGAAGAGAAAGGGTCTGCTGTTGGTCACAAATGAGTTTTGCAGATATGAGAGCCCACTCTAGATCACATAGCAGCTAAGCAGAGCTGGAGCTAGAGTGTGAGCATGGTAATTTCTAGGACACTGAATTTTTTCTTCTTCTTGAGTAGGTTATGCAAGTTTCCTTCTGCCTCATCTCACCCACAGTCTGTCCAGGTCAGCCGGTCAATATTGAGTTGGGAAGGCAATCCCTGAAGAACTGGTTTACTGAAAGGACAAGACTCTCACAGAAGCTCAGTGATTGAAGAAACACAATAAAATCTCATTGGGTTCATTCTTCTGTGTTAAGGAGTTGTGTTTCTAGGAAGCTTCTATTAACAAGTAAATTTCCAATTGGCAGAAGTGAGGCACGAAACCATTTGTGCCACTGGCAGCAATTAGTTTATTAGCCAGAAAATTAAGTCTGAAGGAACAGCACATAGGACAGGTGAGGGTGGATGGGAAAAAAAAGGAAGAAAAAGTTACGTGGAGGGCAGTGTCCTGGGGAAGGCAGGCTGAGTTGGAGCATAGATGAAGACTTTTTGGAGCTGGGAGCAACATTGGAATAGTCTAATGGAGTCCTCAAAAGCACAGGATCAATCCTTTGATGAAATGCACCTGTTTCCCATTCCTTGTGATCCAAGTCTAAACCAGCCATGGCAGAAACTTGGCACAACTCTTCAGTGACTATCGAAGGCCATGGAGATCCCTTTCTCCCTTCGAGCTTAGGGCGGCCCCAGAATTCTTTCTTAACAAAGTCTCCTCAATTTTTCCAGAAGAAGAAACTTATTTAGCATCTGTTGTGGGTTGAATTGTGTCCCCCAAAAGATACATTGAAGTCCTAACCTCTGGGCCCTGTGATTATGACCTTATTTGAAAACAGGATCATTATAGATGTAACCAAGTTAAGAAGAGATCATACTGGATTAGGGTGAGCCTTACATCTAATGACTGATGTCCTTATAAGAAGGGGAAGATTTAGACACATGAGGAGATTGCCATGTGATGACAAAGGCAAAGATTGAAGTGTCTACAAGCCTAGGAACACTAAGGACAGCCAGCACCCACCAGAAGCTAGAAGAAGCAAAGAAGGATCCTCTTGAAGAGTCTTCAGAGAGAGCCTGGCCTTGCTGACACCTTGATTTCAGACTCTGGCCTCCAGACTATGAAAGAATTAATTTATATTGTTTTAAGCCACCCAGTTTGTGGTACTTTTTTATGGCAGCCCTAGGAAACTAATACACCACATCTGTAAATTGTCTCATTGTGCCCCAGAGTTCTGTCTCTGTGGCCTTCTCTTCCACTAAATGTTTTCATGCTTCCCATCCTCTTGCCACTCATCTACCCATTTTTTTCCTAAGGCTCATGTTGTGTAATTTTCCTGTCCCCCGCTGTCCTCCTGTTCCCTACCTAAGTCCTCCTTGCCTGTCCAGACTCAGCCTAAGTGACCCTCCTCTGTCATGTCTTCCACGATTCTTTCTGAAATGCATTTGTCTTTTATCTGGAGTGCTGCTGTGTAACCGCTTGTATCTCTTTTAGCTCCTAAGGTGGAAGGATATCCCAAGAAGAGGAAGGTGAGAAAGTGCAGAAAAAGACTTCTCTGGTGTCAGAATTCTAACTTCATTCAGCCCAGGGGTGACTTGCAGGTGGTTGGAAGGAAGATGCATAACTCCTTCAAAGCATGAAGCCATTTCTTTTGATAAAGGCTCCAAAATATCACAACAGTATTTTAAAAGTAGAGGTTCTTTTCTTTCCTTTTCACCAGTTCAAGGTGTTTCTAAGTGAACCAATAATCAAGCACAACTGGATCCACCTCTGAACTCATAGTTCTATTTGGCATTTTCTAGTTGGATTTGCTAAGAAGGCTAGAATTACTCCACAGTTGGGAATCTCAGACATTTTGCTTGCCAATCTTGTGATCCATCCTGCAAAGATATCCTCTGTGGACACACACACACACACACACACACACACACACACACCCCTTGTTGCTCATTGTGCATCAGATCCACTTGCACTGTGTCTGATCATCTAAGTGTACTGTGCCTTTACTCAAGCTCCTTACTGCCTAGAGAGTTCTCTCTCTAGAATGTTCTTTTTTCACCAAACAACAATCCTTCACCTTCCTTAGCCTCAGTTCAAATGACATCTTTTTCATCAAACTT
Source organism: Macroglossus sobrinus (assembly GCA_004027375.1). Classification (NCBI taxonomy): domain Eukaryota; kingdom Metazoa; phylum Chordata; class Mammalia; order Chiroptera; family Pteropodidae; genus Macroglossus; species Macroglossus sobrinus. The sequence continues at coordinate 350,126 of PVKZ01000767.1, forward strand.
TCCTGGGGGTCCCTCTGGCTTCAGATTGAATGGATCTCTCCTCTAGGCTCCAGGGTACCATGGACTCACTTTTCACATGGGTGCTGAGTCTTCACAGCCTCAGCTGTGCCACGGCCTTTTCACACAACTGGGACAAGAAATGGAGTGAGGTGAGATACATCTTTGTTGAATAAATGCATGCATGTTATACCTCGCAGGGCGTTTTTATAAAGCAGATTTTAATGTTCTTTTACAAAGCAAATTGTATTTATTTGTTTAATGAGTGCAAAATCTAAAATTTAGAACAGGGTATACAGTGAAAAGTCTCCCTCCCATTCTGTTTTCTAATCATCCAGTTCCTCACTATGGAACTGGTAACTGAGTCCTGCTCTGTGTGTGTCCTTCCAGAGTCTGCTAACATAAAGGTGCACATAGTCCTTTGCCCCTTTTTGCACAAATTGTAGCATCTTGGTATTTTACATTTTACTTTTTAATATATCCTGCACATTTTTCAAATCAGTCCATCAAGAGCTGCCTCGTCCTTTTCACCAGCTGCACAGTGTCCCACTGTAAGAATGCACCGTGATTACTTAACCAGTCACATAGGGTTGCTTCTAATCCTTCGTTAGTACAAACCATGCTGACCTGAATAACCTTGTGCATTCATTGACAATACTTAATCATGAGAAATTACTTTCAAATGGTGGGATTTCAGGCTTCATTAAGGTGGACAGAGTGACTTTTCTGACACTGTGGTGGTTATTGCTAATAGACGCTCAACACTTGTTTCAGCCCCTCTAGTGTGCTGAGCCTGAAAAGCTAAAAACTACATTTTCCAGGCATCCTAGCAGGGAGATTCAGAGTGTGATTTAGAATCCACCAAGCAACTGCCCTGGAGTGAGATTTTGATTTGGAACTGAGTCCCTAAGCAGAGACGTGGGGTGTGCTAGTGGGTATGATAGCAGAGGTGCCAGGTTCTATGGCTGACAGCTGTGGGGGCAGATGTCTGACACTGGAGCTTCCTGATTGAGGAGATGCAGCAGCTTCTCAGGTGGACCAATTTTGTGGTGTTGTTTTGGGAGGCAATCCTGGAAGCTCAGCTTAGAGTCTCGTCTTCAGATTGTGGTCCACAGAGCATGAGCAGCCAGGTCCTAAAGAATCAGCTGCATCTTAGAAGTTTCCCAGGTGATTCACATCCAATTCAAAATTGCAAAGTACTGGCCTAAGCAATGGTGGACTCCAGCGAAGGCTACACTTATAATCATCTGGGGAGCTTTGAATAATTTAAAGCCAAGGCCACACCCTTGATTAAATTAATCTCTAAGGGTAGAGCCTGGACACCAGCATTTAAAAACCTCTTCAGGTGATTCCAATATGCAGCGAAGGTTGAGACTTACTGGCCCAGAGTAATTGTTCTGAATCTTGGTTATCAATAGAATCACTTGAGACTTAAAAATAGACATATAATAACAAATGCTGATTTAATTGGTTTGAGTAATACTTGGACATGGTTATTTTATTTTTTTAAAGCTGTCTAGGCAATTCTAATGTGCAGCTGCTAACTACTGGTCTAGATTTGTTTTCTTAGCCTTCCCTACTTACTAAATATTCCTGTGGCGTGAAATTAAGAACTGTGACCAATATACCTCATTGTAGCACTTGGGAGGTTACCTGTTCCAGCTGCACCTAATCTGGGGCTGGTTCAGCTACCTTGGAACTTAGAAAAGAAAGAACATGTAATTAAAAAGGGTTATCTAGAGGAAGTGACAGGGAAACTAATACCAATTGACTGGCCACGAAGGATGGGTCACAAAGGAGGCAGGCAGGGCCAGAAACACGGTGAGCAGTTTCTGCAGAAAAAAGAGAACGAGTGTTTTGTAACTACTAATTTGTACTTTTGCATTCCTTTTCTTTTTTCACTCAGCCAGTCATGGGGATGTAGAGCACAGCATAGGGAATATAGTCAATATTATTAGAAATGGCTATGTGTAATGCCAGATGGGGGCTAGAGTAATCAGGAAGATCACTTCATAAACCATGTAAATGTCTAACCATTGTACTGTGTACCTGTGTACTGTGTACTGAGAAATATTCAGATAAGAGATTTAATTTTTAAGTTTTTGACAACTAACTAAAATTATGATGTATCATTAGTATTTAATTATTTTACAATATTATTTGGCAAAATGATATATAGTTTAGAAACATAATGTTTCAGTCTTATTTTTAAATTGAGGTCAGACTTTTCTAACATATCATTATTGTGGGATGTAAACACTTAATGTGACCATATTTTGTAAACTAATGGTACAATAGATTCTTTAGAAAACTGACAAAAAAAAAAAAAAGAGAGAGCATGGGAGAAAGGGTGCAGAGCTCTGGTGGCAGGGAAGATGGATTCACATAATTAGACCAGTGATTATAAAGAGAAGGGGAAAAGACCTACCTAGCTAAACAGATGAAACTTTGCATTTCTGTTCCCGGTTGTGTCATGACCTTCAGTAGAAAAAAGACCAACGAGGAGGGACAAGGATTCTTGTTCTTTTCCTGTAAGCTCTCCTTCCCCTCTTGATATCTTCTCCTTCCTGGGCCTGTTGTTCAGGCCCTGCCTGCTTCCCCTCTCTCTGGCCTTTAAGCAGTAGCTAATATCTTCCTTCTCCCCCACATTAGAACTTGCCTTCACAGTACTTCCTGCCCTCCAGGTATGAGCTAGCTAGCGGGTTGCCTGGCCAAGGTTGTTAAGATCCAGGCCCTGAGGCTGACCTTGTGTTTCCACAGCGGGGACTCACATGCTAACCATGGGGCAACTGCAACACAGCCTGAAAAATGCTTTTGCAAAGGTAGAGGGTATGTACTTCAGGAAGGGATGTCCAGGATGGTAGATTCACAGAGAAGGTGACATGAGAGGTGAGCCATAAAAGGTGAGTAAGGCTCATGAGAAGCAAGCATGAGCAGAGGGCATGACAGATCTGAGGATGCTCCTTGAAAGCAGGGAGGGATCCTGCTTTCTCACTGTGTATCCCCTGATGACCAGCTCAGCTCTAACATATAGAAGGGTTTATATGAATAATGGAGGAATGATGGTATATGGGTTAGGAAGCTGTTAGCTGCAATTAACAGAATACTCTTAAAGCTCACAGAGAGAAGAAATATATTAGCCACATCACGAGAAGGTAGCAGTCTTGGGATTTTGCCTCTAGCAGATCCTGATACAATGAAAGCAGAGGCAAAAATTGGACTGTCTTTTATGGGGTCTTTGCTCTTAAGAGTGAGGCAACTTTTGCAGTCAGGCTCCAGAAGAACTTTTCTCAGATCTCATTGTCCAGATCTAGATTGTGAACCCACTTGTAAACTAATCACTGGCATAAGGGTAAGAGAGCCCTGATTGGCTAAGGTCAGTCCCTGGAGGTTGGATGTTGAGAAAAATAAGAGAGGAGTCTGAAAAGGGATTCTGGTACCTTTAATTTTACTTTACCTTTTGAGAGAGGTTGCTCTGTTCACTGATGTGTAATTTTCATTGCTTTAGATTATCCTTTTAAGAGTGGAGAATTTGAGCAATTGTAAACCTATTAAAAATGATCATTATTAACATATCAAGGGACTTTTTGGATAACAAATGATAAATCTTTTTATAAATTATTTGTTGAAAAAGAAATATGTAATCTTGGTTTAAAAAAGGTATAAAGAAGTTTACAGTGAGACATGACTCTCTCTCCTCCCTGTCTCCCCTATCCCTGTCCTGCCCAAGGCAGTCGCTATTAAGGATGTATGTCACCTTCCAGAAGGATACTATAAGGATACTATAAGCATGTTCAAACATATACTCATCTATATTTATTACATTAACATTGAGGAAAAATACCTACTGTACTTCATTTTATCTTTTACTCTTAGATACAACTTTAAAATTGGTATCCTTGGCTTTTATATTTTTCATGAAGTGGTCAACTATTAAATTTGAGCTGACTGGGAAAATTAGGTATGCATATTATACTTCCTAGAGCAGCCATTAAAACATAATACAAAGAAATGTAGCTGGAAAAAGTCAATAGGTCAATTAAAATATACAGGAGTCTTCCATTACCCATGATTTTACTTTCCATGGTTTCGGTCAAAATCATAGAGACAGAAAGTAGTAGGGCAGTTGTCAGGTGCTGGAGGGAGGAAGAAATGGATGTGATGTTTCATGGTTATAGAGTTTCAGTTTTGCAAGATGAAAAAATTCTGGAGATCTATTGCACAACAATGTGAATATGTTTTCCATTACTGAACACTTAAAAATGGTTAGGATGGTAGATTTTATACATAGTATCAGATAATGTAGACTTCACAACAAGAAAAATTACCAGGAAAGAAGAACATTATAGAATTATAAAAAGGTCAATTCACTAGAGGCCATAACAGTTCTAAACATGTAGGCACCTAACAACAGAGCTTCAAAACACATGAAGCAACAATTGATAGACATGGAGGAAGAAATAGAAGACACATGATTACAGTTGGATACTTCACCTGTCATCTGTCAGTGATTGATACAAACAGTAGACAAAATCAGCAAGAATATAGAAGATCTTAACAACTCTAGTAGCCAACATGACCTAATGAACAATTTTAGAACTCTTCATAGCAGAATACATGTATAATAGGTTCTCTGAACTTTGCCTTCTTCTCTAGCTCTTCTTTCATATCATTATTTCTCTTTCTACTTCTCTCTCTTTTTCTTTCCCATGTATTTCTCTTCTTTATTCTCTTCCTTTTTTTTCCCCACTCTGATTTTCTTTTCTCTTTCTCCCACCCTTTAATGGGTATATATTCTGTCTAGCAGTAATTTCACAAAATTAGATGCTTCTTTTTTTTGATTTAAGAGCAAATGAGTTAAAAAATTTTTTTTGGTAAATAAAAAATAAATGATTTTAAATTAATTTGCCTTTTGCATTAGGTATTCAATCGATTTCTTCTCCTAGGTTCTAATCCTGGATATCTGCTTCAAGTTACTTTGAAAATTCACAGCAAGATATTTAGGAGCTACAGGTTCAGATAGAATCTTGAGAAAAGAAATCTTCCTGGAGGAAGTAGGTTTGAAATTGGATAGAGCTTGGGTTGATGGGAAGCTGGTCCAAGGAGAACTTCTTTTAGTTTATCTCTGTCTTTGAAGCATTGTAAATGGTCTGGTTGTCCACCTGGCATCAGATGAAGAGAACACACAACTGTGGGCAGCTTTCTGCCATCCACCATGCCTTTCCTTCACATCTCCTCTAGTTTGGGAGTCATTTCTCCTTTGCTCAGAAGTGCCTTTCACCTGCACCCTCCCTCACTTTTCAGAGCCAGGACCATGGCCCCTGTCCTTCTGTGATAACTGCAGGTTACCCATCCTGGGACTCTCCATTTTACCCTAATTGCCTCACATGAATGGCTGGGGTTTGCAATTAGTTTTGTCACTTCTCCCAGGGCCTGCCAGCTCATTATTGATTTGTCTCTTGATCCTCTGAAGCTTCTACTACTTCATCTTGCTATCCTTGGACCAGTGCCCTTTGCGTGACCTGGCTGCATGCCACTGCTTCCTGAGGGCTCCTGGGGACCTCCTTTTGTTCCTTTCTAGGTGAGCAATGCTTTCTTTTTGGAGTAGGAGGCTGCTTTCTTAAGCATACTCTATTGCCCATGCCGTCTGAGAAAAATTCATTTGACTTTTTAAAAAATTGATCAAGAGAAAGTGTTTGTAAATGCTAGTGTAGATGGTCACACTGTGTGCGCTTGTGCCTTTTTGCACCTATGGAGATGTGCCTGTGTGTGCCAGAAGAGAACATGTCCATGAAATGGCCTATCCAAGGAGCTTAAATCAGTAGGATGAACTTGGTGGTATAAGTGAAGAGAACTGCAGACTCACCTGGAACCTCTGTGCCAGCCCACCACTTCCATCAGATTCAGCCTATCCTGTGATTTTTCTATGTGTTTATCAGGTTCAGATAGAATCTGAATTATAATCTGAAGGGATCCCAGAAGGCTTCCTCTGTTCCAGAGCTCCTCTTCCCCTGGGGCCTGAAGTTTTGCTATTTGGCATTTCCTAATTTGGGCTAAGCTTTGTCCCCTAGAGCAGGGGCTTCCAATTTCTGGGCCATGGACTAGTTACCTGTCCATGGCCTGTTAGGAACCAGGCCATAAAGCAGGAGGTAAGTGGCAGATGAGTGAAACTTCATCTGTATTTGCAGCCATTCCACAGTGCTAGCATCACATCCTCAGCTTAATTTTAGATAATCAGGAATTAGATTTTCACAGGAGTACTGGTCCCTGGTACAAAAAAGGTTGAGAATTGCTGCTCTAGAGACTTTTTTTTAAAAATGGAAATATTTCAGGAGGGAGGCATTCAGAGCTAGAAAGATGGGGGATAATATAATTAATTCCCTTCACATTTTTACAGATGAGGAAAGTGACAGGCCAGTGGCATTCCTAGAGTCATTTAGCAAGTGAATGGCAGAGTTGAGATTTGAACTCAGGTCTTCTGACATTGGTCCAGCACTCATCACATATTTGGGTCACAGGGCACCACCTTTACAATGTGCCATAAATGCATTTGACAGGCTTTCTTACCCAACAGGGCCATTCTTGGGAACATGGCAAACAAAACCAGTTGGAATAAGAGGAGATAGTGATGCTGATAAATTTGGATGTTTTTTCTTTCTTTCTTTTTTTTTTATCATGCAGGGAACTGGTTTTTCCTCTAGATCAACTCTGTTTAATAGAAATATGACATGAGCTATAAATGCGAGTCACATATGCAATTTAAAATTTTCTAGTAGCCACATTAAAGAAAAGGAAAAAGAAATAGGTAACATTATTTTAATAATATACTTAATTTTACCCAATATTATAAAAGTATTATAAAAATATTATTATTTCAACATGCACTCTGTATAAAAAGTATTAATGAAATCTATTTACATTTTTATTTTTTTACTAAGCCTTTGACATTCAGTGTGTATTTTACATAGCTCATCTCAATTTGGAGTAGCCACAAAAAGGGCTCAGTAGCCACATGTAGCTAGTGGCCCCGTAATTGGACATCATCACTCTAGACCTTCCTTATTCAAAGCCCAGGATTCTGCACTCTCTGCGCTCTGACCAGGGCATCATCTGCACATACCTTTCTTCCCCAGACCCAGTGTCCACCCAAAGCCTCGGGAGCCATTCAGTCCAGGGGATTTCACATTATTTTCCACAGGGTCCTCAGAAACAGATAGGGGTGGGCTGTGGAGAGTGTGGAGGGTTCCTGAGGCATCTGCTTTTGCCCATTGCCATCATGTTGGTGTCATGAGGAGGATTTGCATATCACCTTATTAAATGTTAATTAAACCAACTCCCACCAAAGGGCAAACAGCCTAAAGATATCCCTATAAAAAAATCACAGATTGAAGACATATACAATTTAAAATTGTAATGAAAGCACAAATGGAAACCAGGAAACGGCCATGCTGATCTTCTTCTACTCCTAGGACAAGCTTTGTCAGCAATGTGATGAGATTAAAACATCAGTGATGGGACTGGCCTTTATATTCAAAATTTTCAAGAAGGCCAGCTGAAATATGAATTTATATCTATTGTTATAAACAAAGAGCTTCACCCTAAATGTATTTTATGGCTTGGGATATTAGTGTGTGATATTTCTAATTCTGAGTACATGTTTTATTATTTAGTCAATATGTTTGTTCCATAGTATGTGGATGTAATTCAGAAATACAGACTTTAAAAACAAGTTGAAAGAAAATCTAACTTTGGGTGATAAACAAACAATGCAATATATATATGACATACTGTTAAATCAGGTCACTCCTCTGCTCAAAAGCCTGAAACAATTCCCTACCCCACTCAGAGGGAAACCCTAGGGCCTTATGATGGCCACAGACCCTAACCCCATCATACCTGCCCCATCAGCTCCTGAGGCCACCTCCTCCCACTCTCATTGCCTTTCTCTCTGCTCCAGCCACACTGGCCTCCTCATTGTTTTTTTTGTTTGTTTGTTTTTTGGTATCTGCAACAACCAAATGTGTTCAATTTTACATATGTTTTAGCATTTTATAAGTGGAGTCATACTGTAGGAGTTATCTTCTGCTATTTTCTTGATCAACTTAATATTCCTATCATTCACCATGATATCGTATGTATCTATAATTCATTCATCTTTTACTACTATATAGCATTCCAGTAAATAACTATACCAATTTTTTAAGGACAATCTCTAGCTGTCGACTCTAGATTTTTTCATTTTCTTTCTTTCTTTTTTTATTCTTGTTCTAATGGGCCCACCATGAACATTTTGTCTGGTGTCCTGGGCACATGTGCTTGCACTTGGGTCATAGGTGTGCACATCATCCACATGCCTTTCCATACTCAGTACCTTTACATATGCTCTTCCCTAAACTTGGGATCTCCACCTCACTGTCCTTCTCTTGTTTGCCAAACTTAAGACCAATTCACATGACGTCTTTTTTGAGGATCTTCCTCCCTAAGTCTCGACACCATTGCTTTGTAGGTGCCTCTGCTGAAATACCTCTCACTCTGTACATTAATTATAGTGGTGCCTCTTAACTAACTTCTGCCGGATTAAGGAAGCTTTGCACTTCTGTGACACTAATCAATGTCTGAGGCCTGCTGAACCCTTCTGGTTGGGAGGCTACCTGCCAGTTCTCACTTTTTCTTTCAGCTATTGAGTTATACACTTACCAGGAGCTGGGTACGTTTCTGCCAGACCTGCCTAGGCTAATTCTACTTGTTATAGTAGTTAGGTGATTTAATTAAGTGTGATATAAACCCATCAAATGCAAGTGTAAAAAGAGAGAGAGTCATTTCTATAAAATCTAAGTTGAATGCTTCAGGAAGACACACACACAAAAGCTGATGTGTGAAGATCTTTGAGCAAGCTAACATTATTGAAATGCTATGATCTGGTCACATAGGTGTGTCTTCTCAAGATTAAACTTGAGAGCAGAGACCATGGTGGGCCCATCTTTGTGTCTTGTGTTCCAGCCCAAGGCCTGAGATAGAGAGAAATTGCTAAATGTATTTTGATTTTAAAAAATGATTAATAAATGTTGATGTTTTAAAAGAAGGTGAAAAAAGGCTCCTTACAGGTGAGTCATGAAAACAAACTGCTGGAAAAGTAGATGCAGGTGAAACAACTGTGCATGATTAGAAAACGACCTGTAAAACTCTTGAAGGATTCTGAACTTGAATTGCTTTAGCAAGTGTCCTTAAATCCTCATTCTTGTGTAAAGAAAAAGACACTGGCAAATCATAGTCTATAGACAATGGATATTGCTTATGCATATGCATGCTGATGTGGAACTTCACCAGCACACAGAGAAAAAGGCTTGGTTTCACATTAAATAAGAGAAGACTGAATATATTTTTATGTTTTAAGATGAAAATATTTACAGGGTGTGTATCAGTTGGTTTCAGTAGGAATCAAATAGCATACTCGAAGAGTTTAAGAAAAGTATTACTTATACAAATGTGAGCAGAAATTAGGAAAACCACAAGAGAGAGGGCCACAGGTAGGAGAACTCAGGGCTCCTCCCAACAACAGCTGAGGTTTGAGTTGGGGGAATGAGACAGCAGAATAAGTACCCTGGCCATTCACATCTCTCTCCTGCCTGTGTCTCCTGTTGTCCAAACCCAACAAGAAAACATAGAGCAAAGAAGCCCACTGATACATTCTGTGCAGGTGAAAGCCCCAGGTAGGGAGCAGGTGGAGAATGGAAGAGAATGGATCTGGGGGCAAATCAAAGTTGTCCAGCATGGTATCATTTTTTTTCATGATTCTTCACTTTGACGTTTTCAATTTTCTGAAGTACTGGGTGTCCCGGTCCTGCCAGAAGGAGGGTTTCTACTTCTTTTGTTTACATATTTATCTCCTCCACTAGATTGTCACTATCTAGGAACAGGGGCTCTGTCTTGGGCATCTTTGAATCTCCAAGCCTGGCCCAGGGCTTGGCATATGAAAGAAACTCAGACTGTAAGAAAAGTTATTTGTTAAAAAAACCCCAATAATCTTCATCCTTATTCATTCATATAACAAATGTTTATTGAATGACTAGTATGTGCCAGGTACTGCTCTAAACAAAGAGGACACAATGCACAACAAGGCTATAGTCTAGGGGGTATGGCAGTCAACAAATTATTTTAGTGATTTAACAAACATTTATTGAACAACAACTATGTGCTGGACATTGTCCTAGGTGCTGGGAGTTAAACAATGAATGAGAAAAGTCTCTGCCCTCATTGAACTTGCATTTAAGTGAGCATCTTTTGCCCTTAACTAGGCTTCTTTAAAGCTGAAGATAAGCAAAAGGGCACTACTTTTAAAGAAGCTAATTAGGCCTGTGGCTCCTGATAGAAGAGAAGCAAGCAAGATGCCACTTTAGGTCATGGAAAGACAATCCCCAGGGCTGGATGAAAACCAGAGCTTGGGGTAGATGTCCTTAACAGGGCAAAGGTGTCCTTGTTAACAACAGCTGATCCTCCGGCATTGGATGGTTGGGATGGGCTCTAAGTAAGAAAATCTGAGCTCTTCACATTTCTCTAATAACAGGGCTTTACATGGTAGGTCTACAACTAATTTCTGCGTGATTAAGTGGACTCTTACCAGTCTTTTATTAAGATGTGGGCTCCCCAAAAGCTGGGCCTGGGAGATGGAGGGCTAGTGGAGCTCTGGCAGGGGAAGGGGGATAATATTACCTTGTTTAGATGCTCAGGATTATTTTAGAGCATGTGTCACTTGGCTCTGTATGCTAGAGGCAGCCTTTTCTGAGAAACTAGAGTGGATTCAACCTAACTTCTTATCCCATTAATATTTCCCAAACTTTTAAACTCCCAAATTCTGGGCATCTATATTTCTCTTATGTATAAATACCAAATTGCTGAGGAGATGCTATTTCTCAGGGGATGGAAGTTTGGGTTCTGATTTCACTTTCCTCTCATCTTGGTTTGAAACTGTTGGGACTCAGCTGGAATCTCTTAGGGTCCCTTTCCACTTGGCCATTCCCTTTTGGAGACTTTTTCTCTCTCTCAGGACTTTAGCTGCTATGGTTAGGCTGCTAATTCTTAATAGTGTGTCTCTGGCTACCAAATGAGCTACTGTGTATCAGCAGGATTGGCCTTTAGCAATGGTCTTTGGAGACAGCTGCCTACTCACTGAGATTTTGCAAGCTCTTGGAGAAGGACATACCTCCCTACGCATGTCCCAAAATACCTTCTCTATCAGCCTTTTGATGTTTGGAATTGCTTTCCGGTGGACAAACCTTCCATTCTACAAATAAGGACCAAAAATAGAAGTGGATATGCATGTGTTTGGCATTGCCCACAACAAGCTGTTCTTGGCCTCCGTGCTGTTGCTCGTGCTGTTCCCTCTGCCAGGAATATCTCCCCTGTGCCCTCATTTCCTTCATACTGATCCTTAAAGAGTCAGTTCAAGCATTTCTTGCCCTAGGGGATGTTGTAATTGGTTTCTCTTAATCGCAAGAAACAGACTTACTCAGACTAGCTCAAATAAAGGCTGGTGGGGGATGGGTGCAGCAAGGATAAAAGTAGAAGCAATAAAGAGGATGGACTTGAACATATCATGAGAAAACCTAACTAACTGCTTCTACAGTTTGTCTCCTTGACAGAGACTGACAAGATCTTGAAATTATGGGCTATTTTTTAATCATTTTTGAAAACTCAGACCTAGCTCAGAGTTTAGTACCTAGAATATACCCAATAGATGTTTGTTGAATAGATGAATAAATGAATAATTCAATCCTATGTATAGGCAGAAGGTGTCAGCTTTGTTTTTGAGGGCCTTATAGTCCAATTGAGGAGCTAAAAAACAATTGAAATATTAAATAAAATAAGAGAGAAACAATGCAAAACAATGCTTAGGAACTGACACAAAGCTTGCAAGATGAATACATCAAAGGAGCCTTAGGGGAAATGAGATTTAGTTAGCAAATAGCCCTGAGAAAGCCTTCAATTCATGGTAACATGGAACTGACTGATGTTAGACTTTTGATGGTGAAAATTAGAGTGAACTTCGAACAAGCGTACAGTTTCATATAGAATCCCACAAATGATAGCTAGGAATGGCAAAGGGGTAGGCAGAAGGGGCTCAGAGACAAATCCCAGAGGACCTTGTAACTTGGCTAAGGGATGGCCTACAACATTGGGGTAGATTGCATACCATCCCAACTCCCTTGGGGCCCATGAGTGACACTGGGTGGTGGATTAGCTGGTCTAATTTGATTGGCTGACCAATTAGGGAGAGCAAGGTTTGTGCTCTGTGTTTGCTCAGTTACTGTCAGCTGGTGGTAATGGATAAACAGGAAGGCCCCTGAGTGACCCTCAAAACTCTACAGTGAACCAAGAGAGTCATCCAGATGATTCCTGATTTGACTGATTTAAATCAAAGGCCAAGAAAGAAGAGGTCTTTGCAGCTCTCTTTATTTTAGGGTTCTTCAGGTAAGTTCTGTACCATTCTCTCTTCTGTTTAGATGTGTTTCTCTTACTCTTTCCCCTGAATTGTTTGCCCTTGGACAGGTTCTGTCAGCTTGCCAAGGATAAGCAGAGAACAGTTGTGAGGAGTTCCCAGAGTTTTCTTTCCCACCATGTTTACTGAGAACCCCAGGCACATCGAACTTCATCTTTTCTTATACTTGAAATGGAGTAAGTGGCAACTCAAGTGAACCCACTGAGCTCAACTCCATTGATGAGGAAACAGACTCAGAAATTCATCTTTTGTCATATGTAGCACTTTGAGTTTAACATATTTTTTTCCCGCATGTGCTCAGACATGTTTTTGTGGTTGTTTTGTCTTCTGCTTTTTGCATTTTTTTCCCACTTCATTAATTAAACAGATCTTTATGGTGCACTTACTGTATGCTGGGTACTATTCTAGGAATTAAAGTCTATCTGCTGGGCTGCAGGTAACAGAATGCTCACCTAAAAGTGCCTTAAACAATACAGACATTCATTATCTCATGAAATAATAAAGAAATCCAGGACTGGGGTCTCTAGAGGTGCTGGCTCACCAGCTCAGCACTGTTATGAAGAACTCATACTTTTGCCATCCTCCTGCTCTGCTCTTCTTGGTGTGTCAGTGATGTCTCCTCTCAGATGGTCAGGTGGCTGCCCAGCTCCCTGGCTACTTCTTAATGTCCAAAGATAGAAGGAAGGCAGGTAGGTCAGGGACCTTTGCCTTTTTCTTTTTAGCAGGGAAGGCTACCTTTCCTGGAAGTGCCCAGGCAATTTCTTTTTATGTCCTATTGGCTATACCCAGGTCACATGCCCATTTCTAGACCAATCACAGGTAAACAGAAATAAGATGATAAAACTGACTGCCATGGACCAATTGTGATGCACCATTCACAGGAAAGGCAGTATAACAGCTCTGTTTAAAGTACAGACTCTGGTGCAAGATAAGCCAAGTTCAAGTTCAAATCCCGACTGTGACAATTTTTAGTTACATAACCTTGGGCAAGGCGCTTAACCTATCTGTTTCTCAGTTTTCCATCTGTAAAATTATAAGAAAAATACCATATAGGTTTTAGTAAGGAAGTGCTTAGCACGTTATTTGGCTCACAGTAAGTGGTAACTATTAATGTAACTACGCTGCCCAGGGCCGAGTGTTTCCTTGCTTGAATAAAATCAGGAAACGGGGTAACATGTTGGGTAGGCAATTTCAGTGTCTGCCACATGGGGTTACAGATAGTAAACAGGCAATGTTAAAATCTTGTGAGTGGTGACATAGTACAAAATAGTGGGGGAAGGCAGGCTGAAGGAAATTGCCTGGGTCCAGACTTAGGGGATGGCAGGGAGGGCTTCTTAGAGGAGGTGGCACTGAGGTACAAATTCAGCATATGTAGCAGTTACTCAGGCAAAAGTGGGGTGTGGGTGGGCAAGAAAGGAAGATTTTCCAGGCAGAATATGATATATGCAGGACAAATACAAACAGTTTGTTATACTCAGAGAATGAAGTGGGGCCACGGGTGGCTCCAGCGGCGTGTACTGCCAGGCTGGAGAGGGCTCCAAATGCTAAGCTAAGGAGCTTGAGTCCTCCTACAGGCTATAGCTTGTAAACTAGGGAAGTAACTCTACATTTGTAGTTTTGATCAATGACTCAGGTGGCAATGAGGAGGATGGATGAGAGGAGAGTGGGACCTAGGTAGGAGGTTATGGCAATATTCCAGGGGGGTGGGTAACAGCCTGAACTAGGGCAGCTATAGGAAGGAGACTGGAGAGGAAGGAAAGATGGTTAATCAGCAGGATATAGTTATTAGACATAGAGGGAAAAGGAGTACCCAGTAAGACCCCATGATTGTGTGAGAGATAAGAAGAGAGAGAGGAAGAGGGAGAAAGGGAAGGAGGGGGTAAGGGAGAGAGAGAGAGAGGGTGGGGGGAAGAGAAGGATGTAGAAGAAAGAAGAATGGTGTAGTTCAGTTTGGTCATGTTGGTTTGGGAGTGGCTGGAGGTGTCAGCAGACCCTCAAATGCACAAAGCCTGAAGCTCAGGAGAAAGACTTGGGCTGAAGATGATTCAGAAGTTATTAACATGAAAGAAGTAGAGAAATACTTGAGATAGATGAAATTGTCTGCAGAAAACAGAATACAAACAAGGGACAAGGCTGCACCTCTGAGCAGCATATGGATTGCCAGTGTTCTGTTCTGTTTGGGTGCTTTGTTGGGCCAGGCAATGGTTCAAGGCCTGGAGCCAGGCAGGGGCTTTTCTTGGTTGTCACACAGGCAGCCATTGTTTAACACTCAGCCTGCTGTGTGAATTTTAGCACATCCCCCTCTGTTATTCAAATTTGCCAGCCCTGACATAGGGTGAGAAGAGAAGTGGGCTGAAGCTGGAGCCCCGCAAAACACCATCATTTACAGACAAGTGAAGATAGGGAGCAGCTTGAGAGGGAGATAGAAAGGAACACAAGGAAGGTAGGAGGGAACATGCTAGAAGAATGTTCCAGGACCCAAGAACAGTCATAGACCCCAATTCATGTTCTAGGCATATTACATAGTTCTCTTCTATCCCAGAGTGCCAGAAACATTGGGTATAAACTTACTTCTCTGTATTAAATTAACAGCAAGAGTTAGGCATCCAGAGTGGAGAGGATGGAGAAGTAGATTATCTTCCTGATGGTACCTAGTGGGTGAGGTCAACATTACAGTCTCTCAAAACACATGAAGCTGGGGTTGAGGACTGTGTGACATTGGGCAGCTCACTCTGTGATACCAGATCTCAGTGACCTTGTCTATGAAACAGACTCTAATCCCTTCTCTAAAGGTGTGGGGGGCTAGATTAAGCAAGACTCTGTGTTAACTCTCAGTATCAATGGACCCTGTCCAGCAGAGTGATCGCTAAGTGGTGACAAGAATGGACCTTGAGTCCTTATTTTGGAGGCATATACTGGAGCTCAAACATCACATTTTAAATGAAAATAAAAAAAATAATTTTGCTAGTGGAAAAAAATCTGGAGAAGCATGGGCTTGCCAAGAACTAAGGGAGTGAGTTAGGATGAGGACTCAGACTCTCAACGGAGAACAAACAGGTCTCAGAAGGTTTGTTAGTATAGAAAAATTCAGAATGGATGCAGAAATCAGTAAGAACACACTTCAAGTCTAAGTTCTAGAACTGTTTCTTATCTTTGTAATTTTCAGTCTTTCTGGACTCTGCCTCCTTGAGCATCCTCATGCTTTTAGGTGGCTAGTGTGATGGAAAGAATATGGATATTGGAAGCTGATGTCACTGAAGCTCATTCGTAGTTTTTGAATGAGACCCATTTCAGTTACGTTGTTAACATGTCAAAAGAACTATTTCATAATAAAGTATTTCTGCTGGGTTTTATACTACATTATATTGGAGTCAGAGAACTCTAGATTTCAATCCCTGCTTTATCACTTTACCACCTGTGTGATCTTGTAAGAGTTATTTAACCTCTGTGCCTCAGTTTCTCCATCTGTAAAATGGAGCTAACCCACTTGAACTGGTTATTATGTGAAATAAATGAGATAAGTGTATGCAAATCAGCTGGGACAGTGCCTGACATATAGTAGATGGTCAATCATTATTTTTGCCTTGTTTTTCCATGTGCCTTAAGTGAGTATTGTTTATTTCCCTCAAGAAGATGGACTTAAAACTATATCTTGACCACTCAAGAAAACCATTCTGACAAGGGAAATAGATGTGAAGGAAGGAATACTTGGAAGGCTCTTGTTTTCTGTCTCAGGGCTAAAAGCAGGAAACCTAAGCTTTGGGGGAAGGAGAAGGCAACAAGACCCCATCTAGGGTGGTGGTGACCACCAGCAACCAGAGGCCCCAGTGGGTCCTGTGAAACTCCAACTCTCTGTCTCTAAAATTGGTGACATAACTCAGCCACAGCCCTTGGCCTTCCTCCCCATCTTTATACCCTAAGGATACTGGGGGTGGGAGGAGCCCCGAGTCTGCAGGGTATCCAGGCTCCATAATACCTTCTCTGCTGCCTCCCAGAGGGCACTTTTGAGATGACCGCCCTGGCCAAGCCCTCCTTTCAAGACACTAATGGCCTTGGCCCCTCTTGTCCCACTTGGACAGAGGCAGATCATAAAGTCTGTGAGCTCTGGAGGAAAATCTCTCAAGGGGCTCCTCCTTCCCGTCTTACCCCCAATATGTTTGTAGCTCACAATTGTACAGCACTTGGCAGTTTTCCAAGAGCTCCACATCCCATAATGTAGGCAGGGAAGCCATTTTACAGAGAAGGGAAATGACCTGCCTAACATTGCAGGACTAATACATAGTGGAACTGGGACTAGAACCCAGGGACATCCAGCCTGGGGCCATTCAGTGCTATAAAGTATTGAAAGCCCATGTTCTATTCCTTTGGCTGGCAGTTTGGATATGAGCCTTACTCAGGTATTGGTGTCAGGTCTGTATTCTTTATCTCCTACTGTTCCTCCCCCACCCCCACCCACTGTTTCCTTGAGTCGCTAAAAAAGTGTCCTAAAGGACAGAACCCCTAACTCCCATCTCCTAAAAAGCTGTTTCCTGGCCTTTGTAATGGCTTTGCCTGGAGCTCAAGAAAGCCACACTGTCAGGTGACCTATTATAATGCCTGTTTAGGTGAACCCCGTTTCCCTTCCAACTGCATCTGCCACAGCAATAGCACGGATCTAATGACAGGCAAAAAGATGTGTCTGTTGCATTCCATTAAGGATCAGAAAGAAGTTATCAGCATTGATTGAAATTCTCAGGTAGAGCAAATTCAGGCAGCATTTGAAGAGGGGACTTTAATTTGATAGTTTATATTCTACTTAGGTTCTTCTTCTATCTGACTGCTAGTAAACAGCTGTAAACTGCCACAGTTATCTTGTGGTGGAAGGAAATATAGTCTGGAATGAAAAATGGTGATGGTGAGACAAATGTCAAGAGGATAGAAAACCCTAGGGGAAGGGAAACAGGTGACCTGGTCTGTGTGCTGGGCAGGGCCCTGGGTATAGGAAACCCCATTCACTTCTTCCTTTCTGGGCCTCAACTGTAAAATAATAGGCTCAGAAAAATATTCTTTCATGCTCTGAACTTCCATTATCAGAGGGAGCTCAGTGATGTGGTAGAGGGGACCGAGAATTTGGAATCAGAAAATCAGGGCTCAAACCCAGTCTGGGCTCTTACTTCATGCAGAAACATGGGTGAGTCATGTGACCTCTGAATCTCTGAGGGTAAAATAGCAATCTGTGCATCTGTGCTGGCCATCTCCCTCCAGGGTTCAGTGAGGTCAGAGAGTATGTGTGAGTCAGCATCGTATGTCCTGGAAGGTCTGGTCAGATTCTAGTAGTGACTCTCATCATTGTTACTATACCAGAGAAGTCCCCATAGCCAGCTTCTCACTAGTCCTTTGCCCAAGGCTGTGGCTCTGATTGCCTGGGTAGTACCTTCCTCCTGTAGCGGGGGTTAGGCTTGTGCTAAGCCAAGTGGGCAGTTATCCTAAGATTTGAAAAGTGCCCTACTATGTCCAACCAACCCCTAGCAAAGCTGATCTCCAGAAGGCACCTATCAAAGCATGTTAGTAACTTGCCTTAAGGGGTCTTGATAGCAGCTTCTCAGCCCCAACGCTCAGGCCTCCTTCCCCTAGACTTTGGTTAGTTAGCTCTCACCTTAGGAAATAGAGAGTAGACCCTTGAGGGGTGTGGGACCTAAGATGGGCAAAATGTAATCATCTTAACAATCCTCTGTTCACAGTAGTCTCCTCTTATCTGTAGTTTTACTTCTCGATGGTTCAGTTACCTGCGGTCAACTGAGATCCAAAAATATTAATGGAAAATTCCAGAAATAAACAATTCATAAGTTTTAAATTACATGTCATTTTGAGTAATGTGTTGAAATCTTGTGCCATCCCGTGCTGTCCCACCTGGAATGTGAATCATGCCTTTGTCCAGTGTATCCCTGCTGTATATGCTCCCTGACCATTAGTCATTTAGTAGTTATCAGATTGACTGTAATAGTATTGCAGTGCTTTTGTTCAAATAATTCTTATTTTACTTAATAATGGCCCCAAAGTGCAAGATTAGTATTTTATTTTATTATTAGTTACTGTTGCTAATATATATATATATATATATATATATATATATATATACACACACACACATCTCCATGGTTTTAGGCATCAATTGGGAGTCTCAGAATGAATTCTCTGCAAATAAAGGAGGACTACGGTACTTTTTTTCTGCGTTCCAGGCACTGTCCTGGGCCTGGGGGGTATAGGGCAGCTATCCTCTCTTCTCTTCATTTATTTCTTCATTCATTTAGCAGATACTAGAAAAGTTTCAGCTATGACAGGAGCTAGGGACAGAGAAACAAATGACACCAGGGGAACTTTATATCTGGTTGGAGGACAAACAGGCACGCAAAGGGTCTGGATCTTTAAGCTGGCCTTCATAGCTCCTCCTTACCCACAAGCAATCCTGCCCACTGGCACTTTAGGAACCTTGCTCTCCTGAAAGCCCTCTCTGGGTTGGAATCCTGGGCCTCCCTCTTATCTGTTATCATTATATCCCCAGTGACTAGAAAAATTCTAGGCACATGGTAGGTATTTAATAAATATTTGTTGAATGAATGACCGTGTGAATGAACAAATTGAGATAGCTGGAGGAGAGTGGAGAAGCAGACTGCAGTATTCAGTAGTACAAGATTGCTCCAAGAGGACTGGGCCCTGGGCACTTGCCTGACCATTTTTTTTGGGCACTGAAGGGGCAGCTAGAGTCAGGGGAAGGAGGTGGGGAAATGAGGGATGTGGGGTGCCCTAGTCAGCATGGTCAGCACTCCTATTCTCTCCAGGGTCCTTATAGCTGATTTCCTTCTCATTTTCATAGTTTCCCTTCATGCTTTTTTTCATTTTCACTCCTGCCAGTCTCTTCACAGAATTAATGAATAATGGCAGGCCAGTAATTAGACTGACATCTGAGCCTTCATTGTCCCTGACAGTCAGCTCTCAGAGTCAAAGGTCTGGTCTCCCCTCCCAGCCCTGCACAGAGGCCTTCCATTAACACCCTTGTTCATGCCCTTTGTTTTATGTAAAGTGACTTGATTCCCAGGATCCTGAATAGTCAGAAAGGACGCAGAGGGGATGTTGTGCCCAGGACAGAATTGGAGAGGCATGGAGCATCTTTCAGCTGGTGGCAGCATATTGTGGAGAGTGGCTGAGTGAGGAGCTCAGGCTGGGGTCCTGGGGTGTCACTTCATTTCCCAGGTTTCAATTTTCTCCTTCATAAACCCTCAAAGAGTTAGACAAGATGGGTAATTTTTATACTAGAAATGGAATATCCTGGGGAATGCAAATGACATTACTTGGATTCTACATGAACCAGAAAAGAGCAAACCATGACTATCACCTGGCTGAGAGGTTATCACTGTGGTTTGTGGACATCTGTGGCTTCTGAGTGGGATAAAGGCAGAGAGGGCATAGCACCTCCCCATTTCCACCAGGGCAGCCCACTTTGGTCTGTTTCATACTCTGTATGGAATAAGGACTAAGATTTCACTTGAAGAAAGGCTCCTTCCATTAAGATTTGAGTAACCCTACAGCAGATAATCCCCAAATTCTCTTCCAGTTTGACACTTATGAGCTTTATTTCCTTGGGTACAGGAAGACTTAGGTCTCACAAGGCTCTTTTGTTTCTTCCACTGAGTGGTATCCAAAGCAGGTACTGAAGCTATACAATAAAAGCAAGTTGATGGAGGACAGTGCCCAAGGATAAGCCTGGCCAACTGCAAGCACATAGTAGGTGCTTGCTCATTACTGACTGACCCAACAGAAGAACCTGCAAGAGACCTTAGCCTGAAATAGCATTTTAGTGGGAAGGAGTGTGAGAAGGATGCGAGGAGCCTGGGGCACTTCTATAGACAGGCAAATAATTGGCTTGACTCCCTGACCCCAGAAGGCACCTCTTATACCTCTTGGGAGAGGTTGACAGCACCAATTAGCAAAAAGTCCTTGAGTTTCCCCTCCCCACTGCACCCTTCCCAAAGCTGAGGGATAGACAGGGCTCTGTCTGAGTGACAGCTCATTCAAATGGGAATGAGTCTTTGGATCTCATCCAGAGTGAAGAGGCATTCATTATCTCTTGATCCCACTGTCAGACCACTTTCAAATCTCTGATGAGCCTACCCTGGTTCTGGCTTTGATGGGGAAGGTGATGGAGTGTAACACACCACGCAATAGTAGAAGCAGACTAGGAGCAAGTACCACCAAAAACCAAGAGTGGGGATGGGGATGAAAGAACCCAAGTGAACCCCATAGAAAAGAAAATCAAGAGTCACATACATTGTAATGGGTCACAAGGAAAACATGACTTGCTGAGCTAATGAAAACTTCGATGCAGGCCTCCTGGGAGTGGTGGATCTTAAGTAGTATATCTCTTTGGTGCAAATTACAAAAACCTGAGTCAAATCGGCTTAACAACAAAGACCCATATTTATCTCCCATAAAAAGAAGTCCAGAGGAAAGCAGGCCTCAAAATTACACAACTGGGAAACAGCAGACAGGATCTGAAGCCTGCCAACCGTTGGTGACCCTGGTATGCTGTGTGGAAGCTCACCCTTCCCAGCAAGCTCTTTTTTTTCAGGTTTCTATGGGGGAAAGCATAGCCTTTTAGCATCTGGGGAGATTAGGCTGGCTGGAGAGGGTAGGATGGGGCTGATGGCCTGGGCCACCTGGCTGTAAAGCTAGCCTAGAACAAGGGTATGGGGAGGGGTGTTGGGAAGGCAGGCTTCACAGAGGTCTCGGGTGGGTAGGGAGATCTGGTCATGAAGGAAAACCCCATCCAGAACAAAGAAAAATGGGGCTATGAGACAAAGTGTGGAGGACTCAGGCCTCAGGGCAGAATAGGGTCTTATGAATTTGAACACCAAGACAAAAAGAAATAAGCTAATCTTCACAGAAGGGCTGGCATTTAATACCCATCATTTCCTTTACTCCCTAAACAACCCTATGGATTAACAGGAGGAAACACACAGAGAGAACTATTAAGTAATTTGTCCAAGATTAGTCAACTATGAAGCAGCAGAGCTAGACTTTGAACCCAGGTCTGTTGTGGCAGCAACATTCAATGTTTTCTACTTGTCAGCTGGTGAGGGTCTCAGGGGAGACAGCTGCTTGGTGGATGTGGGTGTTTTTGAGACTCAACCAGTTCATTAGGTATCATGGCTATAAAATTGATTCCAGATTCTATTGACTGGTTACGTTAGAGTGCGATGCTGAGCAGGCTGCCTGGGTTATAATTGGCAAAGGGCCTGGTTGGGCCCAGCTGCAAACCGAAGGTCTTTCCCCTGCAGGGCTGGGCTGGTGAAGGTGGCAGGAGCTGTCAGAACCATTATCTTTGTTTCAATACCGTGATTTGCGCATTTTGTGAGCTCCTCAGCATAACAGAGATGTGGATCAAAGGTGGATTTTCATTTCTTATTTCTCTCCATGATCCAGTTTTTATTTAATTCTCATCCCAAATGTATCTTTTTCTCTTTCTCAGGTTGCTTATACAAGTGACACCCGGCCTTTTGGGAGTCGTGGCACGCTGTCATTGTGTGCTTGATTTCTCAATACGTTTTTTTCTGCCAAAAGGGTTGCCTAACTAGGATTTTAAAAAGTTATATTACTGTGATTTTCTCTACTCTTTTATTCCTCCCTCTTCTAACATGAAAGGAAATATAATGCCTATACTTTGTGCAATCCCCCACCTCTCACCTTGGTGGGATGCTCTTTGTCAAGCAACAATTGTCTCACAGCCCCAGAGGCTTCACCTGAACAGCTAGAGGCTGGATCTCTGAGAAGGCAAGAGAGGATCCTAAGAGTCCTTCGGTTTGACGTGTCGCATTAGAAAGCTTCCCAATAGAAACAGAAGCCAATGTTCTGCTCTAACGTGAATTCTGTAACTCAAACACACTCTCAGAGAGAGAGAGAGAGATCAACACATGGAAAAACCAAACTTCTCAAGGGTAAAGTATGTTTTCAGAAGTAAGCTATTTACTGTTTACTGCATACATTTTAAGGTTTTTCAGGAAAATTATACTTCTCCAGCAGTTAGAATACAAAAAAGCAAAAACTGAACCAGTAGGACTCTTTGGTGTGATGTCCAGAAGAGAGGGAACCTAAACAGTTGAGAATATGGGGGTAAGGGAGAAGTAGAGTATGATAATTTTTGTATCAAAGATACACCGCCCCCCCCAAATGTATGATTTGAACAATTTTACTGTAGTAAAAATGTATTAGTTAGGACTTTAAGCTAACCTGCCATAACAAAGAGACCTTAAAAATTTAGTGGGTTAAGTTTCCTCTTTCATGCCCATCCAGAGATAAGCAGATGGTCTATGGTGGTTAGGTAGCCCAGTTCCATAGGGTTCTGAAGTGTTCCAGGCTCCTTTTCTAGAATATCACCCTCGTCCACATGGGCTCTGCCAATTCTTGGGCATTATATGCAGGTGATAAAGGGGCATGAATATCCAAATATTTTAAGAGCAAAACCCAGAAGCTAGGTCTTTCTCCTTAAATTCCCTTGGCAAGAACTTGGTCCCATAGCCACATGTAGGAAGTTGCAAGGGAAACTGGGAAACATATGCTAATGGAAGGCTGAAGTTAAAACACCTGGAAATCTGTTGCTAAAAGGAAGAAAGATTAGATACTGGGGACTAATTAGCAGGTTCTACAACTGGGGAAAAAAAATCTTTTAGATGATTCAATCAATTTCTTCAAATTGATCTTTAAAAACAGTAGCAGCCCTCTCCCCTAAAATACCCTTTAATGAATGACTGCAGTGAATTAAGATGGCTTCAGAAAAAAGACATAACTCATGCCCCTTCAAGGTAATTGCTAAAATAAAGCAGCCCCCATGTTTGCCAATGCCCCATGTGGCTGAGACCTTATTTTTTCCCTCCAAGGAAGCCACAGAAACAACAAATAGCAGAAAACTAAACAATACACATTTTATTCTGTAAAAGCATAGAAATTTTACCTGAAGGCTTCTCTGACAAGGCTTCCCAATCTCTCCTGAGATTTAATACAGAAAATAAATTCAATTTCAGTACTTAGTGCCTGCCTCATGGTGGGTTCTTGGTAAATGGTTGTTGAATAAATGCTTTAGAAAGTGGCTGTCTCCAAAATGTCTAGGGATATCTCAGGGGAGGGAGTCAGCTTTCACGAGCACAAATGGGTTTTCTTATCTTTTTTGTGCAAAGAGAATGGGAAGTGTGGCTTCGTGTGCTCTGGCCAGGCCCTGTCAAGCAGCCCCATCCCTGGGGATCACTCTGATCCCCAGTTGGAATCTCTGCTATGTTCATATGGGGATGGAGACAGTATCTCTGCAAAGCTTTTCTTTATTTCTTCATTCCTTTAGTAATTAAAAATTGGGGAAATCGGTATCACAAATAGCCCCATTCTATTAATTTTTTGACAAGTATATGAAATGCCTGGAGACTCCCTGTGACATAGTTTTCAGAAGGTTGCTTGTTCAAGGCAAGAAGTTAGAGAGGCCTAAATTCAGAATTAGAAAGGGAAGCCAGGCTGGCGAGGAGCCAGGAACCAATCAAGAGATAGGGGAATGTCAACATCAAAGGAGAGGACCAGACAGGTGCTTAGCTCCCAGGCACACAGGAACCAGGTGCTGCTTGCAGGTGCTATAGGCAGAACAGGGGCTGCTCAAGTGTCCAGGAGACAGGCTTTGAGAAAAGGATAACATATAATAACAACAACATTTGTGAAGCACACAGCTAAGCTCTAGTAATGAAGTGTGGTACTTATGAAGTCCGTACAATTATCATCTCTATTTTACAAATGAGGAAATGGTTAAAGTTCTTGTCCAGGCTGACAAAAGTACCTGATGGCTGAATCAGGACTTCACCCCAGGACTGGTAGACTCCAGAGGCTGTGGAGGGAAGGACCAGAGAAACAATACACAGGAGAGTCTGGTTGAGCTTATGGCAAGACACGAGGGCTTTAATAATGGAGGTATCCATTAACTTCCTGAGCAAGAGTCTTTCCACAGACAGGTACAAGAATTACCTGGTGGGAATGGAGAGTGAGGGGACTGAGAGAAAGCAGCTGCTGATAGCCAACACTGACCCAAGAAACACCAGCAAACTTTAAAACTTCAGGGGAGAATTACCAGGCAGAATTTGTAGGAGCGGGGCTGGCAGAGAATAGTCAGATGATTGGAACTGCACTCAGGCTCTTTCTGCCAACAGCTCCCTTAGATATCAATGTTTTCCCAAGACAGTGACTAGGCTTCTCTTCCCTCTCCTCCCCTCCCCGTCCTACTTTTTCTCCTCCTCTCCCTTTCCTTCCCCTCCTCTTCCTTTTCTTTCCCTTCTTTTTCTCCTCAAGGTGACTTTGTTCCTTCCTTCCTTCCTTTTTTCATTTCTTCCTCCCACCTCACCCCATCCCCTCTTTCTTTCTTTCTTTCTTTCTTTCTTTCTTTCTTTCTTTCTTTCTTTCTTTCTTTCTTTCTTTCTTTCTTTCTTTCTTTCTTTCTTTCTTTCTTTCTTTCACTTCTGTTATAAAAATTTCAAACATACACAAAACAGAGAGAATAGTATGATAAACTGCCAAGTACCCATTAGCAGCTTCAGTAATTACCAACTCATGGACAATCTTGTTTTATCTAGACATGAGAAACCCCCTCCCATACATACTCACACACACTGGATTTGCTTGAAGCCAATTCTAGACATCATTTTGTTTTATCCATAAACATTTTAGTATATATATCTAAAAGATAAGGACTTAAAAAATAACTATAATATTATCAATATATCTTAAAATTATCAAATACCCACAGTGCTCATTTTTTTCTAGTTATTGCATAAATGTTCTTTTTAACAGGTTGTTTGCTCAAGTAAGGATCCAGATGAGGTCTCATATGGCAATTGATTGATATGTTCCTTAAGTGCCTTTTGATGTATAGATTTTAACTTTCTCTTATTTTTTTCACATTACAGTGTACTTATAGAGGAAACCAGGTCTTTGTCCTGTAGTTTCCAACTGTCTGGATTTTGTAATGGTGTTTGCATAGTTTCTTTTAACATGACCTCTGTCCCCTATGCTTCCTATAAACTCTCCCAGTGGGTTTTCTAATTGTCTACTTTCTAATAGTCACCTTTCACCTCTGTGTCCCTAGAACCTGGGACAATGCCTTCCATACAGTAGACATACCACAGAAAGTTTTAGATTAGAAGAAAGGAAGGAAAGAGGAAAGGAAGTAGAAAAGAAAGGAAGAGAATGAGTTGCAAGGATTAGGTATAAATGTGGTCAGTGTTTCTCAGTCTAATTTGCAGAACAGAATCACCTCTGGTAAACCTGTTAAAAATGATAGTTCTTGGGCCCTATCCCAGCTCTGTGAAAATTAGAACATCTGAGTTGTAGACCCAGGAATCTGTGTTTCTAACATGCTACATTTTTCTCTCTCTGTGGGTCTGAGTTTCCCCATCTGTGCAGAGAAGGGCCCCTTCACTAAGGCCCCTGACAACTCCAGCACTGTACCCAAGTCAGGCTTCTGTGATTCTGAAGAATGGGTGACTTCACTTCAAATAATCTGCATTTGAAAATGCAAAACCCAAATTAAAATTTAATATCCGAGGCTGCTTCTGAAGTCAACTATATTTATTTTTTAATGAATTCACCCCATTGACATGTAGCTTTCTTTTTGGAAGGCTCCAGTTTCCCAATTTCTTGCGGTGTGAGATGTGACCCACCTGGTGTAGACTCCTTGATGATATTCCATCTGACAGGCTACTGGTCAACCCTTTCACTGGGCTGCCTCTTCCCTCATCTTCCCAAACAAACACCCAGATCATTTTCACACATTGCAAAGTCTGACAGAAAAGCCAGGCCTTCCCCTCTCATACCACCCTCCCTCCTTTCCTTACCTCAGGGAACTGGGCTTTGGTTTTCTCCTTTAATCATTATTTGTTTGTTTATCTTTTCACTGGTTTTCAACCCCAGGGACAATTCTCCTTACCAAGCCAATTTGAATTAATTTTGCAGAGACAATACCACAAAACAATGTATCAATTGCTGTATTAAAATCAAGATGTATTGCATCTTTCCCATCTTTCCCACTCCTTAATTTCTTAGTTCCCTCGAAGGCACAATCAAGTGTGTCTGGCATAATTTGTTCTTCATAAACCCAGAGTCTTCACTGCACGCACTTGCAATTTTAGAAAGATTTCTGGCAGTGTTTTATTTCTGTAATACTTTTTTCTTTTTATTATATTTGCCATTTGAATCTTGGTGATTAAGGTGAATACGAGTTGGACCTTGGACCCAAACTCCTTCACTGAAGCCTTCTCCCAAACTTCTTTTTTCTCATGCCCTCCTCTGCCTTCTGGCTGAGACCCAGTTACACCACTGCTAACAAAAACAGCTGGGGACATGAGCTAAAGGGCTCTTTGTCTGGGATGCATTGGACAAGCTCAAAGGATAAACACAGGCATGAAGAACAAGTACTCACAGAGTATGGAAGAACAGCAGTAAGCACGAGTGTTATGGGTTGGATTGTGTCCCCTTCAAAATTCATATTTTACAAATATTCATATCCCCAGTACCTGTGAATGTGACATTACTTGGAAATAGAGCAGTTGCAAACTTAATTAGTTAAGATGAGGTCATTAGGGTGAACCCAAATCCAAAATGGCGGGTGTCCTTATGAAAAGGGGAATTTTCATTCACAGAAACATGCACACAGGGAGAATGCCATGTGAAGATGAAGGTAGAGATGGGGCAATGTATCTACAAGCCAAACAATGCCAAAGATTGCCAGAAAACCACCAGAAGCTAGGATTGAGGTTTGGAACAGACTCTTCCTCAGAATCACCAGAGGGAATCAAACTGGCTGACATCTTGATCTGAAACTTCCAGCCTCCAGAACTGTGAGACAATAAATTTCTGTTGTTTAAGCACCCAGCTTTTGATACTTTGTAATGGTAACCCCAGGGAGTTAATACAAATAATTTGGGCTCTATAGTCAGATAGACCTGAATTTGAAACCTGGTTTCACACTTCATTAACCATGTGGCTTTGGACAAATTAATGTAACCTCTTCACCCCCATGTTGTCCCATCTAAAATAGACTCATAACACCCACTGTGCATGAAAAAAAGTAGATTGGGAGATGTAACAGATGCTGTTGGTGTTCTGCCTACATCCCCTCAACCTACCTGGAGGCTACCTGTACATGGTTCCCCTACCTGCCTCCTGCTTTCCAATTTTCTCTGTCTGACAGTGATCCCTTGAGGCTGGAAGTGCTGGGCTATGAGAGGCAGAAAACACCAAGAACTAGATGTTCCCTGAACACCTTTCAGTGAGAGACAGATGTACTCCAGCTTCTTCTCCTCCAGGTAGGGGATAACCCTGAGCCCCTAGTGGGTACCAGTCCCAGCTGCCAGAGCAGTAAGTTCTTCATTAACCCCTTTTATGAACTTCTCTTCTTTGCTGTTTTACTTACTCATTCCTCATAATAATTCCTATATCACCTCCCAACCAAAGAATTTACTCCCAAATTTTTCCTGAAGGTTTGCTTTGGAAAGAACTCAAATAAACAGGTAATGTATAAAAGTGCTCAACATTGCAGGTGGCACGTGAGGAGCACTTAATATGTTTTGGTGGGTCCTATGTGCCATGCACACCATACAGATGATGAGCAGTCTATGGCACTGGAAAGTGGAAGGTACATGCATGTGCACACTCCAAAGGCCTCCAAAGTTTCTGTTGGTCAGCATAGTGCAGATGGGGCATCTCCACAGCCATGTGCCCTGTGTAGTTTGCTGGTATGCTCCTTTGGCCTCCAGGAGGGATTGGGAACTGGGTGTCTATGTAGGCATTGGACAGTGTACTTGGGGTGTGCAGCAGAGGTGATGTGTTCAGATGCCATTGGAGAGTGCAAACTATAGGTGTAGATGCAGCATATGCAAATGTAACTGTGCAGTATGTAAGGGGCAGCTTATCATCTACTGACCTTTCTAGCCCTGGCATCTAGTGTGAATGTTGGAAAGCCTGAGGAGAGTGCACTCTGACTCGGTGAGAGCCAGGCTTATCTCCTTGCACAGGCAAATCTTCATATCCACCTCAAGGCTTTGTTGTTGCTCTTTCTTGGGAAATAGTTGGTACATTGTCCCATTGCCTAGTTGCTTGAGAACTGGAAAACATACTAGCAAAGAGTCAAAACAAGCCAGTTGTTTCCCCCACTTCACACCCAGCAGCCACTCTGCTTTTTGCCCAGGCTGCTTTGTGGTAGAATGAACAGTTCTTGCAATGCATGCTGAAGGCATGCTGCCTGCTTTGAAGAGCTATCTCCCAAGAAGAGAACGCATGATGAGAGAGTTGAAAGAATGCTCAGGTTGCATTTGAGTTGACCCATCATTGTACACACAAAACAATGACTATTCTTTTCACTGTAGGGCAGTATTGACATTCTGAACCATGTAATTCTTTACTGTGGGCACTATCTTGTGCATTGTAGGATGTTTAGTAGCATCCTTGCCCTCTACCCACTAGATGCCAAGTTGTAACAAAAATGTCTCCAGGCATTGCCCAATGTCTTCTGGAAGATAAAATTGCCCCCAATTGAGAAACATTGGCTGGAGATATCAACACACACATGTATAAACACATAGAATGAAAATATGTGAACAAAAATAGGGGCACACACTTATTAATTCTAGATGGAGTCAGCTTGCATGGTTCTTGAGAGCAGGGTTCTGTAGTGATATATATCTGGCTTCAAATTTTATTCCTCTTTCACCAGCTTTGTGACCTTGGATAACAAATGAAAATCAAATCATACCATTCCCTGTTTAAAACCCTCTACTAGCTTCCCATTGATCTTAAAATTAAATCTATACTTCTTACCATAAATTACCAGATCTGAGTCTTATTTTATACCACTCTCCTCCCTTGCTCTGTTGTAGCCACTTTGAGTTCCTTCCTGTTTCCTGAATTTGCAAATCTTCATACCCACCTCAAGGCTTTGCGGTTGCTCTTTCCTCTGACTAGACCATCCTTTCTACAGATTGCTCTGTTCTGGCCCCCTCTCACTGCTCTGATCTCAGTTCAAATGTCACCTCCTCAGAAATGCCTTCCTTGACCACCCTAGTTAAAGTAGCCACCCCTGCTTGGCTATCACCTGTTCTCTTCTTCATTATATTTCTACATGCTCCCATTTATTCACTTTGTCTTTGTTTATTGTCTGTCTTCCCCACAACAATGTAAGGTCCATGAAAGCAGGACCTACAATAGCATTAGACAAATAATATGCTTTCATGGCTTTGTGGGGAAAATTAAATGAGATAATAATAAAACAATAACAGTAGTAATAATAAAATACTTAGCAAGCACATGCCTATCTATAATAAATACTCAATAAATGGTGATTATTATTTTTATCAGTTTAGAGATTATCTGTCACTGTGGCTGTCCTAATCATCTACCCTCTTCTTTGCATTTTGACAGTTCCATACCTTCCCAATATAGAATCACTAAACAATACATTCCTACTAAAGGTGACCAACTTGTCCTGGTTTGTCTGGGACTTTTCTGATTTAGCACTGAAAATCTTGTGTCTTGAGAATCCCCCAGCCTAAGGAAACTGGGATAGTGGGTTACCCTATTGCTAGCTTATAATATGAACTCTAATTAAGGGGCAACTGAGGCTTTGATTGGGAACTGAGTTCACTGAGAGATCAGAAAAGGAATAGGATGCTCATTTTGCTGGAATGATTTTGTGGTCAGAGTGATGACAGCTTGCCAGCTATAGCAGAGGTATAGATTTGTTTCCAGGAGCTGAGCATAGAGACTGTCTTTCAGTAGTTTTGATGATTTTGTGAGCTCTCTATATCCTTACTAAACTGCTCTCTGTTTAAACTACCTGGAGTGGATTTTGTTGTCTGCAACTAAGAGGCTCACCCAATACATACAGTAATTGTACAAGTCTCTTCAGCAAGGTTTATACTGTAGCAAAGAGCCTTGTTAGGAGTGCTTGAGATAAATCAATATCTGGACAGTCTGGAGGATTGATTGCTCATTATCAGTCCACTTACTTGATAAGACAGGTGCCTGTGTTTGTCATTTCAGATGCTCCTAAGACAGAGTCTACTTCACTGTTCCACTAAGATGTACATTCTGTGGTAAAGTTGTGACACAGCCCTCCTGATTCCTGGGCATCTGTGTCTGGGTACCAGTAGACTGGCTTATCAGTCACATTGGACTCTGGGCATCAGTCAGCCAGCTAGGGGTGAGGGGTAGAGACACACTCCTCAAGCAGGAAGTAAGGCTGGGAAACTGACCCAACACAGAAGGTTGCCCTGGAGTAGAACTAGTAGTTCTGATCAATAGGCCCAGAGGGTGTGTAGATTCATGAGTGGTCAGGACAGTGACAGGCACCAGGATATTTGAATTTGGTAAAAGGCATTCCAAGAGAAGGTTCAATTCAGAAGACAAAGTGGGCAGCAATCAGCCCTGGGAGCTCTGCCCACAGACAGTGGGGAGGAGCTTCAGGGTTCAACCCAAGGGATTGAGTTCATGTGGGATCTGGTGGAAATTGCAGCCAGCAGCCCACATCTAGGGCTTAGGGGAGAAAACGAATCATTTTCTGATGGGCAATCTAGTATGTATCCTTGAGTTAGCATGAATATGATTTTGATTTTACACAAATAGTAGAGTGTTATAGATCTTATTCTGTGTTTCACAACTTTTACCCTTAAAAGTTGATTTTTTTAAAAAAGCTTTGCTTTCAGGTAAACCTATGTATGTATGTATGTATGTATGTATGTATGTATGTATAACATATACAGTAACATGCAACATCTTAAGTGGACAGCTCAGTGAACTTTTTATAACAGATTTATTGAGATATAATTTACATTCTACAAAATTTACAGTTGTAAAGTTTCAGTTTTTAATATAGTCACAGTCTGTAACCATTATCACTATCTAATTTAGTACATTTTTATTATCTGAGAAAGTAACCCTGAACCCACTAACAGTCATTTCTTGTTCTTCCCTGGCCTTCTCCCCTGGCAACCACTAACCTACTTTTTGTCTCTATGGATTCACCTATTCTAGACATTTAATATAAATAGAATCATACAATATATGATCCTTTGTGACTGGCTTCTTTCTCACTTAGCATAATGTTTTCAAGGTTCAACTGTGTTGTAGAATGCACCAGGACTTTCTTTTTATTGTTGAATAGTATTCCATTGTGTAGATATACCACATTTGGCTTACACATTCATCAGTTTATGGACATTTGGGTTGTTGCCACATTTAAGTTATTATAAAAAATGCTATTATGAACATTCATGTCTAAGTTTTTGTGTGGACATATGTTTTTTAAATTAAAATTGTTGAAATAACATTGGTAAATAAATTTGAATACGTTTCAAGTGTACAATTTAATAATATATCATAGGTATACTGCATTGTATGTTCACCACCCAAAGTTAAATTTCCTCCCATCACCAAATATTTGACCCCTTTTCACCTGACCTACCATGTGTTTTTACCTAGGAGTGAAGTTTCTGGGTTATATGGTAACACTATCTTTAACATTTGGAGAAACTGCCAGACTGTTTTCAGAGTGACTGTACCATGTCATGTTCCCATCAGAAATATATAAGGGTTCCAATTTCTTCATATCTTAGCCAATAATTCTTGGATTCCCAATTACTATGTACATATATAAAAATTGGACAATGAAAAAGGCCGATAGAAAAAAAACTGATTTATTTGAAATATGGTGCTGGAGGAGAGTCCTACAGATAATCTGAACTGCCAAAAAAGATGAACAAGTGGGTTCTAGAGCCAATTAAACCTGAAACATCGCTGAAGGCAAAAATGAGAAAACTGTAGCTGTCCTATTTCAGACACATTATGAGAAGGCAGGGTCCTTAGAAACAGATAATAATGCTGGGGAAAATAGGAGGCTGCAGATAGAGAAGACCAAATATGACACAGATTGGCTCCATAAATAAAGCCATATGCATGAGTCTACAGGAACTGAGCAGAGCTGTTGAGTACAGGACATGGTGAACATCACTCATTCATGGGGTCATCAGGAGTCAGAGCTGACTCAATGGCACGTAACACACAAATGGGAATGAAGTAGTATCTCATTGTGGTTTTGATTTGCATTTCCCTAACGACTAATGATATTGTGTATAATTTCATAATTCTTATTTTATTGGCTCTTTGTATGTCTTCCTTGGAAAAATGTCTATTCAAATGTTTGGTGAACTTTGACATATATCAAGTTACTCTCATAACTATCACTTATATCACACTAGGGAACATTTCTAGAACACTAGAATACTCCTTTATGCCCATCCCTATCAATAACGACTACTATTATGACTTCTGTTACCATAGACTAGTCTGTTAGTCTATGCTTGATGAAGTTTATGGATGAAATGATATGATGTCTAGAAGTAGCTTCAAAATAACCCTTTGTGTCAGTGTGTGTATGCCTCTGTCTGGTGTGTATGTGCATTGGAGGGTGTATAAAGATCAAATAAAATTGTTCATAGGCGAGTAATTGCTTATTGGTTTGCCTGATTTTAAACTTCATGGAAATGGAATGATACTAGATGTACCCTTTTATGTCTGGTTTCTTTTACTCAGTAAAAAGCATGTGAAATTCATCCATGATGTTATTTTTCCTTGTTTGTTTTCATTACCATGTAGTATTCCATTGTATAAATATACTACAGTAAATTAATTTATTTTACTGCTGATGTTGATTTGAGTTGTTTCTAGTTTTTGGCTATTAAAAAGGGAGTTTTAGTATTTTGATGTCTATCCTTATAGGTGGTCCCTCCAGGACTACTGGTCAGCAACCTGGATCCCAGGCTTGGCTAGTCAAATAAACTTAGTGGTTGAGACACACCTGAGACCCCAGTGATAGTCAGAATGGGACTCTAGTCCTCAGTCTGAGCAGGGTAATTCAATTTCAGGACAGAATTGAAGGTGGTGTGGTAGCATCTAAGGGCATCTAAGAGCTGTCAGGGAAGGGCAGATGTAGGGGAATAGGTAAGGGAGGGTCACTGATGAGGGGATGCTCAGAAGCTTTTCTGCTTGGCCAAGTGTTCAGGCCTCCTCTGACTTCTAGTCAAAACTCTTGCTTCTCTCCAGCCTGGCTCCAAAGAGCAACCCTGGTGAAGAAGAGGCCACGTCACTCACCTCCAGACATGAATAAAAATGGTAATCATAAAGGGCAGCTTTCCCAAGGAACTTTAATCAAGCAATGACTGTAGATGGCATGAAAGACCATAGTCCCACACTCCAGGACACAGGAGGCATGCACCACTGCACTGACTACAAGGGCACAGGACCACCTTGTGGTGCTGCATTATAGACCCTGTGCAATGTGCTGGTCCTGTGCAAATTCAAAGTACATAAATACACAGATACAACTTCAGGGTGCACCCCAAGGATAGAGTGGTTGCCTATTGTGGTCGTAGGGGATGGGAATAGGGAATATAGATTGAGTGAAACCCTGTATGGGCTGATGACAGGAATGGTATGATTAATTTGAGAAAGATGATGCCATGGCTTTGCACCTGAATACACATAGGAGAAGGAAGGAGGAAAGGTGGGAGGGAGGAAGAGAGAGAGGAAAGGAAGAAAAGAAGAAAGAGAGAGAGAAGAAACCTCTGTTCTCTGGCTTGCTCAAGGACATTCACTGAGTTAGAGGCAGCCAGTCTAATAGGCAAACTCGAGCTATTGTGGTTTCCCAGGAGTTTATCAAGGAGTAGGGGCGGGGCAGGGGGTGGGGGTGCTGAGCAGTGCCCTTCCCACGGCTGAGGGAGAAAGGAATGAGCACTTCTCTGCTCCTCCCTAATTAAGCCCTCACCTGGGCTGGCTATTAAGTTTCCAATTCATCAAGGTTATGGATGAAATTTCTCCTCCTTCCTTTAGAATCAGTTGAGATTTATAGTATATTTCAGACAAAAGCCTCTCTGGAATTCATTTTCCCTTCTGGGGCTCATTCCTTTAAACAGGTGGGTTAGGCTCTCCAGAGGAATTCCTAAATTGAGAGTTGTCTTGTCTATCTCCAATCTTCCTCTAAGAGTCTGTTCTGTGAGGAAAAGAACTTGTCGAGAAGCTTCCACCTCCTTCCATCTCATGTCCCTCCCTCCAGGTGCACCCCACCTCATCTTACTATCTCTCAGCAAGATTCCCCCACTTTCCCTCCCATCCTTAGATGGTAGGGTGAGGAGGAGGATGGCAGAGGAGAAGGGATAGCACAGGTGCTTTGCCAGAGGTTCTCACTTACCTGAACACCTGCATGGCTGGGGCATTCATCTTGCATGGCTACGTGTGAAGTTCATCCAAAGAAAGTGGACTCTGGCACCACACAAATGAGACATCAAACATGAGACACTGAAAAGTCTCCTACAGGCTGTGGTACTTAGAGCTCTTGGAGCCCCTGCCAGGAATTCTCATGTGGCAAAAGGAGAAAATAAGTTTGTGAACTTGTAGCCTTGAGTGTCTTTGTTGTTACTTAAGCCAATTTCCATAGGAAAACAGTGTCAAAACTTGGAGACAATGTAAGATCATCTAGTCCAGGCAACTCTCTCGCTGTGCAGACAGGAAGTGGAAAGGGAAGACGTTTCCCCAAGATATGCACCTGCTGTGTTGGTGGCAGAAACAGGCCAGAAGCCCAGTCCCCCAGTGTGTGTGCATATATAACTGAATAGATCCTGCTTGAGGGTGGTGTGCGTGCGTGCGTGTGTGTGTGTGTATGTGTGTGTTTTTCTTTCACAGTCTAGTTCTGGAGCCCAGGGTGCTAGGTTTTGTTTAGGAAGAAAGCAAGTGTGAGAGAAAGATAGAGAAAGAGACATAAAGACAGAGAAGGGACAAAGACCTTTTGGTAGAGATAGAAATTACAAGATTGAGCAAGATGAAGAGAGCAGGTCTGACACAAGGATGGAGAAAATAAAAGGGAAAGAAGGAGAGAGAGATGAAGGGTGATCTCTAGAATTATTGCTCTCCCTCTTCCTATCTCCCATACCCGCCGGCCCCTCCATGGACTCACCTGCCCCGAGTGGGTGCCAGACAAGTCCAGTGCTGGTGCTCCACTCCAGACTATGCTGGGCCTTCCTTGCTGTACCCCAGGCTCTGTCTGGTGAAATGGAAGTTTGGGAAAGGATAGGTGAAGGAGAGGCCCATGTGAGCAGTCCCCTGGTGATAACTCCCACCTTCAATGTCTTCTTAAGCCTCAGGCCATCAAGTCATTGTTTGTTTTGTCCTGGATCCCTGCTGGGCAGCAAAGGAGACACCAAGAGAGAGTTATGTGGAAGCATAATGTTAGTCCTGTGGCTTTAGCATTCCACCCTGTGTGATACATAAATCAGAACTGGAGTGGTAGAATGGGTAAGAGCTGTTTCCTGCCATCCTGCTGAACACTGGTTAAGCCAGTTCACACAAAAAGGTAGAGGCTGAGAATCCATGAATATTAACAGGGGTGTGAAGCAATCTTTCTGTTGCTGCTGCAGCCATTGCCAGCAGCCAGAGTCTGAATAACACTGAGCATTTCTGACCACTATCGCTGACCAGTGAAAGCTGGCATGACAAGCCCAGGCACAGCAACCTGGTGAATAAAGGTCAGATGCCTAGCATTATAGACTTAGTTCTACCATTTAGGAGCATGCTAGGCAATGCACTCTAATGTCCTAGGCCTAAGTTTCCTCATTCACATAAAGGAGTTACTAGCAATAATAACCTCACGGGTTTGTTGCTACTTAACAGTGTAGTCCAGTGCGACTCCTGTCCCGCAGTCAGCATTCCACCAGTTCCCAGCCAGGCTTTCCCTTGTTCTCTATGAGAAGGCGCTGAGGTTTCTAGGCTGTGCTGAAGCCCAGATCCAACAACCGAGCCCCTCAGACAGAGAATTAAAGCCCTGAAAGTCCTCTGCAGCGGCGGCGGGTAACTGGGGTGTTCAGCAGGCAGCCAGGACCCTCCATACACACCTGGAGATACCTCAGATCATAATGGGGGAGGCACAAAGCTATTTACTTTTAAATTTATATGTTATTAGTTTCCTAATTTGATAGAAGGATAATTCCCAATTTGACAGTCAGTAGGGAAGTGGCAAACTACATAGGGTGGGCAAATCTTACTTTGCAAAATATGGTTTTCCTGTTTGGAGAAGAAGGGGGATGGTACTGTCCCATCAGCCAACCCCCAACTAGAAAGGGTCAGGATCCCAAGGTGGCAAGAACCTTGAGTGGGGCTAATACCACACAAAACACCTGGACAGGTCTGATAAACAGCTGTCACAGTGACAACTCCAACCTGCATGCTCACCTGGCTCAGAGCTACCATCACTCACTCCTTTCTTGTTGCTCACTCTCTCTGTCTTTATCCCTGGCTGTCAATTCATGTGTCTCAAAATGACATGAGTTAAGCATCTTAAAGAAGCAGGGATTCATCATGTGGCAGTGTCAACATGGAAAACAGTTCTTCTTGGAGCCTGTCACAAACCCAGTGATGTTTATCTCAACAGTGGATGATGACAGGGTCTTTGGTGTTTCTGCCACCAACACAGGTCCCCCAAAGACCTGTGAATGTGAACTTAATGAAAATAGGGTCTTTGCAGAGGTGATCAAATTAAGGTGAGGTCATTAGTGTGGGTCTAACCCAGTGTGATTGGTGTTCTTACAAAAAGAGAAGATAGAGAGATGGAGGGAAGATGGCCATGTGAAGATGGAGGCAGAGATTGAAGTGATCCAGCCACAAGCTAAGGAACACCTGGAGGCCACCAGAAGCTGGAAGTGGCAGGAAGCATCCTCCCTGAGGGATTTTAGAGGGAGCCTGAAAGAACCGTGAAAGAATAAATTCTGTTGTTCGAAGCCTCCTGGTTTGTGGTACTTTGTTATGACAGGCCTGGGCAATAATATAGGAAGTGTAACATTTAAGAGGAGAGAGTTGGTGATTGGGGGAAGGAGGGTATTCTGTTTCAGAGAACCTGGAAGTTTCTTCTCCTCATTTACCCAAGATGTTCTCTGTTTTCTCCTCTATCTCCCTTCAATTCTTTAGCCAATGGATCTGTCATTATTTAATCAACATGTGTTGGTGACATGCTCCATGCACCTGGCTTTGTTCTGGAGGCCAAGGGGGACACAGTAACATCAGACTTGTCTCCCCCTCCATGATCTCCTCGGACCCAGAAGGCATCTATGGGAGCAGTAAGGGATGTGAACTCTGGGGTGAGAGGACTCAGGCACGAAGCCCAGTCCAGCCCTTTACTGGCTGAGTAACCTCAGGCAGATGATTAAATGATCTGAGCTGCTTTCTATGCTGTAAAACAGGGAAACACACACCTACTTCATAGGGTGTGCTTGAGAATTAAATGAGATAATACATGACAAGTGATTAACACAGCCATCAATCAATGCTAATTATTATTTTGACTCTGATTCTCAGGGTTAGGGAAATGACATGTGCAGAAGTTGGTGTTGTACAGGATAAAGTGTGATACAGGCTGGCACAAAGGTGAAGATAAAGCATGTGGAGGATACTGAGAGAGATGGACTAGTCTGCCCAAGGATCAGGGAAGGCTTTGGTGGAGGGGCAGCATTAGAGTAGAGCCCAGGAGGGTGAGCCCAGGAGGGTGAGCCCGGCGGGGAAAGAATAATTGTGGGTGTGAGTGGTGGAGGGGTCAGGGAGTGAGGTCAAATGAAGGACTTTTTCCAGGAGGAAATCACATTGGCAGAAGCAAAGGATCAGACAGGTTCAGCACACAGAAGACCCCACATATGTGCAGCATTGTGTGTGTGGTATGTGGTGTGGTGAGAAGTGAGACCTTGATAGGCAGGCCTAGACCAATACAACTCACAACAGAAAGAGTCTGGGCTTTATTTTGAAGACAGTGGTCATCACAGAAGTTAGAACCATCCTGGTGGCTTTCAAAAGCTGGAGGAAGTCAGACTGGAGGCAGGAAGGGCTCAGTAACCCACTCCAGTGATGATGAGGGGCTAAATAGGATGGTGTAATGAGGAGCAAGGAGCAGATTCAATGGTCACGGAACTAATGCTGAGAGGACTTGACGACTCATTGGGGTGAAGAAGAGGAGCATTTATATGATTCCTTGGTTCCTCATGAGAATTACCTGAAAGGACAGTAATGGGAGGGTATTAAGGCATCCCTCTCTAGGCCCTGCCCCAGCACCCCACAGGCCTGTATGAGGTGTATACTCAATGTTTATTAAATGAATTTGATGCTGTTGGTGGGAAGGAGACCAAAGGAGGAATAGCAGGTTTGCAAGGGTAACACTTTGGTTAAGCTTAATATACCACAAGAGAAGTGCGTCAAACTATCCAGAGGGCTGCTGGAAATGCAAACTTGGAAGCAAATGACAGGAAAGTGAAAATGAAAACTACACACATGTTTAAAGGCCAGAGATGGCCCAGATCTTGAAGCAGTCTGAAGGCTTCATGAGATTTTTCATAACAATTTTAGAGACAATATCAGATGTTTGGTGGGGAGGGAGCACAGTGATGGATGAAGATTAGCTAATGATCCTAACAGTCACCTTGAGAAACAGGTCCATTTTCTTGCTAAAGGACTTAGAGGAAAAGGGACTGCCAGAATCTCATGTGCCCTAGAAGGCAGCCTGAGCCCCCTGCACAGCCTGGGAACATCCAGAAATGCCTCCTCCATTATTCTCCTTTTGAAATGGCAGCATAAATACCCTTCTCAAGAGAGGATTTGAAGAATTTTTTTTTTTTAAATAAAAAGGAGTTTTCAAGTTGGGAAACCAAGCCATACCAAACTGGATCATAATGAGATACATACAATTTATGGGGCCATTCATGAGCACTTGGAGAACAAGGATGACCTATAAACGCATGAATTTAGACCAAGGGCAGATTTCACGAAATGATTACAAATGCTTTGGGGATGACATTATCAGTAAAGGGACACAGTTGGCCACCACACACCAGCCATAGCCACATCATCCTTTTTTCTGCAGTGCTGGCCCTGAAGTCTCAGCATTTCTTGGAAGCTCTGAGATACCTTTCAGGAAACCCACAGGTCCTAATCCAGATTGTCGTTTTTTTTCTGTCCCCTCAGCCCACACATAACTGGAACTTTTGGCCTTATCCACATGACTCCCCCATTCAGCCCAGAACCCCCATCCCTTTTGCTCACCTTCCCAACCCCCAGTTTTGTGCAGAGGATGGAACGTTTGGAGTGAGGTAGACCTGGGTTCCAGTTCTGACTGATTCGACCCTGACCTTCACAGTCAGCCTCTCAGGGCCTCCGCCTTTCCATTTGTCAAAGCTTTCTCTCCTTGTCTGTACTCTCCTAGGTCTGGCACACATTCAGGTTCCACAGACGCCAAGTGGATGCATGAATGCATGCTTCCTTGGAGTACCACAGGGACACATGTGGATTCACATTGTCCAGTGAGGCTTAAATTTGCAGATGTTGGTTATATAATACCAGCCTCCTCCTGGCATCCTGGTTGGCTCTCCATTCGAAAAGCCTTTGCCTGTCTTCAAAGAGAAGGAATCTGCCTTGCTCTCCAGGCCCTGAGAGAACTCCACGCTCCTCTGCAGCCCAGCCTGCTGCCCTCAGGCTGTGTAATTCCCTCACCTGGCTGATGTCTGCCTTTGTTCACTTCCTCCATATTTGGGACTCACCTAAGTTTGGCATCACCCATTTGAGTTTGAAGCTCTACATAGTGCGGTTTGTAAGCTGTCCTTGTTCTTGCTCAGTAGGTATACCCCAGAGACAGGGAGGCTGGCCAATGGGCCAGGCATCAGCAGCGCATGTGGCCCTACACACACAGGAGCACGTATGTGCACACTTGTACAACACTTATTGAGGGAGGGATAGTCTTCAACTTCCCTTAAAGCTCCACCAAACTGTTTCCTAGTTCTGAGGGGTCAGGTCCAAGCTTGGGGATGGTCCACATT
This sequence comes from Macroglossus sobrinus, assembly GCA_004027375.1. NCBI lineage: Eukaryota > Metazoa > Chordata > Mammalia > Chiroptera > Pteropodidae > Macroglossus > Macroglossus sobrinus. Next base: position 390,563 of record PVKZ01000767.1, read on the forward strand.
ATCTGAGGAAGATTCTTTTGTATGTTCTGGGCTGGCCGAGTGTCATATGGCTGCTGCTCCTTTGCTGAGGTAGGTGCACAGGGAGAAGCAGAAAAGAAAAAAAATGTACAGCTTGAGCCCAGGATGGGACATTGTAAGCCCAATAGGTTCAGGGATGAGAGAATGTGCATGGGGACCCCAGCCTGAGTCTGTTTCCTCTGACGGGAGGGCTAGTTTTTTGTTTGTTTATTTGTTTGTTTGTTTTGGCAGTAGATTTTAACCTCAGGTGAAACACACTCGTGCACTCATGGATACTCATTCATATCACACACACACACATCACAGAAGTAGTAGATACTGTCTCCTAACACACCCTGCTCACACACTGGTACAATATGGGCTCCAGCTAGTTTCTTATGACAGGGAAGTAGGAATGGGGAAGGGATATACCAATGAAGTGAGAAGGGCATGCACACGATGTGCAGACTCACTGAGCATTATTTGATTGCTACGTTTGTCCAATAATATTTACTGTAGACCGGCAATGTGCCAAATATCAAGGCTACGAATATGAATAAGACACATACACACACACTTACACAGAACCAACCCCATAATCATATTTCTTCAGGGACAAATCCCTACATGTAAGCATGTTTAAATGCATTCTCACTTGCATCACAAATGCACGTACACACACACACACACACACACACACACACACACACACACACACACATACATCCACAGATACTTGGAAGTATCTGTGGGCTTTCTGTCCTATTCTTCATAAGAATAGCAAAATATGAAGTTTATAGTTTTAATGGACAGCTCTAGGCCCAATAGTATTATCTCTAGTTACCTCTCCTGGGGCCAAGGGCCAAGTATAAGATGAAATGACTTTTTAATGTCCATCTGGGAATCAAGAAGGAAAAAGAGGAGGTAATAATATTCTCTTTATGACCTGTCTGTCTCTCCAGCACTTGAGGAAATTGGGTGCTATTAAAATAAATTGAACTCTAAAGGGCATGAATGGTGGAGATGGAAATGCCTGCAGCTGCTGCCCCCAGGGCTTTCTGGAGGCTTCAAGATGCCCTTTGGACTGCTGTGTGCCAGGATCTTTCAGGCCATCCTGTGACTCTCCTCTTAACTATTTACGGTTAGTCACATTCATCCTCTAGGGGGAGCACCTCCTGGGGTTATGAACTCAGGTAAAGGGGAGATTAGACCCTGTAATTGGATAGCTTCTCAGCTGATAGGAGAAGCAGAGCTCCTGGCTTCAGGTAGCTCTTGGCCTCATGGAGGGAAGATCCACACAAATATACTAATAAGCAAGAGAGGAAAAATAGAGTTGGAAGAAGGAAAAACTATTTCTGCACTATGATTAGTATTTATAAGAAATTTAAAAGTTTGAAAACAATTTCTTGTATTGCTATGGGAGATATATATGTAGAATAACGTACAGGCAGCCACCCTTGCTTTGCAGAATTCTTAAATATATACATGTATACAATTCCCATATATACCCCATATATACACATATAGACATTTCCATACATATATATACATGTGGGAATATACATGGATTTCCATTATCATGATTTTGTAAACCACTCTCAGAACAACACAGTTCAAATTTAATTTACCATGGTATATTGACTATGAGTAATTGCATAAGGCACAAACACTGATGTTAGTTCTTCATTTTAAAAATCACTTCATAAATAACAGTTGTGTATCATGACCAGTGATCAGTCATGTCACTTCTTTCATAGTCTGTGGTGAACTGGCATCTATTTTCAGTTCATGCACAGACAGCGTTTGTGTTGTTCTTACGTCTGCTGGTGATAAACCTACTTGACGTTTTGCAGAAAATGGGTAATATAGATAGGAAATTTACCAACAAAGATGAAAGCATAGCAAAGAAACAAAAAGGTGATAATGCTGGAAGTGAAATTCAAATAGAATGTAAATGGAGTAATAGAAGAAATAGTTGATTGTGGGAATGTGGGCAGTTCTGCCACTTGGGAGACACTTCATATGTGGCCAAAAGAACTAAGTGAAGGACAATTAAACAACATTAATAAGGAAAGTGTTTGTGATGAAAGGGATAAAGATATCCCAGAGGAATTGAAGGGGCTAAAACTTTACATTAAATGAACCACTTACTGGGGATACTTTATGACATTTAAAGGTACAAAGGATAAAAATGTTGGCAGTTGATTCAAACTTAGAAAGGATAGAAAATATTTACTCTTTATTGTGAGATGAGAAAAAACTAGAGTTGTAGGAAGTTTGCTCTTTATTTGTAAGATAAGAAGGCAAGCATTGTTCAAGCTTCTCTTGGGATTTTTTTTTTAACAAAGAAATAAAACATTAATTCTCAATGTTTCTAACATTCTAAATGAAATAATTTAGATTAAGTTAATGTTTTAAGAGTGTTTTTTACTGTTTTAAGATTTTTCTGTATATTTATAACCTACAGTAAGAGTTTTTAATGTTTTAACAAAACTTTTTAAAGATCACAAAGCGATTGTAATTTTTCTCATTTATTTTTAAGATTGTCACAGTTTCAGCTTGTGTGGTTATTTTTATGGCATTAAACTTCTGTGCAGAGTGAGGACCACCTTCATGTCTTTCATATAAAGAATAACGTGTCAGGTATGAAGAAACGTATGAGAATGACAAATATCCAGCTCAGTGTCTCTGGTTACGTCTGGTGGAGAAAGAGAGGGAAATGTGACTTGGGGAGGTGAACCTGGGGGTGGGGAGGGCTTGAACTGTATAATGTTTTATTCTTAAGTGGCTTTAGCAGATTGCCTTTCTTTCTTTTTTTTTTTTTGCACACTGAAAATTTTTTAAATAAAAAACTTAAAGATATTATTGGTACAAATAAACATACCCAAATGGGCCTATTTCTTTTGTATAAATGATGATTATTGGTATTGAGTAATATAATAAAATTTATAAGAGCAGGGCTAATTATTTAGGGGGACTTTCTGAAAGAAGTGGGGACTCATAAGAAAGACAAGACATAAGCAGGAGGGCGTTTGATAAAGCAGAGTGCACAGAACTCCAGGGCAGCAGGCTGTGGGGTCACAAATACCCCAGAAAAGACTCTAAGCTCTTGGGAAGCAGGCTGGCATATGTGGAGCAAGAGGGACTGCAGGAGGCTGAGGTTCTAATCTTGCTCCCACTGCTAACAAGCTCAGTGCTCCAGACAAGTCCTTAATCTCCCTGGGCCTCAGGTGTATCATCAGTAAAATGGGGGATGCTTATTATGCCTAATCTGGAAGAGATGCTCTCTCGATCTTCCCACCAGGGCTAACTATATTTCTTTCTTGCACACTTGAGTTAAAGAAAAGTGCTTGAGTTCCCCTAGCTAAGGACTATGTGATCCATTTCTATGCAAAACAGGAGTGGTCCCATCAGCCCCTCTGGGCAATCTGGAAACTCTTGGGAAGTGCTCTGTTATCTGGAAGAGGAAGCAATGCTGTCAGCACTGCCATTGTGACCATCACCTTCCCTCTTCTCTCCTTAGAGACCATCAGGAGCTCTCTCTATTCATCGACCACCTCTGCAGGCATTGATCGGGCAGGCCCTCCAAGAGTGATGTTGATAATAGCAGTTCAACCTTGTGGCTGGAAGGTGGAGTAGGCATGAGGCTGAACTCCAGTGGGACAGGACTGACCTCTCAGAAGGATTTGAGGCAAAGAAAATAGAGGGTTAGAAAGCATTTCTCTCCTGTTTTTCTTGTAGACTAAAGTTAAAATTTTAAATTCTCACCCACAGGATCTCATTCTCACCCTCCCAGTTTCTTGTCTCCCCAATGGTCCTTTCCTTCTCTAAATCCTTCAGAACAAAGTCATCTCCCAGAGAACAGAAGAACTGAAATTTGCCCTTTCTCATAGCCTGTCATTCATTCTGAATCTTTTTCTCAGCACCTTCTTTTCAGTTTTAATTTAGTCCCTGGTGCCTCTCTCTTCCCAAATGACAGAACCAGATGAAAATCAGAAAAAAAGGAACTTTCTGCAAAGGTAAGAGAGAAACCAGATGCTTTGGGGACATCTCTCTTTCCTCAAGAGATGAGGTAGATTTTCCTAAATCTATTATTAACATGATGAGAACAACCACTTCAAGAATTTATAACTCCGAGGAGATAGTTCAGTTTGGGAAACACTGGTCTGAAACGTGTGCTGAGACAGCTATTTATTTATTCGTGAAGGAAGAGCTGCGTAGATAACATATTGAGAAGATAGCAGGTAATATACGCCCATCAGAGAACTGGAAATTTTATTATGAGAGGAGGTTCAATGGGTGGAAAAAGCAGTGTTTGATGGCATAAAATGATAACATAACTGCCACTTATTGTAATAGCAGGTGTTATGCCAAGTGCTTCGTATTTAATCCACACAACCACCCATGATGTTGGTCCTCCTATTAGCCCCATTTTACAGGGGAAGAAATGGGGGCATGCAGGGTGATCTGCCTAAGACCGTATGACCAGATCGAGCCACCAAGTATCAAATGCTGACATCTAGAAGGATGTGAGTACAGTTTGCTGGAGACAATGACGCCTAAGGAATAAGTTGATATCATCTTTTATGCCCTGATCTCTTTGTTAGTTGCTACCACTTACTTTCCAAGAGCCAGCAAAAGAGAAACCCCAGAACAGAGAGCTGGGCTACAATTAGGACACCTCCATTCTGCAGCCAGCTCAGCTCTTCACTCTGTGTGTGACCATGGACAAGACCCCTCTTGATTCTGGGACTTGGTCTCCAGGCATGTCAAAGGAGGTGGTGGCTCTACATGTCCATCTCAGTCCCATCATTCTGTTGCCTATCAGTCTACTGACTCCACGGAATGAGAGTGATAGAATTCTTCATGTTGCAGCTTCTATCTGTGACTTTTCCAAGGCTTCCCTTTCTGGGTGTGACTTCCATGTTGGCTCTATTTTGTAGAGAACAGAGCCGTGTAGGTGTACCTAGCTGCCTATCCCTCTGGAGTTTTCCCTTTCGGGGTGCTTTTTCACATCTTGAAGTGCTGGGTGGGAGTGTGGATGAATGCCAGTTGTTTGGCTCTGAAGAGATACATTTCTTCTCCTTTGTGGGTTGGGATGCTTTAAACATGGGACCTGGCATCAATGCCTCTTTTCTGACCCCTTGTGAGCTGCTAAAGGATGTCTGCATGGCAGCAATTCATCAGCACAGCTGATGTGAGCCTTTCTTTTCTGGTCCACAAAGACCATAGGAAACTCTTTCTTGACAGATCCAGTCTCTACCCAATGGAGAAGATGAATTAATTATGTAGCCTTAGGTACCTCCTATCTTCCCTTGGGGCCTCAGTTTTCACATTTGTAAAATAAAAGGATCAGATCATTCAGTCCCCTAAGATACTTCCAACTCTATTGCATAGCTTATTTCATTTCTGTGTTTGTTTCAAGACCACCTCCCCCAGTGTCCTCATATCTCTCATGTCTTGCATATATCTTATCTGTTGGTTGAGATTTTAAGCTGCTTCTAACACCCCTCTGGGCTGAATGATATTTTGATGGAATAACTTGCTATTAAAATATAGTCACTATTGAAATTTTTTTTGAAATAACACTGCCTGAAAAAGGCAAAAACAAAAGAAGAAATGCACATTGGCGAGAACATAGGGAAATGTGTCTAACTGTGCTTGATAAGAAAATCAGAGAGAAGTTGTTTGAGTTTCATACTCAGTGGATTCTTTTGGCTGCAATGTAGCTTAAGTTAATAATTTCTAAAACATGTGGCTGATGAGACTAAGGGGCCTTTCAAATTTCATTAAGGAGCCTGTGGGGCTTCCCTAAAATTTCATTAGGAAGAGACCAATTTAAAGATTAACTAATGTAAGAGATACAGTTATCTAATTAATTGTAGCAGGCCCATGAGGTAATATAGTGAGAGAGGTTCCTGGAAACTGATAAAGATGAAAAAAAGGAGAGGTGGAGACTAAGAATTGGCAGTTTTTCTGCGGCTAATGTTCAGCATGGAAAGTTCTCTTTCCAACTGATAAGTTCCAGTGGTCCAAAGAATGATGCTGTGGAAATCCGGACCCCTTCATACCTATAGCATTGGAATAAGCTTGAGTAGACATTTAACTTCTTTTTCAGTTATCCAAAATTCTTCAATAGCCTTTTTATCAAATTTAGTCTCTGTATAAACCTGCACAACAGGAAGAAGCACCCTGTGCACATAGCACTGCTAAACTGCCAGATATATTTCCCAGTTTAAATAATTAATGTAGCTCTGAATTACAGTGCCTACTATGTAAAAGGTACTTCATACACATTTAATTATAAAGTTTACAATAACCCTGCAAGGTGAAGGATTAATATTTCAGAGCTAATAATCAATAGAACAAGTAATAACAAATGTTGGAGAGAATGCAGAGAAAAAGGAATCCTCATACATGGCAAATTGGTACAGCCACTATGGAAAACAGTATGGAGGTTCCTCAAAAAACTAAGAATTGATCTACCATATAATCCAGCAATCCCTCTACTGGGTATTTACCCCAAAGACTTGAAAATCCATATCCAAAAAGATACTTGCACACCAATGTTCATAGCAGCATTATTCACAGTGGCCAGGACATGGAAGCAACCGATAGATGACTGGCTAAAGAAGCTGTGGTACATATATACAATGGAATATTACTAAGTCATAAGAACAGATGAAATACTGCCTTTTGTGACAACATGGATGGACCTTGAGATAATCATGCTAAGCAAAATAAGCCAGACAGAAAAAGTTGAAAATCACATGATATCACTTGTACGTGGAATATAAACATAAAAGCAACAAATTAGCAGGACAAAGCAACAGGGACTCGTGGACATGGATTATAGACCAGTGGTTACCAGAGGACCATAGACTAGTGGTTATTAGTGAAATGGGGAGGGTGGGGGGAGGTAGATGGGGTAAAGGGGGTCAAATATAGGGGAGTGGAGGAGGGTGAAGTGGGTAAAGGGAATCAAATATGTGGTAGCTGAAGGAAACTGGACTTTGGGTGGTAAACACACAATACAATATACAGATGTTAAATGATAATGTACACCTGAAAATTATATTATTGTATTAAAACAATGTTACTCCAATAAACTTAATTAAAAATTAACAAAAAGAAAATAATAACAACAACAAAAATATTTTAGAGCCACCACGGGCAGCTATGCAGATTATGCATTGCACAACTCTACAGGCATTGGAGACTGTGATGATATCTCTGGAGTTGTGTAGTGTGTATAACCTGCACTACTGTAAGGTTTAATCACAATATAACAAGATATCTACAGTGTCCTGTACTGTTCTAAACACTTACATATGTGTTAGCTGTTTTAATCCTCATACCCACCACATAAGATGTTGGGTTTAAAATAAATTGTTCCATCATCCCATATTGCCACTTGGAAAATTATTTTGATACACTGTCTCATAGTCTCCAGGTTAGTCTCTCTGTCTGTGACCACCATGCATCTGTCAGAGTGTGACTGTACTGAGCTCCTGAACCCGAGAAGGTGAGAGCCAGGCCCTCGAGCATGAGGATGACCCACCGAGGCAGACCTTCTGGGAGGCTCTCCCGGGTCTGCCAGGGAGCCATTTTTCATAACATCAATCATCACGTTCACCAAATGCCACTGTCCCTTATTGCAAAAGTGGCACATGTTCAACATTTTTGTAGGGTAAGAACATAAATCATTGTGAAAGATTACAAGTTGATCTCATAGGAAGAAGGAAGTAGAGGAACAATATGATAACCACCCCAAACCCATTGAGGTGACTAAGAAAGGTGATGAGACAATTCTTAGATCAAACTGACCTCTGGCTGGATTTGACATATTGTGTCTCAGAAGAAGGGGGACAGACCAGTTTGGTCCTTTCAAGAGTTCAGGTCCTAGCTCCCCCTTTCACTCTCATGTTGTGTTGGGGCATGTGGATGGCTAGAGTAGTCTTCTTGTGGATAAGCAGGAGGAGACAGTAAATAATTTCTCCAACAAAAAGGTACATCTGTTCTTGGGAATGAATAGTGGTGGTCCTCACTTACTCCTTGTGCAAACCTGTGAGGTGGCCACCAAGGCCTTTCTCTTCTTCTGCACCTGTTGGCCAGTTTTCAGCATAACAGGAACCCTCTCTCCTTCAGCTTAGGAGGACTTCTGTTTTTCACATCCACACAGCCCCCATGATTCCAAGAAGTCTTGTTGTTGCTATGGACTGTACTAGCTGCTTGCTGCATATTTCTGAGTGCAGTTTGGCTCCTATCATGTTGTCCAAATGCTCGAGACCAGCCTGGTTAGGGATAGGGATAGGGATGGTATTTCAGTCAGATTGTTCCACTTGTTCAGATTGGACAATTTCATGTCCCTCAGTCTTCTGGGCTTGGTAGAAAAAAGCTGAATAGTTCAGTGTGGGTGGGACATTTCCTACTCTACTTCCCCAGATGTTCCTTCTCGTCCTGAATGTTTCCCAGGCCTCTCTCACATGTTAACTGTCATCCATAACCCAGGCAATCCTCCCAGAGGCCTCCAATCCCTCTCTGGGTCAGATCCAGAGCTAGATGTGGGGCTTATGTCAAAAGAACTGAAGTAGGAACAGAAAACCTGGTTCTGTGGGCAAAGCTTCAGACTCCCCTAGTCCAAAATTTTGTCTCTTCATGGAGCCAAAAAAAAAAAAAAAAAAAAAAAAAAAGGAGGAGGGTATACAGAATATAGGAGTCATCATCCTTATTTATTCCAAAATGTTAGTGATAGTCCCCAAAGACACTTAATTTTCCTTAAGTCATTTCCAGGATTTCTTTGGGCTTTTTATATTAACCCTACTTCTTTTTCCCCCTCAAGGTAAGCGTTTTGTCATAGTTACCTTGCTGAAAATTGAGTGTGTTTCTTTTAAAACTCTCACCAGAATTTAAATAGTAATCCCTTTTATAGTGACGTACCCAATTTCTAACCACTTCTCAGAACCAAGGCAAACATATCTTTCTTCCTTGCCCCTAAAGTGCCCTGTTCAGGCAGCATCTTGAGTCTCAGAGAGCCTGTGGAGAAGGCGTTGGCAGTCTTTTGAGAAAACACTGCATGGTGACTTCAGAGCTGGTGTTAGATGCTCATAGTTGCAGTCCAGCAGCCCACAAATATACACTGTAAAACTATTTGAAATCAATTGGTTTTAGACAACATGCACTCTCTTATTAGTCATAATCTCATTGTGCTATATTGTCTTTTTTTATTCTAATATGTAACTAAGTGGCATGCTCAATCTAAAATCTACAAAGACATTCTTGTTTGCACTCTCTGGAACAAGAACTGGTCACCCCTTGGCCAGTGGAAGTATCTTTCAGCCCTGCTATTAACTCTTTCTTGCACTGAACTGAGTAGATTCTCACTTCCTAAATAAAGATACAGCTTTTGAAGCAAAGGTTTGAGACACAGGTATTATTCATGGGCAGGGTTAGAGAATGATAGAGGCTCTGTTTTAATAGAAATGGGTTCTCCTTCACCTTATTAATACACTGAGATAATTACAGGTCTGACAAAAATCCAGGGGCAGAGTAATTGATTTAGGAAGTGCTTGGAGTCAAAGCCAAGTTTCCCTCTGACATATGTCCTAGGAACTTAGAGACCATTGTCACTGAGGCCAGATACTGGTAGGTGTGGGTACCTGCTGAGCCCATCCAACTGGACTGGCCACAGAGTCAGGGGAGAAAGGTGAATGGAGTGGCTCAGCAAGATTGGGACACATGATGCCCCAAATTCACAGAACTGGGCACAGCGAATCAAACTTTAGAACCTGGAAGGATGAGATAGGGAAGGAAATGCTGAAGGTAGTAGCTCTCTACCAGGGCATCTTGAAGTGAGTCTATGGATAGAATTCAAGGGATCCATGAACTTGGGTGGGAAAAACATCACATTTTAAATTTCACTAACTTCTAACTGGAGTGCTTCAATTATGAATTTAGACAAACCACAGTAGTGTTAGTGGAACTTGAGGCTTTTCTGCCGACAGAAATCAACTATTTTCATCATGGTACAATTATTGCAGCTACATAAACTTATACTTATGTTTATACTTATCACTAGTTTAAACTATTTATTAGACCTGACTCTAGATTTTATTTATTAGGTTAAATGCATATATCACTGTATTACAAATTTAATTTAAAAATATTTTGATTATATGTATATAATTGTTTTATACGTATGTACACAAAAGCACACACATATACATATATGTGGATATATATTAATTACTTTTGTAATCTTATATATTTTATTTTGTACACTTAAAATATTTATTCTGAGGAGGGGTACCATGGGTGTCACCACAGTGCCAAAGGGGTTCGTGTCACAAGGAAGGGTAATAACTGCTACTCTAGGTTTTCCTTTCAAGGGAGAATTGACTTGTGGAAGGTTAGGCCAGATTGAAAGGAAAAAGACTTCGGTCATACTTGCATATATGAAGAAGACTCTCAGAAAGGTAACACTTAAACCAAAGAAGAAAATTCTAATGGTGGCATCTGGGCATTTGCAGAGAGATTTTTTAGAGTGGGGATTTGAAATATTCCCGTAAAAATACTGCACAAGCAACATCCACTCTGCAGGCATTGAAGCTCTTTTTCAGTTCAGATAGAGGCAGAAGGGTGACACAAAGAAGTAATGAGGATTGATCTCCAAATCCCTCCACTATGGAGTAGGGTAACAGTGTCTGTGAGGTTCCCCAATGTGTGCCTCTCATGCTTCTCTTTTAGGGTTTTGTGTGCTGGAGATGCAGGATTTCACCTTGAGTCCAGCAACCTGGAACCTATAGCACCCTCAGTGTCCAGAAAGTCTCTTCTCTTTTTGGTGGCTGCAGCCTACTGAGCCCTAAGCCACATGGGGAGATATATATCAGGAGGGGGCCAGGAGTGCCCCTCCAGCCCACACCACTATCTCCAGGCTTCTAAAGTTTGGCCAGAACATTCTGTAAAGGATTAGTTTCCTGATTGCAGGTAGTAATTTATTACTAGGACATAAAAATCAATTTAGCGGATTTAGTGAGTTCACAAAAGCATTAAAAAATAGAATACAAAATAACGTGTGCCACACTCAGGTTAAGTATTATCTTGTAAAACTGTTTTTTGTTTTATATATGAGCATGTATGTGAATACTGTGTTGCAGTGTGATTTGTTTTTTACTGTGGATCGCAGCCAAGAGTTTGGAAAACAGTGCTGTCAGGATGCCTATGTATCCCACAGAGAAATCATAGCAATGGGAAGAGAGTGTATCGTGAAGTAATAATTTAATTCAAGAACGTAATAATTATTTTAATGAATATTAGGAAAAAGTTTAACATACCATTCCATGGGAATTACATATATTGTTTAGTACTAGGCTCAAATCATGACCTCACCTTACAAAGACCTCATTCATTAATCAGTGAGGGGTGCTTTGGTGAATATAACCAAAAATGCAAAGAGGGTATGGGAAACCCTGAGAAGGGAGAAATGTAGTAGACAGGCCTCAGAGTGAGAAGGATAAAAACCTAAGTCCTTGATTTATTTATTTAAACTTGTTTTTTTAATCCCTAAAAGGGGGATAATTACACCAGGCTGGCTGGCTGCATGGGACTTGCTTCCTGATCAAATGAGATAATGAAGAGGAAAACTAGGTATAGTGTAAAAAGCATCACAAATTATTGCTGTCAATAGGGGGAGGTGATTTTCTCTTCCATAGCCCAAGGATTGCTAACACATTTTTGGAGCTGTTTGCATTACAATAAGAGATGGGCTCCAGGCAAACAGGCCCATTAGCCTTTTCCTACTCCAGTGTGTTCCAATACTATTTCCAGGTGGGGACGCAGAGGTGGGCCAGGAGGTACCAACAGAGCACAGTGCAGCCTGCTGCCTGCGATGTGGAGATTACAAGAGTGATGACCCAGCACTGAGCCAGTTGTTCCTCTACAAGCAATTTGTTACCCTTCTCCTGTGTGACCAGCCCTGCTTATCTCTGCTGTGAGCCACAGAGCCCTCACAGAGATAATGCTGATGTACAGAGCACCAAACCTATGGTCGCTGCTGCACAATTAGCCTGCGGGTTATCACCTGCAACGCTGTCGGTCCCCTCAAGAAGTTGAGCAGAGAAAAAATAAAACAGCAAAAATAATGGGAAAAAGTGGAGAGCTAGAGGTGTAGAAAAAGGCATGTTTCCCACAAGAAAGAGGATGTTACAGTATTAAAGGATTGAAGTCCTAACTTCAGAGTGTGACTGTATTTGGAGATGGGGTCTTTAAAGAGAGAATTAGGTCATCAGGGTGAGCCCTGATCCAATGTGACTGGTGTCCTTATAAGAAGAGGAAATTAGGACACAGACCCAGAGGGAAGACCATGTGAAACACAGGGAGAAGATGGCCATCTAAAAGCCAAGGAGCGAGGCCTCTGAAAAAACCAACCCTGCAAGACACCTTGATCTCAGACTTCTGGCCCCCAGAACTGTGAGACAATAAATTTCTGTTGTTTCAGCCTGCTATATTTTTATGGCAGCCTGAGCAGATCAGCACAGATGACAGGTCCTGCTGTCATGATAAGATGGGTGCTACAAGATGGGTTATGGGCTGCAAACCAAGATAAGGGCACATCTAAGGCACTGAGTAGCTCAGCTCCAGGCTTAAGGGTGAAGGTGAACCAATGTTTAGAGCCAATAATTAGCATTGTGTAGCCTTGAGCCACATTATATGCATAGTCTGCTGAGATTAGAAAAGGCAATACTTCAGGGCTTGTCAGTGTGGGTCCCAGACCAACAGCATTAGCATCCCCTGGGTACCTGTTAGAAATGTCATTTTTCTGGCTTTCCAGACCCACCAAACCAGTAACTCTGGGGGTGGGGCCAAGCTATCCGTGCTTTGTCAGGATCTGCTGCATACTCAAATTTGAGAACCACTATTTTACATAAACTTTCTGAGAATTAACCAAAAGAGTTTGTAATGTTGTATCATTTAGAGAGTCAGAAAAATTGTCGTCCCATGAATTTGACTCACAGCTTTCTGAAGGGGCCTCCATGAAGTGCAGATGGAAAAAAGTGGTAGAAGGACCATTTCAGTCCCAAAGCCCAAGATGCCCTGGTCTCAGTCTCAAGTAAGAGAGCTGAAGTGACCACAAGATCTTAGCATTTGGGTCATTTCAAATCTCAATTCATTTTCTCCCCATACCAGTAATGATGCTGGTACCTCTAAGATATATACACTGGGAGAAAGTAGGGGTGGGGGAAGGAGAGAAGAAGATAAGAGGAAAGAGAGAGCAAGGGTATTATTATTTAAGGAGTGCTATATTATGCCACATATTATAAGATGACTTTCAGAAGTGGCTTCATTAAGTTGCTCAAAATGTTATTTTCTTCCTCTTTCTCTCTCATTATCTAACCACTAGAAGCACACCAGCACAACAGGAAAGATAGCAATAACTCTAAAACCACTGTGGAACTCTTTGCATGAGACGAAAAAAGACTAATGCCAAGACATTTGTAAATATGATTTCTTTACTTAATCTCAATTTTAAAGAGATTAGCATATAATGATAAACCACTTTTGAAAAGGCATCTTCACGTGAAGCTAAAATAATGCCATTTCGGAACATAGCTTTCTGGTATTCTACTAAAATTCAGGAATTCTTGAGGAATGAATATTTGGAATGTCTTTTTCTTCTTCCAAGGTACATGTGATTTATATAAGTACTGGAGTACTCCGTCCCTCCATCATTCCCCAGAGATGTCTATTGAGTGTCCTATAGTTCTGGAGAGAACATTTGAGTTCTAAGACTATGGTCTGAAGTACTAGTCATGGGTATTGAAAAGGGATTTGTCTGTTAAGCATATAGGTGGCTGACCTGGTATCTTAATATGATCATTGTGACCCTGCTTCACTTTCAGTTCTTCCTAACTCTTCCTAGAGTTGGACTATGACAAAAGACATGGTAGTAATAAGGGTGCTGGGCACTTATTGAGTGTTAGATGCTACACTACATATTCTACTACATTCTTACCCAAAGATTAATCAGTTAAACAATATACATTGCTACTAAGTAACCAAATCAGACCTAGAACCTATATTTTGTAGAAACCACAAAGCAAATTCTCAACCAGTATACCATGACTCAGTGGGAAGGCTGGAGAGAAAAAGAGAAGGAGCACCAAAAAGTACAAACTTGGTTAGGAGATGGTAAGATTATCTACTGACTCCAAGATGTACTGGTTTGATTACTATTAGAAAGAGGCTGTTGGTTGTGCAAGACCATTTGGAAAGAAAGAGTTGAGAGACCTTAGAAAACATGCCGAGGCTTTAGGTAGAAGCCAGAAGATGAAAAGTTTAGACTTGAGCAGGGAGTAGAAATGACTGATCATAAAGAGGCACAGAAGGCATGAGATTCATAAATTATGAGGTCCTCTGAACTCCAGCACCCTTTCTCAAAACTACAAGCACTCTCATAGAGGACGGCTATTCTACTGTCTCTCCTCACCCACCGCATTTATGTCCAAAGCATTCCCTCTAAAGTGACCTCATTCTTTCAATATACAGCCTAACCTTGACTCCCTGCCCCGAAACTTCCTGACCTTTGCCTCACCTTTCTCAGACTTGTTTCAATATTCAGTGGATCTATTCATTGCAAGACAATCCCTGCTAGATCCAGACCAGGGCCGTCACCACTTTACATACTTCAAGATGTCTCTCCACTGAGAGATCAAAGCCCCCCATTGTTTTGTACACCCAAAATATCTGCTTTTATCACAGTGAGACAAAAGCCCACACCACCATCTCAATAAATCCACCATAGTGATGACCTTAGAAGTCCTGCCAGCAGAGGGACTTATACCAAAGTCTACATTTGTAGGTCATGACTTCTGATTTCATTTTTACAGCAATTAGTTTTTATACAAAAATGTAGCAGTTTATCCTTTTATTACAGGCTTTTTTCCCCCCAGATGCTTATTGCCTTGGCCCCTCTTAAATAAATGCCTTCTTTTCTCACCCACTCTTTAAAACCCTTTCTCCATTGTCAAAGTCTCCTATATTCTTCGTTTTTATGGAAAGCTCTGTCCCAAACACCCCAATGCCCCGCCCCCAGTGTGGGCTGTGCTGTCATTGATGTGCCAGGGAAAGAGCAGTGTCAGCCCTTTCCTAGCTCCACCATGACTTTCAAAACATTGCATCTCCCTTCCTTTGGTCCTTGAGGCCAGTCCTTTACCTGTAGTTTTCTCCACTTCTCTTTCTCTGAGATCTTGCTCCAGTAACTATACTACCTTGACAGCTTCAACACTCCTTTCAGTGTTCCCATCCTCAGCCTACGATATTGGCCCATTTTTCTCATGACCTATCCAAACCACCCTTGAACTTCTTCCTAAATTTATGGACTTTTTTTTAATTCTCAAATTTGGTTTTTATTTCTTAGCTTCCACTCAAGTTTTTATTCCATTGTAGCTCAGTGTAATCAAGTTCTCAGTCCTCACTACAACTGTTCTTGCTAAGGCCACCCATAATCTCCTAATGCTAAAATTCAATAAATTCTCCTTCTAGTCCTTACCGTCATTCTGCTTCATTCAATCGGTTGGTCACTCTTCATTTCCACAAACTTTGGTACCATAGGATCACTTCTTATCATACATTTTATTATTTCTTTGTGGTTTTTTCTTTTATGGACTCAGGCCTTAGGGACTCAACAGATGTTAAACACCTGTTACAGCAATGCTTTGTGCAGCTATCAATGGTGCTGGTGCTATCTCTTCTACTGTTTGCCATCCCTCATGAGGCTTATGGGCTTTCTCTTTTCCTGTGTTCCCCAAAAGCCTGGTAGTAAAGACTTCACTTTTGAATAAAGGAAAGCTGAAAGGAAATGAGAAGGGACAAGAAAATGACCCATGTAAATGACCCTCTTGTTCAGAATTTAATTTCCTCTCAAGATGTTCTAGGAGAATGAAACATATTCATTTGCACTTGCAAAAAAATTAGAGAAATACTCAAAATACTGACTGTTCTAGATATTATAAAGCTTCTTGAGTGACTCAAGATAGCATTGACATATTCGCTAGAAAGAGTTTTGAGAGAAAGTAAGAAAACAAAAGATCTCGAACCAGCTAGTCCTTCCCCATATCCTTTCTATAAGCCCCTAGTTCCTCTTTTCCATCTAGAATTGCTCTTCAGGGGCAAGGTTCCATTATCTCAATTACCCAACTGTCTCTCATGGATCTTGTATTTCACATGGCCCATCTCATAATGTCTGTTCTGGTTCCATCCAGTTTATATATATATAAAGCACACCAGAAATAACTCCTTCACATGTAGGGATTCTCAATGACTGCCTGGGAGAGAGAAAATTTCCCTTGGCTATTACGTTTTTTTAAAAAAAATTGTGAGTAGGAAACATAAATCATTTTAAATAGCTGCCTCCTTTGAACAGATTTGAACAATTTGTCCAGTCACAGTACATAGAGAAGTTTATGTTTGAACAAGCATTTCCTGGAAGTACTTTAACCAATGGTATCATCACCAGTAGCTTAAGCGATAAAGGACAAAAATGAAAAATATGGGAAAGCTGTTTTAGAATGCATTTGTACCTTGAGGGTAGATAGCTCTTTGATATTTCATAAATCATGGCAGTCTCTAACCCATTTACATTCAGATCCTGTTCTTGTGCCTGGTCCTTTCATACTTGCCTCTACCAGATATGATTTAACCTCTCCTTCAAACTCATGTCCCTCTTACTCCAGAAGGGCAGGAAACTGGCAGAACAGGGGATAAATCAGGGCCTCAAGAGTTTTGACATTTGTCTTAGTTTTCCCTCTGCTATCCCTCTGGGCTTCCTTGTCTGCAGTCTCTCTACTGCCTTCTCCAGAATGGAAAGTTTTAATAACCTTCATCTCTTTACAAATTAACACAAATTCTGCTGACAAGCCTTACTCTTTCCAAGGTTTAAATCCCAGGGCTCTTGAGTTGGGACAATTTAAATGAACAAAATTTTCCAAAAACTGATGAATGAGGTTTTAAATGTCTCTAGAAGCAGGTACCAAATCTTCCTTAAAGACTTCTGTAGGACAAAATAGTTGGTGAGTAGTTGCCTATGGAAGCATGCATGTGCAGTGCAATGGTGATTGGGGAGCTATCCTTAAAGAATAATTACAAACTGAAAGAGCTGGAAGAGACTTTAGGAACTAATCCACCAACAAGCACATTTTAAAGATGAATAAAACAGAGCTAAGGAAGGTTGGGCCACTTGCTCAAGATCACAGTGTCAACTGTAATTTAGGTCTCCTGACTTCAAACCTAATATTCTTTCTTATTTAACAAGGCTTTGGAGTACAGGGTATGTAAGTATGATCAGGTACTAATAAAAAAGACTAACTTAGCTCATGGTGGAAAGAACTGTCAGGTGTCAACACAAATTTATTTAGCACATTTATTTAGTCTACTTGCTGCTTTTTGCTTTTTTATCCAATAGCTTTTTGGTGGCTACATCTATGTTTTCTCTCCTTCTCAAAGGTTAAATCTACTATATGAGATTTACATTATTTAAGAATAAATTTAACTTTTCTTTCAAGTAATAGAAGAGATGTAAAGGTGGGCAACCTCTAAGCCAAATGCTCTAATGGCACAGAGCAATTAAAATCCACTTAGTCACTTCCACTTCTGACCAAGATAGAGTAAAAACACTTTCCCCATTCTTCCCACTAATTACAATGTCACACCCTGAATATTATGTATAAAACAAACATAAAAAATTTCTGAAAGGAGAAGAGCATAAGGTAAACCATCTTGGGACTCAGGACCTGAGGGAAAACATGACAGGGAGTTCCTTGAACTTTCTTTTTGCCTCACAGAACCCATACTTGGACTGGGGCAAGCCATCAACCTGAAAATATCTATGGGTACAGATATTGAAGAGCCCCACAAAAAGTCTGCTGTCTCCAGCCACAAGCTTAGGAAAGGGGAAGCTTAGCAAGACAGAAAACTTTTAAACAATAACTACCTAACTTTAGCAAAACACAACAGAGAAACTGTAGCCCCATTCTTTGCCAAAGGCTTAGTGGGGAGTTTAGATTTTTATACTCACCTAGCAGTAATAATGGGCCTCAGCACTTCCACTAGGATAGTATCTGAAAAGGCCAAGTACGGAGTTGGGACATGTTTCCTCACTTGGGCAGTAATAAGTACCTCCATCCATGGGGTCAGCAGAGGCCACATAGAGAGTAGTAACAAGATACTCCTGCCCTTCCCAGCCAGAATGGTATCAACAGGGAGGCTTAGGAGGGAGCCTGAATTTCTACTTCCACTCAGCTATAACAAGGAAGGCTTTCTGCTCCATCTTCCCTCTCCACTGTCACTGAATACTGAGTGGTAATAATGAGATGGTATCCCCTCCTTGCTCCACTCGCATGGTGTCAAAGATGGCTGCTAAAACAGGAGATTCAGATAAAATCCTGAATTTAATAATATAATAGCCAAAATTTTAAATTTAGTTTGAAAAATCACTTGTCATTTCAAGTACCAGGGAAATCTCAACTTGAATGGGAAGGAATAATCAATAGACACCAATACTGAGATGACATAGATATCAAAATTTTCTGACAAGCCATCCCTTAGCCATCATAAAAGTATTTCAGTAAGCAACTACATACTGCTTAAGACAAATGAAAAATGGAAAGTCTCAATAAAGGAATGAAGATATAAAGAACTGAATGAAAATTTTAGAACTGAAAAATACAATAACTAAAATTAAAAAATCAATGAATAGACTCAACAACAGAATGGAGGAGATAGGAAATAATCAAGAAACTTGAAGATACAATAGAAAATACCCAATCTAAACAATATAGAGCAGTGGTCCTCAACATTTTTGGCACCAGGGGTTAGTGCTCCTATACGAATCTAATGCCTCATGATCTGAGACAGTGATACTAGCACTGAGGAGTAGCTGCAAATATAGATGAAGCTTCATTTACTAGCCTACCACTCACCTCCTGCTGCGTGGCCAGTTGCTAACAGTCCACTGACTGGTAATGGTTCATGGCCTGGGGATTAGGGATCCCTGAATTATAGAGAAAAATAGATGAATAACAACAACAAAAAGAACAGAACCTTAGAAACCTTTGGATCTATAGCAAAAGATTTAACACTTTTTTGTCATTGGAATCCCAGGAGGAGATGTAAGAGTGGGACTGAAAAAGTATTTAAAGAAATAATGATTTAAGATTTTTCAAATTTGGCAGAGGATCTAAACCTGCAGATTCAGAAAACTGAGTAGTCCCAAGCTGGATAATCCTAAAGAATCCTTACCAAGATGCATTATAATTAAATTTCTGAAAATCTGCAGAGAAAAAATCTTGAAGGCATCAAAGGAAAAAAATGACATGTACGGAATAAAAGCAATTTGAACGATAAAAAATTTCTCATCAAAGGCTACAAGAAAGTGGTGAAACATTTGTCAAATGCTGAAAAAGAAACAGTGACCCAGAAGTCTATATCTAGTAAAAATACCCAAGAATAAAGGAGAAATAAAAACATTCTTTAGTGGAGAAAAATGAAGAAAATATATTGTCAGCAGGCTTACCCTAAAAGAACATTTTTGAAAAGAAATAAAAAAGTAAAAGAAAAAATTTGAACATCAGGAAGAATAAAAAACAAATGAAAGAGTAAAAAGATGCTAAGTACAATACACTTTTCTTCTCTTGAGTTTTCTATATTACATTTGGTTTAAGCAAAAAAAAAAAAACACATTGTTTGATGTGGTTCTCAACATATATACAGGAAATCTTTAAGATAACAATATTATATACAGGAGAGGATAAGGGGAATTAGAGTTTCTATATTTCATTCAAACTGGTAAAATGATGACCCCCTTAGATTTTGATGATATGTTTATACTATGTAATGCCTAGAGCAATAGCTAAAAAATCTATAGAAAGAGAGAAATTCAAAAACACTATAGATAAATGAAAATAAATTCTAAAAAATATTTAAGTAACCCTCAGGAAGGCAGGAAAAGGAAGAAAGAGAACAAACAGAAAACAAAAAATAAAATAGTAGACTTAAACCCTAAGGTATCAGTCATTGCATTAAAGGTAAATGCTCTAAATAGATCAATTAAAAGACAGATTGGCCAAGTAGATAAAAATACATGACCCAACTATAGGCTGTCTGCAAGAAACTCACTTCAATCGTATTAATGTAGGTAGATTGAAAGTAAAAGAATTGAAAAAGATATATCATGCAAATGTTAATCAACTGAAAGGAAGACTATATTAATATCAGAAAAAGTAGACTAAAGAGCAAAAAGAGTGACCTGGGATGGAGAGAGACATTATATGATAATAAAAGAATTAATCCATGAAGAAGACATTGCAATCCTCATTGTGTATGACCAAAATATAGCTAAAAAAAGATGTGAAGCAAAAATTGATAGAACTGAAAAAAGAAAGAGATAAATCCATAATTACAGTTGAAGACCTCAGCACTCATCTCTCAACAATTGATAGGATAACTAGATGGAAAACTGTATCAATTATATTAGCAAGGATATAAACGAATTCAACAGCATTATCAGTCAACTGGTTCTAACAGACATTTATAGAACACCTTACCAACAACAGTAGAATACACATTCTTTTTTTCCCTTTCATTCTTTTTTCTCTTTATTTTTCTTTTAAATTTATTTATTAAGTATTTTTAATTGAAGAAATGATTTAAAAATCTTTCTTTTCCCCTTCCCCCTCCCCTCTGGTAACCACTAGTCCATTGTCCATGTTTATGAATCTCGATTTGTCTTGCTCATTTGTTGCTTTTTTGGTTTATATCCCTCCCACATGTAAGTGATATCAACCTTTTCTGTATGGCTTATTTTGCTTAGTATGATTATTTCAAGGTCTATCCATGTTGTCGCAAAAGGCAGTATGTCATCTTTTCTTATGGCTGAGTAATATTCTAATGTATATATGTACCACAGCTTCTTTAGCCAAAGAATAATGCTGCTATGAACATCGGTGTGCAAATATCTTTTTGGATATGGGTTTTCAAGTCTTTGAGGTAAATACCCAGTAGAGGGATTGCTAGATCATATGGTAGATCAATTCTTAGTTTTTTGAGGACTCTCCATACTGTTTTCCATAGTGGCTGTACCAATTTGCAGTTCCAGCAGCAGTGTATGAGGGTTTCCATTCCTTTACATCCTCTCCAACATTTGTTATAACTTATTCTGTTGATTATAGCTATTCTAACAGGTGTGAGATGGTATCTCATTGTGGTTTTGATTGGCATTTCCCTAATAGCTAACGATATTGAGCATCTTTTCATATATTTGTTGGCCACTTGTATGTCCTCCAGGAAGAAGTGTCTGTTCAGGTCCTGTGCCCATATTTTTGATTGGATCATTTTTTTTGTTGTTATTGAGTTGTATGAGTTCTTTGTATATTTTGGATATTAGATCCTTATCAGAGGCGTTGCTTACAAATATATTTTTCCATTTGGATGGTTGTCTCTTTACCTTGTTGACGATTTATTTTGCTGAGCAGAAGCTTTTTAGTTTGATGTAGTTTCATTTATTTATTTTAGCTTTTACTTCCCTTGCCTTTAAGGCCCAATTCATAAAATCCTCTTTAAGTTCAAGATCTTTGAATTAGGTTCCTATGTTTTCTCCTATGTATTTTATTGTTTTAGGTCTTATGTTCAGGTTCTTAATCCAGTTTGAGTTAATTTTGGTGTGTGGTGATAGACAACAGTCTAGTTTCATTCTTTTGCAAGTGGCTTTCCAGTTTCCCCAGCACCATTTGTTGAAGAGGCTTTCCTTTCTCCAATGTATGTTTATGGCTTTTTGTTGAAAATTATTTGCCCATATAAATATGGGTTTACTTTTTCACTCTCGATTATGTTCCACAGGTCTGTGTGTCTGTTTTGTTGCCAATAGCATGCTGTTTTGATTACTGTCACTTTGTAGTAACATTTGAAGTCAGGCAGAGTGATGCCTCCAGCCTCATTATTTTTTCTCAGGAAGGCTTAGGCAATTTAAGATGTTTTGTGCTTCCATACAAATCTTATAATTTTTGTTCTATTTTTTTAAAAAAATGCTGATTAGATTTTGATGAGAATTACATTAAATCTATATAATGCTCTAGAAAATAAGGTCATTTTAACTATGTTGATTCCTCCAAAACAAGGACATGGAATATCTTTTCATTTCTTTGTATCTTTGATTTCTTTTAATAGGGTATAGTAGTTTTCATTATATAGATCCTTCACATGTTTCATTAAATTTATTCCTAGATATTTTATTCTTTTTGTTGCAATTGCAAAAGAAATTATTTTTTTCCACTTCTTTTTCTGACATTTCATTATTAGAGTATAGGAATGCTATGAATTTTTGAACATTGATTTTATATACAGAAAATTTACTGTGTTTGCTTATTGTTTCTAGAAGTGTTCTTGTGGAGTATTTAGGGTTTTCTATATAGAGAATTATGTCATCCACAAATAGTGGCAGTTTGACTTCTTTGTTTCTTTTTTTGAATGCCTTTTATAATTTTCTCTTGCCTGATTGCACTTGCTAGGACCTCTAATATTATATTGAATAAGAGTGGTGATAGTGGACAGCCTTGACTCGTTCCTTAGAAGGAAGATTTTTAGTTTTTTACCATTAAGTATAATGTTGGCTGAGGGTTTGACATATATGGCCTTTGTTATATTAAGTTATTTTCCTTCTATACCGATTTTGTTAAGTGTTTTGATCATAAATGGATGCTGTATCTTGTTGAAGGCTTTTTCTCCATCTATTAATATGATTATATGATTCTTATTTTTTAATTTGTTTATATAGTGTATCATATTAATCAATTTGCGTATGTTGAACCATACCTGTACCCCTGGGATGAAGCTCACTTGATCGTGGTGTATAATCTTTTTAATACGTTGCTGTATTCGGTTCACTAGTATCTTATTCAGGATTTTTGCATCTGTATTTATGAGAGATATTGGTCTGTAGTTTTCTTTTTTTGTGTTATCTTTACCAGGTTTTGGTATCAAGGTAATATTGGCCTTATAAAGTGAGTTGGGAAGTATTGCCTCCTCTTTGATTTTTTGGAAGAGTTTGAGGAGAATAAGTATTAAAGCTTTGAATGATAGGTAGAATTCACTGGTGAAGCCATCTGGTCCTGGACTTTTACTTTTTGGTAGGTTTTTATGATTGTTTCAATTTAGATTTTCTAGTTTTTCTTAATTCAGTCTAAGAAGGTTGTATTTTTCTAAGTACTGGTCCATTTC
Organism: Macroglossus sobrinus; assembly: GCA_004027375.1. NCBI lineage: Eukaryota > Metazoa > Chordata > Mammalia > Chiroptera > Pteropodidae > Macroglossus > Macroglossus sobrinus. The sequence goes on from PVKZ01000767.1 coordinate 413,825, forward strand.
TTCTAGGCTATTATATTTGGTGTTATATACTTTTTCATAGTATTCTTGTATGATCCTTTGTATTCCTGCAGTGTCTGTCATAATTTCCCCTCTTCCTTCCCTGATTTTGTTTATTTGTGTCCTTTCTCTTTTTTCTTTAGTGAGCCTAGCCAGAGGTTTGTCAATTTTATTAAGCTTCTCAAAGAACCAGCTCTTTGTTGCATTTATTTTTTATATATTTTTTAATTTCATTTATTTCTGCTCTAATTTTGATGATTTCTTTCCTTCTGTCAACTTGAGGCTTCATTTGTTCTTCCTTTTTTAGTTTTTTTTTTTAAAGATGAAATGTTATGTTGTTTATTTGGGCTTGTTCTTGTTTTTGAAGATAAGCCTTTAATGATATGAATTTCCTTCTTATGTCTTTTGCTATGCTATGTCTCAAAAGTTTTGATATGTTGTACTATCATTATCATTCATTTCTATATATTTCTTGATCTTTCTTTTATTTCTTTTCTGACCCAGTTATTCTTCAGTAGCATGTTGTGTAATCTCAACGCATTTGTGGTTCTTCCTGCTTTCTTTTTGCAGTTGATGTCTAGTTTCAAAGTATTATGATCAGAGAATATGGTTGGTATGATTTCAACCCTCTTATATTTGTTGAGGCTATCTCTGAGTTTCAGTATGTGGCCAGTCCTTGACAATGTTCCATGTGCACTAAGGAAGAATGTATAAGAAGCTGTTTTGGAATGGAAGGCTCTGTAAATGTCAATTATGTCCATTTGGTTTAATGTGTCATTTAAGGATGTTATTTCCTTATTGATTTTCTTTTTGGATGATCTATTTATATCTGACAGTGGGGTATTTAGTTTCCCTATTATGATAGTGTTTTGGTCTGTTTTTCCATTTAGTTCTATTACTAATTGCTTTATATGTTTCGGGGCTCCATGATTGAAAGCATAGATATTAATAAGTGTTATGTCTTCTTGGTGCATAATTCCCTTTATCATTATGAAGTGTCCCTCAGTATCTTTCTTTTCCTTTTTGTTCTGAAGTATATTTCATCTGATATTAGTACTGCTACTCCTGCTTTTCTCTGAATGCCATTTGCTTGAAATATCATTTTCCACCCTTTCACTTTGAGTCTATATTTGTCTTTGGAGCAGAGATGTGTCTCCCGGAGGTAGTACATAGTTAGGTTTTATTTTTTGGTCCAATCTACAGCTCTGTGCCTTTTTATTGGTGAGTTCTGTTCATTTATATTTAGCATTATTATTGAAATATGAGGTCTTCTTATAGTCATTTTATCTTTTGTTTTCTCATAGCTTGGTGTTTCCATTGCCTCCTTGTCATTGTGTTTCTGTTTTCTTTATTTTGGTTAACTTTTGTGGGTTTCCCTCTGGTTCTTATTGTTTTATGTTATATACTTTGGTTCTGAATCTTTGGTTGTGTAGTTATGAATTTGTAAAGCATAGTAATATATATATATATATATATATATATATATATATATATATATATATAAATAAATGTATATGGTCGTCCCTTTTCTTCTATGCATGCCTTATCTCCTTTCCCTTTTATGAATTTAGATTTTTGAGTTCTCCCCTTTTCAGTCATTGTTGTTTCAATTTGTCTCTATGTATATTGAACATTCATTACTATCTTGCTATAGCAAATCTTTTAATTTTTAAGTTTATAATGCCTTTAAGGAGGTTGTACTCCTCTGCTATCAGCCTGCTGGTCACCTTACTCCTAATGAGATATATATATATATATATATATATATATATATATATATATCTATATATATATATCAGTTTGTTTTAATATTTCCTGTAGTGCAAGCCTTGTAGTGGAGAATTTCTTCAATTTTTGTATGTCCAGAAAGGTCTTTATGTCTCCTTAGTATCTAAAGGAGAGCTTAGGCGTATACATTATTCTTGGCTGGTAGTTCTTTTCATTTAATAGTTTGAATTTTTGATTGCACTTCTTTCTGGCTTGTAAGATTTTTGCTGAGAAGTTGAATGATAATATCTTGGATTTGCCTTTATAGGTTACTGTCTTCTTCTTCCTGGCTGCCCTGAGAATTCTGTCTTTGTCATTGATTTTTGGTAATTTTAATACAATGTGCCTTTGGTGAAGGTCTTTTTGTGTTAAGATAATTGGGTGTTCTGTTGACTTCTTGAATTTCAAGCTCCAGCTCATTCCTTAGATTTGAGAAATTCTTATCAACTATTTGTCTGAAAATGCTTTCTAATTACTGCTCCTTTTCCTCCTCTTCAAAAATTCCCATTAATCTTATGTTTCCTCTCCTGATGGTATCAGATAGTTATTATATTTCTCTTTCATTATTTTTTATTCTTTGGTTTCTCTCTCCTTCCTTATGATTTATTTCTATATTTTTGTCTTCAATATCACTGATCCTTTCCACCATTTGTTTGACTCCATTTCCCAGAAGTTCTATTTAGTTCTTTCTGAGGGTTTCAATCTCATCGCTAAAAAACTGAGTCTGCTCATCTAGTTGTTTTATCAGTTCCTGAAATTGTTGATGTGATTTGTTTCAGATCTCATTGAGTTTTTTTAGAAGTATCATCCTGAACTCTCTGTTATTTAAGTTGCATATTTTTATGTATGTAAGCTTATTTTCTGGAGATTTTTTTATTTCTTTCTGAGATGCTTTGTCACCTTGGTTGTTCCTGGTGTTTAATGGACTATTTCTTCATCTGGGCATTAATGGAAGTGTATTCTGCTTTTTTTTTTTTTTTTTTCCAGAAAGGAGATTTATTTTAGAATGATCTCTAGCCTGTTGCAAAGAAGGTGTTTTTCTTTTGGTTTCCAGTAGGTGGCGGAGAAGCCTCTTGGATCTCTGCTTTATATAAAGTCTTAATAATGTCTTTCTTTTCCTTATAGTTGTTTAATCATACTTGCTACTCTCAACTCAGTTTCTGTCAGTGTTAGTTACAGTTTTGGTAGTGTTTGTTCAGATTCCCCTGGTGCTTCCCAGTTCCATTTCAGAGAGTGTGGGGGAGGGGCCCTCTGGGTTGGGGATTAGGGCTGCAGTTCAGCCTCCATTTTGTAACCACAGATGGTAAAAATCAACTGTTTTTTCTCTGCCATCCTCACTTTTCAGCCATCCCAATTTCTCTGCCTTCTGCCCTGATAACTGGGCACTGCCGCCGGCTGTGGGGAGCTCACAGATCTCCCAGGCAGGGCTGTTCAGGAAATTCACCATTCCTTCTCCCTAACCCTCCTCCTATAGGAAGCTCTTGCTATGAGAGGCAATTTCTTTGTTTCTCCCAATCTACCACCTGACACCCAGGGTTCTGACCTGTGGTAGCTCTTATGCACATTCTGGTGTGCTGTTTGGGTGTTTTTTTTGTTGTTGAGTTTTAGATGTTCAGCTTATTGTTGAGTCAAGGGGAGAGATCTGGGGACATCTCTCACTTTACTGTTTTTGTAGAATACACATTCTTGAGGGCCTGTAGAACATAGATCACATTCTGGGGCACAAAAATAACCTCAACAAAATTTTTAAAAATTGAAATCATACAGAGTGTGTTCTTCAAGCACAATAGAATTAAACTAAAAATTAAAATGGAAAGAAAAAATGAAAACCTCTAAACACTTGGAAACTAAATTAAGTACAGTTAAATCATCCATGTTTTAGAGAGGAAGTCTCAAGGCAAAAAAGAAAAAAATGAACAAAGAAAAAATACATATACACTAAAGATACCCTGAAAGGGAAATTTATAGAATTTAAAGTTTACATTAGAAAAAGGAAAAGTCTCAAATCAATAATCTAAGTTCCCACCTTAAGAAAAAGAAAAAGAAGAACAAAATAAACACAAAGCTAGCAGATGAAAAGAAATCATAAAGATAAGAGTAGAAACCAATAAAACTGGAAATAGAAAATAGAGAAAATCAATAAAACAAAAAACTGTTTTAAAAAGAAAAATTAATAAAGTTAACAAATCTCAAACAAGATTAATTAAGAAAAAAAAAAGAACAGAAGAAGACTCAGATTACTAAAATCAGGAATGAAACAGCAGCTAACACTAATTACAGACCCTGCAGACATCAAAATGATAATATGATAACACTAGGAAAAACTCTCCATACATTAATTTAACAATTTAGGTAAAATGGACTGATTTATCACAAAGCACAAATTACCACAACTTACCCAATATAAAATATATAATTTGAATAGCCCTGTCAGTATAAAGAAAATCAAATTTATAGGTTAAAAATTCTGGAAAAAGAACTCTCCAGGCCCAGCTGGTTTTATTGGAGAATTCTATCAAACATTTAAAGAAGAATTAATACTAATGCTACACAATCTCTTCCAGAAAATGGAAGAGAGAAAACAGTTTTCAATTCATTTAAGGAGCCACGATTACTTTGATACTAACACTAGGCAAAGAAAGTACAAAAAAGAAAAAAGAAAACCAAAAACGAGAATCTCTCATGAATATAGATGCAAAAATTCTTAACAAATTATCAGGATATAGAATTCAGCAATAAATAAAAAGCCAACCTTGAAAGGTCACATTCTATATGATTCCATTTATATAACATTTTCAGAATGACAAAATTATAGAGATGAAGAACAAAGTAGTGGTTGCCAAGGATTAGGGATGTGATAATGGTGGTAATGGTGGGGTGTGATTGTAAAAGGAAAGCATGGGGGGCGGTGGTTGTGGCAATGAAATAGTCATGTGTCTTGGTAGAAGTGATGGTTACACAAATCTTCATGTATAATAAAATGGCATAAAACTATATCCCCATTGCACCAATGTTTCCTGGTTTTGATACTATATTATAATTATGTAAGCTGTAACTATCAGGGGCAACTGGAGGAAGAGTGCATGGTACTCTGTACAAGCTTTGTAACTTCCTATGAATCTATAATTATTTTAAAACAAAGAGTTTAAGAATTGTTCATATTTCAGTCAACAGACTCATGATACCAGGCTTTTTCTACCTCTAGTCAGGTCCCCAAGGCCACCCCATTTCTGTTTCAATGTTTAGGGAATGTCCATTCCCACAAAATATGTGCTCAAGTCTTGATGTTTACAGATGCTTCTTCCAGTTAACATATCAGAAATCTGCACCGAGGTACCAATAAAGCCATTATTTGATACTTAGCTTCTAAAGTCAATGTTTTTCCTTTCTCACTTTGGTCTCTGATCCACCATCTGAGAAGCTGAAACCAGAAAGGCAGTGGAGAAGGTTATCTGGGTCAGGTATGGTTTGCTGTGGCATCATTTAGTCTTTCTCCCAGAGACACTCCTGATCTCAAGCCAGAGTTCAAATGGTTGGTTTTGGAGTCTCAGCTATAAACTTGAATGGTAAAAAGAAGCCAACTCTTCTGACTGGAAAGCAGATATTGGGAACCAAAAATGCCAAAGCTGGAGACTGTAGATGGGGCTGAGACAGACAGGAGGCCAAGAACACCAGGTGCAGATCAGAACCCAATTACTTTTGGAATCAATCTTAACAGGGCCCTAATTGCTCTAATGATGAAATACTGAAAGTGGCAGACTCCTACAAGTTATTCTCATTTTCTCTAACAACGATCCTTGAACCATTTTCATGTATGCAGCATTACACAAGGCAACAAAGTGCTTGCATAGGCATGAGTGCAGTTGAGTCTTCCAACCCATGTGCACTAAGTAACTAGGGTAAAGTTAATAGCTCAGGTAAATGACCAAGACCAGAGCTGATCACACAAGAAAACTGTTTGTGGGGATTTGAGACAATGCTGAAAAAGGTTTCCTTTTACCCTGACCATGGCATGCACTCTGACCATACCTGGGTGCTCTTGGAGAGAAGGGAAAAAGGAATTCATAGTGGGTTCACAGAGACTGGCCTTTAAAATCTTTATTCCACTGAAGGCTAATTTACTCTTAGTGCTACGTTTAACCAGGAAGTGGAGCCATTTATTGTGTATTTCTACCATAATAACTTCTTAGAAGTTAAGCTAACTATATGCCAAGTTAAGTCTCCAACATCCTGATTGAGTCTAGGGCTTTCTTTCCTGTTATACCTTAAAGCTTGTCTCCACACTAGAATCCTGCTGTCAATCACCCTTTAATTTTCAGAGCCTAGCACCACACTCTTGTGGAGGGGAAGGAAGGGCACATGTATGGTCAACTTTATTGGTTGCTAAAACTGAGTGATAGAGCATCCCATTCACCAGTAAGCACTCCTGATGGTTTGATCCTCTTTGACTGGCAGGTTGACTCCTGTCAACAATCTCATTAGAAGTTAGGCTCAGCTCAGTGACTGGTGTTCAGGTTCTTCATCTCCTCACCTGCTTTATTGAGTCCCTTCTCTCTCTAAGCATAGGAAATGAGCTGGCACAGAGCCTGGAGGATCAAATGTAAAAGCCAGCCAGCAAAGCACCAAGGTTGTTAAGCCATGAAGCAGCGTAAGCCAATCTGAAGCGAAGCATTTTCAAGTCTTGATAATGAAACTCCTAGTGCAAAGGGTAGGGGAAAAATACCGGCATTTTAAGAGTTCTCCCAGAAATATCCAGTATATTACTTGGAAGGATCACAAATAGGAAGCATCAACTCTTTCACAGCCTTTCCAGCATATTGACATATATTTGATCTCAAACTTCTGTGAGACTGAGTAAATTTAGCAAAAGGACAGCACTTATACATGAAACACCCTTTAGAGTCTATGAAGAATGCTCACACATACTACACTCATTTGATTCTCAACCAATCTTGTGAGGGAGGTAGAATGGGGCCATAAGAATAAGAACAATGCCCATTGCAGAATGCAGGCTTCATTGTCTTAGAGCAAGTACAGTCCTTGTCACCCCTCTTCCTCCATTCCCAAGGTTGAAACACTCTATTTATTTTGATCCCTAATTTAGGGAGTTTTAGTTCTCATTTAATGAGAGAATAATATAAATCACTTATAAATAGGTGCACTTCTTCTTATTTCTTTTTAATATATGTCACCAAATAACTTAATTTCTCAGTAGTACTTTCTAACTTATCAAATTGTGCCCAGGAATTTTTGCCTCAAAAATATCTAGTTTATTTTGTGTGTGTATATGGTTTTAGAGTTAAAAGAAACCAGAGAAAGTCGAGAGGAAAGATGATTAAATACAGAGCCTGGAGCTGGGTGGTCAGAAATAAGTAAAATAGTTCTAGGTAGTTGCTCAGCTCCTGGCACTTCTACTTAATCCTAGGAAGTACAAGGACACAGAGCTTATCCTATACCCAATATTGACTTCTCAATAGTCTTTAGAATAGTTGCAAAAGTCAGAGGGCAGAGTGGGGGAGGTTAGTTAAAAAACAAAGTTCTACCATTCCTTTGTTAACTTTTGGTAAGAAAAAAAATATATATATATATAAAATAGCCATAATGCTATAAACAGAAATTCTAAGTTCCAGTTCAATTACACAAGTTATCATTGAGTAAAAAGTGCCAACTGTGTATTTGGTACTGGTCTACAGCTATTTAAAAGTCTTGTTTTAAAATTTCCTTTGGAATGAATAATTTTTAATTAAGAATTCAAAATTTTGAATGGATAATTCATGATTAAAAAATTGAAAGTGTACAAGAAAAAACCTTCCAGACTTTCAGCTTCCCACTCCAGAGGACACTTGTATCAATAGTATCTTTTATATAATGTGGAAGGGTGAGCAAATAGAAAATATATTCTTATCTACCCACCACCTTTTTAGAGAATGTAAGTCATTTTACAATTGCAAGTTTAACTATTGCTTTAATTTTGCCCTCTACTTAATGTATCTTCAGGATTTTAAAGTACAAAAGGAATTCATGATCTTCTTTGACCGGCAGGTCAAAAAGTACATGGCATTTTAAATTTTTTGCTGTTATAAACAATACTGTAATGAATTGCCTCTTAACATTCATCATTTTGGAACATACGTATCTTTAAGGTAAATTCTCAGAAGTGGAATTGCTTTTACATGTTTGTAATTTTGATAGACATGGTCAGGTTGCCTTCTTCATCAAGTGTGTGTTGCTATCAAGCTTTCAGTTTTTGCTGATTTTCAGCATTCCAGAATGGCTTGGTTTGGTGGTAGTATGTGACAAACTTTATCATACAATCCAGCACATGGTGGTATGCTCCATCACACATCTAAGAATCCTCATGTCCTCAAGAGCGGGCCGCAGAAAACTAAGCAGAATAACTAAACAGAAAACATGAATATAGGATACAGATCCTGTTCTTGGAACAGAGACCTGGAAAGACTGCAGTTACTTCAACTAGAAATTATCTGTACACTCCTGATTCAATTTGACAGCCTAAACACTTCCAGTAATGCTTCAGCTGAGACACAGCATGGCTTAAACATTGTCTGGAAATTGATACTACATTTGCTTTGATTCTGGCTGCTTTCAAAGTCCATTCATAAGCGGCAATGGATTCCAGCTCCCTCATTTCGATAGGTATATGTGCCTCAGTGTTATTTTGTTTGCAGATGATAATGAACTTGTTAAATGAACGTAATCAGTATACAGTTGCTCCAAAATCAGGAGCAGTTCTAAGTTCCATATCAGTATTTAAAAAGCTCCCAAATTTGGGACGATGAACTTCAGCATGCATGTCTTAACACCCCAAATCTTAAGCGACTTTCCTGCCTTTCAGTTCACCTGTTTTCTTCTTAAACAAAGATGTGGAAATGATTAGAAATAACTATGTCAGTTTCTTTCAGAGGAACATTATTGTTTTCATATTAAAAAGAGCAGGAGCTCTATAATTGATGCCAGACCATGTCCCACTGCTTCAGAGGAAGCCACATTTTCAGATGAAAGAATAACTTAATAGTAAATCCACAAAAAATGCAATGCCATTCTCATTTCAGGAATGACATCTACGTTGTAGTGCTTCTACTTGCCTTCACTTCAGAGATACCTCTGTTCCAAACTCAGTTGGCATGGCTTGTGTATCTTCTACATCACTCATAAGTTATTTTTCTAAGAAGCCTGATTGTGGGGGTATGGATGAGCTTTGAGAAGCTTATTCTTTCTCATGAGCTGTAGACATATTCCTGCAGCATTTTAAGATGTGAGCAAAGCTATTGTTTCCATGGAACTCCCAAGGTTGAGGATAAATAGTTTAGATGGTACTGCTTTAGCTCTACCCTAAGGTACTGATTCATCCAGTTGAGTCTGTCAAATGTCTGTCACTCAATTGCTAAACAATGGGGCAAGGCACACAATCTTGAATTAATATGGTGTTAAGCTGACCAGCCGGGTCACTTTCACCTGGAACATCAAAGGTAGTAATAAATTTGATTCTCCAGTGAAAATATCGTTTTGTTTATTTGTTTAGGTACTTAAGTTTTATTTTGTTTTTTAATGTAGCCTCTTTATCACTTTGCTGAAGACACCTGGCTTCCCTGCCTGGAAGCAAATTTCAGCAAGTTTCTAGTGAACCCTTCCAGAAACATTCTATGCATATAAAAGAAAGTACAACCCCCACTCAAAGCACATGCGACAGTACTTTAATATTTGTAAAGTCAGTTTCCTCAAATGTCTATTATTAGTACCCTTCTTTGGAGCAAACAGGCAATAGGCAAGGAGGTTATAACATGTTTTTTAAAAGCTACATGTTAAATCAGTACCTTTCCTCTGAAAAGGGGTCCTTCCTGGAATTTTGTCAGTCTCTGTATTATCAAGAACTTATTTACAAATAAGTTCTTAGGTGGACTTAACCATCTCTTAGGGTGACTTAAAACATTATTATTTTGAAAACTCCATCATACACAAAAGTAGAAAGTGTCAGCCATTATTAACCAGTATCCTATCTTGTTTCTGCTATCCCTTACTGGATTATTTTAAAGCAAATCCCAGGTCATAATTCATCCTAGGGAGACTTTTTTCAAAAATAAAGAATACCCATTTCAGAAGGTATAATTTAATAATATCTTCCCCAAAGCTAGAACCTTACTTGTGGCCAGTTCCACAATAACTATCTTCCCTTCTCAAAATGGTCAGTATCATAACCATGTTCTGTTCAGCATCTCTCACTGTTGAGAAGTTTTTTTTTCCTAAATAGGTTGATAGCCAGATATGACTCAGCAAAAGGATTAGAAATTAGGAATGTGATGCAGGAGACCAAAAACCAGTCTATACAAAATGGTCGCAGATGATGTCCTTTTCTCATACGGATATTTGGAGAGGGTTACTTTCTTCTCCATTTGCCCGATCTAAATAGGCTGGCCATATCAAGACCTGCAAACCATCATGCTTTTGTGTCTTTCCAATTACTATAGCCATATAGGAGATCATTGGTATTTCCATTCTTTTTTAATGGACCACTGGAGATACTAGGAGTAAGAGAGGTAGGGAATAGTGAGTAGAGACGGGATAGAGATTAGAGATTTAAACACACACACACACACACACACACAGCGAGAGTTAGTGAGAGAGAGAGAGAGAGAGAGAGAGAGAGAGAGAGAGAGAGAGAGAGGTTTAAGCTACCTAGACTCTTATAGGTAAACTAGAGACGTGGTAGGAAAGATGATGATTAAATCTATGGCTGGAATATAGAAATACACGTTTGGTGAAATATCACCATGGTATAATGGATCAGGGCCAGGCCTTGCACCCTGAATTAGAATGCTTCAACAAAGGCACTAGAAACCAGAACACACTCATACAATGCTTAAGTTCTCACATGGATATTTTAACAGAAGAAGTTTACGCTGGCTTAACCAAATTTTATAAATAAGATACTTGTGCAATTAAGTCATTTCTTTTTATTACTTCTGGAAAGGAGTACACCGGAATGGAAATTGGTTTTATATGGGGGCTCAAATATTTTAAGAAATGTGCTAGGAGAGGGAAACTTTTAGAGATTTATCCAAAACCCAAAAAGTCACCTTAGGGAAAAGAAGAGAATATCCTAGGTTCTAAGAAAACTAAAACAAATGAAATAAAGAGCTACTTACCAGAAAGAAACACCTTGAGAACACTGGCTCACATTGAAGAAAACATTTCTGAAAGAAAATCTTGAAGCCAGAGATGGTATGGAACCAGGAATAGAAAGCCAGCTGAGGGGTCTGGGCCCAGGACAACAGGTGTTAGGGTGGAAGTAAATGAGAGTACCTGACTCACAAAGGGTCAGAACAGGGTAGTCTGAGGAAATATGCTCTCTTTTTCTTAAAAATAGCATATTCACAAATAACTCTAGACTGTCTGTAATAATCACTATAACTTTGTAGATATTAAACCAAAGAAAGTTTCTTTTAGGTATGGAAAAGTACAGTTGAGTCAGACCCTCATTAATCTGCCACTTTTGGGAAAATGTCAAATTCTTCATTAGTGCTTATTGGATCCTCATTATTTTGGGGTTTGGTGGCTCAAGGGTACATTTAAAAAAATTAGACTTGCTGCTGACTTCAAGAGCAATGACATGTCTCCAATTGGACTAATTACTTGTGGTACCAAGCACTGCCTAACTCTGGACTAAAGAGAGAAGGTCAGGCAAATGTTTATTCATGGAAGAGATACTAATTATGAAACCAGACTATCATCTTGTTGGCACAGCACAAACAGTTCTAGGCAACAATATTCACTGACCTTGGCTTCAGTATTACATGAGCTAATTCTTCACCCTTGAGGTGTTTGAGATTTAAATGTGGGTATTTGTGTAAATTACCTGTCCATCATCACATTTACTTAAATGCCTTGCTATCTTCAGTTTTGACTTCTTCAGCATCACAGTTGAATCAACTTGGAGTTTTTACCTGCTTTTTTTCTATAAGAAAAAGCATCCTCCAAAAATCTCACTGTTTTGTTCTCAGGTAGTTTTTTTGTTTTTAGAGAGAAGTTTTATGTGAAGTTCCAGAACTAGTAGTTGATGCCTGTCATGTTCAAAGTAATAAATGCAGTTGGTCCACCCCCATCTTACTAGTATGAAGGTTTATGGCATCTCTGGTGATTAGAGACCTACTTCATTAGCTGTTTTTCTGTTGATAGACACCTTAAACCTCCTTTAATTATTTCTCAGAAACAGTCCTTAAGTGCTTTACAGTCATCTGTGTGGAGTATGGTGACACTGAACATTGAACTTGTCTGGTTCCAGGGTGGAGGGGATATAACAAGTTTACTTTTCTTGTGCTGTGGCAGTTTCTGTGGCAAATTTAATATTCTTAGTTGAAAAGATGGACTTCATATCAGCCTCATAAACACCTCATGTTCCCTCATCAACGTCACTGATGAAATTAGGAGAAAGTGACCACGGCTACCATATTCCAGGCAGCCAATGTTCCAAATTTTCAAATGTTCCAATTTTATCAACAACATAGAAGAAGTAACGACAGACACTATATCATCTCCCTTCTCTTTAATCATTGTAGGCAGAACCCATTTGCATTGTAAACACACAAAAATGCAAGATCTTTCATCAAGTCAAGATGGTTCTTCAGTTGAATGCACTGACATTTTCTGAAGGCTGGCCCCTTGGGAAAGTTGTATCTAATAATGCTAATCTGTTTCTTTAATGACATATTCTGAGGTCATGCCAGTGGCTTTTGGTATCTGATGTGGATTCAGAAACAACCATTGATTTGGGAGGTCCAGAAGTAAACCTTAATCTTCTTTCATCAAACCTCAAGATTTTGGTATATCAAGCATCCAAATAAGATGTGAAATCTTACCAACTGGCCCAGAAATTGTTTTTCTGAATTTTTAATTTATAATCATCAGCCAGAGTTAACTGAAATAAAATCTGTCATGAAGCTTTTGTTGCATACAAAAGAATATTTTAGTATGGCGTTACACCTTTCTCTTTGCGGCCCTGTTAACTGACTTTTAAAAATGTTTGAACCTTTGAAGAAGTACTTTATAGATCAGCCTAAGTGTTCTTCAGAGGTATTGAATTGTTGTCATCAAGATTTCTATATTTGAGTTATTTTAAAAAGCAGGTGGGAAACTTTAATCAAAGTATTCAACAGAGTGCCAAAATACCCTGGCTTTTAGAAAATAAAAGCAATGATTTAAAATGAAGCTTATAATCAGAAAGATTTGAAATTTATCCCTACAAAAGAAGAAATGAACCTATTATAATGGCTACAATAAAAAGCAGGAACAACATCAAAGTTTGGCGAGGATATAGAGAAACTGAATCACTCATACATTGCTAGTGGAAATGGGAACAGTGCACACAATTTAATTTCTTTAATCTTTTTATTTTGAAATAATTATAGATTCACAGGAAGTTGCAACAAACATGCAGATGGTCCATGCACACTTCACCCATCCTCCCTGAGTGGTAACATCTTACATAACTATGGTACCAATACCAAAACCAGGAAATTGACAATGGTACAGTCTATAGAGCTTATTCAGATTTATCAGGTTTTGCGTGTCCTTATTTGTACATGTATATACTTTTATGCAACTTTATGACATGTGCAGCTTCATGGAACCACCATCATAATCCACATACAGAGTAGTCCACATTATAAGACTCACTTGTGCCACTCCTTTATAGCCACTCCTTTGCTCTCAACCCATTTCTTCCCCCAGCAAGCATTATAATTTTATTATTTCAAGAATATTCTGGAACATAATAAAACCATTTTACAAGTCTCCCTCCCCCCATCAGTATAATTCCCTCGAAATCTATTCAGGTTCTCACGTGTATCAATAGTTGGCCCCTTTTTATTACTGAGCAGTAGTACTGAATGTACCACAGTTTGTTTAGCCTTTTACCCATCAAAGGACATCTGGTTTGTTTACAGTGTTTGGCAAATTTGAATAAAACTGTTATGAACATTTGTGACGGCTTTCGTGTGAACACGATCTTCATGTCTTTGAAATAAATTCCCATGAGTACATCTGGGTCATATGGTAACTACATGCTTAGTTTTAAAAGAAATTATAAAACTAATTTCCAGAGTGGCTGTACTATTTTACATTCCTGCTAGCGATGTATGAAAATCTAGTTTCTCTTCATTCTCACCAGCAATTGGTGTTGTCACTATTTTAATTGTAATTATTCTGATAGGTGTGTAGTGTAGTTTTGATTTGCATGTATCTAATGGCTAATGATGTTGAATGTCTTTTCATAAGCTTATTCACCATCTGTATATCCTCCTCAGTGAAATGTCCGTTCATGTATTTTTCCCATTTTCTAACTAGACTGATAGTTTCCTTGCTGGAAATTTGATAGAAATTGCTTTAAACCTATAGATCAATTTGGAGAAAATTGGTATCTTTACTATACTGAATCTTTCAATCTACAATATGGTATCTCTCCCCATTTCCTTGGGTCTTCTTTGATTTCTGTCATTAGCATTTTGTAATTTTCAGCATACTTGTTTTGTTGAATTTATATCTAAATGTTTTATTTTCTTTGGCATGATTATCAATGGGATTGTTTTAAATTTTGGTTTCTACATTCTTGTTCGTAAATAAGAATGCTAGTGATTTCTGTGTGTTCTCCTTATAACCTGAAACCTTGCCAAACTCATTTATTCTAGGAAATTAAAAAAAAATTCCTTTGGATTATCTATATAGACAATTGTGTCACCTGCAAATAGCTACGGTTTTATTTTTCCCATTCCAATGTATATGGCTTTTATTTTATTTTATTTTTGGTCAAGATTTAATCTTAAAGTTCTATAATTGTGCTTGGATGTATGTTGCTTTATTTGAAGAATCACTGGAGGAAACTCCTGTTTTTAAATGGACATATTTATATCCTATATCAGAAAGTATTGAAATTGAGAAGGCCTATAGTTTTGAAGCATTTAAATTTAGTAAAATGTTCAAAAGAAGCAGAGACAATTTATATAACCAATTTTGCCTTAGAAAAATATTTGTTGAAAACAGGTACTCAATAGAGATAAAGATAAAGTACATTTGAAAATATTTGAGCTGATATTTATGCATTTTAATTTAAAAAAATAAAATGTAGAATATCCTACATTTAGTGGATGGACTCTGACCTTACCTAGCACTTCAGCACCTTTAGAGAGTTTATTTTCACAATTAAAATTATTATGACCAAGAGGAAGAGTCAATTGATCTATCCATTCCAAGCTTATTATCATAATATGGAATTCTGAATTGCAGAATAAACATTGGAAATAATATCATATCAAAATACATACCTTTTTTAAAAGAAAAATATAGTGCCAGACAATGTTTAAGAAACTACTTAACAGCTGTGAATATATACCAAAGATGACTGTTCTTGTTATTTTTAAATGTTTAACTGTCAATATAAACTTTTATTTTTCTTTCATGTAAATGAATTTAAGTTTTTTTAGAAAAGACAACATTTAAAAATTTTTAATTAGAACCATTTCACTTCTGCCAATTTAATAAGTCAACTTTTGTCAATATATGTTTCAAAAGTTGTAGAATTTAAACTATTTTTAACATCTTCTTTTACTCTAAAAAAATGTCCTAGTGTGGATATTAAGTCACAATGGTTACCTTTAGTGTAACATAACTTTGAAACCCCAGGTACATTAAGCATTATAATATTCTAAGATAAAACTCTGATATAGGTGTGAGGATAAGGAATTATCTGAGAAGAGGTACCAGAACATTAAAAGTGGGATGGATAAATAGAGTAATCATAATTAGGAGAAATTAGGGGGCACACACCTAAGAGGGAGTGGGCCTGGAGGTTGTGATCTTTGAGAGCTAAAAATCCCTCTATGCCTACATTAGAGAGAGGTACGCTACAGCCATACTGTAACTCTGCTTATAGTAGCAAAGAGTGCTTACAAAGAAGTGAAGTACAAGACCATGTATTTAAGGCAACTGGGAAATAAGTTAGTTGGATTGGGGCAAGATGCAGGGAGTCCCACAGTTCACTCCTAGGCTTTTCTTTTTAGTAACTGCAGTCACCAACTAAGTGGACATGTACATTGTCCCCAGTGCAACACAAGTAAAGAAAAATCTGATGCTGTATCAGCTCCGAGGATGCCCCCATGACAATCAGCCAGTACATGCAAAGGTATGGACCACAAGCATCAACCCACAACGTTCTTTGAGGAGCTTATTTAAGAATCCCCTTTCCCAGTGCCCATCTAAAGTAAAGACAGGGAACATCCCACTTGCACCAAAGGCACTAACTCAAAAGAAAACGAAGATGGGGATGTTGAAAACAAACAAAAAAAAGAAGTTATGCTGGAATTCTAGTTGGTAGATTGGGGAGGTGCATTACTTTCCTAGGGCTGTTAAAAGCTAAATACCATAAAATGGTTTAAAACAACAGAAATATATTCTCTTACAGTTTTGGAGGCTAGAGGTTCAAAGTCAAGGTGTTGGCAGGGTTGAGCTCTCTGAAACCTCTAAGGAGGTTTCCTTGCTTCTTCCAGCTTCTGAAGTCCCTGGCATTCCTTAGCTTGTGACAAGTCTCTGTCTCTGACTTTCCATAGCCCTCTACTCTCTATGTCTGTTTTCCTCTTCCTGTAAGGACACCAACCACATTGGAGTAAGGGTCCATCCTACTCCAGTATGATATCATCTTAACATACATCTTAGTTATATCTGCAAAGACCCCATATCCAAATAAGATTATATTCACGGGTACCAGAGAACTTCAGCATATCTTTTTTGGGGACACAATTCAACCCACAACAGGAGGTTTAACAATTCCAGACAAGATTCTTGAAGAAACACCCCTTGTCAGTAAAGAAAAAATGTGTTATACTTTGATTACAGGTACCTTGAGAAATTTTAGAAACACAGGCATGTAAACTCAAGACAAAGAGAAATTTGAAATATCAGAAAGTTTGGTGAATTTGTGCTAGCTAGAAACATAGCAATAAATAATATCTTCAGATTTCTTAGGGAATCTACCATTAGACAATGTTTCTCATTTCCAAAAAGGATTTTGAATAATATGTATAGACTACAGTTCAGAATGAATATGATCAAAGCCCCATTACGTTAAAAACACTATATACTCATACATGCCATTTAAAATACTTAATACTATTACTGACCCCAAAGAAAATTTAAAAGCAAGCCCAGCCATGTCTCCAAAGAATCAGGAATATACTAGTCTTCCCTTAAGAAAATTTCCCTAAGAAACATGAAGTAGTTCATATAAATATGCTGACATATTTCAACAGCTGGTAGGACTCATTCTGGGTGTTAACACAGCAGGGAACAATCAGAATGGAAGAAGAAGAAGTGATTGACATGCTGACACACTGCTGTAAGAATTGCAATGGGGAACAATTACATTGCTCAAAGAACACTTCACAATTGGGTAGGAAGAGAATTATGTCAGTGCTGAAAGATTTCACAGCTGTACTCCCAAACAAACCTGGAAATGCACATTATAGGTACTGGAAACAAAAGAGCCTATTATTTTGTCTCCTTTTAGTTAAGTGGTAAAGTACTAGGAGATGGCAGAAAAGATAATTCTAAAGGGCAATTTAGCCTCTTGTCAGCACCTGGGTCTTGCTAGTTGTCATCTCCAAATGTACAACTACCTATCCAAAAAAGCAGGGTTAGGCTTTGTGTAGAATGTTTGAATGAATTCAGTCTGATAATTCTTCCTTGTACTCAGAATGATTATCTTACTTTATTGATTCAGGGCTCAGAAAGTTTCTAGCATCAATTCGTAGGAATACTCTTGGTACATGACTAAAAGATCAATAAGAAAAATATTTTTACTTTGGAACCCTTGGTGGGCAAAACAAATTTAATCCCATGATATAAGAAAGCTCCAAGGATCATTCAAAATTTCAGTAATGGTGATAAACAGAACACGGTAACCTAACTTAGGGCTTCACTCTATTGTCCTATGCATGCAAATGGGTGCATAAGGTGCATACACATCTTGTTTCAGTTATTAGGCTCTTGTCTATAACCTCCTGACCAACCTTCCTGTATACCTTTCTGTGTGAAGCTGGGCTATGACCCGGCAGACCGCATCTCTCCTTTGCCGGCTGGCTCCTTCTTAGATTCGGTCACTAGGGGGCACTAAAGGGAGATCGGAAGGCTGCAGCTGTGACCATGGGCTTGTTCAAGTTTTGAGTCTGGCTCCTAGGACTGTCACCCCAGCAACTATTGTTCACTCCAGCTGGTGGCAGTTGGTTCGAGTTCTCTCCTTGCTTCAACAACTAGCCTCATCATACTCTCCCGGAGCCACTAGCCCAGCCATCTAGTGTTCTAGTGGCTCAGATGTCTGAGTCTTACCGGCAGGGGCTGTCATCCAAGGGACCTAGCGTCAGCAGCACCCAGGGCAGCAGTCCCTCCTCAGAGCTGCTGAGAGACCAGTACCTTGCCCAGAGCTCCTAATAACTCCAGTGTCACCCTTTTTCCCTTCAGCCAGTGGGTATAGCTGCAGAATTCTCCCTTTGCCTTTCAGTTCTCCAATATCAGTTTAACCATTTTTTTAATGTTAAATTCCTTCTGTTAACAAACTTATGCTGAATCTTTTTTCCTGACTAGACCTCGACTGAAAGATATCTATATCTTAATATAATTTTTCTACATGCTGTTTAGCTAACCATTGGAGTTGAAGTGTCTGTAGATAATTCACTGCCAGCTGTAAGACTTAGATACACGCACATATGTCTGCATGAAGCATAAATGCATCATCATCATGCAAGCAACTGAGCCTGTGCCTCAGATTTCTCACCTAATTAATGCTCTAGAATATTTAAATATTACCTGATCCAAATTTTTTTACAGCAAGTACTCAGCCATTAGCTGAGTCATTATGTGAATACATTCCCAGTACCAATGACACAGCAACCTCAGGTTACAGTTTTGAATAACGCTCAGATTATCTTCGATTACCTGGGTATCGCTCTTGGGTGAGCATGGTGTTGTAGGAGATGTGCTCTACGATTTAACCCAGAAAGGAAAACCTGATAGTCAGAAGGTAGGGAGCTCTGACCCAAGAATATCTTAGGAGCTATTTATAACGGATGTAAGACATAGGTTTAATAGCAACACTCCTTCACATACGCATGTGGGAAGGCCAGTGCTCTGTTTGAATAGAAAGTTTTTACTCCAAAAAGAAATGCTATTTCTGAGATCTTTAACCAAACATACCTTATAAACTTGGACAATAAATCATGAACAAGCTTTGATCAAGATAATACGACAACCGTGAACAGAGTCTCAGAGATTGTAAGGCTTCCACACTGAAGAGTGAACAACCCAGGAAAAAGCAGTGGGAATCCAGATATTAAGTAAGTTTTATACAGAAAGCAGATGTTGCAGTCAAATAATTGTATGTTAAAAAAGAAAGAGGGTAAATGTGTAAATGTGATCATTAGTTATGAGAATTTCATAGTTGTTTGAAGCAATATTTGGGGCCTCTGGAGTTCCAAAAGAGCTCAAGTCCACAGAAGGATTTATCTATAGCAACCTGAAACCACAGGGCATTTTACACCAAACTTAAAGATGCATGTGGACATAACTCAATTTTTCAGTAATCAAAGAAATATATCAGCATAATCTAACTAATTCCCATTTCCTCTTCTTTGACTTCTGGCTCAGTCATTTCTACTCAGCAACCATAGATGCAGCCATGACCTTTCTGCTCTGTTTTCCACCATAAGAACAAGAATATCTCTCTGATAAATACTTCCAAGGTCAAGGGTAAGAGACTGGTTTAGAGTAGTAATGACTAAGCAGTGGGACCCCCACACTACCATAAACTCTCTAGATGATAAATTCCGCTGCTCATCAAGGACTTTCTGGGTCGCACCCTTCACCACTTCACACAACCAAATCCTACTTGGTCTTTCCATTCCCTCCTCTGACTTCATCGCAAGCAGAATAGAAAGCTGCTCATCCAATTCTACATAATCAATACACACTTCCCAGCCCTTGTTGCCAAATTTGTGTGCGCAATTTGTTACTATTACCTGCACACCTTGAAAGGTGCTATCACCTTTCAAGAAGTTTAGAATCTGCCCTGTGGTCTCTCTATCCTGCCAGGGAGATGTCAGCAGTCACTTTGAAATTCTTGTTGATGACCTTCCCTGTATCCAGGCTTCCTGGTGCCATGCCTCTCCATAATTTGGACTCTGACAGAGGCATCTGCACCTCCAAGACCGCAAATCCTGAGCTCCTCCTCTGAGTTAAATCTCTTCTCTTTCCAAATATCGCAACTCCAATCTGAGCTGCTACTGAGCTCTGATTTACCCTCACTATAGCTCTGCCCTTTCCAAAGTCTTCTCCTGGCTTAAGAAAATCCTTACTCCTCTTGAACCCACCAGTCACCTCCATTGGTCATTTCATTTTTGACAGCACAGCAATTCTCTCATCCTTTTAGAGCTCTAGCCCTTGAGTCACCAATCCTGACCCTTGGTCAAGGAACACCATCAACCTCTGCATACCTCCCTATCTGGGGACCCCAATATTGAATATTTTCTGAACTTTGCCCTTCTTTTAGCCCCAATTTTAATGCTAGTATCTGACCTTTTTAAAACCTCTGTTGTAAAGCCCCAACCAATGTATTGAGCTAAAATTTGCTTTGGGCACAAAAGCTGCCTACTAACCTATTCCTTGTCCTTATTTCCCCACACCTGCCAACTGACCCAATTTTGCAGACAGAGCTAATATCGAATAACCTCAGACTTCTCCAACGTAGTGACTTATGTCAACCAGTTAATAACCTTGACCTCCCAGCCCTCTAACTTAAAGGACCCTACACTCCCCTTCATCGTCCTTGTCTACAAGAAATGTCCCTCCTTTGATATTGATCCTATGCTCCTACTTCAGAGTATACAGCTACAGCTTCTTTCCATCTTGGAACTATGTGACAAGAGTAGGGACCACTCTGCTGTCCTCCACTCCCTAACTTTACAGACAAACACAGGATGTATTAAAGTATGATTTCACATCTATGTAACTATAGTTGGCATGAGCCCCTTTTATATGCATCCACATTTTACAACTAGCCTTCCACCTAAAGACTCCCTGACTAGGTAATGAAATAATTCTGCCTGCCCTCCTCCACTCACCTTTCTGGCAACAAACAGGAGAGGGAGGCTGCCCTCATGAGGGGTGATCACAGCCACTGTTCAGTGAGAGATTATCAGCAGCTACATTGTCATCTGAGGTTGAGTCCACACCCCGTTCTTTCCCTCTGCACCATGTCCTGTGCATCAAATCTTGGCAAGAAAGCTAACTTCTAATGCCAGTCCCAGAAAGAACTAGAGGGTAGATACCATGCTACCTTGGCTCTTCTTAACATGATGGCTGTCTGGCCCCCTTCTCCCATATCATAGGAGCCCCTATACCATGCCTCAGACCCCTGGCAGGGTACTTGACCTCTGGCCAGTCCCTGAAAGTCATTAGGTAGAGCAGGGTTTCACAGATGTTTTTGGCCTCGAGAGCTAAAGGCACAATTGAAGGAATTATGTATGGACTTATATGACAAGGGAGAATTGCTACCTCGCTCTGTCTTGTCAGCCTGGGAGGACCATCACTGGGGTGTGCATGCCTTGTACACAGTTGTCATCACCTGGACTCAGCTGGAAACATTCTTAGAGGAGGAGCACAGGTCCTAGCAGGGAGGCCTGATGGTTCTGGTTGAAGGGGTTCTGAGTATCACTGGGCAAAGAATGAAACTGACCACACCACTTGCCAGACCATGTCACCTTTACTTTAGATTTACCTCTTAGAGAGCATTGGTTGCCCACCTGCCCTATTTCCTCATGTACCTGGGGAATACCAATGACTAAGACCCTTGGCAGGAGGCCTGCCCCTCTGTTGGCAACCTCAAGCTCACCGTGTTGTCTCAGTTCTTCCCAGAACTCATCAGTTGGCTGGCTACCACTCTCCATATCACAATGACCCACCCCGGCCTCAGTCCCGCAGCCTGAGGCTTCATTCCTGGGGTCAGCATCTGAAGTCATTAGAAAATAGTTACTACAGTACTTTTGTCACAGTATTATTTGTCGGACTAGCCTCCTTTCTTCACTCCACTCTCTCAGACCCTTGGCAGAGGGCCTAGGTCTGTGGTGCCAGCCCCTAAACCATTAGAAGAAATTAAAGCCTTGCCTTGGCTCCTCTCAGAATATATTGACTGCTTGGTTTTCCAAATCCCCGGGATTACCTCAAACCTCAGATCCTAGACAGTGGCCTGGGACTCTGGCGAAAGCCTAGTAGTTATACAAAAGTGGCCCACACATTGCATTTTTTCCTGGAGTTAACTGGCTGCCTGGCCCCTCACTCACCCTATTTTCCTAAAATCTGGGAGACCATGCCAATGTCTGGGATGCTTGGCAAGGGGCCCAGATGCTGCTGCCAGCCTCCGAAGCCATTAGAGCTTCACTTCAGCATAAATAGCTATTGAGCACTTGAAGGGTGCCTAGTACAAATTGAGAAAGGCTATTAATTTACACACAAGATTTCAAAGCCTTAGTCCTAAAAAGAGAATGTAAAATATCTCATTAATATTCTTATGTTGATTATGTGCTGGAAGGACAATATTTTGGATATATTGGGTTAGCTAAAATACATTAAAATTAATTTCACCTGATTTTTTTTTAAAAGTGGCTACTAGACAGTGTAAAATTCCTCATGTGCCTCATGTGGATGGGGCTGTAGTAGAGGCATGTCACTGTGTCTTCATGGTACCTCTCTCACATTATGTCATCATGGCCTTGCCAGAGATTCCACCCTGGCAAGGCCCCTGGTCCCCTCCCGACAGCAATAACAATGGTCTCTGTGCTGCCCTGGTTCTTAGCATACACTGGCTACTCGGACCTCAAGTTGCCAGATTTAGCAAATAAAAATATAGGCTGCTCAGTTTAATTTGAATTTGTGATAAAGAAAATATTGTATTATAAGTATGTTCTATGTCATTATTTTTTGTTTATCTCATATTAGGCACCTTATATTTTTCTTGTCGACCTTGACAGTCGGGCCCCACATTTTCTCTCTGTTCTCATCTTTGGGACTACACCTAATGGAACCTTGACCTCTGGTGCCAGTCGCAAAAGCCCTTACAAGTAGTCGCTGCACCATCTTAGAAATCTCAGAGTATCCTGGTTGTCCAGTGTCCCTTCCCACAGGTCCCTGGGGCCATGCCAGCACCTTAGACCTTTCATGGAAGGCCTGAGCCTCTGGGGCCTACCTCAAAAGTGATTAGAGTAGTTTTGTACTACCTTGGTTTACTTAAAGTGTATTATCTGGTTTGATGGACCCCATTTCACTGGGTCAACAGTAAACCCTCAGTCCTTGGCAGCGGTAGTCTGTACACTGATTTGGTTCTTAGAGGGCATAGCTTCTACTTTGCCCAAATGCCCCATGTCACCAGGGCTACATAAATGCCTTGGCCCCTTCACAAGGAGCCTGGACCACTGGTACCAATGGCAGAAGCCATTGGAGTCTGGTTTTGGTATCGCCTTTGCAGTTTTCAGTGTGTATTCACATCCCCCACCTCACAGTGGGGTAAACTCATAAGCCATTTGAAAGTGATCATTGTCTTGCCTTTGTCCTCCTAATGGTGGACTGGTCTCTTCATCCCCCACACCAATAGTTTTCTATCCCTGAAAGTGCTTTATGCCCTTGACAGGTGGCCCAAGCCTCCCTGGATCTCCAGCTATGTGGCCTATGCAGTACCTTCTTTCTCCCTGGGTGAGGATGGTAGGCTGGGGGGCCAGCCTGCAGAGGGGGCTGCACTTGAGCCTGGCCATCCCCGCAGGCACCTACTTGCTTAGGCTGGACCCTTCTTTTCTTTCCATTCCTCACTTCTCTCCTGGTGAACAGTGGATTCAAGCTGGATCCCCACAGGCCACATCAGAGCCAGTGAAGACCTTGTGTGCTCTGGAGGTAAGCCTCAGGCCCAGCTGACCAAGCTTGAAGGTTGGTAAGCCTTGCGAGCTTTTACACAGCCTGCTTTTTTTGTTTTTAATGTGCTGCCCTTGGTCATTGTTTTGTTGTTTTGTGTTTTTCATTCTCACTTCTAGTTTCTCCTCTGAATATGTGACTTCCTTGTGTTAAATACGATAGGACACGGGGAGGGTGAGTACTGAATTGAGCTCCATGCAGGAAGCTAGAGCACCTGTTTTAGTCACAGCTCCACCACTAAAGCCCTGTACAAATCTGGAGAAGCTACATAAATGTTTAGCCTATTTTCTTCCCTGTAAATGAGTGGGGGTGTTCATTTGTGCTTTTGTGAAGATGCAAATGATGATTTGAGTTCTTTAGAGATATTAGAATGTTATTTTACATATTGTTCAGTAAATACTCTTTGTGTTATTACTTTGTTATAGAAATAAGGACAGCTCCTGAGGACAAAGTTGTGTGCTAGAAGGAAGAGGAAGAACACTCACAAATTCAAGACATCTTTTAAAGCTCCATCTATAACTGTTTTTAAAATAGAAGTCAGAGTGGTGCCTTACCTGATTTTTTCATACCTGGCACAGATTCCCAGATGTCTTTGCTTCGATCCCTGTCCCAAGTCTCCTTGTCCCAAATCTCATCTGTGACCTAAAGATTTTTTCATTTACTATTAACATCTAAGCCAACACTTTAAAGTGGCAGGAGTCTCTAACTTTGGCTATAAACTTTAGTAGTTCTTGGAATTTTGTTTTAGCCCAAGGAGTCTGGCCACTCATCCAGACTCCTTTAAAACATTATAATAATGGTGTTTGCATGTTATCACTTGGACTTGGTGTTGTAAATTCAAAAGACTAAGTTAGGATCACCTTTCATCCAAGATTAATGAGCCTATGGTGGAGGACACTGGCTATCAGAGGCAGACGGGAGAGGGCGGTTCTGGCCTTCTGTGTGCTGGCCCCTGGGTACTGCAGCCCCAACCATTTACTCTGCCTGAGATGCTGACAGCAGTCTGCCTTATTGAGCAGAGCCTTGCTCTGTCACTAGGTAACTCAGTATCTGTGGTCTAGTGGGAGAATATTTTATAAGTATTTTAGTTTTAATAAGGGGAGAAATTTTATCCCTAAAAGGCATGAATCCATGCACCAGAATATGTGGTGCTGTGGGAGATTTGGAGCCATAGATAAGGTTGTTATGCTCTTCTGCCAGTCCTGGGAACAATTATAGCCAGGTAATGGATGATAAAAAGTGACAAGATGATAATAGGTGCTAGCAGCTGAATGCAATGGTACTGACTTCTTGTGGCCAGCCTAGGCTCTACAGCAAGGAAGTCTGGAACTTGCTGGACCTTTCAAAGATCCTCTGTTGGTAGAAACTAGGACAAAATATTAATCTGGGTCCACAGAGCATGTCAGTTGATCCCTGTCCCTTTCTCTTTTCTTTTTTTCTTCTCAGAGCCATGAAGAACAGGACCAGCTTGATAGGAAGATGATGGACATCGAGGCAGCTTCAGGACGGGCCCCAGTTCTAGCTACAGCAGTTCTGGTCTCTCTTTGGTTTCTAGAGCTCTGCATTTTTCAAGGTTAGAGTAATAAATTGTCACTCTCCACCAAGAATCCCACAGGCCTGAAGCTTGAGCTGTTTGAGCATTGTGTTAGTTGGAATATAGAAATGAGAATTCCCTCTTGAGTGGCTCTATTTTCTAGGAGACTTCTGAAATTAAATGTGTTCACCATTTTTAATGTGACTAATACCACTTGGCACCAATAAGGACCAGGGACCTCCAGCACCAGGTATGAAAGCCTGCATAAGAGAACCCTTCTGCTCTGGGATTCCATGTAAGCCCACAGAATTTAATCCTGTTATTATTGTTAATTTCAATTTAAAATATCAATGATGCATATCAGTCATAAGTATTTAGTCTGTCTTTTCTAAATCTATGGGATATATATATATATATATATATATATATATATATATTGCTCTGCAGTTTATAAAGCAGTATTGTTTTAACCCTGACAAAAACTCTCGGAGCTGTTTCACAAATGAGAAAACCAGCTCCCAACGACAAGGTCCCAGCACTGCTCCAGAGCTGACCAGGATGGGGCTGCCTGTGTCCAGAGGGTTTGTCTGAACCCTGGGGTAGGGGTCTTTTCTGGGCCCTGTTCTGAAAAGTTAACTGTGTGATCCTGTCCCATTCCTATCTAACTGCTCTCTCTTGCCCCACTTATTCCATAAACATGAGGTGACGACTACCTTCCCAAGGACAGCACCTTGGGCTCTGTGATCTTCTGGTTATTTCCTCCCATCACTTCCTGGAGTGTGTATCTCCAGAGGCACAGGAACCCTGCCTATGAGTGAATAAAACACCATATGTTTGAAAACACACAAGTCTGGAAACTGCTCTTTTTACATCTTTTGAGGTAATCCATAATGACCTTAAGGTCACTGCTATGGACTAAATGTTTGTGTCCTCTCAAAATTCATATTTTGAAACCAAGTCCTCAATGAGATAATATTTGGAGGTGGGGCCTTTGGAAGATAATTAGATTTAGATGAGGTCATGAGTGGAGCCTCTATAATGGGATTATTGTCCTTAAAAGAAGATAAAAAACTAGAGTTTTCTCTCTTCACCCTGTCAAGATGCAACAAGAAGTTGGCCAACTGTAAACTAGGAAGAAGGCCATCTCCAGACTATGCTGGCACCCTGATTTTGAACTTACAATCTCCAGAACTGTGAGAAAAGTTTGTTGTTTAAGCTGACCAGTCTATGGAATCTTGTTTAAAGCAGCCCAAACTGACTCAGACGAGCATGGATAACGTTTGCATACTTAAAATTTTATTTCTCAGCAATTTGGGGTCTGGTGATAAGCACCTAACAGGCCCTTGAAAAATGAGTGCCAAACTCTCTCTTTTCCTGTGGCATGCAGACTTCCAAACCTCAGTGCTCACATGCCAGGTCTCTGACATGACACCCAGAAAAATTTGTGCGTTTCTAATCTCTAGTTTTCCCCATAGGTGATTGCACAGAAAATTTATCCTGCAAAGCCCTCAAAGAGACCTGCAAGGAATTATAAATCTCCTTTTCACCTTACTAGACTTCTTTCTGACAGAGAAGCAGAAACATTTTTAGGATTGTGATTGGGGGTAGGGTGGATGAACCTGACCTTCCTCTGTGCAATTGAGCCATGTTCTTTCCTTATCTCTCTCAAAAATCAACATGGGAGCTACTTAAGTTCAGCCCCAACAGATATTCAGACCCCACAGCTGATATGGGTTTTAGAGCCCTATCCATGCAGCCTCTGATGAGGAGGCTAAGGTCTAGAGATGAGACATGTTCAGCTCAATGATGCAAAACTGGTTCAAGCTCATGGAATGTTGACCACCCTGGGCACTTTATGCTGCCTCATGGCTGAGAACCACCCATTCTTTCCCATAATAATGATCAGTGAGGAATGTAAGGTTTGCACAGGGTAGGATATCTACTGAACTGCTTTGTGACAGCAGGAGTAGAAGCCCAGGTTATCAATAAATACTCGAAACATTTTATGAACCCTCAAATAGGGACATGAGATTTAACGTGAGACCAACATGTAAAACCAGGTCTGCTGAGAAGTATTAGGAGCATAGCATCTTATCCTGGCTGGCAGCTCCAGACTTTCAGGGATAAGAGAAGGGTGTAATGAATAATATGTATCCTGCCCTACTCATCCTGTTCCCATTCCTAACAGAAGGGCATCCCAGACTGCTTGGTTTGTTGGAAGGAGGATAAATATAAACAAAAGGGTAAAGATGTTGATGATGCCAGATAAGCCACAGTCTGGGAACGTCCAGAGAAAGGTTCAAAAAATGAATGAAGATATTTAATAAAAGTAGTAATAATAACAATATCAGCTGCCCTCTTTAAGTGCTCACTCTGAGGCCAACACTGCTCATACTCTGCCTTATATGATCCTCATTAAAATCTTGTGAAGTTGATATTATAATCCCCATGTCAAGAAGAAGATACTGAGGTTTAGAGAAGTTGTCACTAACTCAGATCCTCTCATCAAGTAAACTGCAAACCCAGGATCCTCATGTAGCCCTCTATGACCCCAAACTCTTTTCCTGGTATAGTGAAAACAAAGCATGGGATCTTATATCGGACAGGTCCCAATTCCACCATTTGCTAGTCATGTGATGTTGGCAAGTGACTTAACTTCTGTGTGCTTCAGTTTTGTCATCTATAAAATTAGGACTCTAAGGAGAATCACTGAGATGATGCTTAAAAAACACCAAGCACAATTCCTGGTAAAGGTTTATGTGCAGTAAATCGATGGTGCTATTATTCTTATTTTCAAACCTTTGTTGGGAACCTGTAGCTTTGGTCAACTTTGTTTTAATTGAAAATCTAAATGTCCTCTTCTGGTAACAAAGATAGATCCCTCTTTCCCCAATGTTCTTTCCCACTCTTTTTCATCTCAGTGAATGACACCACTATTATAGAGTGAATTGTGTCCCTTCCAAGTTCATATGTTGATACTCTGTACCCCCACCTCCACCCAATGTGACTGTGTTTGGAGACAGGGTCTTTAGGAAATAATTATGGTTAAATGAGGTCTTAAGGATGAGGCCCTAATCCAATAGAATTGGTGTCCTTATAAGAAGAGGAAGCGATACCAGAGCTCTCTCCACCATGTGAGGACATAGTGAGAAAGTGGTTGTCCACAAGTCAGGAAGCAAACTTTCACCAGAAACCTATCCTCTTGGACCTTGATCTGGGTCTTCCAGCTTCCAGAACTGTAAGCACATATACCTCTGTTGTTTAGGTTACCCAGTGTATAGTATTTTGTCATGTCAGCCAGAGCCAACTGATACAACCACTATGTGAAGAGTTGCACAAGCCAGAGAACTGGATGATGTTCTAGATACTTTTAGTTCTCTCATGGTCCCATATCATCCAATACCATATTAGATCAAATCTTTCATTTCTCTTGGTTCCATTAAGCACTTTTATTATGGATGTTTTTTCAAACATGTATTAGAGAAAAAATATATAAAAAACCAATGTACTCATCATCAGTTTAAAAAATTATCAATAACACATGACTCTTATTTCATCTATTATTTTACCCATTCCCCACTTCAGATTATTTTGCAACAAACCTCAGACATCATATAATTTTACCTAAAAATATTTCAGTATATTTTTATAAAAGATAAGGACTCCTTTTAAAAATAAAATAATTTACCATTATCATTTCTAATATTTTAAATAATTTTTTTAAAATAATGAAGTATACAATCAGTGTTTATATTTTCATGATTGACTTGGGAAAAAGCATCTTTATAGTTTGAATTGAATTTTAAATAAGATTCATATGTTGTGATTGGCTGACGTGTCTCTTAAATTGCTTTTACTTTATAAGTTCCCCTATATCTTATTAAGTTCTACATCTTTTTATCTCCCTTGATTTTTTAATGAATAATTTGGGGCATTTGTCTTGGAGAGCCTCACACAATCTGAAATTTGTTGATTTTCTCCTTGTGGTGTAGTTTAACAAGTTCCTGCATCCTTTGTATTTTCCATAAATAGGTATGTGTGTGTCTGTGTGTGGATAGAGAGAGAAAGAGCGAGAGAGAGAGAGAGAGAGTTAGTTCTTATTTTAGCTTCTCTCTCCTTTGTAGGGCACTGAGGAATTAGATATATCTTTACATCTTTTGGCATCTAGGAAGGTTTACATTTTTGTTCTAACTGCTACCCTTAGGTAGTGGGTTGCTTTTAGGTTTCACTTATAAAATACCCTACTCCCATCTCCTACATTTATTTTGCTCTTGATTATGGATTTAGAATTATTGTTCAAATGCTCCATTTAATTTCTCTTCCTCTCCATGCATTTTTATCTCCTTAGTTTTGATAATTGTTTTTTTCTCCTCTGAACAATTACAGTGGTCTCCAGGCAGGTCTCTTTGCATCTAATAGCTTCTCCTGCAGCCCAGACTTTCCCAGAAGCCAGTCAGACTCTTTCAAAGACCTTGTGATGGCACTGCCCTGGGCTTCTCACTGTACTGAAAGTACAATGCAAATGCCCTTAGAAGGTCTTGGAGGCTCTGTGCTACCTGGTCTCTGTCTCGTCTGCCAATCACTTCCTGAGTAGTTATCGCCATTCTTCTTCTAGTTCATCACTCTGGCTTCTTGGTCCCTACAGCATGCCAAGCTATTTCCTACCTTGACTCTTTGTGGGACCTGAAACATTCTCACCCAGTGTTTGCTTGACTGGCTTCTCCTCTCCCTCCAGGTCTCAGCTTGAGTAGCTTTTTCTCAGTGAAGTTTGCCTTGACCTCTCATCCACTAAAAGAGGTTCCCTCCATCTCCCAACTTCTCTTCCACAGCAACCTGTCCATCACTTTGTGACCTCATCACAATTCGGAATGGTAACTTTCATTTGTATGTATGCTTATTTAGTATCCACCTTTACCACATGAGGACAGTAGTAAATCTTACAACTTTGTTCTTAGCCTCTAGCATAGGGGTTGGAGCACAGTAAATGCTCAATAAAAATGTGATAACCCATTAAAATAAATAATATACCTGGGGCAGGTGGGGTAGTTCATACACAGAGAACACAAAGAGGTAGAAAGAAGTCTTTGGAGAATAACTTTCTCTGCGCTTGGTCCAATAGGGTGGCAGCAGTGAGGAGCTGGCCCAGAAGAAGAGCGGTGAGAGGCAGGCCACGTGAAGGGGCCCTGATGTTAGGGATTATCCTCGAGCTTGGTTTGGGCCTCCCCAAAAGCCAGCTCTGAGATGCAAATAGTTTATTTCAAAGTGAAGGAAACCCAATGGAGAGAGGAGTAAGACAAGAAGGGGAGCACCAATAGGGAGCTGATGTCACCCCCAGGGGCTAGTGGGATTTAGTCAGATGGGAGCACTCTGGGAGCCGAGGTGCCAGAGTTACCTTACTTGCGAAGTGAGGGAGCTGGGGTAGTTATTCATTAATTCCTCTTAGTCATGGGCCAAGGACCGCTCCTGGTGACACTTATTCCTAAGACCTCTGGCCTGCTGACAGGTGGCAGAGTAGCTC
This sequence comes from Macroglossus sobrinus, assembly GCA_004027375.1. NCBI lineage: Eukaryota > Metazoa > Chordata > Mammalia > Chiroptera > Pteropodidae > Macroglossus > Macroglossus sobrinus. The sequence continues at coordinate 444,652 of PVKZ01000767.1, forward strand.
CAGCAGGTAGAAAAAGTCCTCAAGCAAAGGGTACACTGATAGGGTAAAGTCAGGGGATAGGGGAGAAGCACAGACAGTGCCTGGAGCACCTAAGGACACAAGTTACCCACAGAACCTGGCACTGGGTGCCATAGGAATCACTCAGATGCTACCTTTTCCCCATACCACATAGAGACATCCTGGCAGGCCAGACAAGTGGTCATGGGAAGGATTAATCCCACTTCAAGCAGCAAAGAGGGCCTGTATCCTGCAAATGAGTCTTCTGTGTGTGCAGGTGATGAAGCCTCTCACTCTCACTTATTCTGGGTGACTTCTGGGTGGTAGAGGGTCTTTGCTAAATGATAGAGGGAGGTGCTGGGTGGGTGGAGATAATATGCACAGCACTCTTCACTGCTCAGAGCACTTTCACGTCTGTGATCTGTTCCCGGAAACTTACAACTGCTCTGTGATGAGGGGAGAGGGAGAGATTCTTTTTTCATTTTTACAAAAGAGGAAACTTAATACTGAAGGGAGAAGTGCCTTTGCCAAGGTTCGCCCAGAGCCAGTGAGCCATAGGCCTGCCCCTAAGCTCTGGCTTCTTCCTTACAGATGAGCATTTGTGTGGGTGAAATGTATGTCAGAAGTTATGAATATAGGGAGTGGGAATTCCGTGGTCACTTTTCCAAATGAGCAGGACAGGTGACATTCTTAGGAGCAGCCACAAGATGGCAGAGGGACTGCACCCAGCTACTTCTCTTCAATTTCCTTGGGGACTAGGGTAATGGGACCAAGGATGAGAGCTTGCTTAATATTCCTTGAAATTCCTGGAGGGTTGGCAGGGAGTAAAGGAGAAAATGTAGGAGAAAACAAGAAGGTGGACATTCTGCCAGTTACTGTGTGACTTTGGGCAAGTCACTTGTCCTCTCTGGGCCTCAAGCTCCTCTTCTGTAAAGTGGAGGCTTTGGACTCAAAGCAGAATATGAGTCTTTCCCAGTTCTGGCACTAAAAACTGAGCACTGGGGCACTTTGTGAGATGAGGTAACTTTGACCTGGACTCTGGGTATAGGGCTGGTGGCTGGGGAGAGGGTCATGAGTAGTTGGATTATGACTGGTACAACAGAGGCCTAACTGATGAGTTCAGAACAGGGTGAGGAAGGGACTGAAAAATGTTGAGGAGATAAAGAACAGAAATTGTAGAGCAAAGAATCAGACACCAGAGCTCAGTTTACAGCTTCAACTAAATCATCTTTTCTTTGGGTGACCCCCAACCCAGCTCTACACACTTCATATCTCATTAGCCTTTTTATTTCATCTATAGCTCCTATTGCTTATTTCTGTCTCCGGCCCTGAAATATAAGCTCCATGAGGGAAGGGATTCTGTTTTCTTGTTAATTCTGAATCCTTAGTACCTAGAACAGTTTGTGGAACATAGTAGTTGATCAATAGATAGCTGTTAATGAATGAATATACATGGGAATGGTAAAGTAGACAACTGGGTATCAGAGACCTGAACTGGGTATCAGAGACCTGGGCTTTGCCTGACTCTGCCGCAAGCATGCTGTGTGATCGTGGGGAAACCTCTTTCCCTCTGGGATTCAGTTTCCTAATCCTTAAAATGAGGTATTTCGGTTCCATGATCAGGGGCATTAAGGACATAGAGAGACATTCCTTCCAGTTCTCAAGTCCTGACTTCAATCAGTTCAGTCAATCATCTGTCACTGTTTGCTTTCCCCTCAAGGACCAGCAGCACGCTGATTGAAAGGGACCTTGGCAGGCAAACACTGATGCCTCAACAGACAATTCTGGGTGCCTACTTTATGTGATGCTTTACTCTAGGCATTGAAGATGTGGTGGGGGCTGAGATGGAGGTGTACACTGGCCTCCCTGGGCTCTTGCATTCTAGTGAGCAAAGGCAAAAAGTCCTAGGTCTTCTCCCTTCACCCCTGAAGGCAGAAAGGTCAAGTTCTAGAAAAACAAAATGATCAGGCTCAGAGCCATCAAAAAAGACTTCTGATATTAGGAAGATGGTGTCTATGGGAGTATGACCTTCATGTCCGTGCACCTGGTTCTAGGCAAAATAAGAGGCAGGATGAACCTGAGCTTTAACCCCTTGGCACCCCTGGTGTGGCTGTTCTGGGCTGCTTACCCGGAAACCCAATCGGGTGTACCTTTGGTATGCCCCCGCCATCTAGCTTGCTCTACCTCAGCTGGCCGATCTCATCAGAGCAGACCAGTCCTGTGTCCCTTTTCTTCGATGCCTTGCTTTCTGTTGAACTAATCTGGGCAGATAGCTGGAGCACAGCCAAAGTATTAAGGACTGTGCATAATTTACCCTTCTAAATTAAGAACTTGAATTTTAACACCATATTAACCCAAAAGGGCAGGGGGACTCTAATGGACCATTGACAAGTTAAGTCTGAAGACAAAGATAAAGTTTTGCCTCCTATCGTCAGTTGCCTACAATGACCCCAACTTCCCCTCCCCTGGAACCTGAGCACATAGGTTTCAAGGCTTCTCTCTAGAATCTTGCCATCAAAGTGTGATCAGAGGACCAAGAAGCTTCTTAGAAAATGCAGAATTTCATGCCCCTCTCAGACCTACAAAATGGAACTTTGCACTTTAACAGGATCCCCACATGACAGCGAAGCTCTGGCTGGCAATCCGCAGCGCTCCACCCCCCTACCCCGTCCCTGAGAATGACACCACTGGCAGCCCTAGCGACTGCCACTGCCTGTCTCTCTGCTTTCCTCCAGCAGGGCCAAACTGTTTACTCATTAGGAGGCAGGAAAAGGAAAGGTGCTAAGCCACCCGGAGAAATAAGAAGGCTGCAACTTGTTAGTGTAATGAGCCACAGCAGCAACCTGAAAGAGTAGCCTTGTGAGATAGGGTGGGCCGGCTAATGGCTGAGCCCTTCTTAGAGTCAGGACTTCCCCTTTTATCCAGCCTGGTATTTTATTTACGAAAGAAATCAGGCCATGAAACAGCATTTGAAATGTCCCACTAAAAGAAAATCTATAATATGTGTACAGGGTATCTTCCCTTTACCCTTTCAGATCCACACTCTGCCCTTTCTCACCTGCTTTCTGCCCAGAAGGCTTACCTGTCTGGACTGCACTTACATGCCTCTGTAGTGTCCAGCTGATAGGAAACCCAGCAAGGGCTCAGAGAGCAGCAGGACAATGAGATAGGGTCACTGCTCTCCCAGGGCAGCCCTCCCATAGACAGTTTTTTCTTCCAGGTTCTGATAACTGCTCCCCCTACCCCACCTCTCCTGTCTGGGGTGTTAGCAGCACCTGCTGATGCCAGCCTAGGTATTATACCCTACCTTATTCAGTCCTTTTTAAACTCTCAACCTACTCCTCAAATTACCCAGATAGAAAACACCATCTGTTCCCAGACTGATTTATTATGCCCAGAAAAAAGACTGGAAGGAAACAAAGCAGGTGGTTAAGACTGCATCCATCTTTCTTTTTTATTTATTACCTGCATGTTCTAAATTTTTAGCATTTTATTTTTATTTTCTTCAGTTCCCATATACACTTGAGAACTCTGGGCTGTGGAAGCTAATTTCGTTTCTAAACATTTGTCTCCTTCTGTTTTCCAAGTACGGTCATGACGTTTTGATTAATGACGTTTTGATCAATGCTGGCTCCATAGATTGTAATAGAGCTAAAAAATTCCTATCACTTAGTGATGTTATAGCCCTTGCAACATCACACGGCAATGCATGACTTTCATATTTGTGATAATGCTGGTGTAAATAAACCTACTGTGCTGCCATTTGTATAAAAGCACGACATGTATGTTTGCAGTACAGTAGAGAAGGATTCATAGCCCAGCCAGGCCCCAAAAGGAGTGGAGAGGGATCCTTGGAGGGCGTTTCAATCATCAAAGTGCTAATTCCCCTCACTGTGATCAGTATATCTGAGGTCCTGCCTGGGCATGGGGACACAGTCAGCAGACTCTGAAATTAGGACCCTGTGTGCTTTGCTCTTTCTGGAAGTGAGACTCAACAGAAGACCTAGAGCAGGGGATTGCCTGGGCCCAGTGCTGCTCTAGCTATCCTTTTCACTCCTGGCCAGTCTCCTCACATTATTCTGTCCCTCACTACAGCTGCACCAGCCTTCTCCTTGTTGTTCCTCCAATGTAGCCTTTGCCTCTGCTCTTCTCTCTTTCTGCAGGGTCCTCTCCCAGATTCCCTTAGGGCTCATCTACCCCTTACTGTCTCCATGCTTCTGGTCAAACATCACTTTCATCAGAGAGGTTTTCCCTGACCATTCTTAATATAACACCTCTGCCTGTCACTTTCACCCTCCTTGCCCTGCCTTATACTTCAATACAAACCTCTATACCAATGGATATTTTAACTGTTCACTTGTTTATTGAATATCCCCTCACCTCGCTAAGAGCTTCACAGGGCAGGATTGAGTCTGTTTCATTCACCACTGTACCCCAGAACTGAAGTTTGTGCCTAGCTCAGAGAAGGCACTCAGCAAAGTTTTGTTTAGGGAATGAACGAATGGTCTCTCTTAGACCTTGGGAAATAAGAATTACATAAGGTGGGCTGCTGCAAATATCTGCCAGCACTCAGAGAAGGAGCTGGTCCCCTCCAGGATTAGCATGGTATGACAAGTGACCTGCATGTTTCAACCACTGCCTGTGGCCTCAGATATACCTGCAACCAGATGCAAGATCCTCTTCCTGACCACCCTGCTCCTTTGCCCCTGCCCCTGTTCTCTAACATCTCAGGAATCCTTGGGGAGTTCAGGGGTGCCTCTAGATGTTCCACCTTTGGCAATGCTTCATTTAGCCCTACTTTGTGCTATAAGAGTTAAAGTTGAATGTCCCTAGGCCAGGCACAAGTGTCTGAGGCCTACTAATGGAATGGTGCCACCATTATAAGGAACACCTAAATGCCCCACTGTTCCTTGCTCTGCTAGAGACTGTAGCAGATGCTGCCGGTACACCCCTACCTCCCTCCAATCTTACCCTCCCTGTACACACAAGCCTGAAGTTCACTGTGAGCACCTGTACCTCTTTGTCTGTGAGCTCTTGCTGGCTGTTGGCACCTACCTTGTCACAATGGGGAAGGATGCTCTCCCTGGTATTAATAGGAGTTTGTGATTGAATGCCCCCACTATCTGTTCATGAAGGATAATTCTGAGGCCAGTAGAACTGAGCTTCAGTCACCTACAGTTGTTGATGACACACCTTTTTATCGACCATCTTCCTTATCTCACTTCTCCATTCTCTACCAATATTTTTTGAGATCACTTCCCAAATAAATCATTTATATTCTAATCCATCCATCCTTGAAGACTCGGGTCAATGATCACCTTCTGTTTGAAAACTCCCTGTCTCCTGCAGGTTAGTTGCTTTTGCCTGGGTCTTCTGAGAGTGTTTCTCATTGGATCTACCCTATTGATGGGATTGAGAAGATCCAATCTGGGGTTTTTCTGCCCTACTAGTGTAAAAGCTCCCTGTGTCTTATTCCCCTTTGTACTTGTAGCCATTTGCCTGATGTATAGGATGTCCAATATGGGAATCCAGGTGTTTCCTAGTCTTTTAGTCTTCCCAGCAAGCCTCTAGTTACCTTTGCATAGAATTTATTCAGTTCTAGCTTTTCTCCGTATATTTTAACCCCAGATAAATCTGTATTCAACTTGTCTTCATCCACAGCTACAATTCTTTACCAATACCCTCCGAACTGACCAGTTGCCCACCAATAATTAATGATGAAAAATACCCCTGTGGGCTCCTAATACCCACGATGATGGATTCTGTCCCCAGACCATCTCCATGTAGGGCACTAAGGGCCAGGGAAAGGTGTTCCTGTCACTGCACCTCTTCCTTCCCTGGCCCCACACTCCATGCCCTGCTTTTGCCTTTCTTTCCCAGAAGGGGGTGGGGAAAGCATCTTCAAAGATACATCAGCACAATCCTGACTTTTAGTCTCATTCACATTGAAGATTTTTCTGTTTCCCTCCCCACTTCAAATTCTCCACAGGGAAATGGGAGGGGGAGAAGGAGGAGGGGTCCCTCTGGTTTGAATTACATATTGATCTCTTGAGCAAATATATCCCTCCTGGACAGCCCACTGTCTTAGAGGCCATGTTTCTCTCATTCCCAGAGCCTGGTTATCGACCTGTGACTCCTCCAGACACTCCTGGGCCTTGCCCAAATTGTCGGAGCTGCCCCTACCCCCATGCCCCAGGAATTGTCTTTCAGGAATTGAACACTTCACAAATCTCCTCCCTCGGCCTCAGAGAGTCCTGGACTCTACAGACACGAATCTTGCTATGCCAGTTGTCTCCCCTCTCTCACTGGGAGATAAACACCTTCTGCCTGGTTTGATTCCAAGTGCAAAGGGAGTTCAACTGCTCCCTGTCAACTCCACGGGGGCTCCTTAATGTCCTATGCCTCCTCCACACCCAGTCCCTATAGCAGAACCCCGTATGGAGCAGGCACGTTTGTCAACTACATTGTTGAACCATCAGTGTCTGCTTTGGGTTATTAGAGCATCCATGACCTCTGAAAATGTAAATATGTTGCCTTAGGACCACAGTGGACATGCCATGTAGTTTTCTTTGTCAGACCCACAGCTTGTCATCCTGAGGAGAGCATGAGTGATGGGGAGGGAAGCATAGTACAAGTAAATTTGGGGTGGCATATGGTTGAAGCAAGGAGTTGTGGCCCTAGGAAGTGGGAGCATTTGTTCTGATAGCATCATTGGTGAGAGGACACAGCCTAGGGGTGATAAAAACTGGTGGAGATGGGGAGCCCAGGGCAGCCTTCTACTTCACTTGTTTTTCCTGGGTGGGCACTGTCTCGCCAACAACACTCTCCCCCACTGTCATCCTTCGTTCTGCACCTTCCTTAGAAAACCTGTTCACCCTCAGATACCCTCAATTTTCTACCCATCTAGTTCCCAGTCCCAGGTTCTGGGGTCACTGTCCTCTACCAGTTTTTCCCAGAGAGCAGGCATGCATAATGCAGCATCCAGCCCTCGTTCTGACCTTGGCAGTGTCTCCTCCCCCTCCGCAGTCGTGCTGCAGTCAGCAGGGACAGTTGGTTCGTTGAATGCCAACGTGAGTCTCCACTTTCAACGACTGGCCCTGTCTCTCTCTCAGACCAATGCTCCCTTCTTTCTCTCTTCAGACTCTCAGGTTCTGGGGAGGCCAGTCTTTGTTCTCTCAGTGTCCTAAGTAACGCCCACCTCTCGGCCTTGCGTGGGGATCCTTCCTCAGAGTTCTGGAAGGCCAGCTCCTCCCTGGCTGCTGCTGGCAGCCATGGGATCTATGAGAAGAAGCCCCTGGAGCTTAAAGCCTGATGCAGTACTGACCCACATTGTGACCCAGTCTTGGGACAAGTCACTGTCCCCTGAGCCTTACTTACCTCTTTTTGACAGGTCTGTTATATGTATTGGACCTTCTTAGGGCCCTTATTACATGCCAGGCACTGTTGTAAGCACTTTGCAAATATTCCCTCATTTAATCTTCATAATAACTTATGATGTCATACTCTCATCCCCTTTGTGCAGATAAGGAAACTGAGGCACAGAGAGGTTCAGTGACTGGCCCAAGGTCACAGAGCAAGTAAGTGGTGAGCTGAGACTTTAAGCCAGTCCATCCAGCTTCCAAGTTCAGGCTCTAAACTTAGACTATACTACCTTGATCTTTAAGTCTGGCTGGCTTAGACCATAAACTCTAGGCTAGACAGTCCCTAAGTAGCTTTTCTTAGCACTTGGCTTGATTTCCCAGGGTTAACTTACATTCATCCATCTTTCCATTTATTCATGTATTCATTCAACAAATGATTATCTCCCATGCACAGGACATTGCTCTGTGTGTTGAGGATATAAAAGTGTTCATGCCCTCAAGGGGACTATATTTTAGTAAGGTAGACAGACAATAATAAAATAAGCACATTATACATCTATATGGCATATATGTTGTATTCAGTAAAAAATATAGTATGTCAGGATATGATAAATCCAATAAAAAGTAAGGCAGCTGGAGGAGGTGTGAGTGATGGTGGCTACGGAAGGCCTGTCAGAGGAGGTGCTATTTGAGCAGACTGAATGAGGCCAGGCAAAGAGGTCCTGGGAATCTGGGAAAGAGCCTTGCCGGTAGAGGTGACACTAAGACCGAAGGCCCAGAGGTGGACGTGTGGAGTGTAAGGAACCATAGAAACCCCTATGAGGCAGGTGAGTGTCAGGGCCAGACTGCGGTTAGAAGGGGAGGGAGAGCCAGGTGGGAGGGCCGCCCGCTCAGGGGAGTAAGCGAGGCAGGAGGCCTGAGGGGTGATGAGTGTGTAGAGGCCTCTTTGCTAGTGAGAAAAGAGCTGAGGCCAAGAAGGATGAAAGGTCAGGCCATATTCTGCTCCTGGAAGGTTAGCTGTGTTAGGACATAGGGCATAGTTTTAAAACTGCCTTTCTCTTCTTCAATGCATTAAGATGGATAAAAGGCTGGTGGTGGGGGCACCTGAGCAGCACAGGAGTCATGACAGAGAATTTGGTCCAAGGAGGTCAGAATGGGAGAAAGCGGGAGGGAGAGAAGCTTGAGCCATAGATATCTGAGATGGAAAGACCTGCTAGGTCATAAAGTGGGTCCCCCAGGGCCTGTGAAGATGTGGTAGCAGGAGAAACCCCGCCTGCTCATTTCGTGCTCCGGCTGAAAGCGCAAGCTGGAGAGGGGAGCTAGTTGAAATTGGATGGGAATTTAAGGCTTTTAAACATTCTGCACTCAGAGTCCTCAAGAGAACCATAGATCATCTCCTCCACAGCCTGCCCAGGAGCCAGGATGGTGACACATCAGGCCCCTGGGCTACCCCAGTGCACTGAGGGTGGGGGAGGGCAGACTGCCTCCACCCCTCCTCTCACCCAGTCAGGTCTGTAACTGGAGAGTCCTGGGGCTGGCAGTGGGCTGCACCTCCCTGTACCTCCTGCCTAGTTAATTAGGCAAACATATATAGAGGCCAGTGGCCAGTGCCTTCTCATCCACCCTGTGCTCAAGGAGAGGGCTGAAGGGCAACGGTGGGGGGTAAGCCAAGAACAAGGCCTCTCTCTGCAATCCCTAACTGAGTCTACCACAGCACATTGGGGCCTTAACTGCGTCCTCCCAGCCTGGGGCTATGATGCAGGCACCTTTAAAAAGGTTCACTTTTTCTAGATATCGTTTCCTCACAAATTTCTCCAAGCTTAACCTAGAACATACAAAAACTACTTTGCAACATCTGGGGTGGGGGAAGCGGGAAATGAAAGAATAGTACAGAGACAGTATTGTATGTGGTTATAAATGTGAACTCTGGAGCCATATGGCCTGGGTTCAAATCTGAGCTCTACCACTTACCAGCTGGGTAATCTTATATCAGATACTTAACTGCTCTGTCTTAGAGTCTGCATCTATAAAGTGTAAATAACAATAATACCCATCCAAAAGGGGGCTTGTGAGGATACAATGTATTAAGACAATCAAAGTGCTAAAATGGGTGCCTGACATACAGGGAAGGGTCAATAAGCATTAATTATTATTTTATTCTGCATTTTGAACAATCAGTTTCTGATGATCCTGATGAAAGTTGGGAACCGCTGTTCTACAGACAAGTGATTACAACAATAAAGCTCCTCAGGGAGGAATCCTGGAAAGCATTCAGTTTGATATACCATTTATTTGTTGTTTATTCGTTCGTATATTCATTCACTCTCACTATCTGCCTCCATACCTTTCAGGAAGTCTGGTGGACTATCCTGTGCAGGGCATGGTGGCAGATTCTGTGAGAGTTACAGAAAGCTTTGAGACCTGACCCCTACAATCTAGCAGTCATGATAGGAAAGGAGGAAACCAAGTAATGACCACTGTCTAAGTTTCCTATGGGTATTATAACAAAGTATCATAAACCTGGTGCTTCAAAATAAGACAAATTTATCATCTTATAGTCTGAAGGGTAGAAGTCTTAAATCAAAGAGTCAGCAGGGCTGTGTTCTTTTGGAGGCTCTGCTTCTTTGCCTTTCTAATTTCTAGAGGAAGCTTTGGTTCCTGGCTCCTTCTTCACGTCACCCCAACCTCTGCTTCCATCGTATATCTCTCTGACTCTGACCCACCTGCCTCCCTTTTATAAGGACCTTATGATTACAGTGGTCTTACCTGGATAATCCAGGATGATCTCTCCATCACGAGATCCTTAACTTAATCATATCTGCAAAGTCCCTTTGCCATGTAAGGTAACAGTCACGCGTCCCAGAGATCAGGCTGTGACCATCTTGGGGGCTATTATCTAGCCTATACAGTGTCAAATCTTGGCACTGATTAGGCAATTTATGGGCTGTATTTCACTTCATTCCTAAAACCATCTCATGAGAATACCCTCTTCACAAGCAAGGGAATGAGCAAATAAATATCAAGACAGTGGCAGTCAGATTCCTTAGACACCAGCATCTATATGCTCAGGAATCAGAATAGATGGGTTTGTTTGGTGAGGGGAAGCTGTGGCTTGAAGAGAATAAGGATGCCCTGCAAGCTGGGGCTGGATGGAGCAACACCCTGGATGATAGGCCAAGCCACTGGGTCATCAACACAGCCCATTATGGACTTCCCAAATGAGAAAGTGCCCATTGGTGGTTTGGGGGAGATAACTCAGCTAATGGCAACTGTGAGTGAGCCCCAGGCTGCTGAGAACAGGCCTGGGTACAGGGTGGCAGGCGCTGGCTCCCTACGTCTCTGCTCTGGTCTGCCTGGCTCCCCAGGCTGAGGCTTTCCAAGAATGAAAGTTCTGAAGGGCAGTACTCACTCAGAGTCCCTGAGACTTATCCTGGGTCTTGACACTGCTTGGCAAGACCAGTCCCCAGTGCCCCAGAAACAAGCCTTTCTCCATTCCCTGCACTATCACCACAGTGAGGTCTCAGAGGAACAGGCTGTTTGTTGGACCAGGAAGCTGGCTGAGCTGGAGAAAACTAGGCAGGGAGTGATTGTCAGTTCTAAGCTGAGAAATGAAAATTCTGAGGGTCTGTCTGTCCGGTGTCCTGCAGGCCACTACAAACCCCCTGCTTCCTGAATCAAAGGAGGCTGGCATAGGCTGAGACTGGCAGGACTGGGTCAAGATCACTGTTTGGTGCCACAGTCAAGTACATCCTATCCCGCTTTGTCAGGCCGTCCTGGGTGGTGATCCCAGCTCCATATGCAGGCAACTCCTATCACCACCTAGAGCCAGTTTTTATATTGGCCAATGGCTTCCTCATAAAATGCCTCCTTCACAGAGCCATTGAGAAGGTTAAACAACATAGAGTATGTAACGCCTGGAACTTAGTAAGTGTTGGGGAAATTAGCAAGTGCCTTTCCCTTGAGGAATTCTTCCCAGGGCTCATCCTGGACACCTCTTTATTGGCTTTGGTCTTTCTCCCTCCCTCCTGCTCTCTATTCTTCCTCCTTCTAGTATTTCTTTTATGGGGGAGAAATTGAAAAGAGCTGGTCAGTAACTTTTATCCTAAGATCCCTAATAAGGAGCTCGAAACTTACTACTCTGTGCTCATCTTCTGCATTTTAGTGGATACCACCTCTTTCACCTTCCCTGGACACACACTGGATTCATTCAGGTTCTTCCCAGGCCTGCAAAAGTGAGAAATCCTGAACTAGACATAGAACATCAAAGGAACCAAGGGCATGGGTCTCCTTCAGCCCCATAGGCATTATTTAGCACAGTTCTAGAGATATGATAAATCTTGGTGAAAGGAGAAAGGAAGGAAAGAAGGAAGGAACAAAGGAAGGAAGGAAGGAAGGAAGGAAGGAACAAAGGAAGGAAGGAAGAATGCATTTTTGGGACATGTGTGGAGGCTTGCAGCCCACTGCTGTGTACTGGAACAGGTGATGGCTACCACCATGCCGTTCATTTATTTAATAAACATTTACTGAGCACCTGGTACTGTGCTAGGCACTATAGGAGAAACAAAGATAAACATAGATGGGGTATGCCCTCAGAATGTCTTTAGTCTAGCAGGGAAGTGAAGAGCCAAACACAACTAATTTACATTCAGAGAAAAGGAGAAAGTAGCATCCCCAAGAGAGAAGTATACCTCTGAGCCCCAGGGCTCCAGGCTAGCAACTTGGTGCTTATTCATTATTGATTGGTTTTGCAGGAATGGTGGTAAATTGAGAAAAAGTAGGTAGCAGGGAGGGCCATGCCTCATTTCCTATAGCCCACCCTTTTGGGAAGGGACCAGGCTGCAACATTCAACCTCTATTCAGCAAGGACTGACTGTCTCTGGAGAAGCAGGTTCAAGCTCAGTAATAAACTCCCTCAGTAGCCCCCTGCGTTGTCTCCAGGCCTTCTGTTTTCCACTTTCCTGCTTGTGCTCTGTTTCTGTGCTGGTCATGCTCATGGGTGCACTCTTACCCAAAGCTGTGTGTGCACAATGCAAACAAACACACGCATACACACACCAGCACATGTGCAACACATGCTGTGCCATCACTGTCATTTAGGATGTTAAAACTGCAGCCTGAACACAGCTCCCTCGGGGCTGCCCCTTTCTCCTGCACAGCTGGTCGCCTTTCCCTCTGAGGATCTTACATCTCCTCACTGTGCCTTCCTTTCTGTCCTGCTCTATCCACCTCCACACTGCGATCCCTCTTCTTGTCTCTCTCTGTTTCATCTCCATTTTTTTTTCTCTCTGCCTGTTCTATCTGTCACTGTCTCTCTCCCCACAACTCCTAGTGTGTAATGTGTGTGTAAGTGATGTGTGTGTGTGTGTGTGTGTGTGTGTAAAAGTGGGAGAAAGGGAGAGGATTCTCTTTTGGTGTTTTTCTGCTTGATTGAGCTACAATTTCCTGCTGAAGAACCACAAATGCAGCAGAGCCTGTTTCACTGCTGCAGGGACAAGTGATGCTTAATTAAATCTTAGCAGGATGGGATCAGGATATCTGAAGGGAGCAATAAATCCCAACCCAAACGTTTAGAGGCCTCACCAATACACCCACTGACCCTGCTCACTGAGTTGGCTGGCTTCTGTTTGTCCTAGGGTCACATCTTAGTATCACAGGGAGAAAGAACATAATGGCTCTGGGAAGTGGTGATGCCTCTTGGCCCAGACAGGACTGGAATCCCCCTGTCTTTGAGGGACGTACAAATAACATAGAGGATGAAGTTTGGCCAAGAGGTAAATGGTGCTCTGGGCCCTGGGACAGTGGGCCTAAGGGCTGGGAAGGGAAAACAGGTGGTCTTCATTCTTCCAGGCCTTGTGCTCTGCGCTGCTCACTTAAATTACTTCCCTGAATTCAACCCTCACCATACCTCTGAGAAGTCTTCGTGGGTTACTGCAGGACTAAAGATGAGGGCATGGAGGCCCAGGGAAGTTAACACTCCTGAGGCCATGCAGCTCTTGGTAGGCTGGAACTGGTAGGCTCAGTTCCATATATGCTTTACTCTTTCACCACTCAAAGCACATAAGGTTTCTTGGGAAGGGAAACGTTACAGCTTGATACCTGAGCACTGACTTTGACATTGACATTGTTAAAATGAAATCCCCTAAATAAATTCATACTCTTGGCTGGAGGTAGGGGCTTGGGGGAGGTGCAAAGATGCCCAGGCATCTTTAGGTTGTCCACCCAGGGCTTTGGGTTTTAGAAACCAGATTCTGAAGCCTGGCCCTTATTAAGGAAACTCTCAGCATTAAGCTTCAGACTTTCCAATAGAATGTGTATGATAATTTATCTGCTTTAATTTATGCAGAGGTTTCAGAGGTTTTAATATTTGCAAAAGAATGTAAGATGCTATTGTGCGTTTTCTTTACACATTGATGGCTTTTTCTGCATTCTCTTTGTAAGAAAGCCTGTTTGACCTGGAAAAAACCCTGGGAGCAGCCATTAACCAATAAAGGATGGGGATTGGTGGGTAAATATCCAGCTTTTTCACCTCTTTTGATGCAGGACAGGGCAAACTTCCCCATGTGGGGGTTTGGGGGAGACCAAACCTTGCACCGAGAGAAGAAGATGGTCCTTTGGTGGAGAATGTAGGAAGAATTCAATATGCACGCCAGAGTTAGAGTTAAAAAGAACGTTTATTAGAAAAGAGGTGACATTCCACAGACAGAATGTGGTCTCCTCTCAGAGACAGAGGAAGAGGGACCAAGAGAGGCTTGGAAAGATAGTAAATAGAAGTGGGGCTGAGTGTTCAGAGAATTCAGTTTATATATCATTCTTTAGTTCCTGTGAATTATTGTTGAAAAGACTTTGTCAACTCATTTTCTTTGATATAGACATACAGTGAAAAAGGGGTATGTAGTATTAAAAGGTAGGAATATGTAGAGCGAAAGGCCTGCTGGTAGTTCCCAGCCTTTAATCCATAGGTTCCCCGCGATTCTAGCCATAGGGAATGACTCTTGCTTCCTGTTTCCCCTTCATAGGTGTAGAGAATGGGCTGTTAGCAGTTTCAGTAGAAATATTCCTTTGTTTTGAAGGTGTCCTCCTGGCATGGCTGCAGGGCTGATCTGCACCTTGCAGTCTCTGAATGTGGCTTGATTAACATTTTTAATTCTCTTGCCTCCTCCCTGCATTAGCAGGAAATATGTCTCCCAGAGATCCCCAGAGAGGGTGAGCCCAGGTGTTCCCAGGGGTAGTCTGCTCCCTGGAGTGCCTTGTACTGGTTTCTTCCCGTCCTTGTCTCACATTTCTACTCCACTCTGGGTTCTCCCTGGGGTTGTTGCAGAAAGCGACACCCGATGGAGGAAATGGGACACTCAGACAAATTTGTTAGAGGAAGGAGAATTTATTAGCTGGCATAGCACATGGGGCTTAACAGCACCAGTGCACGAGCTCCCCTTGGTTAGATTTCTTATAGTTTATATACCTTTACAGTGTCTATACAAGAGGCACCTGGTTCTTTTGTCTGAGGTTTTACTGAACCTCATGACTCAGGATGGGGAGGGGGAATTTCAGGTTGGGGGCTGCAAAGGGGAAGAAATTGCCAGACCACGGGTCTTATCTATTTACAGGTCATTTGTCTTGTAGATGTTGCAAGAGTCTCCAGAAGGCCATTTAGAGATTTATAGGCTGTGGTTAATCTATGACCAGCTGAGTTGGTCATTTCTACAAGCCTTTTTTTTTACATTTTCCAGGTGCCTTCTCTCCTCTCTCAGGGTCACCCTATATAATCTGAAAATCCTTGAATTGGGTTCTATTTCTGGGGGAGCTTGACCTTGGACAGTCACATTGAAGAGCAAGGGAGCCAGAATTCAAACTTAGGTCTGTCTGACTCCAAAGCTCACACACCTAATATTTATCCCAAACTACGTGTGACCAGGAAAGTCACACCTGCATATGTGCTTGTCTTCTGTTATAGGCAGAAATGCATTATGCTGAAGCAACTCTTTCTTTGAGGATTCAAAAGATGCTTAGTGAAATTGCAAGCAACTCATTTCCTTTTTCTGCAGGTCCTTCCAGGTACTGGTTTATAAACTGCTTGCCTCTCTGCTCACATAACCAGACTCACCCTCAGGTGGAGAATGAGGTTTTCTCCTCTTCTGGTCTTGATCAATTGTGGATGACCCAGAAGGACACATCTATTTGCCTCCAGGCATGTTAAGCAAATTCATCAGGTTTGTGAAAAATGGAAGTAAAACAATAGAAGTAAAACAATACAGAGAAAAGAAATGAGACAAGTAGGAGGACAGGGTAGGGCAATGGCTGGGTTTCTAAGTTCTTTTTCTCAGTATCTGTGCCTGGGCACTCTTAGACCTTGAAAGCAGTTTGTAATGTTTGCCATTTCTATTATGGCTTTATTTTTATTTTAAATAAAAATTTGCTGTTATAGCAACTGGTTTTGATAGGTGGATGTTTGTTTCTTGTTTGTTCCCTTCCCCCATCAGAAACTATAGAGGGAGGCAGAATGCCTCCTAACTGCCTTAAAGCAGAAGTCCTTAATTGCCCCATTCCTCCAAATCTGCTTCCTCCCCGCCGCCCCTGCACAAAACCATGTGTAAAATTATACTTCGGGATTAAAAATAAGCCAACTGGACTTCACCAGGAGACAAAGGAAAAAATGGGCAGTTGTTAGAACCTAAATGAGAATCGAGCAGTTCCAAGAGAAGTGAGAACTGTCTTACATAATAGGACCTCTTCTGGTATTGTTTGGAAGTTGGCAGAGGCCTTCTAATTTGAGCTCCAAGAACTCTAGGGTATAGGAAGGGATGGTCTGTTTCATTCCCATTTGCTCATTGCTCTTGATTTCAGCAGGGCCCGTCATTGGGATGTCATTCTTTCTGATCTAACATGCTGCATCATTTGAGAACAATGAGGGGCCAAGGGAATACCCACTTGGCCAAGCAGATCAGCCTGGAAAGCAGTTCTGGACATCAGAGGGTACCAGATGGCTGTCACATTTATCATTCTCATTTTGTAAATGAGGAATTGAATATTGAGAAAGGAAGGTGGCCTACCAAGGTTCCCTTTAGTGGAAGTTTTCTTGAAACTTGATTTATGTTCTACCATTTCATTCTTTTCATTTGTTTGCTCCTATTACATGTTATGCTAAGCACTGGAGATAACATAAGTCCAACAAATGTCCTCTCTTCTTCATGCTTATGGTTTGGAGGGGAAGATGGACAATTAAATAAGTAGTAGCAACGTGATGTGGTGAGTCCTTCGATTGGTGAAGGACAGGGTACTCTGGAGCACATAATGAGGACTATGTACCTAGCCTGGGTATTTGTGATCCAGGAAGGCTTCTTGGCAGAAATGACATTTAAGCTAAGATGAAACCTAAAGTATGAATAGGAATTGTCCAGGAAAATTTGGGATGGGATGGTGAGGTTGGGAGAAAAACGTTTTAGGCAGTGGGAAGAGCATGGATAAAATCCTGGCATTGAAAGAGAGCATGATACATTTAAAGAATTGAAAAACAATATGGTTGAAAAATACAGTGCACGTTGTTTGAGGTAGGTGGGGCTAGTGGGGCATATGTAAAAGACTCACCTTCTTGTATAGATTCTTAAATTTTAAGGGCAAAAACCATGTTTTTTGCCTCTCTTGTGAGTTGAACAGCTCATGGCTGAACATTAATGCTTGATGTTAATGTGTACATGAATGAACTTATGAGGGCAAAAAAATCACATACATTTATACAAACTCCTAAAAATGACCAAGTCTTTCATTATTTGAGTTAGATGTTAGAAAAAAAATACAATTTTCTAAAAGCACATGACATACGGGGTCAACTCACAGTTTCATCAATTTTTACTCTCTTGAGGTTGGAGAAAGTAACTTTCTGCTTCTCTGAGAATTTTGCCTTTTACCCGGCATTTCTGCCAGGTTCTGAGTGGGTGAACAAACCCCCTAGCATTCCATGCCAGGCTTTGTTTGGCTATCCCTCAGGGTCCCATGACTCCCCAACTGGGAGACCTCTGGCTCAGTAGCTAAAGGCTCAATGAACATTTGGAAATTTGACCTGGGGAAGTAGTTGCACAGAAATGTCAAGGCGAAAGTTTGGATCTGAAAGGAAACTGAACCAAGAGTAGACTTTGTATTAACTACTTGGAATCCTTATAGCCGTGGACCCATCCTTTGTTGGTATGTTTGAAAGAGGCACACACATGTACACACCAATGGATACAAGGTGAGTTTCCTTGTCTTAGGTCTTACAGGATGATGCTTTCTCTTCTTACTTGTGACTTTATTCCATATTTCAGTCATTTTTCCTAATGAAACTATCAGGCAGAACTAATCCAAACATCAGCTTAATTAATCAACATTTGGCAGTCTGTAAGCACATGCTCTAATCTAAATTACTAGTGACAACTTTCTTAATACAAAACTAAAACATCTACAGGGAGGTCGTGGCTCTGTCAGCTGGCTGGAGAGCATAGTTCTTCAATTTATCTAATGTATTTTAATAAAGTTACAATAAACATTTAGTCCCCAGGTATGACAGAGAGCATTTTGCCACAAGAAAATGTCATTATTTTATTTTTAACTCAATAAAGAAAACATAAAATGCCTTTGTGGTATAGATGTGTTTTCACCAAGAGCTATTCATGCACAGAGGACAAGTTCATGCTCTAAAGATGCCTTCAGATCAGATGCTCAGACCAACAGGGCCCTGAGGGCTGCCCAGCTGAGAAAGTAAATGCAACCAGTTAGGTCCTTCTGAATGTTGTGACTCTTTTTTAGAGACTAACCTCACAAAAGTAAGAAGAATCAGAATAAGAATGATAATCATTCTCATTTATTTGCAACTTCATGACTCCCAGAACTATTTCCTATACCTGATCTTGTTCGATCTAACAATATGCCTGAGACATAGGTCAGGGAGAATGTCATTCTTTCCTGTGCTTGTTTCTTCAGTCAACACCAGTATTTCTTAAATACTTACTTGGCATTATGAACTGGGTATTACATTAGCAATTCGAGAATGAACAAGATGGCTGTGCTGGACATCTTAATTTACCTCTCCAGGTCTATTCTCCATCTTCCTCCACCCTTTCCTGTGCCCTACATGCTGACCTGTACACACTGCATCAACTAGGCTGCCAGCCCTCTCCCTTCCAGTTGGGTTTGGCCAATGGGAGGCAGAAGATTGGAGGTGGAAAGAGGTAGAGGCTGAGATATTTATTCCCCTGGTTCCCTCCCTGGGGGGCTGTAGGCATTCCTCTGCCCAAGGCCACAGCTCTCATTTCTCCTAAGTATAGTCACAGCTCTCTCCAGTATTTAGTAACCACTCTTTCTCTCTTCTTGCCCCTTCAGGCATAGGAGAAATAATGTCTCTATAGTCTTGCTATACCGAACTCTCAAAATCAGTGACCCTACTAGAATATACCATCTGTTTCCTGCTAAGACTCTGACTGCCAAACCCAGCTTTATATAACAGAGTCTGATACTCATTAACCAAATAATTGCATGAATAATTAATTGACATTGTGATATGTGCTACAAAGGATGAGTGCAATATTCTATGAGAGTATATAACCAGGTATCTGACTTACTCTGGGGAATCAGAAGAGATTTATCTGAGAGGGTAATATTTAAGTTGAGACCAGAGGGCTGAGGAGGAGTGTCTTGAGGGTTTTCGGTTGGGTAGGGCAGTTTTCCAGGTAGAGGAAATGACATGTAGAAAGCTCTGAAGAATAGAAAAAACGTTGTTCATTGGAAGAAGGTTGGGGTGAATGAAGCCTTTTAAAAAAACAGCCAGATGTGATAATGGCTGAAAGCCCTCTGGATCAAGGTGGAGAAAAGGGAGGGGCAAAGGGACAGACCCAAGCTGGAATTCAGGGCAGGGATGAGGGCAATGCAAGTGAGACACGTAGGGTACAAAATAGAAGGAAGTGTTCTCACTCAGGGTCATGCAGATTCAGGAGCAAACTTGACAGTAATGCCTTTTTAAAATTTGTACCTTGGGTGCCTCATTTGCCTCACCCTTGTCCAGGCCCTACAGAATTCAGAAAATGACACTAGGAAAGGGAACATCTAGGGGTGAAGATGAGGATGAGAACCAAGAAAGGTGGTCTGAGCAGAGGAGCAAATTTAAATGGGAATTGATTAGGGGTTTGAAGCGAAGGAGCTAATAATGAAGTCCAGAGGCTCAGGGGAGACAGCACTTGGAAATACTTTCTGCACAGTGGGGAGGGTGGATCAGGTCTCATGTTCTTATGACATCTGTAACCTCATCTGAGGGTGGGAAAGGAGCTTCGAAGGCACCAAACCCAAGTGCACATATTTATCTTGTGAGGGCCAGGAACATTCATAGGCAATTTAAATTTTCTGTGCATAGTTTTTAAGTAACAGAGCTGGAGCTAGAATGAAGGGCTCTTGATACACAACCCAGTGCTCTGGGTAAAAATATTAATAGCACTGTCTTGAGACCCCAATCAGCCACCTTTCCTGTGCCTCTGAGATATATCTCTGTCAGCCTGGCCCTTTCTCATGGGCTGCCAAGAGTTTAACCAACTATCATCTACCCATATGGGAACCATCTACCCATAGGACTGTCTTCACTTCTGACACCAACTGCAAGTTTGGGGCACGGGGTCCCTAAATTACTCTCAGTTTTGGTGATTTACTAGTAGAATTCAGAGAAGTCACTGAAAGTTGTGGTTTACTAAAGGAAATGGCACAGACTTCAATCAGTAAAGGGAAGAAGTACAAAGAGAGACTCCAAGAAAGATACCAAATGCAGAGCTCCCACTGTTCTCTCCCTATAGACTATAGAGAGCGTTCCTTTTCTGTCATAGTTCTGTGACAACTTACTGGGTGTCTTGTCAACCAGGGAAGCACACCCGAACCTTTGGTGTCCAAGGTTTTTACTGGGCTCCATCACATATGCTTGTAAGGCTGACCTTTAGTTTCCAGGCCTTCTGGACCTAGAACTGAGAGCTTGTGGCCCAGAGCCCTTAATGGAACTCATACTATTTTATTTTCTGGTGGCCATAGGCCCCAGCACACAAAGACAGGGTTCTCAGACAAGACATTCTAAGGGCCTAGACATCACCTCCCAGTAGCTGAGGGCAAAGGCCTGAATTCTCCTTGAGTGAAGTAATTCTTTCCTGCCCATAAGCCCTTGTGAAGAAGCTCTATGTGGCTGGTGACAGCTCTCCAGGCCTGTGGGAAGCCTTGTTCAGACTGTGAACTCATAGCCTGCCTAGCTTGTGTTAGTTTCTCAGATGGTAGGTGAAGGATATGGGGTATTTGATTCAATTTTTAAAAACATTTATTGTTTTGTTTTATTACAAAATTAACAAATGCACATAGTGAAAATTTTTAACAATACATATGTATAATATAGAAATTTCCCCAAATGTAACATAATCCAGAAGTATATATAAAATAAAAGTTCCCATAATTCAAGAAATAACTGTTCCTAAATTTTTAAATTTTTAAAAATATTTTCTATGCATATGTTAACATATAAATATGTAATTATGTTAACAAAAAATGATATACTGTACATAGTGTTCTGCAACTTGCTTTTTACCCTTAATAGTATATCATAGATATGATATGAAACTGTCACCACATATAAAAGAACCTCATTTTGTTAATGGCTGGGTAGTATTCCAATGTAAATATGCCATAATTTATTAGCCAATTGCTTACTGATAGGCATGTAGGTTATTGCCATTTTTTTTCTTCTATTGCAAACAATACTGAAAAGAACATCCTAGTACCTATATAATTTGGCCCTGAGCTAAAATTTCTGTAGGGTAAGATCTTAAAAGAGAAATTGTTGGATTAAAGGATATGTGCATTTTGCAATTTACTAGATCTTGCCAAACTGAACTCTGAAAGCTGATCCTATTTATATTTATATTGATATACAGGAATGCTAGATTCCCATCACCTTTGCCAACTAGTTGTTATTAATCCTTTACATAAATCCAAATATTGGAGTTGGTTGGCTGCCTACTTCCTCCTCAATGTCCCCCTGGGGAGACAGCTCTCTTTGCTCCAGCCCCAACCTGTGAGAGTTGGGTGCTAGGGAATGTGGGTAGTCCAGAAAAGCTGAACTCTGGAATAAGACAGTCAAATGGGGACTTATTTAATATTTTGTTCATGTAGACACCTGATTTGAAATAGAACATTTGAAACTTACTTCCCTGGGCATGCTTAATGCCCCATAATTTTCCCCTAAATTAGATGTAATTGTTTTCTATTGCTGTGTAAAAAATTACTCCAAATTTAGTAACTTAAAACAACATAAATTTATTATCTCTGTTTCTGTAGGTCAGAAGTCCAGGTACAGTGCCATGGCTGGTTTCTCAGTAGACCAAAATCAAGGTGTGGGTAGGGGCTGCAACCCTATCTGAATCTTGGGTTCCTCTGCCAAGCTCATTTGGTTTGTTAACAGAATTTGGTTCCTTGACATCTTATGAATGAGTTCCCTGTTTCCTTGCCATCTGTATGTTACAGATCATGCTCAGCTCTCAAAGATAACCCTCAGGTCCTAGTCACATGGACCCCTCACAACATGGCAGCTTACTTCTTCAAAGCCAGCTGGAGGATCTCTCCCCAGTCTGCTAGGACAGTCTTAAGTAATAGTAATTGTAGAAGTATCCCATCACCTTTACCATATAGTGTGACCCAATCATCAGAATGACTATCTCATCATATTCCCAGGTCCCATCCACACTCTAGGGGAGGGGATTGATTATACAGTTGTGCACTGCATGAATAAGAATCTTGAAAACCATCTTAGATTTCTGCCTATCCTCTTAACTAAAATGTGAATGGATTCTGTGTGTGCTAGACTTCAGGGGCGGGGGGGTTGGGGAGAGCTGTAATCCCAGGTGCACTGTCCTTTGGCTGGATAATTATAGTCTCTTCCATTTCTGTCTTTTATGTGGTTACAGTGGAAAGTTCCTGATGGGCCATGCAATGGCAACATTTAAGGTACCTGCTGGCTCTCATTTCCCTTTTTCCGCCTTATCTTCTCACTGAAAAAGAATGGGCTCAGATGGCCAAGATTATTCTGCCCAACTAGGGTGGGTGTTAGACCTAAGATAGAACAATTAATTTCTCCCTCCTGAAAATTTGGAACTAGGATCGAGGATATGCTTTAGGTAGGTGGTTAGAGGTACTGAAGCTGGGAGGATCCAGAACCCGGGCTGAAACAGCAACATTGTGTCATATACACAGAGAAGAAGGAATTCAATCAAGAGAGAAAGATTGAAAGCTGAAGATAACATATGCAAAAAGTAATAACAGGGTCACCAACTAGTGGTTTGCCCATGACTGAATGGGCTCCCAGGACATAGGACTGTCAGTACTAAAATCAGAAAGTCTGAGGCAAACCAGAATGAGTTGGTCACCCTCATTGGAGAAGAGAGTCCTATGGCCTGGCAGAGGGACAAAAGAGCCTCCCTGAATCCTGACAGTGGTCAGTGCCTGCTCCTAGTCCTGGGAGAAGCCTGGCTGGGTTTCTTGTCCTGAGCCCCATGGACCACCCCATTGCCTCCCAATCCTCTTTTGTTTAAACTGGCCTGAAGTTTAACTTTCAGGAAGACCACAGTTTCTAGCCACCCCTCTTCCCCTGTCATTAGAATGGGCCCATGTGACTAGATTCTTGTGAATGAGAAGTCGAACAGATGGGAATGTGTCATTTCCAGTCCCAGGCATTTAACAGGGAGTGTGTGAGCTCCAAGTACCCTGTCCTTTACCCTGTGGCTGTAAGTGAACAACTCTGGGATGGTAGCCTTGAAGAGGGAAGACCCCAATTCTGATCATGGTTGGAGGAGAGCTGCTAAGGAGGGCTACTGGAACTTCAAGGTGCTTTGTGTATGAGAGAAATCAAGCTGTGTGTGTTAAGCCACTAAGATTCCTGGGGGCATATGTCTTCACAGCAGAGTCTTCTGATGAATAGGGTTTTTGTACTCTCAACCAAAAAAGCTTTTACTAAGACAGCTTGGGTCATCAGGAGCCAGCTGAACGTAGCCTCTGTTTGAAATGCCTGGGAAGGTTCTTTTGTGGTCACTTAGAGTGATCAGACATACTAAGGAGTTCACACCCGCAGAGCAGGAGTTGAGGAATAGCAGCTGAATTTTCTAAGGTTTCCACCTTCCTGTAGGCTGGCTGCAGCCCATCTGGGGTGAAGATCCAGGCAGGAAACCCCTGTGTTCAGAGTAAGGCAGTCAGCAAAATGCCTCCACTGCACTTGGGTCAAGTGAAGAGACCAGGGTCTGTGGACAGGGCCAGGAAAAATGGAAATAGATCAGAGCAGCCTGGCAGCAGGAATGCTAGGTAGTACCTGCCTGTTGACACTTGCTAAGAGAAGGTGAATCTTGGTTTCCAGATCAGAATACTTATAGGGGACAAATTCCTAGAAACACACAAATTATCAAAACTGACTCAAGAAGAAATAAACCTGTAACAAGTACAGAGATTAAATCAGTAATTTAAAAAACAAACAAACAAACAAAAACCAAAAAACAAACAAAACAAAACAAAACAAAACCTTCCAGTAAAGAAAAATTCAGGACCAGATGCTTCACTAGTGAATTCTACCAAACATTTAAAGAAGAGTTGATTTCAATCCCTCTCAAACTCTAAAAATCAAAGAGATGAAACACTTCCTAATTCATCCTGTGAGGCCAATAGTACCCTGACTCCAAAGGCAGAGAAACCAGCTGATATCTTAATAGTGAGGAATCACACACCCACAGGCTGTTGAGTACCCAGTAGACAGTTTCCAGCTGACTCGATACAAATAAAGAGAAGATGCTGGGCTGGATAGGCATCTGGGACAGTTAGCTTTGGTCCCCTGAAAAGTGCCCTGTCTTTACTATAGATCATCCCCTGCAACCTCCCCTTCTGCCTCTCTTGGTAACCCAAACCATCTCATGCACTCAGTGGAAAGGCATCCGTATAGGCTAGGCCAACATTCCTCCTTGTTCCTGTTCCATCTTTTTATGCTAATGCGATATTTCTCACACTGCTGTGCACATGAATCAAATGTGCAGGCTCTGATTTAGTCACTCTGGGGTAGGGTCTGAGACTCAGAATTTCTAACAAACCCTTAAGGGGTATCCATGTTTCTGGTCCTGGGGGCAAGATTTGAGAAGCCAGGGTCTAGAACAACCTTTTGAGCCCAAGTCACATGGCTGCCTCCAGGAATTCTGGAAAATTATCCTTAACTAGGAAACCCTGCAGAGTAAGACTGTTCGACATGTTCCAAGGGAGAATCAGGAGCTCCTGTCTTCATCAGGGCAGAGAGGGCATTGCACTCCACATACCGCACCCCTCCCCCTCCCCCCCCACACACACGCTTTTTTTTTTTTTTTTTAAGTAGAAGCATTACATAAAGAGACAGTAAAGGCCAACAGTGGGTGGAGGCAAAACAAAGGAGATAGTGATAGGCCAGAGGCGAGTGGGATCCAGAAGGAAGGTAGGCAGAGGCAGAGGGGTTTCAGTGAAGGCCTCTGGCCTCTGGGAGGTGCTAACGGCCTCTAAAGGCTACCAAGATAACCATAGCTGATGTGCAGAGCCTTCTACACTCTACAAAGCATCTTCATACTTTCTCCCTTCACTAGACTTTAAAATCCTGATCTTACAGATGAGAATATCACAGTCCTCAGGGCTAGGTGACTTGTTTCAGGTGGCACAAATTATAGATCTAATGGGTCACCCAGAAACCATGTTACTGTCACCCGAGTCAGCTCAGAAGCTATGTGGGGCCTACTGAGAACCTCTGCTCGTTGAAAACTCCATTCTGAACAAAGAAAAGTACAGAAAGGGGACAGGGGCTGGTTGGCGGAGGATCTGCTGACTCTGTGGTCCCAGAGTGACAGAAGAGAGAGCCCTCCACTCCTCACTGGAAAAGGCAACCTGGGTGACAGGATGGAGGCCTCAGCAAAACTGTAGCTTGACTTCTCCCTTTTTCTCATCCAGAGGGAACCAGGCATCATGAGGAACAGGTATAGAATGGGGGCTTAAAAAGTGCTCCCACCCCAAGTCATGCACTTGGAAGGATTTATGATGTTCTAGACCCTGGCTTCTCGAATCAAGACAATCATTGTCCTTGTTGAATATGCCTAAAGCATGAAGAATGCTTGAATTTCACCCCAGGGTCCAGTACATTCACACATGCACATGTGTACGCATAGGTGTACACACATGTACACATATATACACGCAAGTACATGTACGTACCACAGCTCCCCCCCACAAAACATCCCTATATATTATATCCCCCATTCTTTAGCTTTACACTCCAATAGACACAGACAGACAAAAGAATAGGAACCTGGTGGCTCACAAGCCCACGGAAGTGGTGGCAAACCAATATCTCACCTGAAGACAGAAAGACAGAAATCTTCAATTGTCAAATCTCCTTTCAGACAAACCCCATCATTTAAGATCTAGGTTTGGATCCAGAGCCCCTGCATTCACTAGCTATGTGCCACCAGCAAGGTTTTCTGACTCCTCTGAGGGTCGGTTTTCTTATCCAGAATATGGACAGGATAGTCCCAGCAGAGCTGATATAAGGCTTGGCTGATGTAACACATAGGAAGTACATGGGAAACTATAAAGTGTGATATTAACATGAAAAGCCAACAGACAATTGCAAAAAATACATTGTAGATATTATTAATGGAACTAGCACCCAGAATCCTGAGGGAAGCATGATGCTTGCACAGCTGTGACTGTTTAGTGGACACTTCTTAGAAGAATGATCCCTTTCTGGCAACCCAGCCTGACCACTTGACATGAGGATAATGCAATCCTTGCCCTGCTGAGCTTCTCCTCTGGTGGCAAGCTTCCAACTGCAGCTTTCCTCCCTGGAGACAAGCATAAGGCAGGTGTTGTCACACTCCTCTCAGGGATTACTACTTGTTTATCTCCTCAGCCAGGATACATGATGTCTTCAGCCAGTGTGGCTTCCCAGACCAGCTGCCCTTCATGATCACCCAACTTGTTAAGTTGTTACCAAGGCCCCAGGGATGCTGTTCTGAGAAACTAACATGAGACTGCTGACAACACTGCCCCCTCTGCCCTGAGGTGGTCATCGGGCTGCCCCAGGACTCACCAAGCAAAGATACATTGAGCATTTGCTACTTGCCAAGCTCTGCACTAGGCATTGAGATGCAGAGATGGAAAGACAGCCCTGGCTCTCAAAGAGCACCAGGATGGAGAGGGAGGTGGACGTGATGCATGTGCTGAGTGCTATAGTCCAGTAGTATCAGGGTGGGTGGCAGTATCACCAGGAGAAGCTTCACAGAGGAGGTCATGCCAGGAGTAGAGGCTTGAAGGGTGAATACAACTTTGTCAGATGCAAGCATTCTAGGGGCAGAGGGAAGACTTTTAGGCAGAGTGTGCAAAGATAAGGAAGCATGAGGGAACATGACATTTTGAGGAAATGGCAGGAAGCTTGGAGTGGCTGGAGCACTCAGTCTATGGGACACTGATGCTCTAATGCTTACATGGCCAGTTGTCATTATATCTATCTGTCCTGCTCCCCAGCTGGACTGGAAACTTCTTGAAGGCAGAGACTGTATATTTGATTCAATTCTATGTGATTCAATAAACATTTACTGAGACTGTATTATATGCAGGGCACTGTGATTTTTTCTAAGGAGTGGTCAAAGACTAGGTCAAGAGTAGATTTTGGTCCTAAAGGGGCTCCCAGTCTGGGTGGGGAAACCCACATGTCTCTCTAAATCATGAAGAGAGGCAGAATGCAGAGCATTCCAAGATGAAGCACCAAGGGCTTGGGGAGTGTGGAAGTAGGGCAGGAAAGAGATTAATGCCAACCAGGAGGGATCAGGGAAAGTTTGTGGAGGAGGTGGTGTTGAGCTGGCTCTTAAATGTCAACAGGAAAGATGGTGGGAAGTTTTATCTTTACAAGTGGAAGGATAGGCATATGTGAAATCCAAAGATTTGGAAATGCAGGTTGGTTCTAGAATAATGATGAGATTCCTGTGGCAGTGATGGTAGGCATATGGGTTGTGAGTATGCTTGTAAGGCTGAGAGGGAATTAGGAAAAAACTAAGAACAGTTATCCCTATATAACATTTATCAGGGGACAATCTCTTAGATATTACATATATTTGCATGTTTTACATATGATAATTTGCATAGTCTTCATAGTAGCACCATGAAGTAGATTCTATTATATTCCCCAAGGAATTCAAGGTGAGAGGGGCAGATTAACTTGCCTGAAGCCACATAGTTAGTAAGCAGCCAAGTGGAGGTTTTAACTTGGCCATTATATCTCCAAAGTCCATGTTCTGCACTCTGTATTCCTCAGATGATGATGATAAAATGTGGCAGATATGATTAAGTACCTGCCCACACTGTCATTTACTTCCTTTTTGCTGGCAGAGCCCTGAGTTTGTCTGGATGTCTACCCCTCTCCACAGGACTGTAGAGTAAATCCCAATAAATTTAAACCAATTATGGTAATCTAATTACCCTTGCCAGTCATAGGTTTAGAAAGAGGTATATAACCTAATCTTGACCAATGAGAGAAGAGAATTCTGCTGGGAGACTTTGGGGAAATGGTCCTCCACTAATGAAAAAGGACACCTGGGAGGAAATGACTTATCTTCTCTGATGTGATGGTATCATGTCTAGAAGTGATTCCTCAAAATGTAGTCATTTTATAATCGTGAAGAGAGGTAAGTCAGCATGCCAAAGAGGGTGGATTGGAAAGACTCAGAGAACCACTGAATATACCAAACTCAGCACTCCCTTTGCTCTGGGGTATCCTCTGAAGTGACATCATCAGTCTCCCTGGTTAAAGCCAGTTGAGGTGAGGGTTTCTCTTACATTTAACACAAAGCATCCCCTGATACCTAAGGAGATAGGCAATGAAGGGGTTCCTAGATTGGTGGCTTGTACCCAGGCCAATGCAACTGGGGAGGGAGGAGCCTTCAAGATCCTTGCAAGTCATAAATCATTGGTAGACACTCCAGTCCAGTCCAGTCCTGGATAGGGCTCACCACCCTAAAACAAAGCAGTGGCTGAGAGGTGGGAGAAAGGAACCAAGACTCAGCATTTCCTGTTCTAGATTGGCTCCACACTCAACTTGCTGTGTGACTGTTGGAAGGCTATCCCCCCACTTTGAGTCTTAGCTTCATTATCTGTGAAATGAAGGGGTTGGACTAGAGGTTCTTTTAGGGCCCTTCCAGCTCTCTAATTCTCTGATGAATTGTCATCTGTCTAAATCCATTAAGCTGCTTTACTAAAAAAATAAAGGGGGCGGGGATGGTGGCAGCTAAAGTTGAGGGTGGTGAATGGGAAATTTATTCCAGTGACTGCTTTTATGCCATCAAGACTGGCAGAGATAAATGTTTTCTCTATAGAAATGGAGCAGAAGGATTTGGAATTTCTCATTTTTCACAGAGATCAAGGAGAGAGGCAATGGGGAGATAATGGAGTTTGAGGTGACTGCTTACCATGCTTGTATGGTAAATTGGCTCTGAGGACCATGCAGAGAACACTGCTCCCTTCATTACAAGGCAGGGGTGGGAGTAAGTAGGGCAGGCACTCCAGAGCCATCTGCTGTGGCTTTTTGATCCCTTTGGCTAAAGTATCCTGGAGATGGAACAGCATCACCAACTCTGTGCAGCAAGAAATACTGGATCACTTTAGGCCATAACATCTGCCTTACATTCATATCTAGGCTAGCACTAGGCTAAATTTTAAGGTGTAAAATGTTTATTCAGAGTTCCTTCTTGTCTTTCTGTTGCCCTTACCTCTCTATTGAATTTAGTTTCCTGACATTACTGCTACTACCACCCCATCCCATTTCCACTCACTCCCCACTCTACTCTGGATATTCCCCCAGAACTGTCCTTTCTGCAAATGCTCTGAAATTGCCTTTTCCTGTTTTAAATTCCAGTCCACTTACATCTTTGTTTTTTTGAGAGAAGTGATCTCAGATAAGGTTCATAGAGACAATCTGATTTAACAAATTTACACTGAAATATGAATGACTGCTGGTTTTTTCTAAAACTACCTTGTCCTTCCTTCCTTCCTTCCTTCCTTCCTTCCTTCCTTCCTTCTGTCTGTCCTTCCTTTCTTCCTTCCTTCTTTCTTCCTTCCTCCTCCCTCCTTTCCCCTTCCTTTCTTTTTTATGGAAAAAAAGTTTTTATGAAAATTTCCTTTTTCATAAAAAATTTACTACATTGAATTAATTTCTAATTGTCAAAATGTTGGGAACCATAACAAAAGTAAACAGACTATTTTCTGGCAGGGAAAATAAATTTTGGAGCAGGTAAACATTGAGACATGTATTCGACTTTCTCTTTTATGTGCCATTTTTTTTATTAACCTAAAAACATTCTACATAGTCAGCAATAAACTTGGCTTCTAGAAGCTGTTAAGTCCAGCATGCTTAACCTGAGAATGTTAAAAATATCTTAAACTTGACATGCACACTGCTCAGGAGGTAAAGAAAATGAGATTTGGTGACTGGATATTTATCATAAAAGAAAAAGGGGCAAAAATGAGGGAGACCTGGCTTGCCTGGGCTGTACTGAGATTTGGACAGACCCCCGGACTATATTGATAGAATATACCAAGTGAGTATGATCAGCCACTGTTCTAATGCTTTACTAACTCATTAATCCTCTCAAACACATGTACTAACTCATTAATCCTCTCAAAAACATGATATAGGCATCACTATCATCCTCATTTTCTGGTTCGGAAAACTGAACCAGAGAGAGTTAAGAACTTTTTCAAAGTCACACAGTAGCAGAGTCAAGTTTCGAACCCAGGGCTTGTGGCTCCAGAGCTGTGCTCAGGACTGTGCTGCCTCTTCAAACCTATGAAACAGGTGGAATGTGCCCCTCGTCCTTATCCTCATGTTGGTTCATGGTGGTTTGGGGGCCCACCTTCACCTAAACCTTTCCCTATATTTCCTGTCAAAATGACCCATCCCATGCTCTATCCATCTGCTTCATGAAATGAAAATATAATTAACAATTCCACGGTGTAAAAGGTGAGCATTGTGCTTTAGTTATTAAAAAAAAAAAAAAAGAAAGAAACATTTTCTGCTTGTTTGCTTCATGTCTAGCAAAGTGCTAAATACTGCTTGGAGTAAAAAGATCAATGCTATATGGTTCCTTTCTCAAGAAGGTCATAGCCAAGTTCAAAGGATCAATGTAAATAACTATAATGCTGGTTAGAAAGAGGTGTGAGCCACAGTATAGGTACAAAACAACAGATAGATTATAGCCTGGGGCGGAAGAGGGTTGGTCTGCTCAGGAGGGGGATAATGTAGCTTTCAGCTTGACTTTGAAGGCTGAGATAAAGGAAACAATTATCTCACTGGCAGAAATATCATAAACAAAGGCCTAGAGATAGAAAGGCATGAGCATGGAGGAATGGACAATGACCCTGTCAGGATGGTGCAGAGAACAGCCAGTAGAGAGTAGGAATTGAGTTTTGCCCCAAAATGAAGTTTGGATATAGACTGGAGACTGGGGGAGGGGTATTGGTTTTTACTTTCCAGGTGCCATATACACAGTTGTGCTCTGATGTTCTGACAAGAGCACTTTAGATCTTTGATTCTCAAACTGGATTTCCAAACTACCCAGGGGTACCCAGCAATGTGCTAGAGGATCCAAAGCCACAGGGTGATTATTGTGCATCTCTTGAAGCAACATTTTTATTTGATGAATAACATTTCAAAACTTTACTCTCACATGGAAACAAATATGTGTAAATTATGGCGTAGAATGCAACGTTTGCTATCATTTTCCAGCTAAAACAAGAGCCTTTAGATGAACAATTTGGGGCTGCATTTGAAAATAACAAACTACTTTACAACCAATATGAGCAGCAACCAGTCACAACCCAAAGGTCTTGAAGGACCTAGCAACACCAGAGGTTAACCTTTTTAGTTACTGGATTTTGGGAAGACTGGAGCCTTAAGGGAAAGGCTGGGGCAGCAGCAAGGAGAAAATTCAGGGGCTCAGGACAGCATCCATTTACCACCTGGTAGGGGAGTATGTCAGGATTTTAACAACCAGCTGGATATTTGTCCTGGCTATCCTCCCAGCAGCCCCAGGGAACCCAGTGGTTTTCATCTTCCATTAGGTCAATGTTGCAGTAAACTTGGAGATGCAATACTTTGACCTAAGGAGTGACTCCATATGGGAGTTAGGGATCTGAGGGTAGTGAAGAGGTTTTTCATGGTGTAGTATGGCTCTGGGGGCCCCCTAAATCACAATGTTCAAGTGACCCTCTCCTTAGCCCTTGCTGGTGGCCTGGCCTGCCTTGTCTATTCAGGGGCATTCCCTTCTCTGAGCAGCATCCTTCACAAACATAGCCTTCCTATAAGAGAGCAAAGCCTACTAAGCCATAGGCTCAACACGAATTCACCTATAAGTATCTTTCTCTCAAGTGCTTTGGATTAAAAAAAAAAAAATTATCTAGATCCTTAGCAATACATTAAAGATACTTGAATGCATTTGAAATATAATGAGTATGCAACCATAAAAGACATGCCTCATAAGAATCTTTTGAAAGAAGAAATAAAACAAATGATCCTGCCTTTGTATCTCGCCTCTCAGAGGCAGCTATGAGTCCCTTGGTGCTTTCCCCAAATCACAAACTCAGGTATAAATTACAATTAGTAATTATGTGCCTGAGTGGGAAGTGCAAGCAGGCACTTAAGCAGACAAACCTTCTACCTTCAGCATGGCTACTTCTTACAGCTCCTGTCTCTCCAGGCTTGGTGGAGAGGCAATGACACCCAGTCCTTCCCACCTGGCCCAGCCCAGTTCCTAAGATTAAATGGGGAAATGCTCTACTCTTGCCTCCCAGACCTTTTTGCAGCCAGAGTTGATCAGGTGACCCAAATTCTGGCCAGTGAGACAGAAGAAACAGTCTGCTGGGGCTTCTGGGAAAATCTTTGCTTTCTCCCCAAAAAGGAAACATGATAAGAGGGTGCTTTTGCCTCACCTTTCTTTACTGCTTTGGGCACTGTCATGTAATGCAAGGAACTATAGGAGCCATCTTGTGAGCACGAGTGGAGATGTAGCTGACACACTGAAGATGGTAAAAATGATTGGTGGGAAGGGCCTGTGTCCTTCTTAACATGGATGAGTTTCTGCTCAACCCCAGAAACGCCTACTGCTACCAGTTTTATCATGACAGGAATAAATTTACTCCACTTTTAGTCATGTACGGTTACTTGTAGCCAAAAGCAGCCTGTATTAGTCAGGATAGTCTAGACTTTGTTTCTGTCACATACTGATTCACAAACCTCTGTGTGGTAAGTGCAAAAAGTTTATTTTTTATTCCCTTTAAGGATTTGGAGAATTGGACAGTCCTCTACTATCTTGTGCTTATATGTTAGTACAGCCCCCGAAGTCAATGAGGCAGAAGAAGAGAGAATTGTATAATTTCATGGGCTGTGTTAAAGGCCAGGCCTGGAAGTAGTTTACATCATTTCTGCCCCTATCCCATGGTCCCTGCCCAATTTTACTTTATGGAGTTGGATATAGGGGTGGAGGGTGCTGAGAAATGAAGTTTCCCTATAGGCACATACAGCGTTGTCTCTGCCACACTTTACTTCCTAGTTGATATACTATTTTGTCTATACTTCTTCCATGCAGTTTACTTATTGGAAAGGTATTGTACTAATTTGTGATAGGGGACCATAGGGAAAATAAAAGGAAGACTTGGCTATATTATATACCATCACTTCCCCAGGCCTCAGACCATTAGTATCTCCAGCACACAGAAGATACTAAATAAAGTAGTATACAACACACATAATATATTGAAATATGCACATTTATTAGTATTTCATTTTATTAGGATATACATATATATTAATGTGTAGTTAATACATATTAATATATTTTAACCCATGAAGCAGTCCTGTCCTCAAGAAGCTTAGCATCTAGCTGGCAGTCAGATGAATAGATAAGCCAAAGCACCATGTGGCAGATGCTCTCACAGAGGCAGTGGTATAGTAGTGGGGGTGGGGCTCACAGGCACACAGGCTAGCTTGGCTTGCAGAAATCAGGGAAGTCTTCAGAAAGAAAATAGCATGCATGTGGCTAGGATCCTAAAGGATGAAGAAGAATTTGCTGAACACAGAAAGAGGGTGAAATGGGAAGTCTGAGAACCCTGAAGAGCATGTGTTAATGCATGGCAATATGAAAAGGTCTGGCTGACAGGGACATAGCCAAGAGAGACTCTGTGCATCTCGAGGTCAGGGGAGGGTATGAAGAGAAAGGTTTTAGGGATGGAGGCAGAGGATCTCAGGCTCTAAGGCAGAGTTCTCAATCCTGGCTACATATTAGAATCACTTGGCTTATTTAAAAAAATGCCAATGCTTAGGCTCTTCCCCGGGCCCCAAACCAATTAAATAAGGTTCTCCCTGGGCTGGGACCTGGGTACCAGAACTTTTTAAAAGCCCCCAAATGATTCTATTGGGCAGCCAGGGCTGAGTGCCACTGTTCCAGGGGTTGGTTGTTGACAGGTCTGCCTCACTCAGAAATTGAATTGGAGTTCTATAGGAAGGTGCCTCTCTCTCCTCCCTCACTGGTCTCAGGCTCCTAAAAGGGATGTCTTTTAAGATCAGGTTGGGGGAGAAGAGAGTTGCCAAAATGTTCCTTTGCCATCATTTTTTCCCTTGGCTTATTGTTCCTTCTCTACCTAACACAGAAAGAGTCCCCTACTACCCCTTACCTGTGACACCCTGGGTTCTGAGAGCATCTGTGCTGACAACTGGCAGGAAATTTCCCAGCATCCAGAGGCTCCCAAGACAGAGACAAGGCAGATGGCAACCTCCGTTTCTGATTAATCAGGTATAAGGAGGCCCCTTCCCATCCAGAGGTGGTCCCTAGACCTTGCTCACTGTACAAACAATCTCTTCTTTCAAGCGGCACACCTCACATTGTGCTCCGGAGCCTCTCAGGCCAGATAATGGCAGAAGGATCCCTGGGAGATTTATCAACACGGCGTGCTCTGCCTTTGGCTATTTATTCAGCAGATATTTATTGGTATCCTATTTGTTATACTCTGCCTTCCCGGACAATGTCCTCCTTTCTCCATCTATAGCAGCCTATCCGGGCAATCGACCCCCTCACACCACTCTGGACACATTCCCAGAATATAGACTCATTTTACTATCACTCCACAGTGAGTCTGCTGCAGGAACAGTGGTAGGGTGCATTCTGCAGCCAAGGAAGAGTTCTGTTTGGATTTGCTGTCAGGTGGGCAAATGGTAGCATCTTAGCACCCAGAATCTATTCTGAAAATCAGTCATTGGTCCTTCTTGTTTCAGGGTGGATGTGAGTCTTTAGTTTTGAGGCACTGCTGCTGGTTCTGCCCTCTTGGGTAACACCTCTTTTTCAGTTTGGATTTATAGTTTTTGAATGGTATTTGTCCCTGCATTCATATTTTCACTCAGCAAATGTGTGGAGTGTTTACCTCCCATGTGTCTGTCCATGACTGTGAGCTGGCATGCTAAGGCAAATGAGTTCTGAATTCAGGGAGTGTATTCAGGGAGCTATGACATGGTGAAACCAGAACTAGTAAGCTGTGTGACCAGCATTTAATTACCCTACATTACCTTTCAGTTGAAGGTCACCCCTTATGGAAACTAGACCAGTGGTTTTTCAAACTGGTTCTTCAGAGCCTCTGCAGCCACTGCACAGGACGAAGAGCTGTACTTGGGCTCTGGTCCTCCTCTTCTTCAACTATGGCTTGTTCTTGTGTGTCTATATTATTTATTAGAGGTTTGCTAAAGATCATGTGATAGTTTTCTGTGTCAACTTGGGTGGGCCATGGTTCCTGGATTTTTGGTAAAAAATTATTCTGGATGATATTGTGAAAGTATTTTTTAGATGACCTTAACATTGAAGTTGGTGAACTTTGAGTAAAGTGGATTGCTCTCCATAATGTGGGTGGGCCTCATTTAATCAGTTGAAGGCCTTAATAGAACAAAAACTTGCCTTCCTTAGCCAGAAAGAATTTTGTCAGAAGACAGCCTTCAGACTTGAACTGCAGCCTTCAGACTTTTCCCTAGGTCTCCAGCCTTATGGCCTAGCCTCCAGATTTTAGACTTGCCAGTCTCCATAATCAAATGAGCCAATCTGTTAAAATAAACACCCCTCTCATTCATTCATCTTATTGGTTCTGTTTCTCTGAAGAACTCTGAACAACACACATTTTATCTGAAAAAGTTTACCTGCTAGTTTGTGATGCTATGTGTTCTTGTCTGGGATTTAACCCTTGCCCTGCCTAACTCTGGCTTCTCTGTCCTTCCTCTGACCTTTGGTGCCTTTCTGACCCTTGAATGTAGCTTTATTCCTGGTTCCAGGTGTCTGCTTGATTTGGGCCTTGATCTGGGTCCTGACATAATAGCAATTGCAATTTAAGTGTGTCTAGTGATTTACTGTATTCAAAGTGTGTTTCAAACATTATCTCACTTAAGTTTCACAATACCTACTTTAAAGATGAGGATGTTGAGGTTAGGATGGCTTAGATGACTCACCTAAGGTCACACAATCAGTAAATAGCAAACACTGAGTTATGTCTTTATATTCAAATTCCCAGTGTTTCCCTCTGTACTATGTCCTCAGCTCATTTAATCTGTTATACCAGAGAGCTCTAGGTATTTAATATTCTTCCAGCAGAAGGGATCTGGAAACTCTATCCCCAGGGAGGAGAAGAACTTGCTCCCTGATTTCCAGAATGAGCAGGTGGAAACTCTTGAAGGAGTGAAAAGTGACCTCAGATGAACTGCAGCAGCTGCTTGTCAAGCCAGCACCCTCTGGAGTTGGCTAGGTTTCCCAGCTTTCACTGGTAGAGTATCCATGATTCATGGCAATGTGGGGACTTTACAAGCCAGTGATAAAACAGTAATCATCAGCTGTGAGGCTGACATGAGATTATGGAGCTGCACAGTTGAACTTAGTTGCTATGCTTTTCTGGGGCTGTTTATGTAATGGCAGTGTTGACCTAGTGAGGTACTGGTGGCTGTAGGGATCTGGGTGGAATCTCACCAAGACAACTTTCTCTGGATAAGAACCATGGTGGAGGTGGATGCAGGATTGCCTTTGAGTTGTAGCAGCGAGAGCCATGTTGTTGCCGTGTGTGTATGAGTGTGTGTGGGAGACAGTGGATTTAGTTAGTCACCCTCAGTTTATGGGGATGCCACCTGTTTTACATAGGCCACACCCGACCTGTCATCAAATTCTTCAGATTCTGTTGGTCCCCTTCTCTCTGCCCCCTCTTCTCTCACTCTGGTTGGACTTCCTTCATCACTTGTCTGTTTTACTGTAGTAGTCTCCTAGCAGGCCACTCCACTCCCCTCTTGCTCCTTACCCCCAGCCTATTCTTAATACAAGAGCAAGAGTGATCCAGTTAAATGTTCAGTCTCTTTTCTGCTCTAACCATGCAGAGCTCCCCATTTTCCTCAGTGTGAAAGCTAAAGTATTTCCAGTGGCCTATAAGGCTCTGTGTGGTAGGGTTCTCCATCACTTTCCTCCCCTCCTCTCCCAGCACTTGTCCCCTCCACTAAGTTTGCTCCAGCTATGGTGGCCTCTTTATTATTCTCAGACATCAAGCTCACCCCACCTCTTCCATGGCAAGGCTCAGGCTGTTCCTTTTGCTTGAAAGCTCTTCCCCCAGATTTACACATGGCTTGTCCTTTACCACCTGTGCTCAATGAGGCTAATGCTTCCCCCCTTATTTAAAATCACAGCACCCTCTACACTCGGCCCCAACCTCCCTTATGTTGCCTTGGGTGAGCCCCTGATCTAGGCTGGTTCCCTTTGACCCTAGTGGCCTATCTGGTCCTAGCTCCTTCACCCCTTGGGTTTCTGCTGCCAGTCTCAGTCACCCTGGGCCAGGGCTTGTGGAGTCTCAGCCAAGCAGGCTCTGAGGACTGTAGTGTCTTCTAGGCCCCTGAACTTTGGGGATGCAGGGTCCCTCGCAGGATGGCAGCGGTCAACTCACTACAGCCTGAGCAGAGCAGCACACTTGCTCATCAGCTGCCTCACCCCGCCCCACTAATTAGAGAAGCTCTCCTACATGAAGATTTAAAAAAAAAAATCCTAAGCAGGGAAATTACTGGGCTTAATTTAATTTGTTTAATATTTCTATTAAAAAATGAAGTTCAATTAAGATACACAGAAAAACCATAATGTTCATTTAACAGAATAGAATTTGTGTTCCACAGATACATTTTTTACTCTTCTAGTTTTTTTTTTTAATGCAAATCTGGCTAAGTGAATTACTGATCTTTATTAGATGCTTAATTATAGGTTGTTAATGGAAATATTACTGAAATTAAACTCAAATATGTTAACCAAGGAAAAAGTTTTATATGTCACTAAAATAACCGAATTTCCAGACTTTGTCGATATGATTAATTTAAAAAGCACCTGAAAAATTAGTTCGTTAATTGTGATACAGCAACAGCCTTTCTACATAGTCCTGGTCTCTTTGAGGCCTATGGTGAATAGATGAAACTCTCATGTGACAAAGATTTCACAGATATGGGCCAACTCTATGCACATATGTGGGCAGGCCCTGCATAGAGGCCCAACTACCGGAGTGAGTCAACCCTGCAACATCTCCACAAGGCCTTTATGCATAAGGATACAAATGCAACCCAAACACACATAACTATACAAACTGCTGTGCCTGCAGACACTTTATGTGCAAATTCAGAATCTTTCCATTTATTTGATGAATATCAAAACCTTCTTGCATTTTCTCTTCTTGAATATGTTGACATGCTACATAAACAAGATCTGGCTTTGATAAAGCAGTCCAGACACTCTTAGGATTTTCCGCCAATTTCTGGGATGCCTACTTCCCTAGCTCCTTTCCTTTCTACTTCTTTCTGGTACCTACTTTTGTGGTGGCACTTCATACAGCCTGGTCAATTAATTGGGAAGCAATGATTTTCCTCCAGGGTGAGACAGTCTCAGGGGAATGAGGGAGATAAGCTAAGCATCATATACTACTGGGCCTCATGTCTTAAGCCAACTTGACTTACTTGACATGAAATGGGGTCCCTTTTTCACTCTGACTTGTCAACCATCTCATTTCCCTCTGTCTCTAGGGGCCATTCTGTCCTTTCAAATTGAGCTTCAAGTATGACTTCTAAATTTCGAATGAAAACTGCCCTCGCTAGTGCTACCTGGGTTGGCTGCTAAAGAAGATGCTTGTTGTATGAGGTTTTCAAGCCAGCAGGCCAGGGCTGAAATTCCTGCACCCCCACTTAATGTGGTGTGACTTTGGTTAGATTGTTAACCTCCCTGAATTCCAGTTTTCTTCGCTCTAAGATGGGAATAATTACAACCTCCATCTCTCTTAGTTCTCTCTCTCAGCTTGTAAACCTGCTCAGTGATTCTCTCCTAAACATATTCTTACTAGACCCTCTTTCTTTCCTTTTTCTCTTTCTCATAAAAGCTTGGTCTGCTTTTCTATTCCCATGTCCTCATGTTCCATTCACTCATCAGTTGGTGTTCTAGTGACAAAATACAGAACCCATTCTGGCTAGTTTAAGTACAAGAGAATTAAATAAAGGGATCCTAGGGACCTCTGAGAAGGCCAGGGAAGACTTGGAACCTGTGCATGGGGAGTGGTGCCCACAGCCCACCACTGGTCTGCAGTGGAGGCCTATTAACCTCGGCTACTGAGCTCTGAGCTGTAGTTGGCACCACTGACCATTGACTCTGGATGCCAAAAAAGCCTAGAATTGCTGACCTCAAAGAAGACACCTCGCTGCTACCCTAACCAGAAAATGGATTCTATGAAGCTCCTGTTTCCTTACTTTACTTTCCTCCACACCCAGCGCCTCATGGGTGTGGCTGATTACTGGATCCCAGGTCACGTGGCTGTGCTGCAAGGGCAGCTGAGAAAGAAAGGCTTCTTGCTCCGGGTGCAAGGTAAGAAATTACCAAGCATAGGAAGGACATTCAGGAATGCTGGCAGGTGCAATGAGCATTCACTACTCATTTATTTATTGCCCTGGGTATCTGGGTCTCTAGCTTCTATCATTGCTCTACTGATGCGCTCTGGGGAGACCATTATGCTGATATCTTCTTTCTGTACCCCTCCATATCCACTGTCCACTCTCCTTCTTTCTGCTCTCTGCCCCCAGAAGCTAACCTGGAGGACCTGCTCTACCTGTTACCTCACCTGATTTCTAATGGCCAGTTGGTATGGCCAATAGGAAGCTTTGGTTGGAGGGAAGAGAAATGAGGGTGAGGTCAGGAAATTTATCTACCTGTGAGTTCTTGCAAACTGGCTGTGTCCCGTCACCAGCTTCATGAGCCTGTTTGACAGCCCTCTCCACTCAGCCCTTCCTGTCTCCAGGTTTGTTAATGCCTTCTTCTCCTTGGTCCTTTGGCCTGGGGTGGTAACTACTTATGCTGTTCCCTGTTACCCCTTCCAGGGCATTGCATTCTCTTGAGGCTTTCCTGAATGGTGCCTCACTGTTGTAGATCCTTTATTAAACTTTCCTGAAGTTGCCCAACTTAAGAGTGCCATATTTCTCTTGCCAGGACTCTGATAAGCAACCATAGTGATCTCCACTTTGCTAAAGCTGGTGTGTACTTTTCAGTCTAGATCCTCCTTGACCATTGGCTACATAGACCTTGGACATACTCTTTCCTTGGTAGCCTCTGCTTCCCTGGCTAACAAACTCTCTGATTGTATTTCCTTAGTTTCCTTTCTAGGGATCCCCTTTTCTGTCCGTCTTCTGAGCATGGCTGTTCCATGGTTGTGTTTAGGAATTTTCCCTGTTTTCTTTCATCTTGATCTCTATAGTTGAGCTCATTCACTCTCAGTTTTAACCCCATCTTTTTTTGATGTCTCCCAGTTCTATATCTTCAGTCTTTCCCTTGAGCTTGATTATAAGTACCTATTGGAAACATCCACCTGGACATCACTGAATATCACTGGCTGAACAAAACCAAAACTGATTCATCATCCTTTCTCACTAACCTACTTCTGTCCCTGTGTCCTAAATCTTAGTTAAAAGCAATACCACTCACTGAGTCACCTAAGTCAGTGTTTGTATTCTTCCTTCTTTCCGTCATCTTTCCATCTGTTTTCCTTCTTAAGTGTTTCTTGACCAAGTCCTCTCTTTTTCAACCCTACTATCATTGCCATGATTAGAGACCTCATCATATCTTGGGTAAAATATGTCTCCTCCTTCCCAGCCTCCTAGATTTTAGCCTTGCCCAGTGAAAGCCATTGCCTTTTTTTGTAGCCAGAGTTATGCTTCTAAAATGTGACTGACATTAGATTCTGCTGAAAGCTCTTTGAGTCCACGTTCCTTAGCCAAGCCTACAGAACCTTTTATGGCCTCACCCCTGCCTATGTGTTCAGCCTCATTTCATGCCACTCCCTGTCTCCAAAGTCATGCTCTAATAAACTAATCAGCTTCTACCTCCAAACATTAACCTTCCTATTCTGCACCTTCATGACCTTGCCTATGAGCTTTCCTCTAACCTAGGGTGCTGTTCTCCCCTTTCTTCCCCATCACCTGCTCAGCCTTCAAGGCTCAGGATCTGCGTCCTCTCCTCTTGGACTGATGTCCCAAGTGTGGGATTATGCATTCTATCTTTGAATTTATTATTCATATTGATTTTTTGCTTTGTGTCTATCACTCCCACTAGACTATAATCTTCCTGATGGCAAGGATAGTCCCTTAATCATTTCTAGCACTTACTGTCTGACACATAAATGTTTATTGATCTGAATTGAATAGAAGGTATTAAATCAGCTGGTTTGCAGCATCTCTAATAGCCCCAATACCCTGAAATTCTTGGGAACAGGATCTATAAGTAGACTTCCTGCCCCCACTCAAAGGTAGTTTCTCAGAGAGGGTCTTAGGAAATCAAACACCTCAGAGCCTCTCCCCACCAATGAAATGCTTTTAAGTCTGGGGACAGTAATATATGTTTTCCAGAGAAAACAGTCAAATTCTTACCACTAGACTAGAAATTCACTCCAGCCAGAGCTAGACTCCCTGATACCTTTGGTCTTCTTTGTGCTCTGCCTCTCTAGCATTGCCCTCCTCCTGATTCTCCTCTCTGGAAATTTTACATGTTTTCAAGGTTGGAGTAGGCCATAAAGCATTTAGAATCAGAACAAAGTATTGGAGTCAGACAGGCCCAGCTTAATATCTTCTCACCAACTTTGTGATGTTGGCAGTGCCCTAACCTCCCTGAGCTGCTTCTTAGTCTAGAAGATGGGGATTATAATGCCCAGATCTGTGGTGTTGTAAGGACTGAATGAGATAGATAATAGACTCAAGCACTTAGCTCACAGCCTGGCACAAAGGTTCTTCTGAAGGTTTAGTTCAAATTCTACCTCCTCTGAGAAATCTCTGGTGACTCAGAACCAGCCCAAAATAGTTTTCCTCCTCTGAAGCATGTGATTTGAGTCCCAAACACTCATTCCAGCTTTTACTCACTCACCACCTATGAGTGTTCACCATCCCCCATGTGCCAGCCATGACTGTGTTGCCTGTCTTGTCTCCCTCACTGGATTTTAAACCACTAGAGGACAAAGATCATGAAGCAAATAATTTATTGAGATTTTGCAGGCACCTCCCCTCCGCTCCTTTAACCAAATGCCTTTAAGAAACTAGCACAAGGCTAGGTGTGGGGAGGTTGGCTTATTCAGGAGACCTGAGCATCTTGAACTGGAGGAGGAGGCAAGTGAAAGGGAAGATAGGGACCGTTTGTGGGGATGTTAACTAGCTTTCCTCTGCTGAGAGGCTGAGTAGTTCCTAGAAAACCTTTTGCTCAGATGACTCACAGGGAAGCTGCTCAGGAGATAAGCAGAGCAGTTCACTCCTTCTGGTGTCTAGGAAAAGATGCCTTGACACATCCCACTTCCTAGAATGGAGGGCACCGGAAGCCAACTCAGAATAATGCCGAGGAAACACTGACAGTTTAATGAGCTTGAGGTACAGGGAGCTAAGCTAAGTAGAACCCCTTTGGAGAAAACCAGAACCTGAGGGAGCTTCCACCAGCATCTGCCTGTGCGTGCAGGTGTGTGCCTGTGTGTGTTTCTGCTAGGTCCTAAAACTAGCTCCAGGAGGACATGTAAGCACTTCCTCTCCCTCTTTAGAACAGGGGTCCCCCTCCCACATGCTTGGCTGGCTAAACCAGAGCCCTGAGGAGGGCGCAGGTCTATTTCAGCAAGAAAGAAGGGGAGGCAGTCAATATAGTCCTGCCATGGCAATGGAGCTGTGCACTATGCCGTCCCTCTGCTAAGAGGCAGCGTCCTCTTATCCTTTCTGATGGCCCATTTCTGTTTTAGGCCCAGAGGACAGGGCGGAGCTTAAGAACTCATCCGTCCCCCAAAGTCACCCAAAAGCTTAGGGCTCCTCCTGCTCCTGGGCCGTGGGTCAGCACAGCCCCCACTTTTACCAAAAGTCAAGCTGTGCTTGGCACACCTGTGGCCTACAGAGCCTCCCACGAGCCTTGACTGAATGTGGAAAGTTAATTCAGGTATAAATGTAAGGGCTTAATGAAAAGGGAGTGCTGCAGATTAATTATGCCCAGCAGCCCCACAGCTCTAGCCCTGCCTTGGCCTTGACTTCTCTCCTGTGCCTTCCTTTGCAAAAGGCCACGTGTGTCCTCCCTTCCTAAGTAGTATCTGGGGATGGGATGGAAGAGAAATATTAATTGAGGTATTTGGAGCAGAGAGCCTGCTGGAGTGGTTGTATATAGATGTGGAGCATATGCTGTATTTTTGTAGCCACCTTCCAGTTTTGCTTTCTCCCCTTCCATGTAGTTGACCCTTAGCTGGATGCTGAAAGATTTAAAGAGCTATAAGACATGCCCCCACCCTCAAGTCACTGAAGGACAACTGAGTCTTATTAATACTATTATTATTACCATTATTACTAACTTACTGAGCATATCCAATGGACAAGGCATTGTGCGAGGTACATTATAAGTTTTTAATTTTGTCTTGTTAGCAATTCATGAAGTAGGTATTCTTGTTCCCATTTCACAGATGAAGAAATAGAAGCTCAAAGAGGTAGAAATAAATTGTTTATGTTTGGAAAACTAGAAATGAGCAAAACTGGGCTTTGGTTCCTGTTCTAGGTGTTGTATTGCCCACTCTATTAGCTGCCTTTTAAAAAAGGTGCAGCCCCAGGGATAGAAATAAAATAGCCCCAATTCATATACAGAAGTGTGTAATTCTGCATAGCTGACAGGACATGAAGTTTGGAAGTTCTAAGTAGGAAGATTGCAGCAGACCTGAGTGGGCAGGAAGCTTCCTGCATAGGAAGCACCTGCTTGGAGATGGTTTATTAAAAAGCATGGGAGTTTGCTTCCTTTTCTGCCCTCCTCCAGGATCAGCACAGGTTTCCTCCTGAATTTCTCCATCATGAGCCCATTATAAAAATTCACATTTCTTTTGTGAGAGTGAGAGGTGATTCAGCCAGTTCCTAGGACCTGGGGGAAAAGATTCCAACCAATATGTCATTCTCCCATCCAGGTGGGGTGCCCCATCAAAGATGACTGTGCCACAAATGTCATGGATAAGTAGAAATGACCTTCACTCTCTGTTTCTCTCTCTCAGTGTTGATGAAACAGAGAGAAGGCCCAGAAGTCTGGCTGCCACTGCAGGCTGTGTCTGGGGACAGAGTTTCTGTGACTGTTAGAATAGGAATTCTCCAGGGGCTGTTGAATCAAGGAACTTTTCTCTCCACAGCTGCATCGTGTGCTTCTCTTTCATCCACAGAGCATACAGGGCTGGCTGCTGCTGGTCAGACACTGC
Organism: Macroglossus sobrinus; assembly: GCA_004027375.1. Lineage (NCBI taxonomy): Eukaryota > Metazoa > Chordata > Mammalia > Chiroptera > Pteropodidae > Macroglossus > Macroglossus sobrinus. The sequence goes on from PVKZ01000767.1 coordinate 488,841, forward strand.
CGAAGGTCCTACGGGAAGTTGTCCTGGTCAGAAAAGTGACTTCCTAAACCAGAGAGTGACAGAATGCACTGGGGTCAGGGGTGGAGGGCAGCTGGTGAAGGTAAGAGGCTCAGAGAGGTCACAGAATATATTAGTGGAAGCAGAAACCCAAATCTGCTCTTCTAGGCTCTCAGTGCAGGCCTCTGTTTTTCAGGGCTCCGTGGAACTCCACCCTTTCCTTCTCTGGGTGTGACCTCAACCCAGAGAGCCCACCAACAGGACAGAGGAGTGGAGTGACTTCCCTGTGACAGGTGAATGTGTGCAATACTGATGGCTGAGGCTTGCTGAGCACTTACTAAGTGCCAGACACCGGCAAAGTGCATTCTCACTCTTCATCCACACAAAAACTCTTTGAGGAGCTAAGTGACATCATCCCCATTTTAAAGATGTGGAAATTGAGGCTTAGAAAGATAGGTTAACTTGCTCAAGACCACCCAGCTAGTGGAATCTAGATTGAAAACGTGAGGAATAGACAGTGCCTGTGGAAAGGGGTGGCTTAGGTTTCATCCATTAAACATTTATGGAGCACCTATGTTTCAGGCAGGCTCTACCCACTGAGGATACAGCAGTGAACAAGACAGTTGGGATCCCAGCCCTCATAGAGCCCATAGCTTAATAGAGTGGGTGATGTCACGGCCATGATACCTGTGGAAAGCTGGCATGTGTTTTTTTTTTTTTTGCTCCAAGTTTCCTACAGCTCTGAGTTCTCCACTCTGGCTGCAATGCTGGATCATCTGGGAGTTAAAGGAACCATCAATGCCAGGGTTCCACCCCAGGCTGAGTGAACCCATACCTCTGCAATGGTGGGGGAGGGGATTGGTGGTGGTGGTGCTGGACATCATTATGTTTCGCAGACTCTGTAGATGATTGGATTTGGAGTTGACAACAGACTGAGAACCACCGCTCTGCAGCAGCTATGATAGCACTTTGAACAAAACAAGCCCCAAACACGTGTCTTAAACTGAAGAGTTTGGGGAGTGTGGTGATCATCCAGACTACACATTTGGAAGTAGCAGTGCCCCACAGAAGGCACGAATGGAAGAAAAATGGTCTGCTGGGGAGATCCCAGACACATGCTCTCAAGGCTGCCCCAGATGACAGAGTAGTGTGGCAGATGACAGGTTAACATGAATTATCTCAAGGTTCTTGGCTGTCATTTGCCTGAGAAAAATGTATTGATTCCAGTTTCTAAAGAGGGGCCTTTTGCTAGAGTACCTTGCGATTTAGGTATAAAACTTAAAGTACTAATTAAAATACATAAAACATTGCATGGAGCAATTATAGTTGCAAAAGTGGCATGGAGAAACTTCATCAGACCTGAGTGTTTGAGATTTGAATGAGTCCAATTTATTAGACAACAAATGTTTTGCTCCAGGCACAAAGGTCAGGAGTAAAGGGACAGTGGGTGTCCAGAGGTTCCCACTCCTCCAGTATGATGGGGGAAACACAACCCTGGCCACAGGAATTCCACCAGAAAATTTGTGTGTGGAGCTTGGCCCCAGAGTTTTAACCACATATTCTTTGTCAAAGAATATCTTTTATTTAGTATATATTCCTACCAGCTAATAGTCAAAAAGAGATCCAGAGATATATATATTTACCAATAATAATAAAAGCTAATAGTTAGAGCTTCGTGTCAAGTACTGTTCTAAAAACTTCACTCACCATAACTCATTTAGTCCTTACAATAATCCATTGAGATGGGTACTATTAGCCTATTTTACACCTGAGGAAACTGAGGCGCAAAACATTAACTCCTTGGAAGTCTCACAGCTCATCAGAGGCTGACCTCGATGCCACCCTGGAGGTGCTGATCCCAGAGCCCTTGCACTGAAGCAGAATGCCACCTGAAGATGGTGTGCAGGACTTAGTCTTACTGAACGTCCCATACGCCCTGAGGATCTGTGAGCCCCAGAGGCTGGAGTATGTGTAGACCACACCCTTGGGAATTGAGTCTTCAGTTTGTGCACAATGGGTAAGGGTCCCGGGACTAGATGCCAATGCCAACTCCCGTATGATCTAGGATGAGCCTCTCAGGCTACCAGAGCCTTGGTTTCTCATCTGTAAAATGGAGAGCTTAGATTAACCAGTGGTGCCCACAGAATCACTGGAGGTAGCTCTTTTAAAATATGAATTCCTGAAGCTTTTCCCTGGGGATTCTGACTCTGTAATTTCTGAGTGGGGATCCAGTAGCAATTGAAGACCACAGGTCACCTTTGACAACAATAAAATAAGAATTAACCTCCCTATAGACATTAACAGCTAATATTTATTAAGCACTTACCATGTGCCAGGGCCTGTGCTACATGCCTTACAAGACTCTGTCTCTTAACTGTCACAATGATCCTGTAGTGCTAATGTTATTATTACCCTCATTTTAAGATGAAGAAAAACTAAGACTTAGCGAGATGGAGTAGCTTTCTAAGGTCATGAACCAGTGATGGCCATATCTAGGACCTGTATACAGATGGCATGTCTTCAGCACTTGCATTTGTACTTATTATACTATACTGTCACTTTGCTTGATCCACATACTGTTCCCCCACCCCCCAGGTCTTGCTGAATGAACAGTGGGCAATGTGACCTATCCTACAACTGCTTATACCAGGGCTAGGCAAGTGACTCAAACTAGCCACTGGAATGGCTGGCCAACATCCAATCAGAGAGTTTTTCTTAAGAATTTGAACTGAGACATTAAGACAAGACTGTTATTGTTTGGGTGGTGTTGGGACCTGGAGTGATAAGGCCAGAATTGGGGCTAGAGTTGGCACATGGCAACTCAAAGGTACATTGAGAACTTTTCATATGGAGAACTTTTCAGAGGATACAGGTTTGCAGAGAGGAGAGTGGAGCAGAGAGACCAAGAGATGAAAAGGAGAAAGAAGGTTTCTGGGTGCCTCTCCAGGCCCCTCGAGAACAGCCTTTACTTCCTGGAATGAGGATCTCTGCTCTTTGTCAGGGTCTTTACTTAAGCTAACTCAGTGAGTTTCTGATCCTTATGATTGAATTATTCCTTAAAATAACTTGTCCCAATCTCCCTGCAATTTTTTAAGGATCAAATCAGAGAATGAATGTGAAAGAGCTCAGTGACCTGGAAGAAACTAACACCAATCATGAAATATCTGGAAAACAGCTTAAATACAATCAATGGATTGTTACTAGTAGATCTCAGAGTCAGGAGGGCTTACAGTAGGGTGAGTTTAATTAAAGGAGTTCTACAGAGGCAGTGGTTATACAGAGATATTTGTGGAAGGTATAAAACATGATGGCAAAAGAAAGAAGGAAGACCATCTGGGCAGAGGAAATGGCATAAGCAACCAGGTGAAGAAGGTGTGGGGGTGTGAGGGAGATGGCAAGGGGACTACTGTGGCTGCTGTCTAGCAAGCACAACTTTGGAGAACTCCAACAAGTGTATGATTTTTTGTATATACTGGGCACTAGGGAGTCACTGGAGGTTATTGTGCAGGAGTTTTCAGAAAGACAAAAGTGATCTGATGGATTAGTTGGAACAGGAAAGGGAGAGACTAATTAAGAAGTCAGTATAGTTTTAGGGCATCTGGAAAACATCCAGAAAGAGAGATTTCATGAATGAAGAATAACCAGGACCAGGCCATTGGTTGTACAAGAGTTACTCTTTCGTTCATTTATTCAATAAAATTTTATGAGCACCTATTATGCTGGTACTACTCCAAGCAGAGGTGATGTAGAGCGAATGAAACAGGTGTGGTTCCTGCCCTCTTGAAACTTGCAGTATGGTAAGGGAGATGAACATTAATACAACAATGATACAAATCAATATGAGATCACAAAAGGTTAGAAGAATCTGCTACAGAGTCTTGACCAAATTGGGAAAACAATGGAGGTGCATCAGGGAAGCCTTCTCTGAGAAAGTGAGGCTTTCTCTGAGATTCAAATTCTGAATAGAACTTTTCTAGGTGAATAGCAAGTGGGAAGACCTTCTAAGTTGTGAGAACAAAGACCTGGAAACAGTGGGAATGCAGAGAGATCAAGGGGTGGAGGCCTCTTGGTAAGGAAAGGGGCTGGAAAGGCAGACGGGGCCTTCCAGGGTATATTAAAGATTTTGGTCTTTATTCTAATAGCAGTAGGAAGCCATGGAAGCATTCTAAGGTGGAAGGGACATGACTGAATTTGTGATTTTAGAAATCCACTCTGCATGAAACGTGGAGGATGGAAAGGAGTGAATCAAAAGAGAAATCTGGGAAACCAGTTAAGAGGCTTTGGTGGTAAGTTTTGGAAACCAGCCCTGATCATCTCAGGTGCAAAAGGATTGATTTGGACTAGCTAGGAGACTCATGGAACTCAAGAGAAGGCTCTTGAGATCTTGGTGACTGGTTTGCATTTAAGCTCCCGAAGACTCTTTTCCCCACTTCTGTTCATGTTCTCAGAGCTCTCCACATGCTAGGGACATGGCTGACAGCTGCTTTAGGGTTCCATCTTTATATTCATTATTGAGGAAGGGGTAAGGTCTTTGTTTGGGTGATATGCCTGCACCAGGATTCAATTGCTGTGACTTGGAGATGCACTGAGGTGGGAGTCCTGGGGTTGCAGAAGCAGATAGAGTCTGGAAAGAGCTCCTCACTAAAGGAAGGGGTGAAGAGCTGGGTGATTATGCTGCCAGAAATTGGAAGAAGACATGTGGCACAGACTAAGGGAAAATAGACATTTAATGTAGAAGATATTATAGTCATCCAGATGGGGGAAAACATAGCCTCAAGAATGGTTATATCTTTGAAGGAGGATGAGAAGTAAAGGGACAGGACTTACATTTTATTAAGTTACTATGTACTGGGTAGTTAGTTGGGTCATTTTCCTTATCTTCACAGTAGCTCCAAGATATAAGACCCATTTCACAGATGAGAAAACCAAGGCTCAAAAGAGAGGGTGGCTTGCCTGAGATCACACAGTTCTTTAGGGGCAGAACTGAGAACTGACCCTGTAATTTGGGGTTTGTCCAAACTCCATGCTTTCTCATATCCCATGTATAGTCTTCCTAGGAAGTGAATTTGGGAGGAAAAATAATATTGGCCTTTGACCCTGACTTTATAAGCACAGGGAAGTAGGCCAAAGATAACAGCTTTGGAGGCAGCCTGAAATCCAGGCTGCAAGGGAGGACCAGGGGTTCAGGCCAGATCTGGAGGTGGAGTGATTATCCAGACTGATTCCAAGACATGTGGATCCCCGATTAATATGGATCTCTGGGGACCATTTACCTCCACTCTCTTCCCTTTATCTTTAGAGGTGGTTACCTGACTGGTTCACCTTTTGCTAATCTTCTAATTAACATAAGAGCTAGTTGCTTGATTTTTTAAAAAGTTCATATTTTAGAAAAGAAAGCAAGATGATTTTGCAGAAGTTTGATTGTTAGATTAGCAGGTGCCTTCTAACTTCTTAATTCTTACTTAATTCCTCAATCAACCTGGTTCAGCTTACTACAGCCTGTACCTAAGATATGAAAAAAAAATTGTTATCAGGAGTTAAGCACTGGCATTGTGATTATTCCTTAATGTGATCAAATTGTGCCTGTGTCTATAATGAGAGGGACAGGCTCACAAATAAGTGAGCTGCCAGGTACAGAACTTAAAAACAAAGCCTAAATCTTGGAAATAATGCTCAGGTGAGCTAAAGCAGGGTGTTGGACTGGGATTGAAGCCAGGAAGAGAACATAATTAGATAAAGCTTTTGGAGGCCTGGGAGCCAGCCACACACTGAAGCAGATACTGCTCACATCACAGCCATGGGCCGGGCAGGACACAGATGTCACATCCAAACTGGGTAATTTGAAGAGAGTTTAATAAAAGATCCATTTAAATGTGGTGCAGAGAAACCACAGGGAATGATGCAGTACCCAGGACTAGTAACAGCAAGGCCACACCCACTCCTAGATCTGAAGGGCTGAGGAGAGAAACAGAGAGAGAGAGAGCAAGTTGTGTGGAAAAGACCACCTGACAGGAGCTATGACCCACAGAGTGGGGCCTGGGGAATGACATTCCATCTCATTCTTTTCCCTCTCCCTGATCTCTTGCTGGTGTCTTTTTTGGCCAAACCCAATTGGAAGCCAAGAGGTGGGGAGCCCATTGAGCACAGGGACACAGGTAGGGGGAGGAAAATGGGGAGCAGATACAGAGGGGCAAACAGAAGATGCCCAGCTCAGCTTTCTACTGCCATCCTCTCATCCTCGTTGGCTTGCCATTTGGCTGTGGGAGGTGGAGAAAGAGAAATGAGTGGGTAGGTAGAGAGGGCAAGCTTCGGACAGTCTTTGCTGTCCGAACCTAGTCCCCTGTTTTCTGCTTACCCAGCCTGGCCAGCGGTGTCTTCATGCCATTTCTTCTTTCCTTATTCGTTTTTCAGGTCTTATCAGGTAAGGGGAACTAGTCTGACAGATTGAACGTGGTTTAAATACGTTCCCCCTGCATGTTCTTATACAGAAGAAGCGATGCTCAGCCTCTTAGATCTGCTTCGGAGCTCAGAGGAGTTTGGAAGCAGTTCCTTTGAAAGTGGGGAGAATCCACCTGTGTCAGATGTGTCAGGCTTGCTTTGCCTCATCTCTCATTTTTTCTAGGATCTGAGAATCTGTAGGAGTGAGGCACCATCTGCACATGTTGCATCACTCTTAACTCTTTGAACGTTTAGTGGACTCCTGTCCTTCCCTGCTTTTTCCTTCCAGGAAGCCTTCCCTGATTACCGCAGCCTCCTAATTTGCTTCTATGTTACAGCCTCTCATTGTTCAAAGGCTCAGGTTGTTCTGGATATAGCTCTGGCAGTGTAAGTTCTAGGTTCCTCAGACAGTGATTAATCTCAATGACAGTCTGGAATGTCCCCCAGCTCTCCCTCCACCATCTATATCAGCTAAGCCAACATCCCTTAAAAACATATGTGGCAGGAGGAAGGCAGGGTGCTCTGTAGAATCATCTACTTAGACCCCAGAGAAACATTGCTGAGAAGTAAAACCTAATGTAATCAGGGGCCCATCGCTCTGGGAATAGAGAGATCATTGAACCAGGATCCTCTTTAAGGGCTTTGGAAACTGAGATTGTTATACTTGGAAAGTAAAGAAATTACTAAGCCCCATGGTTTGCACTAATTTTTAGCTGTAGAATCTTATATTTCCCAAAAATGTATTCTTTCATGAATTCTAACAGATAACAGATAAATAGCAGCTGCTTTGATTAGAGGATTCCTATTGTGTTGTATAACTGAAACTATTAAAAAAAAAAAAGCAGAGGCAGGTTGGGGGAGAGGTGTCGAGATTGGAGCTTCCCTCGCTCAGCTTCACATAGTCCCCAGGCCTTAGAACCAAGGGCTCTGTGTGGCACAAGGCCAAGGTCCTGAGCTAGTCCAACCCCAGTGTGAGCACTGAGGCTGCAGAAGGGTGACTTGCCTGAGCCAGTTACTGGCAAAAGAGAGACTGGCATTCCCAGACTGGAGTGCTTTCCTTCTCGCCTACCCTTCTTGCACGTCACTGCCTCAGGGTTAGGTTTTGTTTCTCTTGGTCATTCCAGGATGACTCTCTCCCCTGCCCACCAGACATGCCCCAAGAAGCTAGGTCTGTGTGGTACAAAGCATAGCCCACAAGGCTGGGCTGGGTCTGTGGGCAGTGCTGGACATCTGGAGCTGGTACAAATCTTGGGAGCATCTCCCAATTTACTCACAGCTCATTAAACCTAAGTTGCCAGGTGGCATAAAGCTTTGGGTCACAAAGGGCCCAGACCAATTCCACTCTTGTCCTTAGATGTACATCTTCCTTCCTCCCTCCTCTCGGAGCTTCTTGGTGACCTGACTGCTTGACTCTGTCTGAGCTCCTGTGTGAAGTTCAATTAGCATGCTGGTCCAGTGCTGCTGGCTCCACATATTACTTGCACAGGTTAAGTATTCCTGATAAGGCTTCTCAAATCAGAGAGCTGAAATGAACTTAATTAGAACTCAGAATACTTGAAGTAGAGATAAAAGGCAGCACATCCAGTCTCTGAAGCAACAAACTGGGAGTGGGAGAGGAGAATGGGAGAGAAAAAAGAGGTGAGGGAATCTGATCCTCATGCCGTAAGGAAACCCTTCCTTGTGCTGGAGTTGAGTTTTTGTCTTCACCCTATAGACCTTTCTTCACTTAGACTCAAACCAGTTCCCTGAAAAGTGGGCATAGAATCCACACTTGGGGCACAAGCAGCCCAGGTGTGAGGAGAGAGAGGGCTTGGGTTGGAAGGCAAAGGAGGAAAGGGAATTCAGTTTTTATTAACATTTAGAATGGCCAACAGCCTCCTTCCCACACTCGTGATTTCCTCCAGGTTGGAGAAGAAAGTGCAATTACCAGAGGTGGTGAACTTCTTAAGCGATGAGAGAGTAGGAGTGAGGAGTTCTCTCGAGTTTTTCTCTTTTTTTTTCAGATTTTCAGCTAAGGTCTACCCTTGTCACTCTCTGACCCCTACACTTTCTGGAATTTGAGGACCTTCTAGTTGTTCATTTAGATGGGATAGCTAAAGGATACCCTGCTATTCCCAGTGTAGCGAGGGTTGTCAGACCCCCACCTGTGTCCCCGTGAGTGCCATGGCTCCTGTGTAGGGCTGGCTGAAAGCAAGGGCAGAGGCAGCCCTCAGCCAAAAATCCATGGGAACTGGGGGATAAACTCCCAGTGTCTTAGCCCCTCAGGTGGAACAACCCAGAAGTGTGTCCATGCAGAGCCCCAGAGGTCCCCAGTGGGACAAAGCCCCACTTGCCCGCAGTGGCACCTACTCAGCTATGTACTGAAATAGCTGCTTCTCTTCCCTTGGCTCTGTGGTGCTTCCTGAGATTATGGCCCAAATAAACCACTTGCATTCAGAATCCTTATTCTAGGATTTTCTTCGGAAGACCCAATCAAAGATGCTTTGGATAAAGAATTGCCTCATTCCTTCCTGTTATTCTTTCCTTCCTCAGCACTCTCTTCAGCAAATACTGAAAATCATGTCTCCTTCATTACTTCAGCCGCACATCTTAGATGGGTGCTGAGCATCCTGGGGACATGATCTCACTGCAGCCTCTTTCTCCACTTCTGTGTCTGCCACTGGTTGTCATCTCACCACTTGCCCCTGGTTGTCCTCAGTTCATGTCCACTTGCTCACAAAAGGCACTGGTGCCTGGGAGCATATATCTTTAGATCTACAGGTATATGTCTGTCCTTAACCCCTACTCACACCTTCTACTTGTGACCTCTAGTCTCATTTATCTTTCTGTACCTTTAAGTCTTCATCTACACTCTCTCTATCTACAGTAGTTAGAGGTATGGGTCTTCTCTCCCTTTCTTGAGGGAGGACTTGGGTCAGACTCTAAGCTGAATTCATTCTGTAGCTCATGCCAGACCTGAGCCTGTATGTCCTCAGATCTATTTCTTGCCCTGCCCCCACTCTGTTCTACACTGTGGGGCTCACTCCTGCAGACTGTGTTTCTGTTTCTCAGGCTCCCTCCTCAGCTTGGCTGGCTTCTGGGTTTAAGAGGCCTTGGCATAGATTGGAGGGTAGGAGGGAGAAGATAGAGTGTTTTTCCCCCTTGTGTGGTACTTCCAGCAGGACCTGCATTTCCTTGGGTTCTAGCTCTTTCCCCACAGTCTCATGATGTTCCAGGTGGACTCACCTCTAGAGTCTCGTACCATCACCTCCTCCTTCATCCCCAATCCTGGGGTGGCAGTGGCTTCCTACTGGTGTTAGTCTTTGAGTTCTCTCATTTTTTTCCTGTAGACTTCTTGGCTCCCTCATTATCTGAGCAACCAACTTCCTTCATTCAGTTTCTTCTAGTTCAGATACCGAGTAGTTTCTGCTTATCAGGTCGGACCTGAATAATTCCCATCCCATTGCCATATAACCTCGCTGGGTGCAGATTTGTAAAGTGGGGGTAATATTAGAACTTATCCCAAAGAGTGGTTTGGGGTAGTATATAAGTCAACACGTGTAAAGAGGAAAGCACCACCTGGCCATGGTAAGTACTCAATAAATCCATGGGTGCTACTCTTAGTGAACTGTATCTTGTCTCGTTTAATCGCGCGCGCGCGCGCGCGCGCGCGTGTGTGTGTGTGTGTGTGTGTGTGTGTTGGGGGAGGACATTCATTTCTGTGTGCCACTGCGTGAAAGGATGTATTTGCAGGTAACCACACCAGGACTGAGAACTCATGTAGACTGCTCTCATTGAAAATGCCCCTTGTTACTTTATTATTCTCCTGTACAACCATCTTGCCCTTTGCAAACTTATAAAATGAAAGGGCAGGGAGGGCTCTGTGGGTAGACGGTAGGTTCCAGCCTCAGTTAACCTGGACTTGGCACATCAAGGATGTGACTTGTCTGTCACTAGAAAGACAAGGTCCTCTTTGTAGGCTAGAGGGGCAGGGAAGAGAATGCCCAGAGCCTGTGACTTTGTGTGGACCATGGCCATGAAGGACTGTGCCAGAGTGGACATAAACCACCATGCAACACCTAACATCCTGGCTCTCAGCATGGGCATCCTGGATCAGGCCTGGTGTGAACTATGTGGGGGCTTTGGTCTGGAGTGTCAACAAAGGGCCTCCAGCAACTCCATGACCCACCAAGACATGTAGAAAACCATTCCCATTATAGTACAGAGGAGGAAAGTGAGGCCTGGATTGGGAGAATGACTTGCCCAAAATGTCTGAGATGGAATTAGAAGCTAGATTCTCCTAATTCTACTCTTTGTCACATTAGGCAAGAAGAACCTCCTCCAATTTTCCAATAAAAATGGATGTCTCAATAACAACAATTATCTCTTACCTTGTTTAGGGCTTTACAGTTTATGATACCTATCTCTTTTGTGATGAGGATACTACTTTGCAAATATAAAATCAATGTGTTTTAATTTCCCCACTAAATTGCATTCTCATGCAGCCTTTCTCCTCCAAGGCTGAGCTTGGTCATCCCAGCAAAGGAGAGTGCCTGTTTGAATAAAGACTTCATGCTTCAGAATCAAGTGGGGTTTGTATTGTGGCTCTGGGCAAATAACTTCTCTATGTCCTAGCCTTTTCATCTGCACCTGTGGGTGATTACAGTGCCTTGTTTGCAGAGTAGTTGTGAAGTAGAAAGGGTCTGGTGCAGAATAAGTGCCTTGTACATGTTAGCAGGCCTGGAGGACTTGCTCATGGGGCTCACATAGCAAGTGTCTGTAGATAGGATGGGCCTTGCATTCCTGTCTTGGGTATTTGCAGAAGAGGAGATGGGAGATGGACAGGTACATAATAAGACCTCTGATCTGAACTTTGTCCAGGCTGAATTCCCCACTCTGGATTGATGAAGGAGACCCCGAGGACAGAGGTGATTCTGATTTTTTTTAAATTTAAAACTCAAGAAGGTCATCGCCTCCTAGGTTGCTCCTGCCCTAATGTGGGGTAGCTGCACTGAAGTTGTCTAGATGTTGTGGTATGGTTAGGGGAGGGAGGGCATGATTTTGGGTCAACAAGCACCCCTTGGTTCCCATGTGCCTAAGGTGGTACCTGGAAGTTTCTGCTCGCCCTGAAGTTAGTTGAATTTGGTTAGGGAGATCTCCAGCGGGTTCAGAGATGGCTGCAGGGTAGGTTCTCAGAGATTCCTCAGCATCATCAAAAAAGGCAAAAGAGGACTAATTCTACATGAAGTGCTAGAACATCCCAGCCCTGATGGAAGGGAGAAAGAATGTGCCAGAAGGTTACAAGCCTGGCCTATCAATAGTGGAAGGCCTGCTGAGCACTGGGGGTGAACCACATGACCCCATCTGGCTGGACACACACATCCAAGAAGTGGCTTGAGGCCAAATGTGCCCATCCCTCCTAGTGCCATACAAGCCACTGCTCATCCATGAAGAGGCCATTCCGGAGGGCAGAAGGAAGACAGAGGTGGCAATTTGAGAGAGAAGCATTTTGTCTTCAAAAAACTGCATGGTTCTGTTAAAAGACTGTTTAAATCATTGAATCACACCTAGATTACTGTATTGGGCTAAAACTCAGTTGCTCCCACCCACACCATTACCCACAGAATAGGAACACATTAGAGAGCTCTGATCAGCTAATAGAAAATAAAGTGGTTTCTCGCACATCTGAGAGCACCATGAGTATGTCTGTGACCTTGCCACACACATATTATCTTGTCTGATTTCCATATGTGCTGGAAAATTGCCATCACTGGGGGTCAGCTTGGAGTGGCCATATGGCCATATGACAGAGACCATGGTGCTATGCCCAGAATCATCTTCATTATCACCATTTCCACTGCCAGAGGCTCCAGAGGATTTTGGTTCCTGCCAGCACTTCTCTCTGTGCTGGATTCTGATCTGGCCCTTTTGTTGAATGAGTAATTGAAAGTAGATAAAGCATAACTTGGGAAAAACAGCTCAGGTTTTGGAACCACCCAGACGGGACATGGGTTGAAATCTCAGCCCTATCATTTAGTAGTTGTTTGACCCCGAGGAAGTAACCTGGCCTCTTTCAACTATAAAATAGATATAATAATAATTGACTTTGCAGTTTGGAAGTGAGAGGTAAAGAGCACTAGCACCATGCACTGGGTATAGTAGTGACTCAATAAATGGGAATGAATGAATGAAAGAAAGAAAGAATGAATGAATAGGCCATGAATAAGCATACATGCATGGATCCTATGCTAAAAGGCAATATAATGTAGCATTTAAGAGTAAGGGCTCTAAAGCCAAATGGTAAAATGTCATTTACCTGCTATATAACTATGGAGAATTATTTAATCTTTCTATACCTCTTCTCTCCATATTCACAATAAAAAGGAGGATAGTGACATCCATAAAATAGGGGTGCTATGAGTGTTAAATGAAGTAACATGTAGAAAACTCTTATAGCAGTACCTGGTGCAAAGTAAGTGCTCCACAAATTCAAGTCATTATTATTATGACACCATTCCATTCCATTCCATTTCTATCCCACACCCAAAACTGCTCCAGGTCCTGTGAAGGATATATGAGAAGTGTAAAAGATGACATCTAGCCTCAAGGAGCTTGCTGAAGAGGCCAGATGTGCATCCCTGAAGCTGGAATATGGACAAGAGTGACACTAATGTAACCAAAAACATAGGGAAAGTGCAGACAGCGCTGACAGGGAGAAAAGAAGCAGAGCAGAGGAGGCTGGAAGGACTGAGTAAGATTTTGGGAAGGGAAAGGTACCTATGTGTGCTTGAAAAATGGGCTGGGTATGCTATCTGACTTTCTCACTGTTTCTCACCATGGAGACACCCAATAGTTATGGCAGTGACAGTGAAACAGATAAAGGCTGCTTAGGAGCTCAGACATCTGGGGCTTTTTTCTCTGCTTCATCTATTGAAGAACAGAAGACTTGAGAAAATTTGCCTTCTACTCTAAGACTCAGTTTCCTTCAACATAAAATGGAAATAATAGTACTTATCCTTCCAGCCTCATAGGATATAGCCGGGATAAAATAAACCAAGAAAGAAGGACCAGATAGGTTGTTAAAATCTTTATATAAATTAGCCAATGTGTGAACCACCAGTCCTTGGAACCATGGAGAGGAGACTCTCTCTAAAAGAGAACTGGGGTATTTTTGTTACCGCTGGGTAATGTGAAATCTGGTATCACCCCAACGGCATGGGAGAGGAGGATGGTGGTGTTGAGTGTTGTCCCTTGGTACTTCCCTGCCAGTGTAGCAAAGAATTACAGGTTGGCAAGATTGAGAAAAGGTAAGGTTTATTGAAAGTACAGTTTAGAAGGAGATGCGGCCACTCTAAGGAAGGTTGCAGCCCCTTGGAATTTGGGAGGTGAAGAGATAAGACAGTATGCCCCAAGAGAGGAAATGGTTTTCAGCAAGGAGAGCTGTAATAACACAGAAATAGGAAGGTCTGTTTATATTTGGGCCACAATGGGAGGTCCTAAATGATCCGTATGTGAGGTCAGCTTGATTGACAGCTGGCTGCTATATAACATGTTGCTTACTGTGCATGTGTGTACCCAGAATTCAGTATTATAATTAGATTCATGAACTTCCAGGTATAAATATAGTATTATAATGACAGTATAATGAGGCTGACCTTATGGACTCATTAGGGCAGTACTTTCTGCGCATGCATTTGCAGCTGGTTTAGCCAGTAGCTTTTATGGCCTTGTGTTCTAAGATTTGGGTAATTTATAAACCTAAAAAGGAAATATTTTTTGGAGGTCCTTTAAAAAGGTCTTCAGAGGAAGTTTCTATGGTTATAGAACTGGACTTCAGCTCCTGTCTCTAATGCCTGACTAACTACCTAATACTTTTACCCCTTCTTGAGGGAGGAGAAAGTCATATCATCCCACAATCCTATAGATCTCCTATACTTTTGTGTTTTAGTTTCCCAAAGTCTTCACATTAACCATGGGGCAAATACCTGGCATTTGGACCCTTCCTCCACCACAGCTACCTGCCCCTGGATGTCATGGCTGGTGAGGACAAAAACATCAAGTTCGAAGCTCCTTAGAGAAAGATATTGTAATCCAGGCCAAGTATCTTTGTTGGGTTGTGACATTTCTTCTCTGCTCCCCCGAGAAGCTGGCCTTGGAGAGGGGGATCTCATCTGCTAGTCCCCTACCCATGCCCATTCACTTCTGCCCATCACCTCTACCCAATTTCCCTCTCTGCTCATCCCCCAACACAGAAATCAAAATTAATTACCTTCCATTCAGCTTCTGCATTGTAATAAATAGTTGTGGGATGCTTCTGAGGAGGAAAAGAAAATCCAGCATTTAAAATATTTAGCCAGTCAGAAATGATTATTCATGAGGTTTTTGTGCATTCATTAGAGTTTTCCCTCAAGGCTGAGGGCTGCCTGCTGGAAAGAACTTAGCCACAACTTGCCCTTTCTTTCCCTATTTTCTTTTTCTTTCTCTTTTTTGCCTTCTTGCATTTATGAATCTTCAACACATTCAGGATTAAAACATTAAAAATGCTCATCAACAGAACATTGAAAGAGTCTGTCTGAGCTCATCAGCAGAAGAAGCCTACTGATGGGAAGGGTCACCTTTTGAGATGGATTGCCCTGCAGGATGTGCACATGCCCGGGTGTGGGCTTTCATTCTGAAGGAGGGGGGACACAGCCCTGCCTTCAGGGAGCTCCAGTCTGAGGGGGAGACAGAGCCCTTGCCTCACTAATGTCTCAATTTGAGTGAGGAGACTACTGATGCTTAGAAAACTTCTTGTCTGATGGGAGATTTCACTCTGATCTGGGAGACAGTGTTCTCAACCTCAGTGACTTTCTAATGGGGAAACATGTTTTAGAGTTCCATTTTTCAGTGGAGAACCAATTTCATTTATTCATTATCCATGTATTTATTCATTCATTCAACAATATTTGTCAAGCACATGTTGCGCTTTTATACCAAGCACTGATAAGTATAGTACTTAGGGGATTCACCTAAAAGAAAAAGACAGAATCTTTGTCCCTGAAGAACAGCAGTCACATTTAGGAGGCAGATACATAAACATTTTTAAAATTGGCTGTGATCAATGGTGTAACCAAGATGAGTCCACAGTTCTGGGAAAAGAGAAGGGCTGCCTTTCCGTTTCCAGGGAGCAGCAGGATTAGAGGAAAACACTCCCCAAGGCCACCAGCTCAGAAGCAGAAAGGAGACTCTGAATTGCTTTGATGAGTTCAAGGCAGGGCCAGGGGCCTTCAGAAGCCAGGGCTGAGGCCCTTACTCTGCCAGGGTTGGTGCCTGTGGCAGGGTTGAGCACCATGCCACAGGAAAGCACAGATCAGCCAGAGTCCTCACAGCCGGCTTTCTTGGATTCTGGCCTATTGGCACTGCCTTGGCATAGCTGATGCCACTGGTCCCCCACCTCTTAGCATGCCCCTATCCATGCCACTTCCACACGTAATGATGGCCCCTTTTTGCAAGCAGGTGTGGACACTGCCTGAGGGCTTTCTCTGGTCACTGGGAAAATCACTCTTGGGCTCTACTGCAGGGCAGAAGTGCCGGGGAATTATACTGAGGCGTAGCTCCAAACCAATAATGATTGGCAGATGGGCATAAATAACCAATTCTAAGGTGTATCCCACCCCATCTCCCAGATCGCCTCAGTGGGGTCAAGCATTAGTTGCCACAACAGAAACTATTTTTTGTATTGGCTTTCTTCTCTTTCTTATGTCTTCTCTTATTTATAGGTGCTTTCTGGGGTTACTTCCCAATTAGACTACTTGTCCTGACATCATTGTTTTTCAGTCTGTTTCTGGAGAACTCAGGTCAAGGTGCCTGAGATGACTAGCTCTCCCTGCTCTGGTCCAATAGAGAAGATTCTACAACTAAGAAGTAAAGGAGTGGGGGTGGCAAAATGAGAAAGACAGGAAGATGCATTTTATTGTCACAATATTCCCAGCACCTGTCATAGTAACACATAGGATGGGTGGATGCATGCTCAAAAGGTATTCTGTTAATTGAATAAATTAAGTGAGCTCTGTCATCAATTCTTTATGTGACCTTAGGCAAATCACTTTACCTCTAGGAGCCACACTTGCATCGTCTACGAAGAGGAGATGGTAACTTTGCCTACATAGAGGAAGTAATAAGATAACAGCTATGAATGATCTCTGAGATTCTAATGTCCTCTGAATTGTAAGAGTTGAAAGATTAGAAAGCCTACCTCTTATCCTTGTGGCTGCTTTTCAAAATGCCCAACTAGGAACATTTTAGTGGATAAAAAGCAGCATAAGTTTTCTCGTTGAAATTCTTTTCTTGAACAAAGTGAATAATCTTAGTGGACAAAATATGCATTATATTTTCTATAGGATTCATTAAAGTTGTTTTCATTTTGAATTAAAATCAGGCAGTTTTTTAGTATTTATTCTGAAATGGCATTGTGCAAAAAGAAAGGCTGCTCCTCACCAATCTTCTCATATGATAGCTGAGAAAATGGACCTAGGAAGGCTGTGCCTTTCCTGGGGCTACATGATTGCTTAGAAAAATTAATTCATTTTGCAGATACTTCATGGGCATAGGCTCTGGCCAGGCACTGTGCTGCATGAGCCCCAATGGACCTGGCCCTGCTGTCATGAAGCTGTTAATCATGAAGCTGTTAGGTAAGGGCATGAACATAATAGTTTCACTAAGGGGTTGAACAGTAAGTGCCATGACATAAAGAAATGTGTTTCTCCAAGAACTAAAACAGTATACTTAAGTTAGTGGTGGCAGGTGACAGAGAGAGAAGGTACCAGGAAAAAGGCTGCTTGAGCTGAGGTCTGAGACATTATCTGGGAGGAAAAAAGGCAGGGGAGTCTTCAGAGAAGGAAATATGCAAAGATCACGTTGCCCAAGTTGGTACATGATGGGCTTGAGGAAGTAAGAGAAGGTCCTTGTGGCCACAGTATAAAGAGTGAGATGTGGAGTGGGGAGAAATGAGGCTGCAAAGGTGGCCAGGGAGAGAGCATGAGGTCCTTGGAGGCCATATGCATTAGAGCCAAGAGTGGAATCCAAGTCTTATTCATTTTTTATAATACCCAAAATTATATTATGAAAAGTTTTAAACATACAGAAAAGATGTACAATGGATATCCATATGGTCACCACCTAGATTCTATAATTAGCATTTTCCACGTATCTTTCTATCTATCCATCCCTTATGCTTCTTTTAATTTTTCTTATTTTTTTCTCACTTTTAAGTAAGTGGCAGTCATCAATGCCTACACCCCTAAACACTTCAGCACTCATATCATATCACTGACAAATATATACGTTTGTAATGTATACATCTGTGTAACCCAAAATACAAAACATTCCATCACTCCAGAAAGTTCCTTTGTTCCCTTGCTGTTAATCCCTGCCTCAAACTTCTAGGCAACACTGTTCTGATATTTTGCACCATACATTAGTTTTGCCTATTCTAGAACTTCATATAAATGGAATCATTTGGTACATTCTTTTCTGAGCAATGTTTCTTTTACTTAGCATGTTTTTGAGGTTCATCCATGTTCTTGTATATATTAATAGTTAATTTCTTATTATTGTTAAATAGCATTCATAGCCTGTATATATCACAATTATATGTCTTTTCTGATGTTAATAAACATTTGAGTTGTTTCCAGATTTGAGTGATTATGAATAAAACTGCTGTGAGTGTTTTTGTATCTTTTTGAGGATATGAATTTTCACTGCTTTTGGGTAAATACCTAGTAGTATAACTGTTGTTGGGTCAGAGGATTGATGTATATAGTTTATTCCAAAAGAAACTTGCAGACCTGTTTTCTAGGTGGCTGTGCCATTTTGCCTTCCCACCAACAGTGTAAGAAAACCCCAAGATGCTCCACACCCTCAACAGTGCTTCATGTTAGCCGTTTGAATTTTTTAATTGCTGGGTGTGTATTGATATTTCATCAAGGTTTTAATTTGTATTTCTCTCATGGTTAATGAGTACTTTCCCCCTGTGCTTACAGGCCATTTGCATTGCCTCTGTGAACTGTGTGTTAAAATCATTTTGCTTATATTTTTAAAAAAGTGGACTGTTAATCTAATTATTGAGTTTTAGGAATTCTTTACATATAGCCTGCATTTAAGCCCTTTGACAGATACAATACTTACTTGTTAAGCAGATATATGCCAGATAACGTGTTGCACTGGTCGGTGTGGGGTCTGCCTTGTGGAAAGCCACAGTTTAGTTCTCCTGGCTACTGAGTTCAGTGCTCTTCCTACTAAACTCACTGGTTCTTTCAGAATCCATATGTCCCCAGGAATCTCAAGCCAGCAGGAAAAGCCTCAAGCTTGGCTTCTGAAACTCAGCTCAGTTACTCACTTGCTGTGTGATTAGGGGCAAGTAAATGAACTCCTCTGAGTCTCAGCTGACACATCTCTGAAATATAACAACAACAACAACAACAACAACAGCAGCAGCAGCAACAACAACAACAACAACAACAACAACAACAACACCCTACTCATGGATTTACTGTAAGATTAAAAGAGGCAAAAATCCCAGGCATACAGTAGCCCTCAGCCTATGTCAGTTTCCTTTCTTTCTCTTCCTTGGGGACAAAGATTGTTTTAACCCTAAAGTGACTCCAGCAAGGCTCGTTCTGTCCTAGCAGAGCTCTAATAGAGGAAAACAATTTAGTTTAAAAATGAGATGTTATGACAGTGCTAACAAAGTGGTGAGTACTTATTTTCTCCAGGGCTGTGCTCAATGGCCCCTGCTTTCCAGAACTGATGAGGTTTCCTGGGTTTGCTAATGGAGTGTGTTTTTAATAGGCTCCCTCAGCCCTTTGCTGATGGAGAAGCACCCTGGCCTGGGAGTAAGAAGACCAGTTCCAGCCTGGCTTGGTCTCTAACTGACCACAGTTCCAGGACAAGTCTCTTCCCCTCTCCCCCATTCCCCAAGCCCTGACCCCTCTTATACACCCTTTGGTGTTAAGTCAAGAAGTGGAACAAAGGAATTTCTGAGGTCTCTTCCAGCCCAAATATTCTGTTTGAAAGTTTTTTTGTGTTCCTGATGGATGCTGGACCACATCTGGGAGACACATTTTCAAACAGAATTGGTCATGGAATCAGGAAGGATTTATTAAGCATTTTGTGTATTCTTGTTTTGAGGAGTGCTGCAGGGAGGGAGGAGCTGGGGTCACAAGGCAACTATTAGATACTACACCACAACTCAAAAAGTCTCAATCTAGATTAGAAAAAGAAAAAATGTTGATAGAAAAGATAATAAAAAACAAGCTAAACAACTACACACTCAATTGCTCAGCTGCTTCTGTGTTTAATCTTCTTTTAACCAACTTCTTAACCACTAAGGATTGATGATTCTCTTGATTTACCCAATTGATAAAATTGGGACTATCTCACTTTCCTTTTTATTTCAGCTTTATTAGAAAATATATCTCTGTTGACTGAAACCCCTTCCTGTAAGGGTTCTGAAAGTATTTTTTTTTGGAGATTCTATATGAGTGAGATGGTGAGATGAAAGCCATATCTTTTCTCTTAGTTATTAATTCAGTAGATCTAAAGCTTCATGGAATGAATTTGTACAAAGTGGGCAAAAAGGAAGCAGATACATGGAAGCAATAAGAGAGGGGCTATGATTGCTGTGAGCGGTGGCTTCCTCAGGCTCAGATCTGTGGGCCCATCTGGGGAGTCACTTAGTTGCCAGCTCTGTGGGGTCAGTCCCAGGAGGTAGTATTGTACAGTGCTTTGTCATCTTCTGGCTGGGAGAACTTGGGCACATTACTTAACCACTCTGGGCCTCAGTTTCCTCATCTGTAAAATGGAGATGGTGATAGTGCCAACCCCACCAGGCTGAGGACTGAGTAGGGCAGTGAGTATAAAGCTCTCAGTATAGTGCCCTGTGTATTACAGGCTTCATGTTTATGTTCATTGTTAGGATAACTATTCACACCTCAGTGCATTGGGAACAGCCTTCGAAGCCAAAGACACAGAGAGGTCACCCAGCTTGTAGCCACTTGGTCACAAAGCCCCTTGAGTGCATAGACATTTAAAAGCCAGCCTCAGTATCCTTCTCTTAGACCTTCTCCCTTGGGATCTCTCTTATCTGCATTTTCCCTGAGGATTTACCCTCAAGGGACAATTTCTCCAAAATCCTTATTCTTCTGAGCTGCTGGTCTCCCTTTACACATAAATTAGACAATTAGAAGTCCAGAATTCATTAGGCCACAGAATGTTGAAACTGGCTTTTGCATTTCAAGGGAGGCAGAAGGAACACCACCCTGCAGAGAGAAGTGATTTTCTATCCAGAACAAATCTTTCTCTCTCCGGTCTTCACTCCTCAAGACTGTTTCCTAGAGGACTTATTTAACAGAGTCTTTGTCATCTTCTATCAACACCTTTCAAAGCCTGGCACTTTCTACCTCTTTATCCTTGTTTTTTTTTTGTACCTGCAAGAAACGCTGTCTAAAAACAGGAAATAGGGAAGGCCTGCCTGGGTGCTCATTCCCATCACACCACCCTCCTGTGGGTTCTGCAGTTGCCCAGACCAGTGCTGTCCTCGGCTGGAAAGGGCAGGGCAAGAGGAAGCCCTGATAATGGATGACATGATAGAATAGTAGATTGGATGTCACCCCATTGGCTATCAAAGTGCTTCACTTGCATTATCTTTAATTCTCAAGAATCCTTGAAGGAGATACCATTATTGGCTCAACTTTCCAGATCAGGAAGCTAAAGCTGAGGAAAAGTTAATGAGTTTGCCTGAGACATAAACTTTGTTGGGTTAGAGCTGGAACTAGAGCCAGTTGTTCTGACTCCTGAGAGCAACGTGCCATCCTCTGCTGTGGGTGTGACTGTCATGCGAGTGACCAAACCAGGATCTGGCCCTGGACCTGTGTGACTCCTAAGCTCTTTTCCTACTTGGAATAAACTCACCATAAGTCTCATACAATGAGTTTTCAAATAAATAAGATGCTGCAAAACCTAGAGAATATTAAAAGCCTTCTGGATACAACTTAATGTGTCTTAGAGCTTCAAGGAAGCATACTGAGAGCCCTCAGTAATTCAGGACTGTCATTACAGTGCTGATTGCACAGGAGATGGGCAGAGCTAATAATCAACTAAGGCTTCTAGGAAGGAGAACCTGGTGATGGAAAGGTTTCACGTACTGTCTCAATTTATCTGCTTATGAAAATTGTGATTGGATTTCAGAGTCAGAGATGGGTGGAGCTCATATAGCACTTTTTGGATGTGAGGGCAGTTTGATCCCAGTCATTAGATAGCCAAATTCAGTGGTAGTAAGAGCTACCACTGAATTTATGTGCTAAGCAGTGTTTAGATACACATATATATTTAACATAGCATCTCATTCTAAGCATATAAGCCCATGAGTTGGATGTGTCTTCTGTTTTACAGATGAGGGGATACCCTCCTGGAGATGTTAAGTGACCCAAGGTCACACTAGTGAAAATTGGAGCGTTTGAACTCTGGCTGGAGAGTAAGCATTTCAGTTATGGTCTGTATTCTCTATTTATTAAGCCCCTAATGAGCGTCTGGCATAATGCTAAGTGTCTTGGAAGCATGAACTCAGGCAATGCTTACATTCATATTATGTGGAGCTTGTCTACATTTTCTGAAGGTCACACTGCTAGTCAGCTCTTGCTCCTGTGTTCAGGATGCCAATGGCCAATAGTGATAACTAAACAAGTTCAATTTGTGGGCATTACATCAGAAAGGAGGAAGGTGGATGCCATAAGAAAAGTAAAAGCAAACCTTTGGGGTTCAAAGCAAAGAGTCACTTTTCATTTGGTTGGAGGTGGAAGGGGTTTCTCAGAGATGATTTCAGGAGCAGGTGTAGCTGTAGAAAAAAAATGCCATCTCTCTACTATGGGTCTATGCACATGTTCTCACTGTTAACATTCCCCTACTCCCTCCCAGCTCCACTTCCCCTCACCAACACCTCAGCATCTCCTCTGGTCTCTACTTAAGGATTTTTTCTTTGGGGAGGCCTGGATTGAGCCCCTGGGTCAGGATAATTACCCCGTCCTTAAACCCCTGGGCCCCAACACATCTCCTCACATACAAGATATCCCACGAGGATTGTTTATCTTTTCTTATCCGAGGGCCTGCAAGCTCCATGGGGCAGAAGGACATCCAGCTTGCTCTCCTCCATACTTGACCCCTAGTAGAAGGTCAGGTAGTCAGCACCAACTGGGAGATTGGAATGCTTCAATTCATCCCACCCCCAACAAGCCAGATGAGCTCCAAACCCACGTTCAGGACTGCAAGGGTAGTCTTCAGAAAAAAGAAAGGGCCTCTCTGCTCAAAGTGAGGGCCTAGGCCACTTGTAACAGCATCAGCTTATAGAAATACAGACCCTCAGGCCCACCCTAAACTTTCTAATTCCAATCTGCATTCTAACACCGCCCCCCCGCCCCCAGTTCTTGGTATGCACATGAAAAGACATGAGAAGCACTGGTATCAGGAACTGCAAACCAAACAGTTGAGGCTTCTCTGAAACTCTTTAGAGGGTTGGCTGGCTCCACAGGGATGGGAACGTTGGAACTCACCAGCAGGATTGAATGTGACCCCGTGACATTGGTTGCTGTATTCTTCCTCCCTACCTGTGTATGGATGATCCTGTCCTTCCCTGGTTAATGATGGCCACCTGTCCAAGTGTTAGTCCACAGAGACTAAAACCACTCTCCCAGGAGAACTGGAGCTCGCTTTTACCTCTGCTTGCTGTATCTGGTGTTGTCCTGACTACACACGTATGTGTCATGTGTAGCCTCTGAGTCTGTCCATTCACAGTATTTTATCACTCTCAAAACACTTTGCAGAATACAGTTCTCTGCTGCAGTCTCTCTCCACTTATACAAGTCTTAATTATTTAAATTTAGTCCATTAGTGGTTCTATATTTAATTTTTTAAATCAAATGAATTATTAGTCTATTACTAAATGATGAAGTTTAACAGCTGTTAATGAGTGTTCAAAATAGATAAATTATTTCATTCCGTAACACAATACCAATATTTACCCATGAACAGAGAAGTTATCTCGATAAGGAGCTCTACTCTTCTGACCTGGGACTCTTTACCGTTAGCAAATATGAACTAACTAATTTATTATGTGACATAAATAAAAGAGGGAGGGTGAAAGGAATTTACTTATAAGCCGTGAACACATTTGTTAACTCTTTACTGTTCTCCTCAAGCACCCTCCCATTTCCCACAGCTAGGGGGACATAAAGAATAGTCTAGGATTGGCTCCATAAACTGCTCAAAAATAAATCATCCATCCTTCTCTCTCTAAGTGTTTTCCTAGAAGTGTTGCCAGTAGAGCCTCAGGAAGAACCAGGGGAAGTGGAGGGAGCCACACACTGAATAAGAAAATCATCCATGAAAATAGTTACTTTTAATACATAGAGATTATAAAAGGCATATAAATACAAATATTTTATTCTGTAATTTGAAAGTTAAATTTCATTGCACACTCCATGTGCATAACAATTTATGCAGACTGATGTTTGCTAAGAATAAGATTCTGGAATTGCTTTTCCAGCTTGTTGAATTCTGAGAGGTTCTGGAACAGTATTTTGGAGCTTCCCCTCACATCAAAAGCTAAAGCACATGTGTCTGTAGTGTGTGTGTGATGTGTTAATGTGTGTACAAGTATATGCATGCGGTGAAGATCTAGGGATCTCCATGCACATGCATCCACTCCTTGAGCAGGTCGGTCACTGAACTATTTATTAAAATGCCTACTAAGAGCTGTTGGAGGTGCTGAGGATTTGGCAATGCACCAAAACAGACAAAATTCCTGTCTTTATGAAGCTGATATTCTCATGGGAGAGAAAGACCATATCTGCACAAAGAAAGAAAGAAACGAATACTAGTAACTAAAGAACCAAAGCAAGATGAGTGTGTAGAGAATGATTAGCGTGAAGGTTGCAACAGGGTAACAAAAAGAGGCCTCTCTGAGGGGCTAACAACAGGCAGAGACCTGAGCAAGTAGAGCAAAGGGAGGTGTGTGGACGTGAGGAACAGTGGTCTAGGTGGAGGGTCCTGTGAGCACGGTGTGGACACAGGAACATACCTGGAATGTTTGCGGAACACCAAAGAGGCCATCATAGAGAACATTGAGAGAGAGGGAATCTAGGGTACTGGCTAGCAAACTCCTTAAACTAAGGAGCATGGAACCAGAGCTGCAAGGAATGGAAGGACTTCATAATTTACCCAGCTTAATCCCTTCATTTATTGGTTACATTAGAGATATATTTTGTTTTTTACTTGAACAACAAACAAAACAAAAAGAGATGCTCTTTGTTTGTTTGCTGCCTAATCTTGGTTCTCACACCCTGGCTCAGCCTAACTCAGAACTGGGGTTTCATCTGGTGTTTTCTTAACCTTCTCCTCCAATCTCTGGCCTTCTAGAAAATGGCTAACCTGAAAGCAATAGCCTGTGTCCTGCAGATTAAGGATGGAATGGTGATATGGTTTATCACTGACACTTGCACACTCTTTGCTTCTACAGGCTGCTTAGGGGACTCAATTAAGCTTGAGGTCTTGCCAGAAGAGGAGGTGAAGGAACCACTGGATCACCCGAGGAGGAAGTGCAGGAAGATGACAGTATTTATCGTGGGAAGGTCTGAGGCCCAGGGGCAATTGAGTGTTTAACTGGAAGACAGTGATGGGCAGGCCCCAGGTCCCAATGGAGGGTGTCATGTGCCTGGGAACCCTGACTCTCCTCAGCTCAGCCCTTTTTCCTGAGGTCTCTGAGCACCAGGAGGCTCAAAATTTCTATTTTTGGAGACCTGCTGTCTCTGTTTGTATTAGGTTTAGTTGCACAACAGAAAACACAAATGTTAAGTAGGCTGCATAAATAAATTAGGATTTGCTTTTCTCTCATGCAAAAGAAGTCTGGGGAGCAGCAATCTGGACCTGTCAATACGGCTCCTTGCTGACATCAGTGTCCTAGCTTCCACCGGTCTTTTGTTCCTCTGGGTCACCTCATAACTTAAGAGGGCCACTAGAATTCCAGTCTCCATGTAGAAGTTCCAGGCAGGAAGCAGGAGGAGTTAGGGGAGGGCAAAAGAGGACCTATCAGCTGAGAAACCACTAGTTTTTCCTTTATTCTATTTTTCTCAGCTTTATTGAGGTATAATTGACAAAATTATAATATATTAAAGTGAACAATGTGGTTTGATATATGTATACATTTGGTATACATTGTGAAAGGATTCCCACAATCAAATGAACACATCTATCACCTCTCAAAGTTACCATTTTTCTTTCTTTGTGTGAAAATGCTTAAGATATTCTCTCAGAAAATTTCAAGTCTTCAATACAGTGTCATTAACTATAGTCACCATGCTGTATATTAGATCCTTAGAACTTATTCATCTTATAACTCAAAGTCGTATCCTTTGACCAACATCTTCCAATTTCTCTCACTTCCCAGCCTCTGACAACCACCATTCTACTCTGTTTTTATAAGTTTGACTTTTTTTTTTCTCTTTAGATTCCACCACGCAGTATTTGTCTTTCTCTGTCTGTGTTATTTGACTTAACATAATGCCCTCTGTGTTCCTTTGTGTTGTTGTGAAATACAGCATTTCCCTTCTTAAGGCTGAATAATATCCTATCAAACATGTACACCACAATTTCTTTATCTGTTCATCCACTGACAAATGCTTAGGTTGTTTCTACATCTTCGTTATTGTGAATAGTAATGCTGCAGTAAAATACGAGTGAAGATATCTCTTTAAGAGAGTGATTTCGTTTCCTATGGATATACACTCAGAAGTGGAATTGCTGGATCATAAGGTAGTTTTATACTTAATGGTTTGAGGAACCTCCATGCTGTTTTCCATAAAGCTGTACCAATTTACATTCCCACCAACAGTGCATAAGGGTTTTCTTTCTCCACGTGGACGAACCTCTCCTTACAAACCTTTTCCAAAAGCCCTACCTAATGACTTTCATTGGCCACCCCTATCTGCAAAGAAAAATGTCAGTTTGCTCACTTGCTTATTTGATTTTTTAAGTGACATATTTCACGCTGAATAAACTGTGATTCTGATAGAGGGGACACTAGACATTTGGTATTAAATCCCTGTCGCTTATGCAAAGGCACAAACTAACTCAGGCACCTATCCCAGACCCACTGACTCAGGTAGAGGTTGGCAGAGAATCTCTTGAAGTCCTGACTGTTTAGATAGAAGGGACTCCTGTGCTTAGGTCTCTAACATTTTGGATGAACTTATTCTCAGAGGTCTTGTGGGAGGGAGAGTAGAAATAAAAGATGTAGATGGAGTTTATTCTTAGATTTATTTTAGGGTGGTCTTCTCTCACCCTTAGATTTCTGTAACATCTCCACACTCCATATGAATGCTCTGGTCCCTGGACAAGTTTTCTTATTTCCTGCTTTTATAAAATGTGGGTGATAATCTGGTTCATAAGGCCGCAGGGAAGAATAACAGGAAATCAATACAAAGCTCTTAGCAAAATACTTGGTTCATGGTAGGTACTCAAACATAGTAGCGATTTATTATTACATGTGCATGAACCACAGCTTACTGCATTTTATGCATGTGCACACATGGTATATGAACACAAGTGTGCGTGAGATGCATACATGATTGTTTATGGAGGACATGGCAGGATAGATATAGTGAGAGACTCTGGCAGGCTGCAAGTAGCTGTGGCTTTGATTCTCTGTGTGTGGGGCTCTGCTCTGTCACCCAGCCCAGTGGAGCAGGGCAGGGCTGGGCATTGACAAACTGGCCTCTCACAGGACTGAGTTTCGATGAGAGGCGTTTAACACTAAAGATTCCACAGTCCAATTTTGAGGGCAACAGGCAGAGAGAAGCTGGGTTGCTAAGCGACCAGACATTAACAGGAAATTAGTCGCTCATCTCCAAATGTCCTATCCCATTTCCATTCCTCCTCTCCCTGTTCTGTGAAACAGAAACACACACAGACACACACACACACACACACACACACACACACACACACACACACAGGTACACACACAGCCATATAACAGAGAGTCGCCAGGACCTTCTAGAGAAAAAATTCACATTGCTGGGCCTACCCTCAGGCCAGAGACTTTTCTAGCTCCCGGCTGCTCTCTACCCATCCCTTTGCTTCTCTTCCAGAGTCTTCCTATCCTTGTCTTAGGAATGGTAGTGATTGTCAGTTTTTCAAATCTAACCCTGAACTGATCTCTCAGACCTTACTCAAATTTTACCCCAAACTCCAACTCTGAATTTTGGCTTGCTTCAGGACTGAGCTGAGTTGCATTTGTTGTCAGAGGGGAGGGGTCCTCTCAACACCTGCTTGGGGGGTATACGTAACTAATGACTCACACTGGGGAAGGAAAGGAGAGTAGAACAAACTCACTCAACTCCCAGAGTCAGCAAGGTCTGACTAGTGCCCAGGGCTCAGGCCTCAGCTGGGGCTGCTTCTGCCTCAACCCATCCCAAAAGAGAAGGATGAAGCAGAGGCCTTCTTAGGTCTTCTGGTCCCTCCCTGCCCTGGAACATGCCCCTTCCCTGGGCCCAGTTTGCCCTGGTTATAGTGGGCCTCACAGATACACATATATCAAGAGGGAAAGCCCAGCACACAAGGTCACCATTCTTAGCCTGAACCATATTTCTAGAAAGTTGACCTCAAGTCCTGAGGACTGTTCTAAAACTATCCTTCCCCTCCACATGTCCACTGATATGGACAACTGATATTAAATTAGTAATGTTAATTGGACCCAACACTGTGCCAGATTCTGCTGTGCTCATCACCTCCATCCCTGCCCAGGGAAAGAAGCAGACATGTAAAAGTCAGCTCCAGTCATTACGTGCCCCAAAGTCATATGAAGTATCATGAAGACCTGAGAAAGAAATGAGATGGAGAGAGGAATCAAGGAACAGGTGACATTTTGGCTGGACTTTAAAGTGTGAGTAGCAGTTTTCCAGAGAGAAATGTCTGGGAGAGTGTTGGGGAGAGGGCATTCCAAGAAGAGGTGACAGCATAGACGCAGAGAATTTATAAATAATTACTTTTCAGAATTCAAGGGAGGGTCATCTAATGAAGGGGCGGGAAGGAGGCTTAGATGGGTGTGTGCAGGGACTGGTGGAGAGTTGGGTCCACAGGCTAGACAATCTTTTTCCTCAGTTTTCTCCCTCCCCGCTCCCCTCTGAGATGGCCTCCGATGCCTTCTTGGGCAGCACAGACCACTCTGAGAGTTGCAATGACCTTTGCAGAAAATTGTCCCTTTTAGAAGATTTAACTGCATTTAAAAGCACCATGGGAGGCTTTTAAGAAGGTGTTCTGGAGTGGAAGGATAGGCTGGCAAGTGTCCTGGAGACCAATGGGTAGTTCTGAGAAGCCCTCTGCCTCAGGAGCATTCTGAGCTGGGAGAGTGGACTCGAGACCAGGCAGTCACGTTGGTTTTTCCAAAACGCTGGCATGTAAGAAGCATTATTAACACTCTGGAGAGGAAAGTAAAGAGCTGAGTGGAAAAGGGGCTTGTCTTGCGTCTCCAGAGTCTCCAACTTCCCCCATACAGCCCAGCTCCCATGTCAGAAGAGGCGGATGCTTCCTGGATCCCCTTTTTGTCCCAGTAACGCTCCTTTCTCTTGACCACAGGAATGTCCCCGAAGGATGAAAAAGGTCACATCGTTAATGCGAAGGGGGTTAGCCTGATAGACTCTTAGGAGGCTAGTATAAAGGAAAGAACAAAGAGAGGTGCCCAAAGGAAAGAAGGGAGGGTCCCTGACACAGGCTGATGCCATGGTGACACTCAGAGTGAGCCTCGCCCTGGGGTGCAGGAATGTTCAGCGTATTTGTATTGAGACCTCTGAGCATCTCTTCCCACTGGGCAGCAAGGCTTGCAGAACCCACTGACCTGTCTTAACCTCCCTCGTACATGACATTCAATGCCCTTCAAGGCCTTAAGGAAGAGGACAGACTTGCAGTGTGACAGGAGCAGGGAAAGGAGAGCTTGACTCTCTGACCTGTTACCCAGGTGGCCACTGCTTTCTGGCCCGAGGCTTTGAATCTTCAAAACTTTTCTCTAATGTGAAAGAAATACAATTTATTTGTCAAATCAAAGGCTCCTTAGCTGTGCAGAGGTTTCTTAGCCCAACACCCTTGCCTTGGGCAGAGCAGGAGCCTGATGACTTGCCATGGGTGTGCTTGTGCATATTTAATTTAATTTAATTTGTATTTATGAAGTGCTGGGTTGTCTGCCTGTGTGGGGCCTGTGTGCTTGAATGCTCCCTTGTGCGGGCATTTCTGTCTGCAGGCAGGCATGCATGCCTGTGTATGTCTTTGGCATATGTCCATACGGCAACGGATTGCACAATCCATATTTACACCCTCGTGTGCAGGCCCAGCTGGGTGGTCCTGAGTGGTTTGCACCTATGTGAAGATGCAAACAAGATGCAGGTGTGAGGTGGGCAGAGGAGAGCCCACAGACCACACCAGCACCTCAGAGAAGCTATTGAAGGCTAGAACCCCAGGGGATGGAGGTCCAGAAAGGCCCAGGTCTATGAGTGCCAACCTCACTAGAGGACTTGGGGGACTTCAAGAGACCAGTGCCTCTTTCTGCCCTTGACCTGGACAAAGGATTTCCCACCATAGCCCCTTATTCCCTTATGAACCCAGTAAGCATGTTACAGCCTTCTTTCACCATTTGAGCTGAGGCTGGCAGCTTGCTGGCTGGGGAGAGAGGAATAGGATATGGATATGGTGTGTGTGGGGGGTGGGGCAGCTTCCTGGGCAGAGAGAAGGCTGAGGGAAATGGGTATCTACCTATTACCTTTCTCAAAAGGGGACCAGAGAGCAGTGGTTGGAGCCCCCACCCCATCCCCAAGGCCGGGCCTTACCTACCTGAATTGGAGGGCTCATTTGAAGGCAGATCTTGGCTGAAGGGTCTGGCGATGCAGAGCACAGTGGTGAGGTGGGCTGAAGAGCTGGACATAAAGGGACAGGTTTCATCACTCAGAAGGGAGGTACATTCTCAGTGTTCCTAAGGCCCTTGGAAAGAAGACTCAGGTTCCCTTCCTCAGAGCTGGCTGGGAAGCTGGGTTAGTTTAAGGATTCAGAGATAATGCTGAGGAATTGGAAAGGGGCAGAGGGAATTATTCTCTGCAAGAGGTGGAGGTGGGGGAGTCCCAGGGGGTCTTGACACCTCTCCTTCTTTCCCTCCCTCCCTTCCTGAGCTGCCTCTTTTCCTGATTCTTTCTCTCCCTAGTTTTTCTATCCAGATTCCCCACAGCCCAGCTGGTCAGCCTTTCTTTGGGCTCCTGAGGGACCCCTGCATACCTGGCTCCTCTCTCTGTGACAGTGCCAAAAGTTCTGCCACCTTCCTTTCCTAGGGTGGGCAGGGAAGTGCTGTACATAGGTTCCCTCCATGGTTTCAGCTCCCCCTTTCAGCAAAACAGCAAGCTTTCTGAGATTGTTACAGCCTGTGTGTAATTAACATTCTGAGCTAGTGGATTGTGCAGCTAACACAGAACTCTGGGAACTGAGAGGATCATCTTGCTCCCTATTCCTCCTTCTTACATTCTCATACTTCTGGGTTTCATGGATTCACACTTCGTATCTGCATCTGTCTGTTTCCCTCCCTGTTATTTCCCTCCTCTTTCCAGTTTCAAGCCCCAGGCTCTGTGTCTCCTTCCTGCTCTCTGTTCTCCAGCTGCCTCTCAGGCTTTCATTGCTAAGTTTCTGGTTTTTTTTTTTTTTTTTTTCACTTTCTGTTTCTTGTCCTGGTATATCTGCTTGCTTCTTTCTCCCCAAGTGTCTGATCTTGCTTCTAGTTCCTTTCCCTGTTTCCCTCTAAGTCTCTCTCTCTGTTAGCTTGTCTCCATCCCTCTCTCTCCCTGCATCCCACCCCACTCCTCTATTTCTGACTGCAAATGTTCAAATAAATGAAAAAGACCAAATCCCACGTGCCTGTCAGTGGAAAGCAACTTTGCAACCCCAGGAGTGCAGCAGAGACAGTGTGAAACAAAAGATTCCCAATTACTGCCTCTCAGTGCTGGGCTTACCACTCTAAAAAAAGACGAATTCCAGGCAGGAGAGGGAGAAGGGCCTTGTTGAAGCTGTGAGGCTGAGGGTAAGGTAGGGAGCAGTGGGAATGAAAGGGACCTGAGCATCTTCTCAACCCCAAGACACTCCATGGGTCATTTTCACCTTTCTCCTCATCCGACTCGAGATCTTAAGCTTTCTTTCCATCTGGTCTCCTATGTATATTGATTCTCATGCTTACCGGGACTGTCCCACCCACACATCCATACAACACACACACTTAGACCATCAGAATCCCACCTCATCACAGGTCCACACTTCTCCAGCCACAGTTCTGCCATAGACAGGTGCCAGAGAGGTCACCTCACAGGCTCCAAATTCCCTTCCTGTCTCAACGAGAACCTGTCTGCCAGAACCAATCTATGCTGTACTTTAACCCTCTTCTGTTCCTTCTCTTTTTTCTTCACCAGTGGGGAATGGATGGGGAGAGGGTGGAAGAAGGCGCTTTCTAAAGGTAATTTTTTACCTTTTTATGTTTACAACAAATACCTCTGTGAAGTATAGGAAAAGCTGGCATAGATTTTAGGGTGAGAAGTCCAGAGTTCAAATCCAGCTTCTTTTTGTGACTTTGGGTAAGCTATTTAATCTCTCAGAACCTCAGTTTCTTCAAGAGTGAAGTATGGGTTTATTAATATCTCCTACAGGATAATATCTATTTTACAGGATGATGATGATGATGATAATAATTTCTGTCTTATCGGCAACATCTACCTCAAGGATCCAGTTATTAGAAACAAGTGTGGTTGGTGAGTTGTCAGGCCATAGACACAGTGGCCTTTTGGAGCGACAAGTAACCCATCTTGGACCTCAGTTTCATTGTTCACTCCTGAGCATCCAGAAGGTCCAAGTGGATTTCATCAGGTCCTTATGATCTATTTATATTCATTTCTGAATATAAAGCAGAATTTGGGCAGCATGCATAGCAGTTCTTACCACATTCCCTCAGCCCTTAACATTTCTTCACGCTGACCCCAATGCCAGGGGTCAACACCTATATCTTGGCCCGAGGGCCCTCTTTGAATGCTGCTGGAGTAGGAAAGAAAAACTGGAGGATTAATGATCCTGGGAACAACCCCCCACAGCTGCCAAGAGTTGATGGATAAACACCCCAGCTCCCTCACCCCCAGGGAGGAAAATTTGAGGCTCGGTGCCACACTGTTACTTGAGGTTCCCCATGGGATTGAGCCCCAGGTTCTACCATGTTACCGGGCTTGATGACACAGCCTGTGTTGGTTTCTTACCTTCTCTGCCCCTACCAGCATTTCCTTTACCTCCCAATAACTACATGCATCCACATCCTTGCCTCAGGCTATGTTTCTGCAGGGAGCCTCACCAAGGTGGCATGGTATTGCACTAAGACTGTGTGTCTTGGGGTCAAAAACCCTGCGTTCTTGGTCCAATGTTGATGTAACTTAGCTGAGGAGCCTTGCCTCTTAGCCAGTTTTGATCTTAGTTTCCTCATCTATAAAATGGAACTACTAAAATTCCTTTCCTACCAATCCTAGTGGCTGATGTGTGATCAAATGAGATAATGCAAAAAAAAAAAAAAAAAAAAAACCCAAACGGTAAACCATAAAGCAATGTAAAGAGTTACCGTTGTCATTGGTATTTCATCTTGTCCATTCAATACGGCATCAAAAGTTCTTTTGGGAGCAGGGCTCTCTAGGCCATCTTCCCTGGCAGAGTCAGCTGAATCTGTCTGATGGGGCCTTTCATCCCATGTGTGCCTTTTGCACTGTTATCCCACACATTCTTCACCTGCTTTTCTGACTTTGAAGTGTTTAAAGAAGCTCTTATTACTGGCTTTGGAATTCCTCATAAGGGGCTTCTCACATTCTTTTCCTGGACATTTGATATCAGGTTTGCATCTGACCTTTTCCTGTGATCAATAATTAATAAAATGTAAATATCTGAATAGATTACATACATTTAACTGGTGTCTTTCCCTTTGCATGACCTCTTTTTCTCTGCTAGTTAGCCATGCAGACTTTTTTTTTTTTCTTCCCAGAAACTAGTCTTTTTGATCCTTAACACACATTTTTCCTGGCTTTCAGTTAGGATTTTCTTTACTTTTTTCAATAGCTTATGGGTTTCTTATGCTTTTAAATATTTTTTAACTTTCTTTTAACCATTCTTTTCAATTTTTCCCCATGCTCTCATTTCTTGTCTTTCTACAAGAAATAAGCAATCTCATAATGGGTATTTTCAGCTTTCCCACCAGGGGTTTGAAATTTTAGATTGTGGGGTATGAATGGGGCAGAGCTTCACCCACAAGTGCTTTCTGCCCAGTCCCTGCCCTTCCCTTTGAAATAACCCTGCCCCCTCCCCGCAGTAGATAAAGCAAGCCTCATGCACATGATGAGCACCCCTAATCTCTACCGCCTCTGGGGACTTGCTTCCAAATGGTACTTTATCACTCATGCCAGCTGCCGGTACTCGCTGAACCTCACCCTTAATTAATTACCGCAAGGAGCCATCTCCCTCCCAATGAGAGCCTTCAAACCCCGTCAGATGAAGAAGCAAACCCTTTCATCTTTTCCGATGGCTCCTTTCTTTCTGTATAGTTCTTTTCTTTCCTGCCAACACTGGCTTCTCTGAAGGTCTGCTTGAGCTCCCGGTCCAAAGCCATCCCATGGGGCTGTGAAATCAAGCTCTAGGAGTCAGGGTGCAGGTCCATCGAGTGGGGCAGGGAACAGGGATAGAGTGCCTGATCTAAGGAGGCCCCAGAAGCCAGTGTTCAAAATGGTCATAGGGTGTGGGTGGGGGGCACAGGCAATGTACACATCTGGGTAGGGCAAGTGATGGAGGCCAGAGATATGAGCTGGGCTTTGGTGTGGTTGTCGTAACCTATGAAAAATACGTGCCCATGGTACCAGGGTCTGCTGTTGTGTCACAGATAGAGAGAGGCTCTGCAAACAGAAGCACAAACAGAAATGGGTTATGCAAACCAAAACACAGACAATGACACTAACAGTGATAAGACTCAGCAAACAGCACCACCAAATGACTGGCTCTGCATCTATGGCATCCCCAATGCAGACACTCTAACTCTAACTGTGATGGACACTACACACAGGGCCTGGGGCCGTGAGGGGCACTGTAGATGATGCCTCTGACAGTGGCAGACATCAACACAGATGAGCACAGCAAACAGAGGAACCACGAGAATAGGCTCTATTGATACTACAACATCAACAGAGATAATAACAAGTACTGTAAACAGCACACAAACAGTTCTAGCCTCTTCCAGCAGCACCAAGCTCTGTAAATAAAACTAAACTCCACCAATGACAAACTGCCACATTTTGCAATGGTGACACAGGTAGTGACAAGCTTTACAATTAGCTCCAAGTTCTCCTAATACAGACACACAGTCCCAGCCTCTGCAAACAGCCAGTGTAGTTGCAACCAGGATGTGGGCAGCAAATTGGGGACCACAGCTGGTTATTTCAGACATGGTCCCTGAGAGCACCCATCCTCCTGTCACCTTCTCCAAAATTTCCTGTCTTGCTCTCACTCTCTCCACTGGTTTAACTCTCCTTTAATTTGATAATACTTGACTTGGCTCTCACATTCTCTGTGTTGGTTTCTTTCCTTTCAGAACTAAGCCTCTCAAATGAAAAACCAAGCATGGTCCAAGGCTCTCTGTAACCCATTCCTTTCAGCGGTGGCCTCCGCACAGAAAGTAACACCCTCTGCTCAGGCCCTCATGCTCTCCCTTCCTGTGTTTCTATAGACAAGCTGCCCACTGCTGCTCCTCAGACTGGCCTTCCAGTTGCCTGGCTGTGGAATCTGCCCCCATCTGCCTGCAAGAAGGACAGTGAGGGGAATGGTGACCCACAGAGTGTGTTATGCCCTGTAGGCACATTCTCTGCTTCATGATTTACCACAGAAGCCCACATAGGGGAATTGTCTTGCCAAGGTCATGAAGTTCCCATGTAGCCCAGTTTTGGAAGCTCTGTCTGTTTGACTCTAAGGCTGACGAGTCACTATTATGGGCAACATAGCAACATAGCAGTTAGGTGTGCAGACTCTGGGCGAAACTGGCTTGAATCCTAACTGGGACCTGTGGGAAATAATTTAACCTTTCTGTTTCTTGATTTCCTCACCTGGAAAATGAGAATAATAATCATACTTACCTCAGAGTGTTTTGGTGAGAGAGAATTACATGAGTTAATACATGTAACATGTCCAGAGGGTTTGTCTGGAAGCTATAACCTAGCCCCTCAGCCTTATTCTGGTCCCATCTCCTCATCTTCCCCCTGATCCCCCAACCCAACTTGACATCCTCTCTTTGTTCTTCCACAAATGTGTGGGCACACCTGCTTATCTTAGGAGCCCTGATGCACTTCACTGTCCCCTCTGTCTGGGGTGGGCTTTCCTAGTATTCAGTTGGCTCACTCCTTTACCTCCTCAGGCCTCCTCAAACATCGCTTCCACAGAGATACTTTCCCTGGCCATCCATTTTAGTTAAAATAAGACACTCCCAACTTTTTATCCTCCTTACCCTGCTTTATTCCTCTTATGGCATTTGTCATTGCCAGCTCCACACCATATGTAAATTTCCAGAAGGCATAGGGCTTAGGGAAAGGATTGCAAATTTAAACAGGAGGGTACAGAGAAAGCCTCCTGAGCCAGGGTCTATGGGAGATGAAGGGGGCAGTGCTATGGCTCCCTGGAGACCTGAACCAGTCAAGGAGGATGTTGCTGGCTCTTCATACTGACTCACTCAGCCAGGCACTGGCCTGTGGAAGGTAGGAGGTGAGATGTCCTTTCCCCACAGTGGCCTTTGGGACGCTCACTACTAGCCTCAAGGGAGACCTATTCCCTGGCCCTGCCACTGACTACTTCCCCTCACCCCCTCTCAGGGCCTCTGAACATGAACAGACATGGGGCTGAAAAATACCAAAACAAAACAGCCCAGGAGAAAGCCACATCCACCAATAGAGAGTGCTCATACTCTCCCCCAGTCCATCCTGTCTTCTCTCAGATGGCCTGCCTGTATGTGACACAGTTCCCCCTTCCTGCCTGCTGGAGAAGGCGTGGGCTGGCACAGAGAAGAGAGAAGGTAACAAGAAAAAGAAAAGGCAGAGGGGAGATGAAACCAACATGCGGTGCCTTCAGAGCAGTGCTGAGCGCAAAGACTCTGGCTCTGAGGTTGGAAACTTGCAACTTCCCTTTTAGGAAGCTTCCTCCTCCGCAGGGGGTTGCAGGCTGGGTGAGCCAAGGCCTCTGCTGTTACTCTCGGAATCCCAGTGCTCCAGATGTGCCATGAGGCCAGATGCATGAAGCCAAAGTCTTAATATCTTGGGTTGCAAGATCTGGACAACAGTATGAGGATGCTGCCGACCTTCCGGGATGCAAAAAGCAGATAACCTCCTTTGGACACTTCTCCTGTTGAAAGACTGGTTTCTCTTCAAGGCCTGGAGTTGGAATCCTGGGTCTGTGGTGAGTCACCTGAGCATTAAACACAACATTAGCCCTTTAGGCATCTTGACCACTGGATGTAAAAATGCTATGCCTTCAGGAAAATCAAAGTGGGGTGTACCACCCAGCCTGTTATCCTTTGAGTTTCGAGGTTCCCCAAGTCGGGGTTTGTGGAAGGTGGCTGCATCTCAACAGCAGATCCCGCCTCTTTCGTCTTTGTCCCTACACCCAGGGCTCCCCTGGAGGAGAGCTGCTGCTTCTGCCTGCTCAGAATTTCCAGAGCTTGCTGGAGGGAATCAAAGCCTTCTTGTAAAAACTAATGGGGACAGATTTCAGATTCTGAAAGAGTATTTTAAGCAAATGAATAAGAAAAGATCAAGATGTAGGAACAAGGGAGAAGCATGAGAAGAACATCAAAGAAAGCTTTAGTCGGACCACATGGAGATCAGAAGAATGAGGGGACAAGTAGACCAGTGCCTCACGGAGAAGATCATCTGGTCCCACTGGTGAAGTGCATAATGATGTATCTGTGAAGAAACTGATTAATTCACTTACTTACTCACCCATTCATTCATTCATTTATTCATCCAACAAATAGTATTGAACACCTGCTGTATGTTGGCAGCACAGGGCTACAGGGGTGAGCAAGACAGACGTGGAGCTCACAGTTCAGTGGGACTGATTTCAGAAGTCATCATGTTTTAAACAAAGAATTGACTAAAAATATCTTTGGTTGCTCATCAAATCTCTAAAGCTCATAGAACCCTAAAACCAAGATTTGGGGCTACACACTCAAGAATAACACCCAAAGCAATGCTGTTAAAGTGGTCCAAATTCAGACACCATCATTGTCAGGCTGGCCCTAGGCTTACAGCTGACACCACTGATGCCACTAGTGAAGTTCACCCCAAACTGCACACTGTCATGGCTGCTGCTTAAGGAATGGCACCAGTACAGCGTGTGGAGCAGTGCATGGTGGCCATTGCCAGTAACAAACCCAGCATTCAGTTCTCTTTACATAGCCTATGGTCAACTCCATAAGGTCTTAAGTTATAGAGTCATAATTTAGGTACTGTCTTACACAAATACCCAGAATGAATGGACAGCTGTGGCTATCAGACTGTTATGGCCAAGACGCTAATATTCAAAATGGACAAAATCAGGGAGAGATCCTCAGCCCACTCCTAAATACACACACATTCACACACACTGACACACATCTACACATAGACACATATTTACACATAGACACCCACATTCACACACAAACACACACGTGTTCTCTCTCTTGCCCTCTTGCTCTCTGTCTCACTTTCTTTCTCTCCTGCAAATGGCTATCTTAAACAGGCTCCTTCCTGTCTGGTGGTGCTATAGACAGAGACAAGAGGCTTAGGGACTATCTAGTTAAGAGCTGGGCTCTCTAGAATCAGACAGCCCTAAATTCTGTTCCAGGACCTTCTGATGCCAACTAGCTATGCATCCTTGGCTATTATTTCTGACCCTCAGGTACCTGTTCTAATAAATGAGGGTGGCAATTCACTTACTTTACAGTATTCTTGTAATATTTAAACAAGATAAATGAGATTATGCCTGTGAAGTAAGCGCCTGTCTTTTTTAATGGATAGTACCTCACTCTCTCCCTGTGTATGTTGGGGTCTGAGTGGGTGGCAGAGCCCAATGCCAGTACAGAAGACTTGGCTCTGCGGGTCAGACACACTGCTCCAGACTTCTATGAACCTTGAAATATTATATCTTACTGCTGCAACAGATTTAAGAGACAGTAGTGGCTGTGCTGCCACTTTGTGCCTGTGTCTAGTGGCATCAGTGGTGTCAGCTGTAAGCCTAGGGCCAGCCTGACAATGATGGTGTCTGAATTTGGACCACTTTAACAGCATTGCTTTGGGTGTTATTCTTGAGTGTGTAGCCCCAAATCTTGGTTTTAGGGTTCTATGAGCTTTAGAGATTTGATGAGCAACCAAAGATATTTTTAGTCAATTCTTTGTTTAAATCAGCCAGAGTTTGTTTCTGTTGCTTCCATCTCAGAGTCCAGTCTGATAGAGTGTGTGAAGTGAAGTGTTGGCTCAGTGGGCAGAACACAAGCAGGTGCTCAATAAATGTTAGCAGGCAGAGATGACATGACATAATAAAGGAGTAGATAGTCCTCGAGAAAGAGCATCCAAATCTCCTACCAATAGGGTATCAGGAACCAGAGGGAGATAGAGCTACTTTTCCACTTCCCCTTGCTTCCTTATCACTTGCTTTCTTTCAGCCCAGACACCAAGGGGCAAGGGAGTGAGAGGAGCAGCAGGAGTGACATGGACGTGTGTTCTCTACATGCTGGAACCACATGGTTTCCTGCAGGATCCAGGCATCAACATTTTCCCTTTACTCCCCAGGCAGACAAGCCTATGTTTGTTGCCTGACTTCATCATCTGGATCCTTGCTCAAACAAATCCCAGATTACAGGGCTTCAGAAAGGAAGCAGGGACAAGAGGAGGCCCATGAAGGCAGAGGGCTCACAAAGACTGTAGGATGAGACTGCCCTCTTCCCTGTCCTCTGCTCCCTTGGATGCATAAGCCCCTTCTCCAAAACCTCCCCTTCTCCATGTGATACCGGTGACGGGGCAGTGGCTGGAGCACACATGGTTGTACAGTTAGGGAACTACACAGAGGCACCAGCTGAGGGCCTCAGTGGGGCTTCCTGGGATGTAGCAGGAGGAAGGAGCACCTTTTCTTTCCTCACCAGGGACTGCCCGTGGCCAAGCCAAGCCTGCAGAGCTACATTTGCCTGAAGGGCCACCCTTTTCTGAACACATAAAAGCCCTACATATGATCTAGGAAGGCTTTGAGACTTTGTGTGCTATGTGTCGTTGAATGGGCTCTGACTCCTGGTGACACTATGAATGAGTTGTGTCCACCATGTCCTGTCCTCAACAGCCCAGCTCAGTTCTTGTAGACTCCTGTGGCTTCTTTTATGGAGTCAATTCACCTCATATTAGGTCTTCCCTCTCCCACCCGCTGCCTTCTATTTTTCTCAGCATTATTATTGTTTGAGACTTTACCACGATCATTCTAACTTAGTCTGGGTGGGACAGGATCCTCTAATTTTCTGTTTCTCAGAAATGTGCCTTAATAATTTCTGGGGTGGTGGAAATTATGAATTTTATGTTTTCTTTATTTTTAAAATTATTTTTAAATTTAGTTTCAAGTATACAGTACATTGGTTAGACATCTATATAGTTAATAAAACAATCTCTCCAATTGCACCCTCCCTCCTCTGACCTTCCATCTAGCCAATGTATTAATGCTAACTGCATTCCCTATGCCATGCTCCCCATCTCTGTGACTATCCATCAGCTACTAATTTTACTTCTTTACCCCTTTACTCCATTCTTCCAGCCTCCCAATGCCCCCCCCCACTGTCTGACACCAAATTGTCACTATATTTGTAAATCTGTTTTTGATTAGTTTGTTCTTTTCATTCCTTAAATTCTACATATAAGTGAAATAATATAGTATTTATCTTTGTCTAACTTAAATACCTTCTAGGTCCATCAAAGCAATATTTTTTTTCATCTCTTTCCTTTTCATATGTAGGGGTCTTGTTTTCTTACCCTTTAAACCACTTCATCTTTTGGTTGGAGCACTTAATTCTTTTCCATTTAAGGTACTTATTGATAGAAATGTAGTTGTTACTACTCTTTTTTTTTTTCGACACCTACAGCACCTGATAATCCTAGGTGGTCTCCCATCCAAGTACTAACCAGCCCAACCCTGCTTAGCTTCTGAGATCAATCAAGGTCGGGAATGTTTAGGGTGGCATGGCTATAGACTGTTACCATTCTTTATTCCTGTTTTGATACATATTTTTTTTCTTCTTAAAGGAGTCTCTCCAATATTTCCTGTAATACTGGCTCGGTGGTGATAAATGCCTTTAGCTTATTTTTATATTGGAAGCTCTTTATCTGTCCTTCAACTTTAAATAATAGCTTCGTTGGATAATTTATTTCTGGGTCTTCATCCTCTTGAATATTTTTTGTCAAACCCTTCTGTTCTGCATAATTTCTTTCAGCTGCCAATCTCATGGGTTTTTCCTTATATGTAATTATTTGTTTTTCTCTTGGTGCTTTTAAGATTCTTTCTTTGTATTTAACCTTTGGCATTTAAATTATGATGTGTGTTGTTGTGGGCCTCTTTAGATCCCTGAGTTTTGAAATTCTTGGAGCTTCCTGGGGTTTTATGTCCATTTCCTTCATCAGGTTAGGAAGGTTTTCCATCATTATTTCTTCAAACAGCTGTTCAACATCTTGATTTTCTTCAGTTATGTCGACCAGATGAATATTTGGAGCCTTAACAGTGTCCCATGTCCTCCTTAAAGTATTTTTATAGTCTTGGCATCTTTTTTCTTGCCATTCTGATTGAGTGTACTTGGCTTTCTCATCCTCTAGATAGGGCATTTGATTCTCTTCTTTGTTCACTTAGTTTATTCCTTTGTTTATTCCATTTAATATACTTCTCATCTCAGATAATATGTTCTCCATTTCAGACTGGTTCCCTTCTATAATTTCCATTTCTATTTTATGTTTTTTTAAATCTCTTTGCTGAAGTTTTCACTGAATTTATCTACAGTTCCCTAAAGTTCATTGAGCATTTTTATAACCAGTGTTTTGAACTCTGCATTTGTTAGATTACTTGACTCCATTATATCTGGATCTCTATTCTGTTCTCTCATATGGTCTCTGCTTCTTTGCCTTCCCAGTTTGGCTGCTTTTCCATTTTTGTTTTAAGTCTCCTGGTCTTATTAGTGTGGATATGTGTGGATCTGTGAAGTAGGTGTCCAGTGGCACAGTCCTGAGAGGGGCTCAGCTGCAGGCTAAATTTAGCCCAAGACTCTACCCCTTCAGGGCTATCTGTTAAGATTTAGCCAGCAATCCACAGATGCTGTGCTTATAGTTGCCTCAAACAGCTACAACAGAAATCGAGGCCAGCTGCCTCCACCAGTGTGAGTATCAGCAAGGAATACCTGACATGCTGAGGATACATCTGGATGTGGTTTGGGCGGGGCCTGAGTTGGGGTAGGCAGGGTTTCAGGGAATCCCCTGGGCAGATTATCCAGTTTGATGACATCATGGTTATGGTGGTGCTGTGCCTGGCACATTGGTAGTGGGGGAAGGCTCAACAGAGGACAATGGATACCGCTGGTACTTCTGTACCTAGTAAGTCTCACCTCAGCTCTCAGTTTGACAATGTCTCCCTGTAAATCCCTGGTGCCCCCTGCACGCAGCCTGATCGTCACTGGTGCTCAGAGCGAGCAGGTCTGTCACTGCGAAAATATGTTCAAGGATGCAGCCTCTTTAAGAAGTGTCTGCTGCTGCCACTGCGGCTGCCTCTGTCTTAGCTGCTGGGGACCGAGCAGACTTGTGTCCTCATCCAATCCTACCTTCTGACATTTCAGGGTTTTTTTTTTTTTTTTGACCTCTCCCTAGTTATATGGCTCGTTCCGCTAGATCTCAGGTGGGTTTTCCTTGCTGCTGCTCTCTGTTTATATCACAACTTTGATTTGGTTGCCAAAGGGATGAACAGAGCCTCTATTATCTATGCCATTTTTTTTTCTCCTGAACTTCAGTTTCTTAACACTCAAGTCTGGGTATTTATTTCAACTCCTACCCTCCCTCTCGTAGGTCCTTCTGTAGCTGCCAGTGACTAGTGGTGACTCCATTTGTTTAACCATAGGGACCTTTGTGCTCCTTGAACCTGTTTCTGCTTGGTAGAATGATGAGGAAGGGTTTGTGACCCTGTGTGGGGTACCCTTGTCTTCCCCAGGTCCTTGGCCAATACACTCTAAAGTAGTAGAGAGGTGCAGCAATCATGATATAGTACTACGAAAGGGTAGACAGGGCCTGCATGGAGCAAGGATCACACCCTTGAGTACTTTCTCTTAAGTGGGACCTGGGCAGACCCTGTGCCTTTGAGAATTTTTAGTGTCCTGATGGTAGAAGCTGACAATGCTTTCATTGACAGAAGACTTTTCATAAAGGGTCAAAGCAGTGAAGGTGGGAAGAAAAAAAGGTTGCTCCTTCATTCAATACAGTAGCTGCCCACTCTGTCCACAGGATACAAGCTTCGTGAATTACTTCTTCACAGGGAGGTTGCTCTATGTGCTGGCTACCTCTCTCAGAGGCCTTCCTTTCTTCAGTCCCCTGTCCTCCTCCTGAGGTGGTCTCCTTTTTCAAGACTCCAGGCCATTTTCCCATTTCCTCCATAAGAACTACCCTCTTTCTCCCAGGGGGAACAGGCTCCCCATCCCCAGCCTCAGTCTCTCTTCTGTCTGGCCACTCCCACCCCACCCCCATACACTCTAGGCAGCTTTTCTGCCTAGGTTGTGCCGATTCAGAGCATGGAGGGTGGTCTCTTGTTCGGTGAGAGCGTGAAATGGCTTTTAAAATCTATACATCTTTACATCCCTTTTTCCCCCTTACAACTTACTAATCAATTGAGTTCTGTTCTTTAGTTTTCCGTTATATAGCTTTTGTTGCTTGTATCCCCAAAATATGCTTTAATATATTTCTCTATCCTCTGTAATTCCTACAGATTAGAAGCTGGATCCACAGGCTTGAGCTGATTCAGGTTTCTTTCTCTCTGGGTCAGTTTCACCAGTGAGAGCTATGGCTGATGTCTTCACTAGC
Organism: Macroglossus sobrinus; assembly: GCA_004027375.1. NCBI lineage: Eukaryota > Metazoa > Chordata > Mammalia > Chiroptera > Pteropodidae > Macroglossus > Macroglossus sobrinus. The sequence continues at coordinate 532,475 of PVKZ01000767.1, forward strand.
TGCCCCAAAGTACAAACACAGCTCATATGAGTTGAGGCCATTTCTCCTGGCCATGTGACTTGAACTCTTCTTCTTCTGACCCATGGACACTGTGTCTTTGTGCTGAGGAGCAGCTGACACTTTCACTAGCCTGATTGTCATCACACAATCACAGTTCACCTGTGGCTGCCAGTGGCTCTCCTGTCTTCTGAAAGGCAGCTGCCACAATTTCAGGTCCTGATGATTTTTACATCTCCTTGCTGACACAGAGGGGTCAGGGATCTTAGTTTAATCTCATTGTTCTAGATACTTGTCTTTTTACCCTCACCCATGAAATAGGCTCCTTCTCTTAATGGCGTGTCCTTCTTCCTTCTGCTTTCTCCATTTCCAACTCATCTGACTGCCTGAGAAGGTGCAGGAAGGGGATGAGAGGGAACATGCAGGAGACCTTTGCCAGACAGTGGGGCCAAGCTCTCCAAACAGAGGGAAGAGTAGAGCCAAGGGCACAGGAGCTACAGCCTTTCAGGCTTCTTTTGCTCAGAACCCAAGAAAGGTGGAGACTGTGTGAATGGGGGATGGCGACGGGTGGAGAACAACTTGACCGAGGTGTTTATTCATTATAATCATGAGGACTGGGAACAAACAAGATTAAATATTACCTGTCCCTGGACCTAAACTGAACTCCACTTGGATTATGTGATATTCTACTTGGGTACTTGGAGGCAGAGGAAAAGCCACCATGACATTTTATTAAACCATTTATTTGTTCGAGTCAGGATTTGAAAAGGGTCCGTACATTCTGAGTGAATGATTCTTTTAAAGCTTTACTAATCTGTAGGTTCTCCTCTCCCTTTTTTCTCCTTTTAACTTAGTGATGAAATTGGGTTATTCGTTCCGTGCAGTTTTTCACTGTCTGGCTTTTACTTATTGTGTCCCCTTAGACTCCTTTAACGTGTTTCTCCATTTTCTGTTCTGTCAAATGGCAGCTGAATCCACAGGCATGAGCAAATTTAGGCATGCCTCTCATACCCCCACCTCTCTCTCATTATTTGCCTTTGACAAGACTACCTTATGGGTGCCTTTGACAAGACTACCTTATTCATCCACCAGAAGACACAAATTCTGATTGTCTTTCTTTTTGTAATTTTCAATATCTGAATCCATTCATTCACAGAGGTTGCAAAGGAGCTATTTTAATTTTATTGTTCTTTCTTTACTAACTGTATTCTTTATTTCTTAGCTGGACTATATCTGTAAAGAGAAACTTTCTCAGATCTAATCTCTGGTCTCATTGGAAAGTATGTGCATAGAAAACTTCCATGGCTTCCCCCTCAGCTAGCACACATAGCTTTCCAGCCAAGGTGCTGGGTTAAGAAAGAACATACAGCAGGAAAAAGACAAAAGCCATCTAGCACGCACCCCCCATCCTCCACCCCACCAATCACAGAGCAGAAATCGGCAACCTCCAATCACAGAGCAGAAACCGTCAACCTCCTCCATGTCAATCCAATTAGATCTGAACAGAAACCATCTTTGGCTTGGATCTTGATCTCAGGGCTCCTCTAGTCTGATTTTAAAAACAGTAGTGTGCTTCCTTGTCACCATGGTGAATCATTCTCATGGAGGTCTTGTCTACATCCCTGGGATGGGGATATTATCGTTACATGCAACCCCATTTTTTCCACTATGATAAATACCAGGAACACGCAAAATGTAAGCATCCGAATTTGGAGGTAATGATGCAGGACAGGGAGAATACCTCCGAGTTTGGACTCGAGTCCTGCACTGACAAAGAGTGAGGGTCCTTGACTACACACAAGAAAGAATTCAAGCACACACCAGAGTTAGAGACCAGAAGAAAGTTTACTAGAGAAGAAATAATGCTCCATAGACAGAGTGAGGTCTCCTCTCAGATACAGAGAATGAGAGATCCTTGAGTGTTCATGAAATTCAGTTTATATGTTATTCTTAGTTTTTGTGAATTTTCTTTCTGGTATGGGTAAATGGTTTGTTAGAAATCCCGGAAGGAATCTTCCTTTGTTCTGTAGGTTCCTTGAGAGCTGGCCATAGTGTTAGGTAGCTAGTCAGACATGAGCAACAGGGAAAACAAAGGAATAGGGGACCAGCCTAGAGAACATTCCAATGGTAGTAGAATCTGGATATGCACATGCTCACTAGGCAAAGAATTATATAGCAGCCAGAAGTCAATCAAAATGACTTCACTTGCCAATCACCTAGTGATACCTTTGGAACTACCCAAATATAATGCAGACATTCCCACTTCTGGGTCCTTTTATGCTCTCTTGTTGTGGTGGTTGTTATTACAGCATTCTGTTGCAGCTCTCATCACTGAAACCATATGCCTCCTTGGGCATTTTTTGTCTTTCTAAAATATACTTTTACAAATCTTTCTAAATCTCACTGACCTGTGGTTCTTCACTGCAGCAATGAGGAAGAACCAAGGAAAATGCTAACTGCACTTCTATGCTGCCATTATTCCTCTCCCTCCTCCCGCCATTGGGGTGACAGTGAATTCTGATGGGTCCCAACAGTAACAATAGGGCTTATCAGCACATTATAGGCTCTGAATACAACTTGGTTTGATATTTAGCTCTCAAGCCTCTTCCTTGTATTAGTACTGAAAAAGAAGAGGTCGTGAGATTATGCCATCAAAAATAAAATTACTTTATGTTAGATTTTAAACATTCATTTTCTTAACATGCCTTCTCCATCTCCATTGAAAGCCCCAGCTTCTGAACAGTTTTTGAAATGACTTGTCCTTTCCTCTCCCAGATTCCCTGTCTCTGGCCCTTGTGTCCTGTTTCCAAAGAAGACCAAACTTGTGAGCAGGTATTATCTCCTGCTCAGAGCCTCTCCTTTCACAGCCCATCAGGAGAGTCTCTTCAAGAAAGTGCCATCTGCCTGCAGGGAAATTATGTTCTTCCAGCTGCTGGGATTAAGCAGTCTCTAGTCAGTTGAGGTTTTAAATAACTTTATATTTCTCTGTTTTAACAATAATGGAGAAACCAAAGCTCAGATACCTGACTGGACCTGTCAAAGGTTTCAGAGGTAATAAGGCCTGAAGTTATGATTCAAATACATACCTTTAATGTGCAAAACCCAAACATGAGTCTCAGTCCTCCATGCTTATCCACCCATCACAATAGTTGGCACCTCTCTGCTAGATGAGAGCAGCTACACTGTCCACCCAAGAACCTTCAAAGAAAAACAGGTTTATGTAATGGGAATCAGAGGCTCTTTTTTCAGCAGGTAAGCAGGACTTTTTAGAAGAGCTTTTAAAAACAAGCTACATGGGGCAGAGTGTGATGTCACTGAAAAGTCAAGAGTGCAAACTGCAGAGTTACACAGTTTCCTTTCCAAAACCAGTTCTACCACTTATGAGCTGTGTGGTCAAGGGCACAGATATTGCTTAGCCTATCCATGCCAAGTCTTTACTGAGCAACAGAGGTAATAATAGTGCCTACCCCATAGGATTGCTCTGAGGTAATGGTTTAAAAGTTTGCAACATTGGCATCACTTGGGAATTTGTTAGGTGTGGAAATTATCAGGCTGCTCTCAGACCTACTGAGTCAGAAACTGGCAGAGCTCAGCAGCAGTATGTGTTGTCGCCCTCTAGGCAATGCTGATGTATAGTAAAGTTTGAGAAGCACTGTGAAGGTCTTGGAATAAGATCTGGGACAAAGTAAGTGCTCAATGAATGTTAACAGCTTATTATTATTATTATTATTATTATTATTATTATTACTATTATTATTAGCCAGGGCATTCATTACTCCTAGGGTTTCAAGTGGAGAATTTTAGCTCAGTTCCATTTTCATGCTCATTTAAGTGTCCTGGGTCACAGTTGTCTTGTGTTGACCACTGCAGAATTTTCAGCCCAAAGAGTAGTGCTCCAGATATAGCCTGGGCTTGATGATTATTTGCTATATGAATGTGGCATCTCTCATCTCACTCTGTCTCATATATTAGTCTGACTTTAAGAAGAGGAAGGGACATTGGGAATGGACTGAGAAATGGACTTCAGGTCCCACTGGAAATACCCCTTCTCCAGAGAGCATTCTCAGCCTACAACAAACTTGGTTTTCACACCACTTGTTTCTATTAGTCAATTAGAGTGTGGTGTGTATGGTGTGTGGGTAGGTGCAGGGGTGTTATTAGGCTCTGGTGTTTATATCACAGTATATCAATAAAAAAATACAGTTCAAGAGAAAAATGGATGAAAACTTTGCTCCCTTCTCAAAAAGAATAGCTGCATGGCCAGTGAATAAAAAGGTGCTCAGCATTATTGGTTTGTAGGAAAATGCATATTAAAATCACAATGTGATGTCACCCATCCATCAGAAAGACCAAATTGAGAAAGATTGAATATCCCAGGTGCTGAGGAAGATGAGGTGTAACTAAACTCTCATAATGATTAGCATGAAAACATATTGATAAGTTCACTTTGGCCAACTGTTTGGAAATATAGACCCTATGATTTGGTATTTCCATTCCTGGGCATAATATCCCTAACAGAAATGCATTCACATGTTCTTCTGAAAGACATGTAGTAGAATGTTTACAAAAGCACTATCTTTAAAAGACCCAAACTGGAAGCTAACCAAATAAATTTGTCTGTCAAGAGTGTAATAGATAAATCAGGTGTAGTATATTTACAATAGAATACTACACAGTGATGAGAATTAATGACCTACAATTATACTCAACAATGTGGAAGAATTCAATGAACAAATTCGTAAGCAAAAGAAGCCAGGCATGAGAGAACATGTATATACTGTTTGATTCCATTTATCTGAAGTTGAGTAACAGACAAAGCTAATGTGGTGGCTACCCTTGGAAGACTAGTAACTAGAAGGCAGCACTAGTAACTAGAAGGGCTTCTGAAGTGCTCATTAGTTATGTTCATCTGAATGCTAGTTTTGCTGATGCATTCAGTTTGTGAAAATTAATTGAGGTGTGCACTTCTGATGCATACACATCTCTGTATGATTACTACAACAAAAATTAAACACTGTGATTATGGAATAGTAGGTAGTTTGTGTCTTGTACTGTTCTTGAAGGGGCAGCTCTGTGGAGGAGAAAACAGTTTAGAATTCAGTACTTAGATAGTGAGATCAGGCATCAGTCTCAGTGTTCTTATCAGTAGACAACCAGGAAATCTAGACATAGGAGGAAAAGGAGATCACCCAAAGCTGATATAAAGTAGCTGGTGTAGCCAATGACCTACCTTGACCACATGCAAGGTGGAAGCTGAAGCCCTGGCTTTTAGAATTGATGGGATGACGTGTGCAGAGTGACTCTGCACACGGTGGCATGGTAGAACTGTGTAGACTGCTATTGCCAGCAATCTCTAAGCCAGATATATGTCTGTGAATTCATCCATTACCTCAGAACTTCATGCTCATACTTTCCAATGGCATGCTCTCATTCTTTCTTGAAAGTGATTATAATTCCTAAATGGGCACACAAAAATAAACCTCTTTATTAACTGGGGAAAAATGTACCACCTGAATGGGTCTTGCACCAGAATGCAAGAAGCACAGCAGCATATGCCAGACTAATTACCCCTTTCTCCACAGATGGATGTGCTTATTACAGAGGTTGTATTATGGAATGGAGTGATGGAAAGCTGTTCAGGGCAGTGTTTTCAAAGTTGTCTTCAGAATGCTAGTCCCATGAGATGTTAACATTGCCATAAGGTGACAATTACATGCACAAATATATTTGGGAACTGCTTAGTTAAACATTGTAAGATGCATACTTTGCTGCAGGACTTGTCAGAGACTTCATTATGCTAGTGGGTATAATGAATCACCAAGATAGAGATCAAAGAGGTAGCATTACTTGAACTTATTTAATTACTCAACACTTTTTGATTGGTAAAGCACCTTGTCCAAGAGTCAGGAGACTTAGTTTGCAGATCCAACTTAGTTATCAATCAGCAGGATAAGTTCTTTTCTTGGACCCTCAGTTAGAATAAAGAAGCTTGAAGAAAAGCAGAGAGAGGTGATTGGTGTTCTAACCATTATCTTACCACTTTTTTTTTTTTGCATTTAATACTGCAGCGTTATGCAATGTGACAATTATTTATACATGGGCAGATGCTATTGACTTACTCAATAGCTGCTACTCTCTCTCTCAATCTCTCTTTTATAAAAAATCCTGCATTTTCTTATGTGACATTGAGCCCAGTAATAGGATAAACCCCAACCTTTTGTATCTAAACCTAATCTTATAAACCAGTTCTGGACAATGAGATAGAAGGGGAAGTCTCTGGGAGCTTCTGGGAAAGGCTTTCTTCTCTGATGAGAGAATTACTCTAGAAAAAATGCTCTTTTTTTCATCCCCTCCCTTTCCAGACAAAAGTGGCTACATGAGGATGTGATGTTTGGAGCTGTGGCAGCCATATTTTGGCCATAAAACAAAAAGAAAGAAAACCAGTAAACTGAGGTGGCATAGAAATATCAGGGAAAGTACTCGGGTCTTTGATGACATTGTTCAACCACTGAACTAATATTCAAACTACCTACCTCTGACTTCTTCTGATAAACAATAAATGCCTTCATGGTTTTAGTCACTATTAAATTGATTTGCTCTTACTTATACTCACACAAAAACTTATTGATAATAATGGTCTGCTTTTATCTTTCATTATTCTAGTTTCTCATGTGTAAGAGATACTTATAAGATGTATTTGTGATTGATTTAGTAGTGAAGATAAGAGGTTTCAATGCAATAATACACAAAACCATGAAGTCTCAGTGACTTAACCTAATAGGACTTCATTCTTCACTCCATCATAATCCAATATGAATTAAGTAACCCCATCCCAACTAGTAGCTGTATAATCGTATGTTAGATTAAGCTAGGTTAGGTTGTAGAAGAAAACAGTCTCTCAAATTTCAGTGACTTAATCCATAAAGGTTTATTTTTGGTTCATGCAAAGTCTGCTCTTGGTTCATTGGCTCTCTAGGGAAGTTCTCTCCAAACAGTGATTCAGGGATCCAGACTGCATCTTATAGATAGTATTGGAATAGGTGATTTCCAGGTTGCTGATGCTAGAAAGGAGAGAGCTGAGGGTAAAGCAGCAACTCTTAAATATTTTAGCATGGAAGTGATATCACTTCTCTTTATTGCCATTGTTCAGAACTAGTCATACATCCAAACTTAACTTCAAAGGAAGCTGGGAGTTATAGAGGAGCAGATGGGTATTTGGTGAGTACTAATTGTTCCTGACACAATTTAATAACAGCTTTTAAAAACTCTGGCTCCAACTGAAAACTTGACTTGTGTTAAATGGTAGTTAGGGGACAGGCAGGGAGAGGTAAAAAGTGAAACTTCCCTAACTCTGGTGAATCCAGCTTCCAGGGGCCAGGCCAGGCCAGGCCTGGCCATGGGCTCAAGGTACTACATGGAAAGAGCCAGCTCAGAATTCAGAAGTTTGAGTTCTACTCTCTGTGTTTCTATCAACCTTGGACAAAGCCACTCTTCTATGGGCTTGCCAAAATTGTAAAATAAGGGTTTTGAGCCTATTCTAGTAACTATGACTGTGCAATAAGTCACTTCTAAACCTAAAACAATAACTATTTGTTATCTCTCATGGTTTCCATGGGCCAGGAATGTAGGAATGGCTTGGCTAGGTGGTTCTGCCCAGGGTCTCTTATGTGTAGTCACCTGAAGGGCTGATGGGGGCTGAGGATCTACCTCCCTAGTGGCTCATTACATAGCTGGTGGTTTGGAGCTGGCTTCTGGCAAGGGGTCTCAGTATATCTCTACATGCGCCTCTCCACAGGCCTGCACTGAGTATCCCCATGGCATGTGGTTGGACCCTCCCAGAACTAACAATCCCAGCAACCAAGTTGGAACCCACAACCTTTAAGATCTGGCTTCCAAAGCTGTACATCAATATTCCACTGCATTCTGTGTTACACAGGCCCACCCCAACTCAGAGTGAGCAGGGACTACATAGGAGGGTGAACAGCAGGAGGTAAAATCATTGAGGGTCATCTTGGAGATGGGCTTCCTAGAATCCATCTCTAAATCCTGACATTCTTTCTCTATAATACACCAACGCTCCCTCCCTCCAAGGAAAGTGCAGATAAGACCAAATTCTCCTAAGGTTTTCTAAAATGATCTTGGCCCTTTGGGATGAGATATTTTTTGAAACAAGAACCCTAAAAGTAAACTCACTGTTTAATTCTTGCAAGAACTCTGTGAAATAGGTGCTATTTTCTTATCATCCCCATTTCACAGATTGGAACACCGAGGCCTAGAGAGGTTGATTTGCCTAAGGTCATGGTCAGCATATGTTGAGTCAGATTTCATACCCAAAACTTATATTACCAATATCTTCTGGAGCCAGATTCAGCTCCAGGGGGGTGGACAGTGACCCTACCTTTTACACCAATCCAGCCTTGAACTGAAGTGTTCTCTCTGCAGCATGGAGGTGGAGCAATTAATGTTTTCCTGACCCCTACAAAGAAGCTCTTGGCAGTACTCAGGCAACTGCCCTTCCCCTCATAGTGCTTACTTCTTCCTGTATGACTCCTACTCCACCTGTAGGAACTTGCGCCCCAGGAATTGACTTAGAGACTGAAAGTCCCTCTGTTTTTTATTTTTTATTTTTTATTTCTAGCATACCTTGAGCTAATGGTGTTAGTGCCTGAATAAACCAGTTTGTCTTTGCTTAAGGGAGTAATAATGGAGTCTGATAAGGCAGAACAAGGAGTGATTTCTTTGTGAGCCAGCATATTAGGGCTTAGCTATAAAATTGCCCTTTTCTTTAACTGCCAGCAGCAAGTGAAAAAGCTCCCGACCACAGATTTATTAAATGTTGTGGACTTAGATAAGATGATTTAAAGTTCATGCTTCTGTTCCTGATCTGCCTATCACCAAGAAGTCTGGACAAAGACTTAACCCATCCCAACAATTAGCCTACGTTTGAATGAGACAAATGAGCAATTTCTTGGGCTCTGGGGTCTGAGGATGGTGGGGGCATCAATGAGCCTGGAGGGACATCTGAAAAGGCACTGCCATTCCCCGCCATGGGGGGACTGGGAGAAACTTTCTAAGCGCTGATTTAGTGTATGTTCCCAAAGAACCCTGTGTAACTGTGTGTGTGGTTACCAAGAGTGGGGTGTGGGCACCATGTCTGTGGGCACATATGCTGGGGGTGGTGTGTGTAATGGTGAAAAGCCAGAAAGTGCTTAATCATCTCCCTTGAGGTTAATACTGAGTGTGCTATGGGGTGGCTTTATGGGAGGAAATGGTGACAATACTTTCTTCCAGTCCCAGCAATTCTCTCAGCAGGGACAGGGTCGGGAGTTTTTCCAAGTCTACCTCTGCACTTCTGTACCTGGCTTAACTCTCCCTCATAGTGATTCAGCCACAGCAGTCTCCATTATCTACATCTGGGAATGACACACTGACCCTCAGATACCTGTGAGAATCTGCCCTCTCAACAGTGAGATGAAGCAACACATGTCCTTGCTGGGTCCCTTGTATCTGATGTCCCATTTTTGAGAGGAGGCAGAGACCTGAAGAAGCCATGAAAAATAAAGTCAACTGGGCCACTGAGGACTTTGGCTATGACCTTAGCAGCTTGGTATAGTGGAAGGGACCTGGACCAGAGGTGGGATCTTGGGGAGATGGTCTATATCTGCACCCATAGATTGAAGGGCTTCCACTAGAGCGATGGTCCAGAGACTTTGGAGAGTATAAAATTCACCCAGAGAACTTATTATAGGTAGATTTCCAGGCCCCAGACACTGATATTTTAATTCAGAAGGTATAAGGTAGCCTTGGGCTCCCACAGTTATTGGGCATCTCAGGTGATTTTGTTGCATGTGTTGTACAGGTCATGCCTGAGGTTCCTCCCAGCTCTTTCATTCATGGGCCTTCTAGCCCCTGGTTTACCAGAACACGAGGCTCAACTCTCTGGGGATGCATGAGATGGTGGTTCTTATCGTGATACTGGAGACATATAATTTCATGTACCTCACTGACCCCAAGACTGTGGAACAGAAAGAAAATACTGTGGGCTATGTGCAGTTCTTGGAAGACTAAATAGCTACAACTCTACCCCTTTCTACAAAATGAATGTTGGGGTAGGTAGGTAAGGAACTTAGGCCAAAAATGTTGGTATAATCTTAACTCTCCTTTTCTCACATCCCACATCTAGTCTATCAGCACATCTTGCCAGCTCTACTTTCAAAATCTGTCTCAATGTGACCTATCCCACTATCTATAGCTACTGTCCTAGTTTGGTCTACCATTGTCTCTTGTTTGGACAATAGCCTCCTAACTGGTCTCCTGCTTCCACTCTTGCCCTTTCTGGTCTATTACCCACATGACAGGATCCTTTTAAAGCATGTCACTCACCTGTGCAAAATCTTCCAGGGGCTTCATATTACACTCTAAAATAAAATCCAGTCTTTATTGTGACTACATGAGCTGGCCCCCACTACCTCCTTGACCTTGTCTCCTATCACTCTTCTCTCCATTCCCTCTATTCTAGTCACATGGTCTCATCACTTTTCCTTAACTACATCAAGCCATCTCAGTGCCTTTCACTCCTTGTTCTCTCTCCCAGGAATGCTCTATCCCCCACATATCTGCATGGTTCGCTCCATTGCTCCATTCAGATTGATCTCAAACAACAGAGTTCTTCTATTCTTCTGATGATTCTTTGTAAAATAACATCTCCTACATATGTTATTCCCTTATACAGCTTAAATTAGTGTGTGTGTGTGTGTGTGTGTGTTTGTGTGTTTGTGTGTGTGTGTGTGTGGCTGCACACACATGCGTGTGCTGGTTTTTGCCTAAAGCAAGGTTTTTACCTTCCAGAAGAATATAAGTTCCATGAAGGCAGGGAGATTTTCTTTTCTGTTTCAAAAGCCTAGAACAGTGCCTGGCAGAAAGCAGGCTCTCAAAATACATGTGTTGATTGAATAAAATGAGCAAGTGAAGTGACAGTACTTCAAGTATAACCCTGAATCTTATCTGACTTTTTAAATAAGAAAATTAGTCATGAGCTTGGTAATTTCCAATGTATTATAAGTAAGTTATGAGCCATGTGTATGTCCCTGCTTTATTGATTGGGATGAGCTGGTTCCTATTGGGCGTTCATTGGGCATCAATAAGGGTGCTTGGGGCCATGCAAATGCTAAGTCTGATTTGAAGGGAGTGCCTGAAATAGCACCATTCCCTGTTTAGAATGGATTCTTCCTGTGTGGCAGGAGTGAATCCCCAGCCATGATCAGGGTGTGGCATGTGGGATTCTCCACTTATACCCTGTGAGGTGCTGGTGGGGAAGTGACACTTTGCCTTCCGAAGGTACCTCAGAATTTTAAAAATCTATCATGTTTACTGTATTAGTTTGTTAGGGCTGCCATAATAAAATACTACAGACTGGGTAGATTAAACAACAAAAAATTATTTTCTCACAATTCTGAGGCTAGAAATCTGAAATCAAGATGTGGGCAGGGTTGGTTCCTTCTGAGGCCTCTCTCCTTGGCCTGTAGATGACCATCTTCTTCCTGTGTCTTCATGTGGTCTTCCCTCTGTACATGTCTGTGTCCTAATCACCTCTGCTCATCAGCTCACCAGTCAGATTAGATTAGAGTCCACCCCAGTGACCTCATTTTAACTTAATTACTTCTTATAAGACCCTATCTCCAAATATAGTCCGAGTCTAAAGTACTGAGAACTAGAGTTTCAACAAATGATTTTTTTTTGGTCAGGACACAATTCACTTCATAACATTTACCTATTTCCCTTTCAATCTTTACAAAAATTTCCCGAATATATAATTTTAAAATGAGTTTCTAACATGGGTTTTGAGTGGTTTAATAGTTCCTCATGATGTGTATGATTATCATCCTCATTTTTCAGGAGAAGAGTCTGAGAAGGCAAGTGCCTTGCCCAAGGCCACACAGTGAGGTTAGCCATAGGACCAGAACTAGACTCCCAGCACTGTACTTGTTTCAGAATCCAGTCACTTCCTGTCCTTGCAATATAAAGCAACAAGTGAATATGAGATATTAGTGATTGAACCTAGTGCTGCCATTTTCAAACTAGTGCACTAGAACCCTTGTGGAGGAGACAGCTTGTGGGGATGGGTTGTTTTATGCTCTTGCATTTCTAATAAGGTTAATTGCTGTCTTACATGCTCTGTGCCTCTAGTTGGTTTGCCATGCAGAGGAAAAGTGAGAGAAAAGTGAGGTAAATAATTAATAGAGTAACTAAGCTGGCAACCTTCAATAGGCATAGTTCTATGCCCAGAGATTTCATCTCCCATGTTTGAGAGGAGCCCAGTTGCCACCAGGAGGTGGAGGATGCTTCAAGAATGAGATCCGTCACCCACCCATTACTCTCTCCATCTGGTGAAGGATAAGAATTCTATTGTGATGCATATATACCTGCACAGGTGATTCTTAGGAAACCTGAGTTTGATGAGCAGCAAGATGCAAGAGGGTGAAGCCACTAGTCCAAAAGCCTGGATATACTGCCTCAGACCTACCTGCTCCTCCTGGGTGGATCGGGCTAACCTGCTGCCTAGGTCCTATGTCTTGTCCCTACAGCATTTCCCCTGACACCAGGTGGTTCCATTCTCCCTTGGCCTCCTTTCCTCCTTCCTTCAATGAGACTATAATACCTGGAGCCACAGAAGCCATTTCATGTCCATAGAGACTCTAAGCATAAGAATGAGAGCCAACTTGTTGGCACTGATTGAGTTACATGACAGAAAAGGCCTGGGTTTCTGATGATGTGATTGAGTAGCAAAATCAATACTGGCAACACCCATTTAAGAAAAATAATCTTTTAATTTAAACTATTTGGTTGGGTTACCTGTTAATTGAAGCTGAGTGCATTTCTAATGATACATTTAGTGAGTTGAAAGCAGGTTATCTTTAAAGATGAGCCTACAAGAGCCATTGAATCTTCAGGGACTCCCCATCTGGTTGTTAATGGTGTGGATAGAAGTGGCTTCAAAGATGTGGTTCCTGAGCAGGACTTCTCTCCTTGTCTCTTCCTCTCTGTAGGGTAAGAAGTGACCCTGGCCCTCAGCAAGCTGAGTATTTTTAGATTATTGCCATCCTAATTCCATTTTCCCTAACACTGCCCAATCTTCAAGGGCTGAATTTAGAAAAAGATCTTTTTCCTGAATGGGAAGGGAATGGGAAACACCATTTTCCTAACCCCAGTCCTTAGTGTCTCTGTCTTCCATCTCTCTTCAGTATCCTTCTTTCCAGATCACCCCTGGGAGTATTAAATACATATTCAACCCACTATTTTGTGTGCAAGGAAAAACTAAAATAAAATTATAAAGAACCTTCAGAGAGAGAAATATTGAAGAATAACCCATAATTACAATTTTTCACATTTTCTAGCAACCCACTTACATCTTCTCAGCCAATCTTTGAAAGGAAGCTTTTAATCCCATTTTGTAGGTGAAGATCTTACGTGGACCCAAGTTGACAGGGTGCTGAGCAGAGCTTTAGAGCTGGGCTTTGGTGTGGTTCTAACCTTCTGACTCTTTGGTGACTCTAGAATTTTTGATAGGGAGGGAAGTGGGGGAGGCTATGAGGTGGGGGCTTCCAGAAATCCCGTCATGGCTGTAAATTGAGCAGCTCCACTCTCATCTGTTTTTATACTTTAGAAATGAGATTACTGGATGCTGGCTACATCCAAGGAGCTCTCAGATAAACAATAATGGTGACTAACACCTACAGGGCTCTTAACAATTTGTTATAAGCAATTCCACCACCATTTGGGTTTGAGGCAATAATATTCTTACTTTTCTCATTTTTTTAGAAAACAGCCTCAGAAAAATGAGGTGCCTTAGCCAAAGTAATACAGCTTTCAAGTGGTAGGGCTGGGATTCAAATACAGGTCTTTCATTCTAACCCCCCACTCCGCTGGGGGTGATGGCTTCCCCAGGGTATGTTGGTCATAGAGATATTGGACTTGGGGAGAGAAACTAACTGAAAGGGGGAGACCCAAACCCTACATCTGAGGAGTCCAGGGACTTCTGAAAGAGTCAAAGGGACAAGAAAGTACCTCAGAGAGAAAAGAATGTCAGACTGAGAAAGATTGTATCTGTGGCAGATGTGTGCAGCTGCCTGCCCTAAACAGAATGCAGGCAGCAGAGATGGGATGGTCACTTTGACAGCTTCCTGAAAAGGATGAGCCAGAACAGTTTGTGAAAGAGGAGAGGAAACAGTGAACAGCATTCAGGGGTGTAAAAAGGGCTAGAAATGATTTTCTACCTAAAAAGAGTTCTGGAGAAGTTTGCCCCTGGCGCGCCACCTGCTCAGACTACAAAGTTCTGCTACATGGGCCTGTCTGCTTCCCTGCAACTCTTCTCCCTGGTGTGAAAGCTGTCTGTTTATCTCAGAGCCAGCACAACCTCAGGCTCAGTGGAGCAAAGACAAGGACAAGTGCCAAGCCACCTGTGTCCATCATTGCTGCACTGCCAGCTCCAGCTGGCTGTGGAGGACACCTAAGCAGGGAGAGAGTGCAGAGAGCTGGGAAGAGGCAGGGATTGGGGCTGAACTCCAAGCTCCCCCATCACTCAGGAGCGCTGTCTCTCTTGCCAGATTAGGAGCTGGCTTTGTCTACCCCATCAGACTGGTGAGTCCCTTGGAAGCAGGGGCTGTGTCTCCCCCAACAGGTAAAAGTTTCTCTGAGCACAGAGATCTTTTTTCTCTCAACTTTTGGTGTGAAGAAAGACAAAGAGTACCTCCTATGGTGGAAGGTGTGGCCTTGTCAATCTGTGCTCTGTACTTCTTCCACCATGCTATAGTTTAAGGGACTAGTTGATTACAGACTGCAACTTTGCTCAAGTCCTCTTTTCTAAAAATCAGTCTTAGACAAATGAAAAAATTTCATCTTTCCTTTCTCATTTTCACCCTGAATTCCTTGGTGGGACAGATAGGAACACCATCCTCAGTCTCATGCTCTGATTGGCCTATTAGCTCTGGCTACTGCCAGTTGGAATGCAAGCCACAGGCCAGCTCAAATTTAGCCACAGGGATTCTGGGTAATGTAGTTCCTTGGCTCCTCCCTGCTTCCACGGGAAGGAAAGGCTTCAAATCTCAATGTAAATTCTGTGAGGGGGAATGTTTTTCTTTTTGTTTTTGTTTTTTGTTTGTTTTTTGAACTGATGGGATTAATAGCATCATTGGAGTAATAGGAACAATTTTCTTTATAGCCTGGCACAGTTTAGTCATTTTCTGTAAGAGTAGGTTTCTTTGATACAGACCTGCAGTGCTGTTTATGATAAAACTCTGTCCCTCCTCTGCTGTTGGTGCTTTCCATGGAGACACCACCATAGTGGTGTAGCACTGAACTAGGTTCCCATGCACTGGTCTAGGCTGGTGCTCATTTACTCACAATGTATTATAACTTCATTTACTCACAATGAAGTTATTACCAGTCCACAAAGAAATGAGAATATAAGAAACATATAACTAGTTTGTCATAAAGTTAAATGTATTTAAAGGATTGTCCCTTGGTTTAATTTTTTTTCTACTTTTTGATGTAAAAATGTGTGGTGACCCATGTGAAGGCTCATTGGGGGAAGAGATCTCCCCTCTAGTTTGTCGCTAAGTGATTGCTCATGTATCTGAGATTCTCCGAAATGCAACGTTCATGTCAAGAAGTGCTGCGATGGGAGGAAATAATTTTTTCTCTTTTTCTTCTTGGTTCTTCTAGCTTGTTTGATAATCAGGTTGATATGAGACAAATTAACAAGAGAAAAATAACCAAATTTAAGTATGTAGGTACATATGGAGGTTCTGTTAAAACATGGGGCCACAGGAAAAATTAGGCAGTTGAGGTTTATATGCCATTTTAGAATAAAGCGAAGGAGGTATAGGTCTGGGATTTCAAAAGGAAAGTTGACAATTCACAGGTAGATAAGAAAGCAGGTGTGATTGAAAAAAAATAGTAAATTCTTGCTGGGCAATCCAGAAACAATGGGACACAGAGAGGATTCTACAAAACAGACTTTGCTTGGTTCCTCCCTGCCTGCCACACTTAGTTAAAAGCTATCTAAATTTCTTTAGACAGGTAAAGGGGAGGTTAAAAGGTCTTCTGGAATTTGTTGGGCTTTAACGGTCTTCAACTCAAAATATTCTGCATGCCTGGTGGCACATTTTGGAAAGACATGTTCTGAAGCCCTACAGTTTCTTAAAAATAACCAGCTTAAAGCAATCAATATCCCCACAAAAGGCATTTTTTTTTTGAGAGGTGGCAACTCTGTTCCTCCTCACTGCTAATTATCTGTAAATTCTTAATTATATATGCTGAAGGGAGAGGTGGTACAATATAAGAAACTGCTTAATAATGGAAGTAAAGAGAGGAGGGAAAATGACATTTATTGAAGACTAATTCAGACACAATAGTTGACTTACCCAAGGCCACCCTGATAGTTAATGTGGGATCTTGAACTAGAATCTACATCTCCTAATGCCTAATCTAGTGCTTTTTCAAGTACACTACCTGGATCATAGTAGTACTGATCATGATCGTAGGGAATAAGGGTTGAACATATACTAAGCACTTCCTAAGTATTATCTCCCTTCATTCTTGCCACAGCCCTGATGGTAGACTTCAGAGTTCACCTACTGAAAGATGGATGATTTGAAACTATTTTCAGTTCAATTCAAGAGGTTCACTGAGTGCTAAGTTACATCTTAGGTGCTGAACTAGGGAGAGGAAATGAGACATAATTAAGACAGGGGTCCTGCCCTTCAGCAGCTCAGTGGGGCAACATGTACAATGGGGTGATTTCAGGAAAACATAGTGAATCCCATGAGAGATTTACATTCAAGGGATATGTGGGAGCTCATTGGGGCACAAGGCAGGTTTTAGGGGAGCAGAACAGGGGAGTGAGTGGAGGAGGGAGATGCTCATGGAAGGTTTCCTGGAGGAGCTGATAGCTGAGCCACATCTTCCACAGGGAGTAAATGTGAGAGCCAGGTGGAGAAGAAGGAGGGTGGAGATGTGGCTTAGGGCAGATGGAAGGGCATGGCAAAGCCTCTGAGGCATGGCAGTGGCAAGATGCACAGAGGTGGGGTAAGTAAAAGGACCCATGAAAGGAACAGATTATGGTTACAGGCTTTGGTGTTGTACTTAGGGCAGTGGAGGCCATGGAAGTTTTTCAACAGGGAAGTGGCATGATCCCATTTATAAATTATAGGTGCTCTGTGGGAGCAGAGGCGGAATTGGAAGGAAGGGTGGGGTGGAGGTGCACTGGGGGTGAGGAGGCCTGCCAAGGGTTTCCCCATTACTGGCAGTGCTATGCCCTGAGCTGGGATATTGGGGAGAAATGGGGCAGGTTCAGAGATGTTTAGAAAATGGGATTCCAGGACCTGGGGGATGAATCAACTGTGGGGATGAGGGAGAGGGAGGTGTGGAGAATGTTTGGTTTCTCATCTGGATAACCAGATGGTTGGTAGGGCTGAGATGAGGAGATCTGATGGGGGTGTGTAGATGACAGGTTCAGGGTGGGACATGATGAATTTGAATGGCTTATAGAACCTACTATCTTCTTCCCTTAACTTCTTAAGTCCCAGCTCTGCTTCTCTCTCTACAGCCAGCCATGATGGTTAGAGAAGGGGAAGATAGGTACACTTCTGGAAGCTGGTGAGCCCATGAATATCATGGGGTATTACCAGGGACCCAGGTATTTGAGGCAAAGGAAAAAAGCATCCTCTGCCCTTTTCCTAAGCCCTGGCCCAATGACAGTGAAGGGACATGTGATAATCCCCACCACCACCATGTGGACAGAGTCTCATTAAGGACCCTTGCACAAAACAATTTTTCTGGCCTCATTTCTCACCTGCCTGGGAGACAGCAGAGAAGTGATTTATCTCACAAGTGGGTCATCATTTTGAGGGCTTTATCTCTCTCCTGTGGTGACTCAGATGAAATGGTACTCTAAATAATTATTGTTACACATCATTTATTTGTTCTTGCCAACAAATGCCTTTTTCATCTTTGTCCTTGGTGCTGTGCTAGACACAGGACACACAGAGATTCATTGGACAGGCCCTGCCCTCAAGGAGCTCACAGACCAGGAGAGTAATGACTTCTCAGAGAAGATGAGCACTGCTCCTGTAGAGGTAACCTAAGATACTCATGGGTATTCTTGATGTGAAGGGAACCTTGAGGAGTGCAAGAGCATAGAGTCTGGAATTGCATGATTGGGGCTGGATCCTGGCTCCTCTCCACTCACTAGCTGTGTGACCTGGAGCAAGTTACTTAACCTTTTTGAGACTTCCTTTTTTTTATCTATAAAAGGGGTATAATATAGTACCTCCCTTTTGGGGTCATTGTGAAAATTAAACAAGTTAGTGCACAAAAATAGCTTTGAAGAGTGCCGGGCACAGAGTGAATGCTCCACAGCGTTAGTTGTCATTACTTTGATTACCATTGTCTTTTTTTTTTTTTTTAAATCATAAACCCAGAAGTGGTTTGCAGGAGAGAGTTTAATACAGAGGAGAAGCTCTTGAGAAAAGCCTCATAGATTGTGACGTTTTAGTTGGGCAAGAAAGGTAACATTTTCCTAAGGGAAAAAATCAGGCATAGGAAAGTTGACCCAGACAGACAGAGTAGGAACAGAAGCAAAGGCAAGAAAGGGTGGAAATGCAAGATGTCTGGGGAAATGAGGAGGCCTTCAGGCTCCCTGGAGTGTGGAGGATGTAGGAGAGGGAGGATCCTAGGATGGTAGGTTAGGGCCAGCTTGGGAAAGCCTGGAATGCCCTCTGCAGGCCATCAGGGAGCTGTGGTCTCTGGGCACAGCACCCTGGTGATGACTCTGGGCCTGTGGAACAAGACACAAATGTCCCTTGGGAATGATGGATTTTTGAAAGCCAGAAAACCTGGTTTCCAGGCCTGATTGGGTCACTCACATGTAGCTGTGTGACTTTGCAAGTCTCTTCACCTCCTTGAGCCTTGGTCTTCCTCCTCTGTAAAATGAGGACAATGGTAGCTACCTCAGTGGGTTATGTAAGCATTAAATGAATAATGAATAAAAGCACCTAAAACTGCACCTGGAGCCTAGGACATGCTTAGTGAGTGGTGGATGTTTATTGTTATCATGCTCCTACCAGCACTGACTTTGTGTTCTCCTCATTTTACCCCAACCCTCACACTCACCCCCACTATTCAGAACTCGATCCTGCTCATTTCTCACGACACCATGTGGAGATATAGTATTCTAAGATGGGCTTCTGGCTGGCACAGGGAGAGGTGTTGCCCTCCCCCACACCTCTCCAGATTCCTCTTCTGTTTAACCCTCTCCTCTGCCTGAGACGAATGGGTGACCTGTGTTTTACCCTTTGGGGCATCTTATTACCTGGGTGAAGTCAAAAGAGTCTCTGTCTGGGCTGAAATCTTTGAAGTTCTTCTTGGAGGCAGAGAGATGTATGAATTGACCCCAAGGTCCCTGGCCCTCCCCTCTTGCCCACTGGCTCAGCCTGGCTCTAGAAATATTCTGCTGCATTTGAAGAGAGAGCTGCTGCTGTGTATTGCCCTCGTGTTTATTTCCAGTCAGTGTATGGGGCTGGGAAGCTGTGGCTGAATGCTCTGCACTCTGTAGCCTGTCTCCGGCTGCTGCACAGATCCTGGGAGCTGATTGGAATGTGATATGTGGGCTTAGGAAGGAGGGAGGGAAAACAGCAGCGCAGACCACAGCTGTGTTCTTGGGTCAGTGCCTATGCTCTGCAGCCTCCGTCTGGCACTCCACCCCCTCCCACACTAGGTTGCCAAATCAGGTATGACCTTCCTACCCAGCCCACATCTGAGAGCAAAGCCAAGCTTCTTCCTTGGTCTGTGCCACCACCTTGTCCCAACAAAGCTGGGCTTGGGCAGCATCCAAGGGCTCAGACTACCAAGAAGGGGAGATAGCTCAAGGGGCTATCTGTTTACAAAGCTCCCTCCAGATCCACACCCTGTGATGCCAGGAGGAGGCTCTCTGCAGGAACAACAAGCATAGTCACAGATAGAATTTCATCACCTGGCTTTGTGCAGGTCTCTGTGCCTTGGGACTTTTCTATCTCCTTTAGTCAACAGCCTTGGTGAGCCTCCTACCCAGAAGATGGGCCATGGAAATGGAAGGCCTGGGTAGGCAGAGACCTTTGGATGTTAAGCCCATATCTACCTATTTAATGATGAAAGGGGGAATTATTTTCTTGGAGAAAGACTGAAAAAGAGAGATAGTTTACTCATTCAAACATTCACTCACTCAGGTATTATTTGGATACTTACTGTGCTCAGGCACTGGTTTAGGAGTATAATGGGGGACAATGAAAAGCTGGCAGACATGGTCCCTGCTCTCATAAAACATTCCCATCAGAGGAGATAGACACAAGTAAAACAGCTTTAGAGTTCAGAATGAAAGGGGACAGGTCAGGGAAAGTACAGTGAGCTAGACTATGTGAGTTGGGTGGAACCAGGAAAGCAAAATCACTAAAGTATTTATAACTGAAGGAATTAAATGCAGAGAACAGGTGATGGAAGGGGTCAGCTGACCTGGAAATTAGAAACAGCAGGATGCAGCTACCGGTAGCTCCAGGCTTGAGGGGCAAAGGCAGCAGGCAGTGTGATGAGGTCTCACCAGGGTCACCCAGTGGAAAGTGGAACTGCATGGGGTGTGTCCCAGTGGGAGCCAGAGCCCTGCTGGAGATGCTGCTGCTGCCCAGGCTCCTGTGGCAGAGAGGCAGGAGGAAATGCTTCTCTTTCCTCCTTCTCCTGCCCTTTTCTTCCCTGCTCATGCCTCCAATTGGCTGAATCCAGACAGGAACCAGGTTATGAGGAGGCTAAGCAAATATGCTTTTATTACTTTATCTCTTCTCAATAATTGCTTAGCAATTTGCTCAAATCTTTACAAACCAGAATCACATAGTACAGAATAAGAATGGGCAAGAACCCAGACACAGAGCAATCAAATACCTGCACAGAGGTGACACCCCATCACAGGAGGTAGAATAAACTGAAGCAAAGTACTCTCCATCTCTGGGCCTCATTTTTCTCATATTTCAAATGTGTGAATTAGACTTGATAGTCTAATAATCACCCTTCTTTCTGTAGTCTGTAGGAGCTTGGGTTTGGCCTGAAAACACTGAGCTCAGCTTCACATGATGAACCATGGTTGACCTTGGCATTGACAGCCTCATTTACCAATGGGTGATTTAACTTACTCATTAGTTCTGGCCAATGAGGCATGTATTGGTCAGCCCAGGCTGCCATAACAAACAACCACAAAAATAGTGGCTTAAAACAACAGAAATTTATTTTCTCACAGTCCTGTAGGACAGAAGTCTAAATACAAGGTCATGCTTTCTTGAAGGCTGTAGGGGAGAATCTGTTCCGTGTCTCTCTCCTAGCCTCCAGTGTCACTGGCAATCCTGGGGCTACATAGCTCCAGTCTCCGCCTCCACGGTCACATGGTATTCTCTATATGTGTCTGTCTTCACATGACTTTCTTTCCTTTGTGTCTTTCTCATCTTCTTATAAGGACACTAGTCAGGTTGAATTAGGAGCTCACCTTACTCCAATATGACCTCTTCTTAACTTATTATATCTATAATGACCTTATTTCCAAATAAAGTTATGTTTTGAGGTATTTCAGCATATCTTTTGGGGAGCATGATTCAACCCATAATACGGCTGAGGGAGAATCTTTGGGAAATGCTTTTCTCCATGATAATGCAGCAGCATCAAAGACAGCCAACCCCTCTGCCTCCCTCCTTGTTTGACTCTATCACAGGAAGATGTGATGCTGCTTACTGTGGCCACCTCAGGCATTCAAAGAGGAACGTCCCTCACTGGGGTCATCGGTGAAAGAAGATGAGAAAGTGACAATGACTCCAGTTCTGAAGCCTCCTATCTCTACATTTCTGATTGAGATAGATATTCAGAAGCCACATTTTGTTGGGGGTTCTGTTACTTTTAGCCAAACACATCCTTTCTCATCTAGTGGTCCCTAATTTCCCTGCTCAGTTTAGGGAAATGTAAGAACCATGGGATTTTAAAGCTGAAAAAGACTTTGGGAGTCATCTAATCCAAACTTTGCATTAGATGAATGAGGAAACGGAGGCTCAGTGGGGAAAGAGACTCACTCAAGGCCACACCACAGGTTAGGGACATAGCCCAGATCCACACTAGTTTCCCCAAACTCCCAGTCTCCCACCATATATTTTTGGTTCCTTGTATTAGTATGTAATTACTCTCTCTCTGTACATGGCGGGGAAAGAGAGTGCTATGTGGAAGTGAGGCCCTGCTGGGTGGGCTGCTGCTGAACTGTCAGAGGAAGGAAGGAAGTGGTGAGACTAGAGATAAGAAGGATTTCAAGGAAGTGCAGGAGCCTGCTATGCTGCAGAGCCATGTTCAGCCTCAGGGACACACATTTATTCTAATCACATGCTCTGTGCAGGGCTTACTGCTCTGAATTATGCACCTCCAAAGGGCCTTTCATCTTGCCAAGGGTTTGATACCAGCCTGCCTGGCTGCTTGTGCTGGGCTATGAGTTGATCTCCAGAGCAATTCAGGGCAAGGAGGCAGAGAAGGCAAGTAGAAACACTTGGCACCTTTTCTTTTCTGAGGACTCTGCCTGCTGCTTCCTCCTTCCAGCAAGGCTGGTGAGATGGACAGCATGGTTGGGGTAGGGGAGGCAGCGATCCACCCCTCACCTTGATCAATCTGGGAATTTAGAAGGGACTCACATGATCTCGTACCTGGCAGTTTTCCAAGAGTGCAGAAAAATTTAATTTCATCACCTCAGTTGAATTAAGATCTATTAAATTCAAAGAACTTATAACTCCAGAGTGCTGGCCAAAAGATACCTGAGGCATCCACTAGTCTAAGCTGCTCATTTATTGGAATGGACACCAAGACCCCAAGAGAGTTTAAAGAAGCTTGCCCTAGAGGCAGAGCCAGCCAGAATCCTAAATGTCAGCCTTTCTGCTTTGCACACTTTGGCCCAAAACTGTGGGTGACAGCTTTTGACATGTGCCCTCTGAATCTCATTTCCTAGTGTTCATGTCCTTATGTAATCTCCTCCTCTTGAGTGTTGGCTGGACCTAGTGATTGCTTCTAACCAATAGACTATGATGACAGTGTTAAAATGTTACTTCCATGATTAGGTTAAAAAACACTGTGACTTCCATTGCTAGCTCTCTCAATCTCTCTCTTCTTGGCTCCTCTTCTCCTGAACTTGTTCTGAGGGAGCAAGCTGAAGAGATCCACATAACAAGAAGTTGAGAGCCACCACCAACCAATGACCAGCAAGAAAATGAGGCCCTCAGCCCAACATCCGTGGAAGAAGTGAATCCTTTCAATAACCTTATAATGAACTTGGGAGTAGATCCTTCCCAAGTTGTGCCTTGAGATGAGACCACAGCCTTGACTGAACATCTCAACTATAGACTTGTGAGAGGATATGAAGCAGAAGACCCAGTTAAATTATGAGTGGATTCCTGACCCATGGAAACTGTGAGGGTATAAATGTGTGTTGTTTTAAGCAGCTAAGTTTCTTTAATGTAGCAATAGATAACTAAGACCATCCCCTATTGTAGGATAATATTTAGAATTATATGCCTAGCATATTCTAGCAATGCCAGGAATGAAAAGAAATGGTTAATGTGGATGTACAAAAGCTTAGATGAACTAAGATACAGCATGTGAAATAACAATAACAAACACTTCATTGACTGTTTCCTCAGTGCCAGGTATTGTGCTAGTCATTACATGTATTAATGTCTTTAACTTTCTTAATCCTCACAACAACCTGTGAGGTCTCTTATTAGCCCCACTTTATAATGAAAAAACAGGGGTACAGAGAGGAGAATAATTTGCCAAGTTTCACACAGCTAGTAAATGATAGAATGGGGTTTGAATTCAGGAATTCTGGCTTCACAGGGAAATAAGACAGCATTCATTCATTCATTCATTCATTCAGATAGAACTTGAATGTCTCCTGTGTGCTTGCTATTGTTAGTTGCTGGGCATATAAAGATATGTCTCTGTTGTGAAAGAGCTAGTGGCTCTGCCCCTAGTTAGTGATGACCTTGAGCAAGTTCATTAACCTGGATTTCCTTATCTATAAATGGGGTAAGAGGAACAAAAACTCACAGTTTGAAATAAGATTAATGAGTTAGTATTTACAAAACATACGCAATAGTACCGGGTACATTGTAAGTGTAGTTTGTTAAATAAAAATAAATAAATAAGTGACCATGTCAGCAAAAAGTGACAATAGTGTGTAATTGCAAGGATCCTGTCTGCTTTGGGTGCAATGAAAGTTGAGAGGAAGTGGTGTTCTTCACTTCCTGTGTTTGTACATATCCTCTTAAGTTTCAGACTCATTGGTGGGCTCCCCAGGAAGCCTGTGGCCTTTTTCAATTATTTTTATTTCTTCTTTAAGACAATTAGCAGTTTTAAGGTCAGCCTTCAACTGCCAAGATTCCCAGCTCTTAACTTTTTTGGCCTAAGCTTCTTAGGATGAGGGTCTTTTGCAAACAATCTTTGTAAGCATCTCTGGCTCCCCATCCTACAATGCATACAGGCTCAGAAGTCCTGGGCCTACTTCGTGGGCTCCCATCCTTCTCATTTTTCTAATAATCTCTTCTCTGTTGGTTAAAACAGCAATCATTCTCATCACTTTGCCCAAAGTTCAGGAGATTAAATTATTTGCAACAGAGGAAATGTAAAGACTGAAAATGCTTAATGAACTAAAAATGCCAAACTACATCCTACAGATGGTGAAAGTAGTGGTCAAGAAGTGCTTCAAGGAGGAGATGGGGTTCCAGCCAGACCTTAGAGAGTGGTGAGAACAAGGAGAATGGAGGGGATGGGAGCTGCAAGCACTGCCAGGTTGCCATGAATGGTGTGGTAGATGTTACTAATGGTTACTCATATTGGGTGTTTTTCTCTTTGGGGCACACCCCAACCCCATACTTGCTGTAATATGAGGGGTCACAGAACTCAATTTGCCTAGTTAGTTGCAGGTGAAAGTGATGTGTGCCACTTATAGTTTGAAGCATTGATTGGTTAGAGAAAAAGTCTTCACTGCTTTTTCCCTCCTGCCATGGCAACCATGGAAGCCTGTGTTGAGATGAAGGAGCCATAAGACTGAAGGAGCCAAGGACGATGAGCTATCATATGGAGGAGAGCTGTCCTGGAGAATTGTCTGGACCCACACTAAGCTTTGTGTCAGTGATAAATCTTTGTCATATTAAGCCACTGAAATTTCGGTAGTGCTTGTTCTCATGATGACCAGAGAAGGGTGTGTATTGAGTAGCACAACGTGTGGCTGGATTAATTAAAGGGTCTAGATGTGACATCAGTATAGGACATCAACATCACCTAGAGAAACTTTATACCACACAAAGATCCTAATTCAGTAGGGTAGGGCCTGGGCTTGGGTATTTTGTAAGCTGTCCAGGTGATCTCCAAGTGCCATCAGGGTGGAGAACCTTGACGTGCCCACTTCATCCCGTATTGTGATACAATCTCAAGTAAACTACTTGATTCTACAAGCCCTGTGTTTTGGGCAATAAAAGGAGAAGAACTAATAGTTTCAAAGCTGACATTTCACATAAAAATGTAAAAGGGCTTTATAAATTGTAAAGGGCTGGACAAAAAAAAGTAATTTTGTTCTTGATATTAAAGGTCTGAAAAGGTAGGAGTTCAGGCTTGACCCAGTGGACTGTTCACTTTGAAAACACGTGTGGCTGAAATTTTTGGACTAGAGTTGGTATCTCTGGCTGTTGCTCTGTCTCCCTACCCAGTACGTGCCCAGGTCAGACAGGTGGTAGGATTCTTAGCTGAACTGTGGAAAAAATTCCCAGCTGCTCTGTCCTCTGATGCTACTTTGATATTTTCTCCATTGACTGGGTTAACAACCTGGCACCTGTTGTCCTCCAGATAACAAAGATTTGACAACATTCTCCTTCCATTAGCAAATAACAAATACATTAATTTTTATTTTTATCAAAGTAATATATATATTTATTTAAGTCAAATAGGTTTATAATGTAAACGAACAGTGTTCAGTGGCAACTTTCTCATCTAGAATCTGTCTCTTCAGGGGCAATTCTTCAACTCTTCAGGTCTTTCCTCTGATATTTATTTCCCTTTAATTGGCTTTTTCCTTTTTTTTTTTTTCCTTTGATACATTATCTATTGACTACCCACTATGGTGGTTGAGCATTTAACACTTTGATATTTTCTCTTCTACCACTCGCCCAACAGCATAATCACATTCCCCACCAGTCTCTGAATAGTTATATCACTCTTTTTGGTTAAAAATAGGTATTTGATGTTTACATTAGCATTTATGATTATAAGAACACGCTTTAGAAAAGAGACTTGTATAATAACAGTTTCTTATACTATTTTTAATTTTCTTAAAGCTGATAATTGTGTCTATTTTGTTTATTCCTTTACTCACACTTTAGACTTTGGGGAGTGATGAGAGCTGAATGAATGTGTTCTATCTGCTGCTATCAGCTGGAAACTATAGCATCATTTTCCACTATGTGAAAGTGTAATATTTACAAATGAGTCCTTAAAATCTTTTCTCTTCAATTCACAAACATTAGGAGGATGTCTGTTATACCATTTTATAGTTGTTTTCTAGTCTCTAACTAAGGTAAATAGAAATCTCCACTCAGTTGCTCACAGCAAAATGTGTTTTCAGAGTAGGGAGAGCAATTATTTTTCTTTAGACTAGGAGCTTCTTGAGGGCGGAGGGTTTTATCTTCTCACCAGACTGGGGCTCCCTGAGGGTGGGGCTGTGTCCCCGCTTAGATGGCGGCTCCCTGAGGGCAGGGCTCTGTCTCCTTTTTCTGTAATTCTTCCTTCCTGCCTCAGCTCAGCGTCTAAGAAGGGGCTCCACATTTGAGAGCTGGAGACTGCCTGGTACTATGAGCCCCCCTAGTACTGCTTCCATTTCTGTTCCCTTTTCTGCTGATGACCTTGGCCCTTAGGAAGCAAAGAAAACAAGCTCTTCAGAGACACCTTGAGGGGTCTGTCCTGCTCTCTGAGCCTTTTGAAGACATTAGTACTCTAGCCCTGCTTGCTCTCAAGGATATCCCTTTCCTCTCTTTTCCTTTACATATAGCTTTTTTTTTCTTATTGACGATTTCTGTGGAAAGACACTGTGGATGGCATGAATAATAGATTATTCATTTGGAGCTTCTCCAATAAATGAAACTTGCCATCCAGTGTGGACTCACGTTATGTAACCAGCAAATTATGGTGGCATCAGAGGCAGCGTGTCTGCTGAAGAGCATAAGATCTGAGAAGTGAGAGAAGCAGGGAGGAAGGCCCCTTTGTGGGGTGCGGCGGGGAGGAGTCTGTAGAGAACCAGGCTCTAGGCTGATTGTTTTCAGCTGCATTCTTTTTTTAAAGCCTCATAGAGACCGATGAGAAGGCACTAGAACTTCCCTGTGGTGAGAGAATGAACTGGACAATGCTGAAGCTGACTGGCACTAAGGTCCCCTGAATTTCTCATGCCCGGTCTGTACCTAGCTTATTAAGTAAGTTGATCGGGGTTGTGCCACAGAAGGCCTGAAAGAAAAGGCATCCCAAAGGAGACATGAAAATGCAAACTAGACCTAGGAGCTGTCATCTCTGGAGAAA
The DNA here is from genome assembly GCA_004027375.1 of Macroglossus sobrinus. Classification (NCBI taxonomy): domain Eukaryota; kingdom Metazoa; phylum Chordata; class Mammalia; order Chiroptera; family Pteropodidae; genus Macroglossus; species Macroglossus sobrinus. The sequence goes on from PVKZ01000767.1 coordinate 560,129, forward strand.
GCCCCAGGCCATTTCCTCATGTGATACTGGGTTTCTCCACCAAGGTCCTTTAAAGGTGAGTTATGACCTAAAGTGGTTCACTCCATGTGCCCACCCCATTTCCAGCACTGATAGCTTGGTGGTACCTCATGGTAGGGAGTCCTGGGCCATCTTGCTTGACCAAGGCACTAGGGGCAGATTGGCTATTGTTTGTAAAGGCTTCTGAGATTAGTGTCTCAGAGACAGGATCTGGCTCGTGGCCACCATGAAAATGCACCTCTTAGATCTCTTTCTTCAGAGAGCATATTGACTGACAGTCCCAGCCACTGCACACTGAATCCACCACTGCATTGGCTTAAGCCATATATATCAATGGTAGGCTGCTCTCAGCCAGTGACTTGAATGTGGCCAGGACTGGAAGGCAGACAGAACCATTCCTGCAAAATGGCCTTATCCCATTGGCTTAACTTTCTTCAAACCACACTGTAGTCTAAGATTTTTTCACCCAACCATCCTTCCTTCCTTCCTGCTCTCCTCTATAAGGGTCAGATTGCATTGCAATTTGACACTTCTCCCAGCCTCCTCCAGTTTTCTTTCTGTTTTCCCTGACAGGCATATCTTCTCTCTTATTCCCTGACAGGCATATCTTCTCTCTTATAATTCTGGCATCTGCTTCAGAGGACTTAGACTAATGCAGGCCCTTATCCTCCAATGCCTGGATCAGCTAGAAATGTTCACTGTCAGGCACTATCCAAGATGGTACTGATTAGTGGCCAATATACTGTGTTCATAATCCATCATAGATCATAACTTGATTGAACTAGGTCATTGTACTGGGATGTGCAAAGGCCCTGAAGCTAGAGTGTGTCTGTTCTTTGTAATTAAGGCAAAGAGTGATAGGAGATGAGTTCAGAGAGATGAGGAAACCAGATCAAGTAGTGTCTTGTGACCATCTTGGAACATCATTCCCAGTCTAAAGCACAGTAGCTCCTTCTAGAGGCCAGAACTCAGCCCTTTCACGGTTTCCTCTAGTCTCTTCTTTTATTCATCAGAAGCAGGACCTGCTTCTCATTGATCAGTTTCTTCAAGGCTGCAGCCTCAGAAGTGGCTTGTTTCCTCCTATGATCCTTTCTGATGCTTCTCAGTCAGCAGTGCCCAATTGTTCTACCTTAAGATGGACAGAAGTCTGGCATTTATTAAGGGTGTAAGGCTAGGAGTTCAAATCCAGAATACATGGTCCTACTCAGCCACTGATTAGCCCTGGGACCTTGGACAAGTAAGTTAACCTATTAAAGCTTTGGTTTCCTCATCTGCACAGAAGTGATGCTAATAATAATAGTAATAGTAATTAACACTAACTGAGTGTCTACTATGAACCAGGCACTATTATACGTGCTTTACATTTATTATGAGATCCATGGCTGTGGGGCAGCTGATTTTGTTATCTTCATTTTATAGATGATGTAATTCAGGTACAGAGAAAATAAGTAACTGGCTTGAGATCACAAGCTGATGAGGAAAACAGGTGGGCTATAGACCTAGGTGGTCTTGCTTTGTAATGCCTGAGTTATTCTGCCTTTGTGTGCTTATCTTATAGAACTATTGGGAGAATCACGTGAGATTCAGGAAAAGTCCCCAGCCCTGACTCATGTCTGGGTTCTGACTCTTGTGCCCCTTGTGGCAGTGTGCAGATATAGAGTTCATCCTTTTATTTGTCATTCAGTGCTAGCATGCTTACTGATGACTGACTATGTGCCAGGCAGTGTGGCAGGTGCTGAGATAGAGCAGTGAACATGCCAGACTTGTCCTTGACATCCCATACCTTATAGTCCAGAGGGAAAGATGGACATTAAATAGATAATTATGCAGATGATTAAATTACAGTCGGGGTCTGTGCTATAAATACAAGCAAGCAGTGGATATAGTTTTTAAAAAAAAGGTAACAAGTTTACCTGGTCTGTGTAGAAACAAGTGATCGGAGACTCATGTTCTGCCAGCCTCACTGTGGCCCTGGTCTGATAGAAGAGACAGAACACTGTCTTAAGACAGCCCCAGTCTGAGGGGAGAGATAAAGCCCAAGTGCCTGTTTGTACAGTAAAAGGGGAGATATGCAGGGACCTAATTCTGAGGGTACAGCTGAGGTCTATGAGCAGAATACAAGGCAAAGACTATGTTCAAGGCTGAAGAAGTCTTGTTCGATAGATTGGGGTTGGCATTTCAGGATTCTGTCCAGACACAGGCCAAGCATTACTACCAGAGGTTCTGTTTTTAGTGGCCTTGTGGTAAGGACAGCACAGGCAGAAGTGGAAACAAGAACATGTTACAAGTAAGGTGACCCAGGGTGGGTGCTAAATAAATTAGCGTTGTTATTCTTAGAGAGTTGCGATATCAGTAAATAACATGGAGGAGACTCAGAGCCATTTACTCCCCACCATTCTATTATCAAAGGTCCCATTGCAAGAGCTTCTGGAAAGATTTATCTCCATTTTTGTACCTGGCTCTTCAGAGTTGGAAATTAAAGTGAAACTGAGGAGCAGAACCTGGGGCTATGGCAATGAATGTTGTGTGGGAATAGGTACTTAGCATGAGTACTCAAAGGAAAGCTAAGGCCAGCTCAACCACTGGCTGCACAGCGGAAGAAGAATTTTTTTTTAAAAAGTGAAGTAGTTGGGGGAAAATTTCTAACGAATACTATCCAACCATAAAATCATGTAGAAAATGAATCCTATCTGACAATAAAATAAAAGTGAAACAAATTACTAGGTTCTCATATTTGTAGGACAAATTAATTTCATGTTTAGAATACTAATTGCTCACCGAAATGTCTGTAACTCTGTGCTGCCTGAATTTAGCCTGAGTATTAAAGTTTGGAGGGCTGCAGAGAAGGGATGGAGGTAGGGGCGGCTGCTGTGTGTCTAGGAGTCCTCTGCGTGGACTCAGCCTTCACTGCATCTCCCTCCAGTGCCAAGGGCTCAGTTGGTTCAACGTGGCTTAGCATGTGTGAGTGCTTTTAAATGATTTCTTATATTTAATTTCCCTCAGAAAGAAATGTGCCTGGGTACAGCAGTTATATTACCTCCATCAGATGTGACGTATTTCAGAGCAGGGCTGTGTCTCCCCCTCAGACTAAGTGCTGTGCATGAATCTTTCCTATTAGGCTGTGGATTCCCTAAGCAAAGGGGACCTTAAGGAAAGTTTCAAATTCTTTTCTCTGGAATAAGCAGAGACACAACATATCCTTTCAGAAATCCATAGACCCTCAGCAGTGCCTTCATTGCTTCTCTTTTAGGTAGATAGGAGAAGCCTGGTTATAGCCATGATAAAACTAAGGTAGTTTCTTATATATTTTAATATGAAGGACATGTTTTCCCTTTACCTTTTCCTCCTTTATTCCTCATAGTGAGAAATGTTACTTAATTACCAATTAGTCACATATGAGTGATTATATTAGTGGTTTATCTGTGGAATGTTTAAAAATCCAAATACTATCTGCCCTGTTGTCCCAGAAACTCTTGGGTCACCTGCTGCAGTTTGACCGGTTCCTATTCACAAGACTCTTGGCTCTTGTTCTCATGACCCAAACTAGTAACTGTAATGATATATTTTACTGATATCCTTCTGGGCCTCACTGTCGCAGCAGCTCTATGTATATGCTAATCTTCATACTTTTGGGAATGATAGGCTTTATGCTCATTTTATAAACTAGGCAAAAACACTTTAAAACTTTACTCCAAATACTCCGAACACTTTACTAACACAAGATTGCACAGCAGCTAAGTGTTTGAGATGGGATTTGAATTGAGCTCTCTTCTTTCCCACGTGGTGTTGCTTCCAAATACCATGCACAGTTAGAAAAGTTAACCTATCCCCACTCCATCCCCCCAAATGTAATCACAACCTTTTAAAGATCACACACACACACACACACACACACACACACACACACACACACACACACGACTTGATCTCTTTGGTTAGGGCAGAGAATTGAGAACTCGGTACATATGTTTTCTTTTAAAGTCTCTGGGCCACAGTGTCTAGCCCCAGGTCTGGATTCAAGGCTCTGAGGAAGCACCGGTTAGGTACCAAGCATTGTGCCTGTACTGCACAGACATGGGAACCTGGTCTGACAAAGTTGTGTCCTTGTGGATAATGCCTGATGTCTGCTGTTGCTCTTTAAAGGGTGTGTGTGGGGCTTGCCCTGGCTTTCATCCCACTTGTTAAGTGTACCTGTGCAACTTTCATGTGGTGTCATACTGTCTTTGGGTTCAGTCTCCTAGCTATACAAGGAGACATGTAGACTAATCCAGTGGCATTGGAGGTCTTCCAGGTGTGACATGCTGGGATCTGTATGGCTCTCCATCTTGGGGTGAGTGGTGGGTGTGGTGGGGAGAATGTATCTTCCTGCCCATTTCTATGCTTTTCATGCTCATCATCCTTTTGTTGATCTTTGCACCCTAAAAATGCTGAGAATAGGAGTCTCTGTCTCAGGAAGATAGACTAGAGACCAGGAGTATATTCAGGCAATATATCAGGCTATGACTTGAGGCCAGGGACTGTGGATTTGCAACTCTGGCTCCAGTGCATAATACAATGCCTGACATGTTGCATATGTACAATAAATAGTTGTTGAATAAATAAACAAAAGGATGAATAAATGCACATGATCACGACTCATAGCTCCTTCAGGAGGGGTACACAATGAGGAAAAGATCAATAGAAGAAGAGCAAGACAGAAATCATTCTGAAATCCCCACACAGCAAAGCCAGGCCCTATGGTACCTGCACATTTTCTCAGGCCTGTTCTTTACTCTGATCTATGAAGTTGTAAACTTAATTCTGAAAACAATACAAATCTTTCATCCCCTGTCCTGTGTTGCTAATTCCTATCTTTCTTAGCCCACCCACATCACCTTGAGTCTTCAATTTCCACTCTCTCAACTCCCCATCTTTTGTTGTTCTCTTATGACCACCTCCAATCATTCAGTCATGGAGACCCCCATAGCCCAGGCAGCAGGGTTTACATAGGGCAGACCACTGGGTGTGCTTCCTGGATGAGGGGCTATGGCTCGACTCCTGAGGTGGACATCTCCTTGTCTAAAGACCTGGTTCACACAGTTCTCCACGTGGTGGGTCAGTTGAGGCACAAGGGACAAGCAGATGTGGTCACTAGAATCGCCATTTGACTACAGGAACAAGTCAGGCTAGAGAGTTTAGGTCCAGAGTAGCTTTGGACAGGGAAGGGGCTCTGAGTTGGGAGCAGAAGCCTGAGCTGCCTTTTTACAACCCTTTTTTCAGGAATTCAGCCATCAGCTTGATTCAGGGCAGCTGACTGGTAACGGCATAACAGCAGCAATGCAGTATGTGTGTGCATGTGTATGCGTGTGTGTGTGTGTGTGTGTGTGTGTGTGTGTGTGTGTGTGTGTGTGTGTTTTCAGGCCCAAAGTCTCTGATCTCCCCTCTCTGTTGCCACCACTCTTTGCTAGTCTTAATTACAGCAATTTAGGAGGCATGCTAACGATTGCAGAATAAACCTATCAATATTTCACTTAAGAATGGATTTCTGTCGGATGGTATCAGAAGCCTATAAATGAGAAATATGAGACTTGTTCTCGGGTAGCCTTACATACACACACACACACACACACACACACACACACACCCCTCTGATGAATTTTTAGCCCATGATTTCCTTTCTGTCTCAGGCATTGGGAACAGCTTTCTTCAGCTGCAGTCAAAGATGAGTGTTTTTACCGAAGTTATTTGCCCAAAACATTAAAATAAACATGAGAAAACTGTGGCTCTGTGTACTGGAAATTCCTGTTGGTAAGAGCCAGGAACCACTGCCGTTCAGTGTTCCTTACTTTCTGGGTTTGTCAGAGGAGGAAGGGTCATTTCCCTCAGCCAGGAAGATGAGGTCACCAACAGACTGACAAGGCAGTGTTCATGTTGGGGCGGAGAGAGGGCTGGGGCTCGGGATCCCTCTTGCTCTTCTTCCATCATCTTCCTCTCACTCCTGGTGGATCCAGAACCTCAGGTTCTCACTCTCCTCTTTGCTTCTTTGACCTCAGGGTCTGCAAATGGGTTACTCATTCCTTTCATCCTTGTGTGGGGGAACAGTGAGTCCTAATGGAATGAACATGGGCACTGTCATCCGACAGACCTGATTCACTTGCTAACTATGTGACCCTGTTGAGGATGCACCTTCTCTGAACATCGGACTCCTCAATTCCAAATGGGGAAACAATTGTACACATCTCATTGGGTAAGACTAGTGATGGTAAATATAAAACCCCTGTACAGAGGAAGGCTCCAGGGAGCCAGTCAGATGGCAGAGATGACAGGGTGACTTCATGGTGTGGTTGGTTCTCAGTGCCACACCTTTAAAAGGACATTGACCAACTCAGTTTGTCCAGAAAGAGGTGACTAGGGTTATGAATGGTTTGAAAACCATGATCATGTAAGAGCAAACTGAAGGGACTGGAAGTATTTAGCCTGGAGAACTTATGTCTCAGGATGATGTACATTCCCCCTTTAAGTAAATTTTCAAAATCTTGTTGAAGAAGAATCAGATGTGTTATGTGAAGCCCCTAGGGAAACAGAAAGTACAGGAAACATTCAGATTAATAGGAAGAATGTTTTAGCCATCAGAACTATGTGAAGATGGAATAGGATCCTTAAGATAGTACTGATTTCCCATCACTGACTTTTCAAGAGAGACTGAACAACCAGTTGGCAGGGATGTTGTAGAGGTGACTTGACATTCCCAACTGGAGACTATGACTTGATATCATCTAGTGTCTGCTTTCATCTAAAGGGGCCTTTATTAGAACAATAATCCTCTCTCTTCATCACCTCTTTCATTGCCATCCTTGGGAAGAAGCAATTTCTCTGTTGGCAAGTTTTGAGGAGATCTGAGTTGTTCACTTTAGAGATCTTCCTGATGACCAAAAGCAAGTGTTTTTTTTTTCTCTTCCCTACCGCAACATACAGGTAGGACTGTGGATGTCCAGTTCTTCCTGAGATTAAGTCTATCAAATTCAGCCACAGGTATTAGCTAGCCTACCTGACTAAGAGACCTTGATGCCACAGTCTCCATTGTTGCAGTGGTGCTAAAGGTAATATTTGATGTCCATCTGCTTGACTCCCTGTATCTATTTCTCAGAAAGTTCTGAACTAGGTGTAGAAGAAGTGGTGTTAGTCATTGGCCACTCGAGACCCTAATGGTGGTTCAGCTTCCTAAGGTTGGAACATAGATCAGTCAATGCCTATTTGCTTTCAGATCTATTTTGTGCCCTTCTATTTTCTATTTATTTCTCAGTCTCTCTTGCTAACTAGCCTCTTGTCAGGGTCAGCCAATGCGAAGAAGAGTGGAAGACTGCAGGAAAGAAAAAGCGAGAAGACGGGGTAATTCTCTCTCTCATCCTGCTTTAATGGATGCCTTCGAGGTGGCTGAAGATTCAATGTGGTTCTAGCCTTTGCCAGACAGCCTTGAAATCTGGTTTCTGGTAACAGCACCTTCTGTGATCTCTTCAGTCCTTTTTTGGCCTCTTAGCTCTTCAAACACTCATGTAACCAATTTCCTGTATAAAATGTCTATATTGGAAATACCTAGAGCAGTTTATATTTCCATGACCAGATCCTGACTGATAATAAAACACAGTCCAAACTCGGAAATTTTATGTGGCTGATTTCCTAAATGACAAGCATCTTGAATGTTACCATATGATTCCCAAGTCCTTTGGGGATCTCTCCAAACCTCAGGGCCCCTGATTTCTATGCCATTGAGTCCTGAGTATCCTAAGAAGGAATGAAGTCATAAAGGCTCATGTGGGGTTGGTCAGGACTTCCCAGCGTAGGATGTAACAGCCTCTGTTATAGGCTGGGGCTTCCTGCCCAGTGAGGTCAGCCACTGGGCACTCAGGTAGTAGGTGGGTATAATAAATAGTCCACTATTGGACGCAGTCTTCAAACTGCTTTCAGGACCCTCTTTCCTCAGGCATTCTCCAAACGATTTTTCCTCACTCTCTCCACTCTTGGCTGCTCCCTTAGAGAATCAGCTCACCAAAACTTTCTGCATCTTGACTTCTGAGTGCTCTGGTCTATACCATCTGCTTTATGCTCTTGCCCTGTTGGTCACCCCAGGATCTAGGACTACATGCCCTTTATTCTATATCCATCCTTAAACATGACAATGATAGTCTTTGTCAGAGACAGGTCTCTTGAGCCTCCCAGGTGCCTCACAGCTCTCAGTGCCCATCAGCGAGCCCCCTTTAATCTGAGAACACTGCCAGAAATGCAGTAGCCATCTGCATCTCCTTTCCATGAGCCTGCAAATGGGATAAGTCTGGGGCTGAGATCTATCACACTAGCTTCATTCTGCACCACTGTCTGCCCACCAGCAACCTTAGAAAATTGATTTAGAATTTTCTCTCCTAGAGAAAGAAGATGACTTAATAAACTCTCTGAAATTATTCCATGAGCACTGTGAAAGAACCTCAAGGATTTCAATCTACAAACCAGTCTTTATCATAAGTTATCACTATTGCCATCTTCATCACTATGATGGCCATGAATTCTATCATCACTACCCCCAACATTGCCCTCATCACCACTACAACCACCAATAATGGCATCACTGTCACCACTGTCACTACCATCTTTAATACCTCTCCATTGCTATTGCTGCCAGTTTTATGATGATCACCATCACTATGACCACTGTTACCCAAATCAACACTAGAAATACCATCAACCTCAGCATCCTACACATTAACCGTGACCCCTCTTGCTCTTCTGTAAGGGTTTTGCTGGACTGAGTACTTTGCTGAGCAAGAGTGACTTATAGGCTTGTACTGGTGCCAGTTATAGCTACACAGGGACATGACAACAGAGCAGCAATGTGAAATGAAGACACGAAGGAACAGAGAGGGGTTATCTTTTAGTGGGGCATGTCTTTTAGCAGGAGGAGCAGCAGTTAAAAGGATGAAAAGGAAATAATTGCTAGGGAAGCAGCAGTCAAAGAAGCAGCAGATTCATGCCTGAAGTTGGGGACAGGACACCTGGAGCCACACAGGTGATCAGCCAGAGTATCTTAGGGGGTTGGAGATACTGGTCAGTCATATTAGCTGTTGTGTCCTTCCTTTGAACAATACATAGACTACCCAGTCTCCCTGGGTGGAGCATAACAGGATGATAATAAAGAGAAAAGCAGCTGAATACCTGGGAGTTGGCCTTGGTGCTCTCCTGCTAAACACAGACAATTTCATATCAACATTGGACAAAGCCACTTGTGACCATGATAGATCAAGACAAAAACAATTTATTCTATAATCATGTCTGAACACAGACAAAAACATGAGCACTGTCCAAACCTTAAAACACCATCCCTACCAGCTAATGTGAGTGACTGCTACTTTTCATCAATTACAGCTTTAGCCTTGCTCTAGTTTGCCCTTCCTATAGATCAAATTGATTGAGGCCCAATCATAAGACTGCCTGTGCTTTCTGACAACACTCAATCCAGAGCTAACTCCTGCTTCCTAACACACTCCTCTCCTCTTTTTGACTTCTGTCCACCTTTATTCATTCCCAGCAATATGGTCACATCCCTCTAACTCATTCTTGGGTGTGGGAAAGCTACTTTGCCACAGACGTGAAGCCTTGGTGGGCAACCTCATACAGACAAGCATTTTCCATGTGGTCAGAGCAGCATTGCAGTCCAGCTGTTTCCAAACACTTGCCTTGACCTGAATCACTGAATCACTGAATCATGTTCTCCCCTTCTCTAGCTGACCCAGGAGGTAAATCTGACCCACAGAGCTGCATGGCAGGGCTAGGCTGTCTGGGTGATCCTGTATGCATCCTGGCTCTGTGCTTTCTAATTCTGCAAGCTTGAGCAAGTTAGTGGGCTCTCTGAGCACCAGTTTCCACATTTGCCAGAAGTAAATACTACCATCTCTATCCCCATGAAGCTGCTGTGAGGATGAAATGAGATAATACTGGCAAAGAGTTAAGCCCTACCACTAGCTCAGTGAACATTAGGTTCCCATTGACATGGGTTCTGCTTTTGCCCTCAGTCAGCTTACCTGACAATCCCCAGGACAGCACTGTTTTCTAAGCCTCCATGGCCTTTGCTCTTCCTCTGCTGCCTTTCTTTTTATTTTTATTGTCCTCATTGCAGACACGCAAGTGAGAACTTTATCCCCATTCCTTATTTCATGGCTTCTAAAAGGTCTTCTGCCTCCCACACCGCTGAATTACATGCTGGGGTGTTAGGTGCCTTGGTGTCTAACACCTGGGTGCCACCCAGCAAGTCTTCACATTCCAGGAACAGCCACAGCCATGCATTTCCTGTCTTCTCAACCAAAGGGAGCTCCTTGAGGACTGAGGCACCTCTCTTTCCTTGTGGCCACCTGCTCCATACCTAGTCCCTTGCAACTAGCATTCAGCACACATACTCTGGGTTGATTGGTAGATGCTGAATTATGCCCAGACTCCATGGAGAAAAACTAGTGATGCCATGGTGATGACACTTTGTTTGGCATGGATGCTTTTAGTCTTCAATTTCAATCTGACTCTAAATCCTGATCCTAGCATCACAGAGCACATCAGTTTATTAAATTAGACACTGGTGTAGTCCAGAAGCTGAGGTTCCAATAATTTGTTATTCAAGTCTTTTCCATCTGGAAAAGAGGCATGTGGACACTTGCAGGCTTGTGTTTCCATTTGTTTGTGCTTTTGTAAAAGTACCAGTACTTCTTTTTTCACTTATTTTACCCTTAGTTCCCACCCCAGTCTAGAACAACATGTGCATATTACACAAGGGAATGTAAGAAGAAGTGTGATTATTGAGTCCGTGGGGCCTCATGAACGAGTTTCCTAAATGAGAGAAAGGAAAACTAAGGGCCAGGGCACCTGGTCTTAGAGGTACCCAAATTGGAGGCTAGGAGAAGCCCCCTCTTTCTTTCTCTTTATAGAGCAGCTGGGGAGTCTGGGTACTGTGAATAGGACAAATCCCTACATCCCCTCTCATTTATGCTGCAGACATTGAGCAGTTTCTTTATTCCTCTGAACCTCAGTTTCTTCGTCTGGAAAATGAGGTTGCTGTGGGGATGACACATGGTAATTCATGAAAGTACCAGAGGTCATGGATACATGTAACGGGTTTTCAATAAGTGGTAGTTGAAGCCAGTGAGGTCCTTAAACCTTTTGGGGCAAGCAATAAAAGGTGTGCTCCCATAGTTATGGCACCCAGAGCAGAGTGGGCCTCTGTAGGGCACAGAATTTCAGTGCTTCAGAGTCCCTCCCTTCCTTCCTTCCTCCAGAGTCCCTCCCTTCCTTCCTCCCTCCACAGCTTGGCAGGTCTGGATGGTGGCTCCAGCTTGGTGCCCACAGTTTGCTGAGCCCTGCAGTTTTGACAAGCAGCCCCAGGAACCCAGAGGCTCTGCGTGGAAGAAGCCTAATTAATCACAGCAGTAATGGTTCTGGCAGCAGCAGCCTGCCATGCTGGGCCACATGTGCAACATCCTGCAGCTGCTCACTCACCCTCATTCCCAGAGAGCCCATCTGCCCATTCATAGCCACCCTACAACCTGTATCCCAGGTGCCTGACTGGAGAAAAACCGAGACCTGGAAGGAAAGAGACAACTTCCAGAGGTGTAGACACAGGTGACTTCACATGTGCCTTCTTCTATGGTCTGTTTCTGAGCTCTTCCACTGCTGAGATCTCAGGTGTAAGCTGGAATCCCACACACACTGCAGCGAGGCCTGAGGATGAGCTCTGGATTTGGAGCTGGGAGACCATGACTGTAGGGTCTGTGCTGTCTTTACTCATTGTGTGCCCAGAGTAAGCCTCTTTACCTCTCTAAGCCTCAGTTTTCCTATCTGTAAAATGAGGACAATAAGGCCCATCCTGACTAGTAGTGTATTACTTAATAGATGAGAATTGCTTTAGGTGTTATATTAAACAATGAATTCCTTGAGGTGTCATTGCACTTCATGGGAGGCCCCTCTCTATATAAGGGGTGAAGATGAAGTGCCCTCTGGCTCTGCCCTGTGGACCTTTCTGAGTAGTACATCACCTGGCTGTGCCCATATTGTCTTGGTAGACGGGTCTGAAGTAGAGGGGTCCTGTGGATGTGGAGATGGGGACCTGGAGAGGCAAGGCTGCCTGATTCTATCATGACAACCCAATCTGAGAAAGTAGCATGCCAAAGAGGGCAGGATGCTCCCAGCCTCAGAGCAGTTTCCATGATTCACAGAGTCTGACCCTCCTCCCCTCCCCCACCATCTGACATGAGCCCTACAGGCAGAGCCCATCTTGAGAAATGAGAGAAGATCCACATGCACCTGAAAACCCTGCTCTAGATATGAAGCCTTATGATTTGGTTGGGGGGAAATGGCTTGGTTGGGGGAACATGGCCTACCCAGCAAGCATCCTTTCCAGGTGGAAAGGCTCCAGGTACAGAGACTCTCACATCAATTGAGTGAAAATGCACCTAGAGATACCTGCAAAGTTGTTGAGAGTGAATAGCCCTTTAGAAGTGGAGCAGCTGCTAAGGAAGGGAAACTGAGATAACCTGTGCCCTCACTCCATGAGCCCCCATGGGCAACTCACCTCCACACCCATTTCTGGAGCCCTGGAGGTAAGCAGAGGCATTTGCTCTGGATTTCAGTAGATTGAGATAAAGGGACACCATCCCCTTGTGCAGTCAGCAAAAGGCACTCTCTACCTCTCTTGACTCAGTTTACCTCTTTGAGGAACTTCTTTTCCCTAGAATGTTCTTTAGAACCTCTCTAGGTCAAAGTTTGAGAAATGGAGTTGGAATCTTTTGAGAAATGGAGAAATGGAGTTGGAATCTTTTCATCTCCTTTTGTCCTGAGAACAGAAGTTAAAATGATGATAATATAATAAGACTTCTTTCAAGAAAAAGTACCAGGAAACCTAATCGATTGTTCCTGTTAACAGGAATAGCTAACTTTTATACAGAATCTACCATCTGCTGGGCTCTATCTTAACTGCTTTTTGTATATTTACTCATACCAATCCTATGAAGTAGGTACTGTTAACATCCTCATTTTATAGATGGGAAAATTGAGACCCAGAAAAGTGAAGACACTTGCCCCAAGTCCCACAATTAATAAGTAGTAGCTGACATTTAGACCCAGAGTGCCTGACTCCAGAATCTGGGCTGTTAACCTCCAGCAATTCTACCTCTTGCAGTCACGGCTACTTCTGTGCCCATCTCCTACGCTGGACTATGAGCTCAGGAGGCAGGAACCCAGCTGGTTCTTTTGTTCCCTCCAGCTCCAGGCATATTCCCTGAAACATACCAGGTGCCAAGAACTATTTGTATAACAAATGATGGAACAAAAGAAAAAAGGAAGGAAGAAAGGAAGGAAGGAAGAAAGGAAGGAAGGAAGGAAGGAAGGAAGGAAGGAAGGAAGGAAGGAAGGAAGGAAGGAAGGAAGGAAGAAATAAAAAGGTATTTGGAATCTAGATAAAGAGGAATCCTGGATTTCTGGCAGTGAGAAGACAGCAGGTCTCAGGCAAGAAGGGCCCTGTTGGAGGTGTGCTCTCTTAACACTGTGTTAGGACACATGCTCATTCGAGTCACCAGACATCAGTAGTGTTAACCTGGGATCCAGGTACATTTTTGTGTCTTTAGAACCTTTACCAACCCTCTCCCACAACCACTATGGGGAAGGTACATTGTAGCCATCTCTTTGGGGCCAAGTGAGGCTCAGTGTACTTCCCAGCCCTCACTTCTTCCACAATCAGCAATGAGTATTCTGAGACCCATTCTAATTTGTATTGTTATTATGATCACTAGTATTTTTACTAATCCCTGAAATGTATTTTTCCCCTGGAGGAAAAGTCGCTTCACATGCTGAGGCTGGAATGCTAAATGTTCTGGAAGGAATTGAAAATAATCATGAGAACAAGCAGGGGGTAGTATATGAGGCTCATGGTAGGTGGGGGAGGAGGGGACCCCTCTCTCCTGAGAAATCCTCTTTTCCACAATGTTCTGGGCTGCCTGTGAGTCTTCTAGAAGGGAATGCCTTCAGCCTGGGCCACAGTGGGTGGGTGGGGGGGGTGCAGGTAAGGAGGAGGAAGGGGGAAGAAGGTGGGCCCTCTACCTGGGCTACTTTTTGCACATTATGGAAGAGAGGGGATAAATACTCAAGGTGTTGTGTGGTGGTGGGGAGATGGGCAGGCCTGCAGTGTAAGAAATAATGACTTAAAAGAATCATTCAGTGAGTAAAGAGAAATATCAGGAATCAAACTGCAGGGAAGATTTCAAGTAATCATAAAGGGTTTTTCAAATATATTCACTGCTAAGAGCTACAGATGTCAGGAGAGAAAATTGGTTCACTTACCAATAATAGTTGTGGAGGCTGGGGAAGCAGGATGCAGACTGGAAAGTACTTAACCAGGCATTCCCACCTCCTTCTCTCCTGGGTTGCTTGGAGGTGGGGAAGGAATTGCTTGTCCATTCACTGAGAAGATTGGGAGTGGGGAGATGGCCAGAGTGGGCTGAGTGGGAGGGGCAGCTTGGAGGGCAGAGAGTTCACTCTGGCCTCAGCAGCCCTGCTGCAGTATGACTTACTCTTCCCTCCTTGTCACATGCACAGGTTAAGTGAGGTAAGGACAGGTATCGTACTTGGCATTGAATAGGAGTCTTGTTGATATTGTCACCAAGAACTTATTGATGGTTTATGATGAGCAGAGCACTCTGCCAGGTATGTGACAGATTGAAAATACTCAGACATATGGTACCTGCCCTGAGCTTACAACCTAGTTAGGGAGACAGAAACAACATCCAAGGGAAACGAGAAAGATCTTTAGCATTGTGTTGGTAGATATGGTCTAATGATGGGAAATGAGAGTACTCAGCGATCATCAGGGCAGACCAGTCAGACAGAGCTTCAGGGGTAGGCAGAGAGTGACCCTATCCACTACATTCTGCTGCAATGCCCCCTCCTCTTCTCAGGGCCCTCCTGGCTCAGCAAGGTATACCCATAGTCATGCAGACTTCACATTTACCTGCCAGAAGGAAGTCAAAGGCAATCCTGTCGTTAAGAACATCCCCGGGCAGTGACTTGAACCTGACTTAAAATTTGTCTCTGGGTACGTAGGTGATGTCATTGGCCTTTTTCACTAATGTCAGTAACAAATTTTATCCCACCTTCTCTAATGTAAATTTCACACCAGTTTTCTGAGCTCCAGTTCCCACAAGACAATGTTTAGAGGACAGGAGAATATCTACATATGCAATGAGTTATGTTACAGGAGAGGAACCTACACTATTGGAACCTAATTTTTTTGTAACAAATAGTAAATGTGCCTGTCTTCTGCTCCAGACAAGACAATAATTATATTAAAATAAATAGTAAGTATGTCTCCCTCTGTTTCAGTGAGAGACACCATTTCTAGCTCCCAAGGCTGTTTGCCACACAAACATCCTTGAAAGAATAATCCAGAACAAGAAGCAATCTGTTCCTCACTTGTAAAATGTGTAGAAATGTAAGACCTGTGGATAACTGTCTCATGACATTAACAAACTATGTAATGTACTTTTTCATTATGTTTATTGTTATGTCTTTTCCTGCTGGGATAGATGCTCCCTGAAGGCCAGGATTAATGTCTCTTTTGTTCACTGATGTATCAGCAATAACTTTAAGAGTGCCTGACACACTGTAAGTGCTCATTAAATGTTGGTTGAATGAATACGTGATTGCATGAGGAAGGAGAAGGTTGAGGAAAGAGAAAGTCTTTGTTTGGTATCTCTCATCCAGGAAGTTTTCTTGCCAAATTGCCAACATTCCATAAAGTAAAAGAATCTCAGTTCTGGAAAAGTAAACTCTGTGTTCCTTGAATAGGTACAGGTCACATGTCTCCCCTATGTGTTCCTTGTGTCTCTCTTTTGCTGGGAACTATTGGAGCTCATAAGGCAGGAGAGGTGTTCAGGGAATAGCCAGCTGGTTTAGACTTTATTTCTGCAGCAGGCAATGTGTGTGCATCGCCAGGCCCCAGGCTTCTCTCCTGGGCCTCCCCTCTCCTCCCTCCCTATCACAGGCTGGTAATTAAAAGTATCAAAGCAAAGTAGGGCTGTCTCATTACATGTCCTGCTTATGTGACTCTAATGTGCTTAGAAATGATTTGAAGGGCTCAGAAATCAGCAACAGAGCTTTTTCTATGTCCAGCCTGAAGCTGGCAACCCTGAGATAAGGGTATCAAGACCCAACTGTGAATTAGTTTTAAAGTAAACCAATAATGCATTAATGTGGGCGAGGAATAAAAAATAACAGAGATGCTGCACATTTCTTGGATTAATTAGCCATTCTATTTAATTTTTCTGCTTGTAGAGACAAAATTATGGGGTTCGAATAGTGAAGCAATTTTCTATTGGTCACTGGGGCGCTGGAACAGGATGCCATGCCTTCGTCCACCCTGGGACCTATAGGGACCATGAGCAGTAGGGCTCTACTGAGGAAGTTACCATGGCCACTTGGGAACTTTAACTTTTGGACTCAATTCTCAAACCCAGCAGGGTCCACAGAGTGGAAGACAGGAGGGAATTGGAACCAGCAGTTCCAGAGTCCCCCATTCAGGAGTGTTTGTTGATTCCTAATGATAGGAGTCTAGGAGGTGAAGGTGAGATCTTGTGACTGTGCCGTCATCTATCTGGGTCTTATTGCACAGTCTCTGAACTCCTGCTATTTCTTTTATTCATTCATTCATTCATTCATTCACTCACTCATTCACTCATTTATTCATTCAACAACTGTTTAACCTCTTCCACATACTAGGCTTTTCTCTAGCTCTGGGGATTCCAAAATGAAAATTCATCTGACAACCTCTGTGAAGAGAAATTTGTAACTTGAGACTGAAATTCGGCAGCTTCTGCTGTGAGGTGGCTTCTGTCCCTGGCATATGCATTTCAGAGGTTAGGGTCCAGAAGCAGGAGGATATGGGTGGTCTTCACTAAGATATCACATGTGGAGGTTTCTGTATGTATTCTCCCACCACTGCCTGGATTTGGATGCAGTGGAACTGTATTTTCATTTTTGTTTGTTTGTTTGTTTTTAGGAGAACAGAAATACTCTGTTTCTTTCTAGGCAAAAACTTGCAGAGACTCAGGAGTTTGGTACACTATGTCAGAGCTTAGGACACCAGACTCCTGGTCTGTTATCTGATAGACTTGTTGGTGGCCCAGGACAAGACCCTACCCCTATCCCAGACACCTGTTCTTTAACTTGCTTTTTCCTCCAGATGTAATTCCTCCCCCAAAAAGCTCCCACTCCACAACTATGCCAAAAAGTGAGACTCTGACTGATCCTAGGTGTATGAGGGGACCCTGCCCCACCCCTAGGCTCTTACGTAGAAGGCAGGGCAAGGACATTCCCAGGCAACTGAGTGTGGACAATAGGAACATCTGCCCTGGGGCCTCCAATCCCATCCAGCAGAGACCAGGTGTGAATGTAAAATGAGGTAAGCTCAGCCTTTATTGAACTCAAGGTCCCATGCCTCAGCTGAAAAGGGTTGCTGTTATTCAGCTTCTTCCAATTTTCCAGGCTGAATTGTAGACCCAGGAGTGTCAGATCTTCCATCTTTTCAGGAGAATTCATAATTCAAATTTTTATGTTGAAAAAAATCTCTTTTAAAATGCTGGACTTGAATTTATAATATTTGAACATTACTGTGTGGGCAAACAAAATATGCCTAGGGACCAGATTCAGTATATGGATGTGTCAATTAGAATTAGGTTTAGCCTGTAGTAACAGAAAATAAACAAACAAAATAGCAGTGGCTTAAATAAGATAGTTTATCTTTCTCACTTTTAAGAAATTCAAAAGTGGTTGATACTAGACTGCTGAGGTGTTATATGATATCTAGGCTCTTTCTATCCTTTCTCCACCATTCATGTCCTCCTTTACCAATGACGCCTCATGATCCAAGATGGCTGTCAGCTCCCCATTCGTTATGTCTACATTATAGTCAGCAGGGCAAAGGAGGAGCAGAAGAGTGGATTACCTTTTTCTTAATGTCTTCTTCCAGAAGTTGCACACTTTATTTCTTCCCACATCCCATTGGCCAAAACATGGTCATATAGTCCAATCTGGTTGCAGTGAAGGCCAGGAAAGACAGTCTTTATTCTAAACTTAGGATAGCCATGTGTCCAATTAAAAAGCAAAAGTACTGCACACATGGGGAAAGGGAGAGTGGATTTTCAGTGACCGCTAACAGTCTTGGCCCCAGTTTGCTTTCAGTTTGAGACCTGTTTGACTCAGTCTACTTTTTTTGTGGAGGGAGTGTGGTAGAAGGCATGGTATCTGGGTATTTGGAGACTGCCCAGTGAAAGGGCAGAGTGGCTTTGGAGAAGGATATGCTGTCAGATAGGAGACTTGTATAGGGCGGGCTCTGTCCAAGTGATTTGACTTCCCTAACGGTGTGGCTCAAGGCCACCCTGTGGGGTTAGTTATTTATTCCTTGATATCTTGTAGGAGCAGGGGTTTTCCTTTCCCCCACAGCATCTCTCACTCACAAACAGTAATTAGGCAATGCAAAAGAAGCCTCAGCCACACTTTGGCAGGGTAGGGCTGAAGCCTCAAGTTAGCCCCTGTATCAGCATGAGCTCCAGAGAAAAGTGGGGTATTCTCATCAATGAAACAGGGTAAAAGATCTTCAGTTGAAGCGAGAATGATTCAGGTAAGGAATTGGGATCTCTTAACTGAGTCATGAGAGATGTAGAAGAGGCTATTAGAAGAAGAGTTGGGGGCTCTTCCTTTCCTGTGATGATGGGGCAATGAGACCTACCTGTCTGAGATGAGGTCTGGCATGCATCCAGCAAAATATACATTATATACCCAGGTATGCTGGTTTATGGGCTCAGCATAGGATGAGCAATGGGCACGGTATGATATCAAGAGGAATGAGACATGGCACATGTCCTCAAAGGTCTCACCAAGACAATTGGAACCCAGGATGAAAGCACATGCCCCTGAAAACTGTTTTCGATGGGGATCATCACCACCACCACCATCATCATCATCACCATTACCATCATCACTATCACCATTACCTCCATTATCATGATCTTCAGCATCATTATGATTATCACCATCATCATCTCCATCGCTGGAGAAACTGATCATCATCGTCACTGAAGCCACTCCTTACATCATGACCACTGTCTTCACTATTGCTATCAAAAATCATACACATACTTTAGAAAAGAGTTCAACAAAGAGAGTAACTCAGCCCCTATCTGTGGGATATTTGTCATGTAATACAAATGTATAATTATTAGAGTACAATGTGTAACATTTGGCATTTACCATGTGCCAGAAACTGTTTTAACCACTTTACCTATATTGGCTTTCTTTAATCCTTGAACAATCCATGATGTAGGTGCTATTATTATACCTACTTTGTAGATGAGGAAACTGAGGCACAGAAGAGACTCAGACTAACATGGAATCAATGAGCATAGGGAAAATACAGTACATTCTGAGACCATGTTTAGACCTCTGGTGAGGGCGCTAGTCTGTTTTGTGGTTGGGCAGGTGGGTAGCATGTGAGGGGAGTCCCCGTCCTCCCAGAATATCACCAAGGGGACTGAGAACACGTCTGCACTAACTAGTTCAGAGTGACCTGAGTATTTATGCTGTCTGACCAACATTCAGGGCCCAGACTCTGAGCAGAGAACATAAAGGCAGCTTCTCATCTATGATGAGAAGTCTGGTTCCTAGACCCCCGAGCCCAATATTACTCTCAATCCCCACGGAGGAGGAGCAGACCTCTGTCCCTGGTTTTAAGAGAAACACTTGATAATTTCTCAAGTCAGTTAGCTTTTTCTAGTTCCTCCTGGAAATACTAGGTTGCACATTATTTCCTCTAGGACATCTTCCCCCACTCTTCATCTGAGTGGGCTCCCCTCTTGTACCCTCCTGCAGGTCCCTGGAGTTCTCCACATGTGGAGTACTCAGTGCCCTCATGATCACCTGTCTATAAACCTATCTTTTACTCTAAGCCATCATCCTAAGAAAGCAAGAAACGCATCTTTGGTTCACTCTTTTCTGCCTGGGGCTTGGTGCAGTGCCTGAAACAGCAACATGTATTTGGTGAGTAAATGCGTAAACAATAGAAATCTGGGCTGGCTCTGACACTACTATCTATAAGTGTCAGCATCTTCCAGATCCTCAGTTTTGTCTCAGCAAAATGGGAACAATATTTTAAATTTTGTATGAAGACTTAAAGCAAAAATGACCACAGCAACATTTTCTCCCCAGGTGGGTGTATACCTGTGCAAGTTGATTTACCTTTGTAACCACTCTGTGAGGTGTCTGTGAAATGCTGACTTGTCTCCAGATTTTAGATGAGGAAATGGGGACTTTGAGAAAAGAAGTGCCTTACCAAGAAGTTGGCCTCTTTCCAGCTCCTTAGGGATGCCCAAGGGGCTGAAAGACCCCTCCCCACACCTGCCACAGGAATGCAGAGGCTCCTGGGTGCCCTGGGGGCCAAGTGGGAGGAGAAGGCACATGGAAGAAAGGTGTGAAATCTGGCCTCTCTCCGAAGAATGAATGGGAATTCCATCCTTACCAGCTCTCCTCTGACTTAACCCATCCCCTAGAAACCCGCTAGAACTTTCACCCACTTGAGCTGGTCGTCCCATAAAGACATTCCTCACATAGCCCTAGGCTGTGCACCTAGGAGGGCCTAGGTTCTAATTATGGCTCAGCTGTACATTCTATGCATAGAATTTGTCTCTGAATATCATTGATTCTTGCAATGCTGGTGGGTGACCATGCTGGCTTACCAGACCATCATC
Organism: Macroglossus sobrinus; assembly: GCA_004027375.1. NCBI lineage: Eukaryota > Metazoa > Chordata > Mammalia > Chiroptera > Pteropodidae > Macroglossus > Macroglossus sobrinus. The sequence goes on from PVKZ01000767.1 coordinate 580,945, forward strand.
TGGATGGAGGTCTGGAGAGTAAAAGTTGTCTTCTCAGTTATTGGCAGGGCTGGGAGTAAAACCCCACTTCCTGACTCCCAGTCCAAGTCTCTTTCCAGCATACAAGGAATGAAATCCTGGTATATAGGTGTAGGAAAGTTTTTCCTTACCAATTCATTTAAAAAAGTCCAAATGGACATTGGTAGATATAATCTCCACAATCCAATGCAAGATATAAAAGCTAAATTTAATCCACGGTAATGAGCAAGTCCATGAAGCTGAGCCAATACTTTCAAATAGGACCCAGGAATCCTTGAAGATAAACGACTCTGAGTCCTCCATCAAACTGGGAACTCCTTGAGAGCAGGGCTGTGTCTTGCCTAAGACTGGGGTTCTCTGAGGGCAAAGTTTTGTCTACACTCAGCTTGGGTAGGGCTATGTCTCTATTATGTTAATGTAGGGCTCTTTATCTACTTCATAGAGAAACAGGCTATCTTAGGCAAATTATATAATTGTTCTGAACCTTGATTTCCTCTTTGTATATTGAGCACAATCATGCTCACCTTGCAGGGCTGTTAAGAAGGGCTGTGATTACAAAGCACATTTGTAAATTCTGCAGCATTCCTCTTTTCAAGAGGCAGACTCTCACTTCCTCCCCTTGACTATGGACTGACCTCAGTGACTTACTTCTAGTGAATGCTGCAGAAGTGGTACTGCTAGACTCCCAAGGCTAGGTCATTAAAAAAAATACAACCTTGACATGTGTGTGTGTGTGTGTGTGTGTGTGTGTGTGTGTGTGTGTGTGTGTGTGTGTGTCCAGTCATTTGCTCTTGGAACATAGATGCTATGTTGTGAGGAACCCGAGGCACATGAAGAGGCCGCATGTAGGTGTTCCTAATGTCCACCTCAGTTTTGGTCAGATGACAACCAGCATCCACCACCAGATATATGAATGATAAGTCTTTGAGATGACTCCATCTGACTATCTCACTATGGGCAGACCCTGAGTGAGAACTACTCAGCTGAGCCGAATTAACCCCAAGATGTATGCAAAAAGTAAATATTGGTCTTGTTTCAAACCACTGCTTTGGGTGGTTTGCAGGCAATAGATCACTGGAATAGTGTTAAATGAAATAGTTTTATACCCAATGCCTAGCATCATGCCTGGCGTGTAGTCAGCTTTTCATAAAACATAACAATTCTGGTGTTATCTTGTGCCCCGAGTTCAGGGCTGTGCACAGGGGTGTGCATACACTTGCAGGGATCCCTGACTGACAACTGGTGTCTTGAACTTGCTTTGGGAGAAGATGCAGCAGCAGAAAGAAGGCTGGGGAATGAACCTGGGGAGGAAATAAAAGAAAAACCACACAGGAGCTAACTTTGGCTGACAATCGATAGGTTTGTGCTAGTCTTCTACAACATCATCCTCAAAACCAGGCTCTAAGATAGGTTTCACCCATTTTCCAGGTGAGAAAACCTGAGCTCACAGGTGTGCTTTAGAGTCTCATCCACAATCACAGGGCCGGGCAGAGTAGGCTCCAGCCAGTGCACAGTCTGCCTGTGCCCTCATACCATTACACCACTTTTCATCCTCCCTCTTGCTTCCCTCTTGCTCTCAGTCAATCAATAAACAAGTAATTACTGTGAGCCCCCAAGGTGCTTATCAGCACTGCAGTTCCAGGGAGTGCTTCCTGATGCCTCTCATCCATCTCCACTGTTGAAATTTCCTTAGTTCGTTGGAGACCAGGAATGTCGGCTCATTTTCCTTCCTTAAATAAATTTCCAGAGACCAAATAATTCTTGCTGAGCTCTGTGCTGCTCCTCATTTGCCTCCAGTTTCCCATGAATCACCTCCTCTGATGGAAGAATGGCTCCCTCTGCCCCCTTTTGCTGGGCTTGGGGCTTATTCTTTTGGGACCCAATGATCTAGAGCATGAAGGTTTCAACAGGACCAATATTGCACCATTGGGGCACAAACTGGTTCTTTGGGGGAGAAGGAGGAATCATCTCAGCTATCACAATGGTATGTGTGCCTCAAAATAAAGAGTAAATTTATGATTTGAATTATTGTATATCTGAGGTATTGCCCAAGGCAATAATTAATAAAATGTTTGCAAACAACTGAGGTAGATCCCTCACCCCACAAGGTTTGAAAGCCATAGATTTTTTCCTGGGTAAGGGTAGCAGGGACCTGGGGGGCCTCTTGAAGGGGGAAAGGATGTGTTGTGGCTTCAACTCCCGGGTCCTGTAATGGTCTTTAAGGAGGGACAGGGTGACGACACAAATGTCAACTGGAAGCAAAAACTCTAAGTTTTTCCTTTTCAACTACATCCCCCAGCACTTGCTTTTTGTGCCAGAGTGCACAAGAAGTATTTTCTTTAGAAAATCAATAATTGATTACTTATTCTGCTGGAAATAAATAGATCTTGTCACCAGGGTCAGAGATTAACCAAAGCTCTGGGCTGCCACTGGGAGTTCCGACATCTGTGTTTTAGACTCTTTGCATCTTTCACATTCCCACCTGATAGCCTGTATGGGTCATGGGGTGACAGGTCCTCCTACATCAGAGATACAGCCACTACCCGAACTCCAGTTCACATCCTTCTTTGCAACTGGCAGAGATGATAGCAGGGTGTCTCTCCAGGCCTCTGTGTCCCAGTAGAGCTGTTTGCAGAAGCTTCTAAATCTCAATCCCATGAGCATTTGCAGGTTTCATTGCAGAATCTTGCAGGAAGGGTTGTCTTTGTCACTGTGTAGGGGGCCAAGTATGTAACAGGAACCAGCCTTCCATGTGTGTGCGCGCACGCATGTGTGTGTGTTGGTGTATGTGGTATGTGCTATGTCTGATTGCTCACACGTGTTTCTGTGTGTATGGTCTCACAAGTGTCATGTCCACCTGCATGAGCTTCTTTTTTGGGTCGTCACACCAGTCTGATTGTGGTGAAACACAAATCAGGGCAATTTTCATGCCAGGCACAGTTGCCCTAGTACCTTAGGAGAGAAGGATAGTTTTTATAGGAGAAAATTGACTCATTTTTAAAGGTGTTTAAAACTTCACAACTCTTTTAGCTTCTTTAAACACTTAACAGTGAGAAGCAAGGGCCTGGGGGCTGTGAGATGGCTGCTTATGAGAATTTCAGCCTGAGGGGTAAAGAGTAGAATGGGAGGAATTGGAGACAGATACGATATGAGGTTTGAGATATTAGTAAACCTGAGAAGATAAGATGGAAGAGGGGTACATGAGACCAAGGAGAAAGCCTGCCTATCTGACATATAAATTGCTCTTAGGACAGCACTTCGATGTTATCTATTAGTATCATTTCCATTATACAGATGACCAAATTGAGGCATAGAGAGAGCAAGTAACTTACTAGCCTAGAGACCAGAATCTTACTCTTTTACTCCTGCCAATCGGCTGAGTCTTATCCTTGTGGTGCTGGCAGTCAAACCCCTGAGGCTGACTGTTGGTGTCCATTCACCTAGGTTTCCAAGTCACCCATGTACCCTGGTCTCCCATATGGTTCCTTTCTTGCCCTACTCTTTACCCCTCAGACCTTGTCGTCCTCCTGGAGGAATCTCTGCATGCTGTACTCCTATCATGGGGACACACAGTCAGAAACAGCTGAGATTATTAACCTTACATAGGTTGTCCCCAAAACTGCTGTTGCCTAGGAAAACAGGGGTGACAACCTAAGGTCTAGAATCACAGACGTCCAGGCATCTGAGAGCTTCCATAGTTACTCAGGACTTAACTTCTATGTGCCATTCCTCGGTGTGGGATTTTCTATCTTGTCTGTTTAATTGCATAATTCCTTTTTTGTTCCATTTGTTAATTCTTTGCCTTCAATTGTATTGGTTCTTTAAACTTGCTGAGGAAGTTTGCTATTGTGGAGAAGGTGACCAAATGCCGTCCTATGAGTTTTCCTTTGTCCTTGATTTATTGTTTAATTACCAAGAATCATCTTCTTAGATCCTTTGCTAGAATTGCAGATGGTGCCTATCCTTTGTTTCATACTTCAGCTCTTTTAGCTTTTCTTCATATCTTGATGGTCCACTGTTCCATTAGCACAGTGGAAGCACTGTGGGGCTGAGGGTGCAGGCCATGTCCCTGTTTCATTGCCACGGCTTCCCAGCTCTCACTTGTGCACAGCACAGACATAGGTGCACATATTACTATCCATGCATTGAGCATTTCAAGCCTATAAGTGTTTAGTGAATGAAAATTCAGTCCAGGCACTGTTAGAAGTGCTGAGATGCATTGTTCTAAAAGGCAGGCAAGGATAATGCTCCTGTGGATATTACATAAATACACACACAAACACACACACAGAAACACACACACACGAGTATATACATACTCACACACATACAGGTGTATAAATACACACACCACAGATGCATTTACACACATACAATCCACACAGACACAGATGACTTTACTATTTCATTTGCTTTGTCTTCAAGTTGCAGGTAAGTTTTTTGGAGTCTTCCATTTAGAGAAAATGACTGAACTTTCTTATGAAAGATGGCAATGATTGTCTGCAAGGTGGCTGCATCTTTTTGGTTTGTTATATGCTGCTAACCTGGCACTGATGGCTACAACAGCCTTATTTATTTGCCCTGTAGAAGTGTATGGGATGCCTGGAGTATGGATTGAGTGATGATGAAGGAGAAATCTTACCCTGTGGTTTCTGGCTGGTAATGAAGGTAGCCTTGAACCTCTTCAAAACTGAACCTACAAAGATTTTTCCTTTCTAAGATTCTTGTTCCATCATACAGAGTCCAAAAGCCTATAACCTGATCCATGCTCCAGTCTGTATCATTATTCAAAGCTGTCCTTTCCCATGTCCCCTTTTCATAAAAGCTCAGTTCAGTGTCCACTCCATCAGTATCCTGTTCTCTACCAGGTAACCTAGTAAACTGATCCTAGTTCGGGAGCCTTATGATGACACCACTGGAAGACCCACTGCAGCCTTAAAGTAGTTGTAGCAGACAGACTTGTGGGTGTCATTTTCTCTTCTCTGCCAGGGTAACCCTGAGGTTGAGGTTCATATTTATCTCATCCACTGGTGGCTCCCAGGCAGGTTGGGTGTGAACAGTGAGTGCTGGGAAGAGGCACAATGAAAGGGGCCCTGATCAGAATGGAGTCCATTCTGCTCTTTCCCAGGCCCAGTTGCTCACTAGCATCCTCTCGTCCTGCTGCCAACAGCAGTAATCTATCTTCAGCAGCTGCTTGCATTTGTGTTATCAGCGAGAATCAAATCTGGCAAAATGGCAGGAAAAGTGCTTGCATGGGGCTTTTCAGCAAAACTCAATTAAAGTGGGGAATTGGACTTGAAAATAAGCCACTTTGCTTACTCCTCAACTCAGAACATTCTTTCTTTCCACACACACTGGGCATGTCTGTAGGGTAACCCAAGACTGGGATGCCAATGGCAGTCAATGATAGAAGCTGAGTGCTAACATCTACCAAATCTCACACTCTTGTGATGAGGTGGGCTATGAGTTTCATCTTTCAAATGGGGAAACTAAGGAATATACCAAGAAAACATATTTTCCAAAGCCACACAGCTGGTCAAGGGCAGAGCTGAAATAAAAATCCTAGTATCTCTGGCTCCCAAGCATGACCTATGTTACTACTCTGTGCTGCCTTGAGGAATTTCCACTCTGATCCTCTAGGATCCCACCCCATGGAAAGCTAAACTATCTCTTGCAGATCCCAGCAAGGCAGCTGCAGACTTAGCTCCATTCCAGGTCAACCCCCTCTCCCAAAGCTTGGAGTGGTTTTCCTGGTGGAATTTAGAGCCACTAATGTTCAGTCTGGATGCCTCAGTGGAGACAAACACCTCCTCCTTCCTCCAAGCTGCCCTGGGTAGCCACTCCCTTCCCACTGGGTAATTTGCGGAGTTCTGTGGGGTATCACCTTATCTTGATCCTGTGTGGCACCAGATCACTAGTTATGACTTCCCTTACCCCTCTCCTCAGCACTTTTCATCCTTGCAACAAATCTCAGTGGTATCAGTGTCCTCATTTTACTCCTGAGTATGTTGAAGCTCAGAGAAGGAAAGTGAAGTGACCAGGGTCACATAGTTAATCTGCATCAGAGACCGGAAACCTATATCTGTCATTCTTGGAACCCCTGAACAGTGCTGCCAATCTATTCCTCTTGTCAGGCTTTTTGGGGCTGCCCCCGTTCCAGAGAGCTAGCTCAATCTATGCAGCTTTTCAGGTTCTTTTCAAAGTCGACTCCCAAGTATAAAATTCTATCCCTTCCACATGTCCCAATACCTCCAAGGGTCTTGCAGAGGAAGTTTCTCTCCCCATTTAGAACTAAAAAAAAGAAAGCAGGTGTCAACCTGTGTATGGGGCAGTTTTCTATAGAATATTATTAGAATTTTGTCCCCCTGGGAAAAGTTATATGATCAAATTTAGGGTTCAATAGTGACTATATTTTGATTTGAACTCTGCAATGAGTCAGAGCTAATTGTGAATTGGTCATTAAGACCTGGCCCAAAGGGGCCTTTTTAAGTGTGGGAATGTGGTTGTTCAGTGCTGATTGGATCCCCTGCATCGTACCAGGGCTTAGGAGGAAATAAAGCAGTAAGAATCGTTTTTGGCAATTCTCATTGGCAAGTAATCAAATATCTGACCCAAAGTGGTTTCAGTTGTAGGAGTTTATTCAGGTCACATACCAGAGGCCCACAGGAGATAATTCCAATTTGGGAATGTCATCGAATCCAGTCTTTTCCTGTTTATTCACTCTGATAGGTGGCCACTCTTAAGGTTGCAGGATGGCTGCCCAGCCCCCAAGTAGCAAGGTGGAAGGTATTCCTCCTCTGGAGAAAAGTATTTCCCAGTGCCCCACCCCAGCAGCTTTCCTTGTCATCTTAGTGGACAGAAAAAGGTTACATGCCTGGTCCTAGACAGGTCACTGGCAAGAGAAAATGGGATTAGCACAACCCAGTTAGACCAAATAAGCTTTCTCCCATGGGGTTTGTGACAGTCCCATTCAAAATAGGTATTCCATTAGAAGGAAGAAGAAGGCAATATCTGTTGGGTAGCTATGAACAACAGGGTATGCTTCAAGAAGTCAGCATTTGCTTCTCAAGTAGCCAGTAAAGAGCTGATCTTAAAAAATGATAGATGAGACCTGGGGATGAGGGTGAAAGAGGGTCAGGTCATGGCAGGATCTGATGTCTTTGACATGTTATAGCCACCCCATTCAGATGATGTTCTTAGGTTCAACCCTACTTCTGAGTCTCTACAAAATAGGAGAGGTGGGGCCCCTTGCAGTGAAGCCAGATTCAAGGGGAAATACGTCACATTTGTGGTATGTTGTAGTGGATAAGAGGATGTGTTATGGAGCCATGAAGACTATTTCAATGGGCTGTGTAATCCTGGGCAGGTTACTTAACTTTTCTGTGCTTCAGTTTCCTCATCTGGGAATGGAGATAACAGTATTTACCTCTTGCAGACCTAAGAGGACAGAGCTGATTTGAAATTTTTTCTCCTAATTGTAATTGGTATTACTGTTTACAAAATGCCTTGGCAAACAGTTTCCCCAACATGCATTACCCCTTCTCAGAAGTGCTGTAGGACAAGTTCATATGGTCTTTTGCATGAAACCTTCCTGGATTGCCTGACACCGTGGGCCTGAAACCTCTCTGACAATGTAGACATGGATCCCTGCAGCTTTCTTCTCTTTCTTTCTTATCTCTTAGATGCTATCCCTCACTTGGTGGTCTCTGAGTAAACCTGTTTTTGGAGAGTCATTGGAAGTTTTAGTAAATGTGTTCATGTATATGATGACATTGAATCCCTGAAAACAACACTGTGAGGTAGAAATAATTTTATACAAGAAAACAAAGCATGAAGAAATTAGGTATTTGGCTCAAGGGTTACACTTGGAATCAGGTAGAAATCAAATTCAAGTCCTATGAGTCTAGTTATAGCTATAAAAATAAGTTACACTTATATACTATTCATTCTATACCTGGTCCCATTCTATTATCTATTAGCAAATGTAGGAGGTGGTTGCTCTTATTAGCTGCATTTTACAGTGAGGAAACTGAAGTACAGAGAAGTTAAGTGAAATGTCCAGGGTTGAATAATTTGTTGCCTCTGGAGCCAAGATTCAAACCCAGGTCATTTGATGACATTAACCATGTGCATAACCACCTTGCTACACTCTAAGCTTGGTGTGCCCATTATTCCAAGTCAGGTGGAACTTGCATTGCTCTATTATCAACCATTTAATCACAAAAGCCAGGAAGGAAAGTACCCCTCCCCCTAGGCTGCTGTATGTTGTTAGTCATTCATTAGTCAGCTTACATCTCAGACCTCTCAGAACTTGTCTCTTGACCCTCCAGTCCACTTCTATTTCAATCTTTGATGCATTCAAGGATGCATTTTTCTACAAAAGACATTTGGTACAATCAACCTGACCCATATATCAGTATACCATGCTCCTGAGAAACCCACCTCATCCTTATCTCAGATTGGGGGAGAGGTTCTCAGAAGGAACTCCTCATCATCCTTAGCTTGGCCTGGGAGAACCCCACAGACTCACCCTTGACCTAATCCAGAGGGGCCTCTAGAGAGCTTCAACCCTGCCCCAATGGTTTGACCAGTGATTGCTGCTTACCCAGACTAGGGAATAGAACATGTGGAGGCTGTGCCAAGTCTGCCTGGCAAGGCTGGGAGATACTTTCCCTTCTTCCTGGGGGATCTGAAGAGGGTCCAGTGGAGGAGGGTTTGATGTCTTTGACATCCAGGGAGGGGAGGCAGTGACAAGACAGCTAATACCTCCCTCTGTCTTTGTCTAGACCCTGGACCTGCTACAAGTCACCTCTCCCAGCAGGTTCCACGTGCTTTCCTCCTTTTTAAGCACACAGCTCTCAGCTCTCTGAGATGTACACAGCATAAGAAATCTGAGCCAGTTTCAATTCTTCAAGGTCATCCTGAAAGGTAAATTGAACAGGAAGCGGGGAAGAACGGGGCGAGGCAGTGCAGGGCAGGTGAAGGGGATATAGGGATCTCTCCAACACCCCGGCCCCTCCAACTTCTCCTTGAGCTTCCTGATTTTGGCTGGTGTCTTCCCTCAGCAGCTTTATAGATTGTTGAAAAGAATGAGCTGTTTGAAGGACTCTTTATAACCCCACAAATAATCACATGTTGAACACACAAGATGGGAGTTGCATTCTCTGAGGGGGTGGAGAAAGCTGGGCCCTGATTTCTTAACCCAGAGCCCATTGTCCTGGCACTGTTTCCTCCAAGGAGCTGCTTTTAGTTTGCCTTTATGATGGCGTTGTCAGCATCTCCTCCCACCCTGGGTGGTTTTTCTCCCACAGGGGCAGAAGCAAGCACACCGCAGAGCTGTTGCTGCCGAATGAGAGCCAGAGGTCCAGGCGGAATGGGGAAGCAGCTGCTTTAGAGAGTTTTTCTGCAGACGCAGAGATGGATGCCTGGAATCGATCCCTTCTTAAGATGAATCACAGCGAGATGCACAAAGAAAACCCCTTTGGTCTGAACAGGCAGATAATGTTCCTGACGGGGCCTCAGCTCCATGTCAATTCCTTTGATTGGTGGGAGGGAAGAGTGAAGCAGGGAGAGAGAATGATGAAGATACTGAGAAAGTCAAACACACAGATAACTAGGGACAGAGACATAGAGATATGTGCAAATGAGAGACACTAAGGCAGTGATACTGAGACAGAAAGAAAGGGAGAAGTAGAAATAGACAATGGAACAGCCATGAGGAGATTCAGAAGAGAGGGCAGAGGCAGAGGTTTTTTCTCAGGTTGTGGTGGGGGGTTGGGAGCGGAAAAACTCTCAAACATTAATCAGGTATTCAGGTCATGTTAGGCTTGTGTCTATTGCTAAAAACTAATCAAACATAATTGTTTGGTTCATTCTTAATTATTTATGAATTGCTCCCATATGTAGCTTCCCCATGGACTCATTGGGGTCTTCCTTCTATTACAGAGGGATGTGAGTGTGTGCGTGTGTGTGTGAGAAAGAGAGATAGAGACAGACAGAGTTTCGTGTTGTGTTCTGTGGCAAGCCAGATTAGGTTTGAATTTATCTTTTCCTTTAGAATTAGCAATGCTTGCCTATATCTATTCAGGTAATTAAGAGGTAACCGCGGGGGAATTCACAGCATGCTCTGCACATCCTTGATGTACCACAAGATCAGGCCTTTTCTAATTATAATCTTAGAGTTAGAGACTCTCAGGACATGGTTCATCAGAGTTAGGCAGAAACCTTAGATGTCTTTTAGTTCAGTCCCTTCCATTGCATAGAAAGATGAGGCACAAAAGGTCGTATGACTTGATCAAGAAGACACGTGTAAATGTAATCCCCCCAGGTGCCTTCTGCTTCTACCCGCACAGGGAATAGGTAGAAGCACCAATGTCTCCATGGGTGGAGAGTCCCCATGACCAGGCTTTGCCAGTTCAGAACGCTCCTCTCTGATTCTACCTCTCACTGGCTGGTGCTAGAGTTTTTTGTTTTGTTTTGTTTTGTTTTGTTTTGTTTTTGTTTTTGTTTTTATCTCTAGTCTCTATCAGACTTTGCAGGGGTGTCTGGGGAGTGTTTTCTTAGAGGCAGAAGAAAGAAAGCGTTCATCTTTTATGTCTATACAAACTCCCTCCTCCTTGGTACTTCTGGAAATGTACCAACAGACCCTGGGACAGGGTGAGGATACACATTGAGGCCTGCTTGTGAGGTGGGTCCTCTGGAGACCTAGGAAAATAAAACAACCATCTCTGAAAACTCATTCCAGAAAACAAATGGCCCCAGAGCAGTGGCTCTCAACCGAGGGCAACTTTGGCAAGTCGGTTGTCACACTGGAGGGTTCTACTGGCATCTAGTGGGTAGGGGCAAGAGAAGATGCTAAACATTCTATGATGCATAAGACAGGCCCACAACAAAGAATTATTTTACCCAAACTGTCAATGGTGAGAGTAACCCATCTTATTCACCTTCCAACTACACAACTCACACTCAAGCGTGAAAATGCAAATCATTTTGCCTGTCAGAACACAGTTCTTGTTTCCATTGGGTCAGAGAGGGTGGAATCACTAGGGTGTGGGGGTGGGGAAGATCAGGATGAGTCAGGTCCTGCTGTTGATTGTGGAGGTGGATCCTGTTCATCTGGTTGTCCCCTTCCTCCTTCTCTGCTTATCTGACAGGATAACCTTTTCAAAGAGAGGAGACTTGTTTTTCAAGGGCACTCAAAGAGCAGACTTGCCTGCTGGAACCCTAAACCAATTCTCCAAGATCATTTCTAGGAGCTATGTTTGCTAACTTGTGTGGCTCTCAGTGGGGACTTTGTTTTTCTACTTAATGCTCAGGAGGAGGGAGAGAGAAAGGACAACGGAGCTTGCTGTCCACTTACCTTCTTTCCTTTTCACACTGATCTTTAACAACAGTCTTACCCTCTTCCTTCTCCCTCATTTATTTTCTGTTCTGACTCCTTCTGATATAGGTCCTTGCCCAGTGTCCTCTGATTTTCTTGATGTTTCTCTCCTGCCTAAAGCTGAATATTGTACAGATCAAAGCAAAGGTTTTATTCTTTCTCCTTAAAACCTGGAACCTGCATAGGTAATTGCTACCACCTTCACTCTCTGCCTTTTAGTGTCTTGTGTCAAGGTGTTGAGATCTGGTTGAAATTGGCTAATGGCCTAATGTCCCCAGAGCATAGCCCTAGAGTGGTCTCACGGTGCTGACCCTTACCCTGACCACTCTACCTGTTGTCAAGAAATAGACTTAAGGAGCTGTTTAAAGGCTGTGCTACAACAGTGGCTATAAACATGAAATATGTGGATCAATGTTTATACTATTTATTGGCGTGTGTGACTCAGGCAATGAGAGAGTGAACATTTGTTACATGGAGGGGCTGGCTGGAGGGGAGCTTCTTTCCTCCATCTCTGTGAATCACAAAGGCCTTTTCCACCAAAGGTGAGTTTGGGGAGAGAAGCTGGAAAAATTGAGATTCACATAGCTTAGATCCAGACCCTCATTTTGGCTCATTTTAAACTCTGTTCAGGGTTATCTGATTCCAGAGAGGTGACGTGAAGAAGTAAAAAGAGGACCAAGAAGAAAGAAGTAGGGAGGAGGTACTTCTCCATGCAACATAGCAAATGTTGAGTACCTTCTAACCCAATAATAGACATTTAGGTAAGCAAACCAGGTACAGGACCAAGAGAAACCCCCTGCTCTTTCCTTCCCCTCTCTCTTCTACTTCACCCTCCTTCCTTCCTTGGAGGTACACCACCATTTCCCCCTCATCTGTCTTCTCCCAAGTGCCACTTTTGAAGCCTCATTTGTGTGTGTGTGTGTGTGTGTGTGTGTAAAAGTAAAGGTTCCCCTAGAAAATAAATAGGCTTTCCCCCAAGACATGCCTTGTGTATGCAAGCTTCACCATTTCCAAGACAGTTTGCAGAGGGGTGGATGATAATTAAATTAAATGTTATCAAGCACAATGTAGCTAAATGATAGCCTGTAAATGGCATATCAGCTTATAAAGTGTCTTCATGTTCAATCACCAAAACACCCTGAGAAGAATTCTTGTTAATCCTAAATCATAAATGAGGAAACTGAGGCTCATATAAGATAGCCACATGCCTAAAGGTCCACAGCTAGTGAGTGACAAAGGTGGACCTAAAGGCCACTTCTGATTGCAAAGCAGAAGCTCTTTCTGCCTCACAACGAGTTAGCAATAGCAGAGAACTAGATTTATGCAAACATCTAGGACTGGAGAGCTACTGTGAGTGAGGCAGGAATACAGCTCTTGGGTTCTTGAGAGCTCAGGCCAATAGCTAGAGAAGAAAGGGAGGGAATAGGACTATTTAAGAGGGATGAAGGGGCAGGGGCAGTTGTGGGGAGATGGGCATGAGGAGTGCAGGGGCTTCAGGGACAAAGGACTGCAGGCATAAGGGGCTGAAGGGCAAGAGCATCATGGAAGGATGATTGGATAGAGGTGCCTCCATTTGTTCCCTCTGTGAGTTTCTCTCCCTTTGTCTCTGCCTCCATTTCTTGTCATTTATCCCTCCTAGAGCTGGTCTAATACATATACTTTAGGAACCTTTCTGGGGGAACTGGAAAGCTCCCTAGAGGCATGAAAAGCCCTGGTCAAAGACTCTAGCTCCTGACCTCACTCATCCCATCACTCTCTCCTGCTCCTTTGCTCCACTGAACACCCAGCTCCACTGTGGTGTGGCCACAGGAGACCTTATCTATAAGGACCACAGAATTGTATGGGCCATCTTGTCAACCCTCAGGACATAAAAGAGGAAACTGAGATCCAGAGAGGGGAGGTAGCTTGCCCATGGACACATATTGGCTAAGAGTTGAGAGTTGGCATACAGGTCTCCTGACCCACATCAAACTCTTTCATCCACTGCAAATATAGATGCTTGAGAGGGCAGTGGCACCACTAAGGCACAGCCAGCAGGACCATAGCCTGAAACACTGCCTGCCTCTGCCAGAGTCTATCCCACCACTTCGTCTCTAGGGGCTCCCTTTCCTCCCTGGTTTACTGTTTAGTGTTTTAAAAGCACATCTCATTTCAGTGCTTTTGCTACAGTAAATATCTAATAATCATTTCAGACTCTATTACTTGCCTTACAAAATAGTGCCTTGAAATGGTGCTTATTTAATTTTGTGCTGAGAGAGAAAGACTGAGAAGAGGCTTGCAAATGCCTGTCACATCTCAAGTGCTGTTGACTGTTCATGGTTCAGAGAGGAGGGGTGGCCCACTGATCAGCACCTGGAACTGATACTTATTCTAGCTCTGGGGATTTGGTGCTTTTATTAACACTGTTAAGCCATTATCTCCCTTCATAAAAGCTGCTGAGATATGTGTGTGTGTGTGTGTGTGTGTCTTAAAAAAATTCAGATTGAAACATATCTCTGAGTATTAATATAAAAATATATATACCACAAGTCACCTTGCCAGAGGATATGTATGTTCGTATATATTATATATACGTGTGTTCAAGCAAGAGTGAGTTTATGTTCTTAATTTGCATAACCGAATAATAGTCTTGAAAATGTCTCCCACAATTTGCAAGACCACAGATGAAAGGCACTAGTTGTATATAGTCACATCAACTGTACTGTTTACAAATTGCCCTCATTTTCACTATCTCTGTTGATCCTCTTAACTTACATATTTTCATACCCATTTTACAGATGGGTGTCCTGGGGCCCAGAGAGCTGAACACATGGACTGAAGTTCAAACACTGCTAAGTGTTGGCCTTTAGTTTCTGACTCTCTGAGAACATAGAGGCTAACGACACCAGATTCAGAAACATTAGCTGTGAGTCAGATATGAAACTTAACCTCAGCACTTATGAGCTGTGAGAGTTTGGGCAGGGAATTATCTTGCCTGATTAATGATTTTCTCATCTGCAAAATGGGGATTGCGATATCTATCTTCCTATCTCATAGGGAGGGTATAAAGGGCAAATGATTGATGAGAAAATTATACAAGGTAACAAATGTAAATGCTCCACATTGCAAAAACCTGCAAATGTTTGTTTTTCTTATTATCAGCTGATCCAGTTTCTGTCACTCTGTCTGCAGTCTCAGCCATAATAGAGTCCCTGCTTCTTGCTTTGGGTCAACCATGGTATAGCTTGATCAGCATTTCTAAAACATTTTGGTCACAGGACCCATTTACACTGTTAAATATTATCAAGAACTCCAAAGAGCTTCTATTTATGTGAGTTACACAGATTTTTATCTATTGAGAAAATTTTTAAAAATATTTGTTATTTTAAAATAGTGTTAACAAACCCATTACAAATAAACACAAATGACATTTTAATGAAAAAGAACTGTATTTTCCAAAATAAATTTGTAAGAAGAGTGGCCTTTTAAAAACATTCTTGGCAATCTCTTTAATGTCTGCCTTTTTTAAAACATCTGGATTCTCATATCTGTTTCTGCATTCAATCTGTTGTGATATCACATGTTATGCAGCCCCTGGAAAATGCCACTGCATATTCAGGAGAGAATAAGAGAGAAAAAGGCAAATAACATCCTAGTATTATTATAAAAATAATTTTGACCTCATGGTTCACCAGAGGTCCTGGACTTTGCTTAGGGAACCCCTGTATGAGATAAATGTTAAGCTCCCCATTTCCCAGCCTGGCTGTGATTCACTACATTTCTCTGACTCTATCTGAAAAATTAAAAGTGACGAAGACAAAAGCAACCAGTTACTTCCTTGGATTTCTCTCTAGAGACGGACACTCTTGGATCTAATATTGATAAACTAAGGTTTGGCTACTTGTAAGCTGAACCATCAATAGTTTCCAGCTTTTTGAATGGCATTCTCCACTGGCCTTAGACTGAGAGGCTGTTGATTGATTGATACCATATGCTGTGTCATTGAGAATGCATTTCAATGTAACGAACAAAAAACCAAGCTCAAAATGATTTCAATCATAAGTGAATTTATTATCTCACATAACAAGAAATCCCAAGGTTAAGTTGCAGAGCTAGTTGTTTCAGAGGCTCAACAATAATCATCAATAACCCCGGTTCTTCCCATCTTTTTATCTTTGTAGGCTGATAATATCAGTCTAGTCTCTCACATTCACAGGAAGACTGCGGCAATTCCCATATCACATGCAGACACAATAATATCATTATCAGAAAAATTGTTTCCTTTGGGTTTCTTTTTATTAGTGGGAAATATTTCCCCCAGGCAACTTTCCTTCAAATGTTATTGGCCAAAATGTGGTCACATGTTGTATTAGTTTCCTGGGGCTGCTGTAACGAAGTACCACAAACCGAGTGCCTTAGAAATTTATCAGCTCACAGTTGTGGAAGCCAGAACTCTAAAATCAAGATTTCAATAGAGCCGCACTCCCTCAAACCTGTAGGAAAAGAATGCTCCCTTGCTCTTTCAACTTCTGGTAGCCCCAACCCTTCCTTGGCTTGTGGAGGCATCACTCCAATCTTCACATGGCATTCTATCTATGTCCCTTCACATCTTCTTTCCTCTGTGCCTTCTGTGTCTGTGTCCAAATTTCCCCCTTTTTATAAGGACACTAGTCACATTGGACTAGGTCC
Organism: Macroglossus sobrinus; assembly: GCA_004027375.1. Taxonomy (NCBI): domain Eukaryota; kingdom Metazoa; phylum Chordata; class Mammalia; order Chiroptera; family Pteropodidae; genus Macroglossus; species Macroglossus sobrinus. Next base: position 597,011 of record PVKZ01000767.1, read on the forward strand.
CACCCCAATGATCTCATGTTAGCTTGATTGGCTGCAAAGACCCAATTTCCAGATAAGATCACGTTCACAGATACTAGGAGTTAGGATTTCAACATATTTTTTGAAGATTGGGGAAAGACACAATTCAACCCATTCCTACCCTTTCTTAAATCACTGGCAAAGGGAATGACATTATTACATTTGACTTTCAGTGATCCTCAACCAAGGAGTAGCAGATTTGCTGGGGCATTTGGACATGTGGGGAAGAGATTTTAGAAGTCCTAATACTTGGGGGCCCCTCTGAGCACACAGTTCCTGAGAAACCCTGGGGACTAATAAAGGGCATGGGATACCCACGCTGCACAAGCGGCCTCTGGGAGGAGGATAAACATAAGAACAAAACCAGACCTCTACTGGAGACATAAAGAGGGAAACAAATTTGTGAAGGCATAGTTAATGAACTATGCCTGGTGACTATGGCACTGATTCCTTTGTGTGCGTCAATCCAGGGGCCTCCCACCCAGACCCAGAGTGTCATCAGGTAAAGCAACAAAGATCTTCCTGTCTTCCTCTTGATGGGGGTGAGAAGGATGGTAAGACTATTTTCTTATTTGTTTTAAATACTCTCCTCCCTTTTACCTCCATGCCCACACTCACCTTGTACCCTCAATTTTAACAATGTAACTGATGTGGGTGGGTTGGGGGGAAGTAGAAGAAAAGATAAAAAACACACATAGCTTTGAAACACAGCCACAGTTACTTTAAAATTTTATTCTATTTCTCAGCTGTTTTGCTATGTGTGTTTTGTTTACCAAATAAATCCTGTGTGTATTCCAACCCAGGCATACTACTTCGAGGAGAGCAATGCTTATTGTTCTAATTATAAAATTGAAGGGATGCAGATAAACATAAATAAAAATTAGCCAGATCTAAATCGTTTGGACCTGCCTAGCTTTGTATTTCTCCCTAAACATTCTGATATAAAATATTTGAGATTATACTACTATATATACACAGATTGTTTTTTAAACCCAAGATAACCAGGAACATTTACAAGTTCCACAAAAAGACTAATATAAAGAGTGGCTTGGTGGCATATAAGCTCTGTCACAGACTTTTTCAATTGAAAAAATATAATGAATCAGAACATTATGCTCAGGTTGCTAGAAGCATCCGGGCCTCTTCACCAGGCTGAGTGGGCCAGATGAGAACACAGATGTCTCCTCTGCATACTGTGGAGGCCTCCAGGTCTATGTGGAGTCAAGTGTTTTCTTCTCTAAGGTCTGCTCTGCCTGTTGTAATCGGCCTTCTAGTCCTTTCCTGTGAGGCCTCCAGATCTAGGAGTGCTCTCAAAACTCCTGCACAGAGCCCACTCTCTTCCTTGTTTCCTTGCAGCACCCACCTGGCAGTAGCTGTCACCGATGGCGGGAGAGTAATTGACCTGGGAGGGCTTCTTTCCTGCACTAGACTGTTTTCCTCTTCTGTAAAATGAGGAAGCACAGATGGCCACTTTTCTTTATGAGGTTCTCTGTAGCCTTACAGAGACCTAGTATTCCTCCTCTCTGCCCCCAAATGAGGGCAGAGTGACCCTCAGCACCACCCCTGCTGATGGCACTCTGCTCTGAAGGACCCTGACCACTTCCTTTCTTGTCCTTCTTGAGCACCGAGCACCATCAGAGCCAGGCTTTAGGCCTCTGGCTGGCCTGGGGACTGCAGGTTGTCTGCCTATCTATCTGCCCTTCCCTCAGGGAGAGAGGACAATGCTTAACCCGAAGGAGGACATCTGTGACCCTTGGGCCACTTGGATCACATCATTATGAGAAACCCTGGCTTTGTTACACCAGGGGGACCTTCATCTCCCTTGTCTTCAACCTCTACCCACTGCTCTGCACCTTTTGCTGTCCATGCTCTCTCCATGCCACTGTGCTTGCCCCTTTTTCCTTTATCTCTCACAGACCTCTGCTCACCCTCCATGTCCAGCTCTTTCCTCCCCCACCTGTCTGTACCCGCTTCCTTCCTCTGTGAACAGAAAGGTTAAGTGGAGACATGCTTTCCCTGTCTGTTGCAATAGAGACGATGTAACTTTCTCCCCTAATCAATCTGTCAGGCATGATTAGGCTGCCCTGAGATTCAGGCCACTCAGCTCAGCCAGCCCAACAGGCTGACAGCTTCCAGCCCTGCCAGGACAGATACATGCACACACACACTCAAGCACACATGCACATACACATGTGTGCATATATATGCACTTCACACATACACACATGTGCACATACAGATCCAACACAGACTCTGTACACATATGCACCCACATGTACACACATGTACTCATACACTTGTGCTCATGTATGCACAATCTGCTGAGACTGGGTTCAGGGCTTCACTTTGTGACTATGGCAACCTATTTAAACAGAGAAGCCCATCACTTGGGTGACAAACAACCCCCCTACCTCACAGTCATTTTTTCATTCCTCCCATGAGCTCAGATGGAATGGCTATGTGACAGGTCCTGTTCCAGGATCTGGGAAGTATCTGTCCTCTGGAAGGCTTCATGGCAGCAGGGAACACAGATGATCATGAGAGAATTTAACCAATAAGTTTAGAAGGTTAGAGCATGATCAAGGATGCTAACTGCTTAATAGAAGGAAAAGGAAGAACATAGTCAGGAGAGGGAAGTGCTGAGGAGGATGGGCAGGGGTAGAATGAGCCTTTAAATTGCCTTGTCCTGGGAGCTGCTCATCACCAGATGCAGATAGCCCAGGTTCAAATCATCCCTGCCACTGAGAGCTTGTGACATTGGGCAAGATACTTAATTTCCCTATTTATCAGCTTCCTCATCTATGAAGTAGGGTTAAAACACCAGTTACTAATGTGGGCATGAGAGGACCAAGTTAATTCATGTGAACTACTCAGAACTGGTCCTGGGGTAGGGTAGATGCTCAGTAAGGGTTTCCCACCCAGGATTGATCTGATGAAGGAATTATCCTCACTAGGTTGTGGTCATCTGGTGGACTCAGTATTAGCCTAAGGTGGTACAGAAGAACAAACAGGGCCCTGAGATTGGGGGACACAGGGCAGGTAGGTTGAGAAGGAGGGCATGAAGGATGTCAGGCAGGTCAGACTCTGCGGATGGAGGGTCTAGAGAAGTAAGGTTTATAGCTAAAAACATGGCTTACCCACTCTGATTTGGGCCAGGTCAGGCCTCTGGGCAGAATTAAATTTTATCCTTCAGGAATATATTCTGTACCAAAGTCTTCTTACAAAAACATTATGTGAAATAGCACAGATTGGCCCATATAGCTTCTTGTGGGAGTCTGGGAACTCAGGGCTCCAGGGCACATTTCGCTGAGCTGCTGCCCTGGTGTTCCTTCCTCTTTCCTCCTTCTTGTCCTCACTCCTCTTTCTTTTCACCCAGCCCCCTCCATCACAGAGATCCCTAAAAGTGGTTGAACCACTGCCAATAAACTCACTCTGTGTGGACACCTATAAATAAGACAAGTGGAAAATTATACAAACAGAATTAGGACACCCTCAGTTAACACTTGGATTCTCTGCTCTCTGTCAGTCAGGTCAGGAAACCAATTTCCCCACTCGAATCCCAGAGCTGCTTAAAAAGCCCTTGATCTCCTGGGTAATGCCCACCCTAGGTTTTCTGCTGCAGCTGCCATGCTCAAGATACCTGTTGGGACTGATAGGAAAGAGACATAGCCCTGCCCTCAGGGGGCCCATCTGAGGGAGAGACACAGCTCTGTCCTCAAGGTGCCCCAGTCTAAGGGAGATATTTCAGACCAACAAACCAACCAACCAGCCAGCCAACCAGCAAACAAACACATGGCTAAGGTATTGGAGAAGAGAATTAGGATTCTTGGATAAGGGGAACTTCTCATTACTGCATTTGCTCCCTCAGGAAACTCACTCCTCTTGGATTGAATCCTGATTTTCAGCTGCCCAGAAAACTCAGCACATTCTCCATCCTTCTTCTCTTCATCTTTCCTTTCACACTGAGCTTCAAACTCTCCAAAGGCTTTTCATGCTCTTTACGTGGTTGGGGCTTTACAAAGCCTCACTTTACAGAAGCTTTACAAGACCTTTGAGGAGGGCTGTCAGGAAGTATCATTCTCATTGTGAGAAGAGGAGAAACTGAGGTTCCAAGAGTAACTCAAATTCCCCAATATCCTGAACTGCTTGCCCAGAGCTGGACCTGTGGTCCTGAATTTTGGCCAAAGTCCTTCCTTTCTTCCAGAGTTCTCCCTCTAGTGCTTCTGTTTCCTCCTTTTTGACATGGGGACAATCATGATCCCTACCCATGGAGGTGTTGTGAGAATTAAATGTATAATGAAAGTCAAGCAATTCCAAAGGGACCTGGCACATTGGAAGATCTCAGTGTACGGCGACCGCTACTGCTTGTTATTCTGCTTTTTGGGGTTCCCTCCCAAGCAGACCTTGAGCTATGGGTTTGGATGCAAATAATTTATCTGGAAGGTGAGCCCAGGAAGTGCTAGCAAGGGGATGGGGAAGTGAGGTGAGAGGGGAAGAGAGCCACTGTTGGTTATGTTGGCAAGCAGCTACCACTATGGAGAAGTGGGTCTCCATTCAAATAGGGACCTCTTGGCCACTGTATGAAACACACCTCACAATGTCCCACCCAAGGGTAAGGAAGCCAAGATAGTCACTCTCCAGCTCTTAGGCATCACTGGATGCTGTTGGGCCCATTAATGCTCTGGCAGTTGGGGCTGCCCTATGCATGGGCCAGAAGAAAGCCCCGAGCCAAGTCATGGGTGCTTTTGGTGGGGCTCCATGGGCAAGAGCTGGGACAATGGATGGGGAGAGCATTAATCACATCTGCTATAAATAGCCCAAACCCTTCAGGAGAATGTAATTCTCCTTATTGGATCCCTCTGTACTCTGGGTAGAATTATAAAAACTTCTGGCTGAACCTCTTAAAGACAAGGGTTTCTTATGTTTTGGTCACTGTCATTTTTCTGGTGTCCAGAATGCTGCTCTACACATAGTAGGTGCTCAAGAAACATCTTTTGGAACATGAAACCCCATGTAATACTTTATGGTACATCGTTACTTCTCTTCTATGTCTCTCCATACACATGAAGACCCTTTTAGGGCTGGTTAGGGACTCCAGGGACTCTGTGCAGCCCTTGTACCTAATATAGTACCTGATAAAGGGCAAGCACTTGAGACCCATGTAGTAATTAAATGCAGGGGGTTCCTGGAATCTAGGGCATAATAGAGCTCTGTCTTAAGTGAGGAATAGAATCCAGAAGCCAACGATTAAAAGTGTCAAAGCCACCAGGAAAAAAGGCAGAAGATAATGTCTCATTGCCTCACCGAATTGGCTAGCTAGTGGCATTTCCCCAGGAGCTGGTTCCTGGCTTGAGAAAGCTGCTGCAGAACACATGTTATACATATAAAATATAGGAATTTTTCAAAAAAGAAAAATCTGCAGAAGAGTCTTTGTGAGTGATGAATGAGGAGGCCCCACCAGGTATTGTGCAGCCTTGGCAGTAATAAGGTGTCTGAAAATAGCAGATACAGTAGTGGAATGGCTACAACATGAAGGGGATGAGAGCTGAAGGGCAGAAGGGCTTCCATGGGCTACTTTGGTCTAGCGGGTGATTGAGGAGATAAAGAAGATGAGAGGAGGAGAGGGTAGCAACCACAGGAGGTCACTTTGCATGTCTTTTCTAGAGTTCTATTTCCTCCAAACTGGGCCAACCTTAAAATAATTGCTGACACTCAGTAGGATATGATTTAAAATGTGTATCAGTCAGTCATTGCCATAATAATGCTGTGTAACAAACCATCCCAAAATTCAGTTGTCTAAAATAACATTCATTTATCTGCTTCTCAAATTCTTTCATACTACTTCCATCAAGATGTGGGGTCTGTATCTTCTTTCCTTGAATCTGAACTGAACTCAGTGACTAGCCTGTAGCCAGCTCGGGCATAGTCTGTCTCTTAATTTTTGTTATGCAAACAGTAAATATTGCCTTAATTAGATATTCTGTCACTGACATCTGAAAGTACCTCAATGTATGTAATGGTATTTCAAGTCCAATCCAATACCAAGGAGAGATTTTTATTTTTACTTTTTAGTTTATTTTTTTTCCTTGTTTTTAAAAATAATTTATTTTATCTTTCAATTATAATTGATACACAATATCATATTAGTTTCAGGTATAGAACATACTGATTTGACATTTATGTAACTTATGAAGTGATCATCCTGATAAGTCTAGTACACATCTGACACCATATAGTTTTTACAATATTATTGACCATATTCCTTATGCTATACTTTACATCCTTATGACTGTTTTTATAACTGGTAATTTGTGCATCTTAATCCCTTCTCATTTTTCACCTAGTCCCTCAACCCGCCACCACGACCCACCCCCCAACTCCCCATCTGGCAACCATCAAAGTGTAGCAGGGAAAGATTTTTAGCTAGGGAGCTTTCCTCTGGGCCCCAGAGACATGCTCCACATTTAGTAGATATAGTTATGCTTTGTTACTATCTATCCTTAAGTGGCTGACCCCTATACCATCTCATCTCCAACCAATCAGAATATTCTCATATCCTCTCTCATCTTGGTTTTCATGTCCATCTTCCCTTAGGATCTGTAGTTCCACAAATGTCCCCTCTCCCAAATCCAGCAGGGTTGTTCTACTCAGAGATTCATAGTTCAGCCTTCAGGGAACCAACCAACTAGTTGGCTCTTTTATTCAGATCTCCTTCCATGGGTGGGCTTAGAGCTATAAGCACCAATTATTATAGTAATAAGCCTCCATCTTCTCCAAGTGGGTTTAAATGCAAAATATACATGGAGCTAGAGAATTACTCATTGTAGTGTAGCTGCTGAGACAGAGGTCTGGAGCATAGGGGAGAAATAAAAGGCTTTGGACCACTAGATTCTGCAGAGGATGCAGCCAAGAGATCCCCAGTCCTCAAGGAACAGAGGTGACTAAAACAAGTGTCATCTGTTAATATGTAGTGTTAATGGATGTTCTGTCCTTCTCTCTGTGTATTTATAGCTTATTCCATATGCATGGAATACTAGTAGACTGTCTTTTTCTGTCTTCACCTCTTACTCATCATGTGTATATCTATCTGTCTGTCTATCTTTCTCTCAGTCTTTGTCACTCTGTATGTCACTCTCTCTGTACCCTGTCTTTCTTAATTTCTTTTCCTCTCATGTGTATTGAATACCCAGCAAATATGAACCAAATATTGACTGACATTCTGAGAGTACATGTTTGTCTCTACGAGATCTTCATTAACTCCTCCTTTGGTTTTTAAACTCTTAAACATTTTAGGTTCAGGGGTGATAAACAACTGAAAATGGCATTTAAAGGGAGATGAAATTTTCTTCTTGCAGCTGATAAGTACTTTTGCTCCTCTGGCTGTGGTAAAACACAGACTCTCTTCTCTTTCAGAGTAAGGCTTTTTCATTTGTTGCAGAAGCTGAAATTGTGCAATGTCATTTTCCTGAATTTCAACAAACTAAACAATTTGCCTGTAGGTTGTATGAGGACTTCTGGGAAACTAACACTATATGGTCACTTAATGAAATAACCCCTCACCCCACTTTTCTGACCCTTCCCAGCCCTGGGGCCAGGCCTGGGACAGAGTGTTAAGGTCTCTGGCCATTGCTCATGCTCCCTGGGAGAAGATAAATGAAGAAGTGTGCACCTCCTCAGACATCTGTCCCATCACCTGATTGGCAGTCATCCCCCACATCCATTTGTCCCCACTTCCCCATCTGGGAGCCAAGCTGTCACATTCTTAAACATTCAGATGACTAATGTTGAAACAGAATTCTCAATGAACTCTGAGGGGGCAGGAAACTTTCGAGCTTGGCCCCCTTCCCCAATCCCTGCTAGGGGATGACATTTTCTCAAGGCAGAATAGCTTTGCAACATCTGCATCCTGGTTTTTCTTAGTTCCATTTCTGCTTCCTTAATTGAGCTAAATTATTTCAGTTGAGCCTGTGGGGTTCCAGGCTCTGTACCTGGATATAGTCCCTGACACCTGGATATGGATGGGAAATGCTTGCCCTTGGTTGGCAGAGAAAATCCAGAATTGAAGGTCTTTGGAATTCAAGGAGCTAGGAATATCAAAGGTTGAGAAAAAGCACTGGACAAAGGGGAAAACTGGAACATTTTCTTCTTGCTTTTCTTTTAATATGTGGCGGCGGGGAGTTGGGCTTATAAAATCAGTGGCTGTTCCCTTCTCTTAGTTGACCTTAAGCAGTGACCTCCATGCAGCACAAGATTCTCCAGGGGTTACATGATCTCTCTAGTTCCATTAGTCAAAATGGTTCTGCTCTGATATACAGTATTCCTGGACATGAGATGGGACAGAGGACATAGCCCAAGAAGTGGTCTCCATAGTTGTAAGAGGCTCTCAGAGGTCCATACTGGCATCTCCTGAATGTCAGAGCTAGGAGGAATATTGGCTCTTTTGTACAACCCTTTCATGTTACTCTGGGGAAAACTTAGGCCTGAAGGAGAAGGAGGAGGAGAAGGATGGAGAAGAGGAAGGAGGGGTAAGTGAAGGAGAAATCCAGGAAGATTTGGTAACTTACACAAGCAAGTTTGTGGGAAAACTAGTCTTCTAAGCTTGCTGCCTCTGACTCCAAACTCCCATTTCTAATTCCAGGATTCTCAATTGTGGCTACATTTTAGAACTTAAAAATATCCATGACTCTCTGAAGGTGGGTCTGGGTATTGATTTTTTTTTAAAGTTTATTTATTAAAATTTAATGTTCTTCTAGAAAAATGTACACACTTGACAAATGTTTGCAAATTGAATAAACTCAGGTAACTAGTACCTAAATCAAGAAACAGAAAATTGCCTGTCCCTAAAATCTCCTTGTATTCCCTTCTAGTCACCCCCAAATTAACCAAAATTCTGCTTTCTTACATGCTAAATTAGTTTTGCCTGTTTGTGAACGTTACACAAATGCAATAAAAAAGTATGCACTTTTGTGTGTGTCTAGGTTTATTCAAAAATATTATGTTTGTGAGGGACATGCATATTGTTGCTTGTAATTGTGTTTGTTCATTTTCACTGTGCTCTCAAATCTCATCATATGAAAATGCCACTTTTTATTTATCTGTTCTCTGACTAGAAATGAGTTGTTTCTGGTTTGGTTTACTATGAAGACTGCTGCTATAAACATTCTTGTATCTGTTTGTTGGCAAATATATGAATGTCTTTCTTTGGGTATCCACCTAGAAAACTTCTGAGTCAGGGGATATGTGTATATTTGGTATAGGTATTGCCAACCATTTTTTTGGTGTAATTCCCACCGCCACCAGCAGTGTATGAGAGTTCTGGTGCTTCCACCCAGCCGGGACTTGGTGTTGTCCATACTTTTCCATTTTACAGGCTGTGGGGTGTGCAGTAGCTTCCCATTCTGGTTAACTCTGCCTTCTCTGATGGCTAGTAAAGTTAAGCATCTGGACATGTTTACTAGACATTTAGGCAGCTTCCTTTGTAAGGTGCTTGGAAAGTTTTTCTCCAGGCATCTGTATTCTTTAAAATTCTCTGGGTGACACTAATACAGAACCAGGGTTGAGGATGTCTGTGGCTTAGCCATTATGGTAAAGAGCTTTGCGTTTTGGGAGACAAAATTGGTGGAGCCAGTGGTGTGTGTGTGTGTGTGTGTGTGTGTGTGTGTGTGTGTGTGTGTGTGTGTATGTGCAGAAGGGCACCTACTGGAGACATAACCCTGTAATCCAGGGTACCCCTTGAGAGCAGCCAAGCTGGAGCCTTATTGAAGGCACACTTGTCAAGCGAAGGTAAGAAACATATGCCCAATAGAGAAGAAAGCCCCATATCACAGCCACAAGAATATGCTGCAACAGAGGCCAGAACAGCAAGTAGACAGAGCCCCAAGGAGCTAACCCCAGGAGCTTCCTGCTGTCCCACTGATTTAACACCTTCTGATATAAGGATTTGTCACAGGCCGGGGTCCTTCTTTATTAGGAACAAAATAAGGGAAGGTCATCGAACCACATAAACCAGAAAAGTAACATCAGATATCAACTGTAAGAGAGGGAAATTAATGATGGTTTGTTGACAAGAAGGCAGGATCCAGCCCCCATTGCACCTCCAAGTGGGGACCTGGAGGCAAACATTTCATTTTGACATTTGCCAGCATAGCCCATATAATAGATTTTTCTGAGAGGACAAGACAGAGGCATCAATAAAAAGGGGCAGATTTATACTCCTGGCCTCCCAAGCTTAGCGTGGGCTGGGTTGGTCCTCCAATCACAGCAAGACACAGACATTGTCACCATCACCTTTGCTGACCCCAGTGCCCCTTGGGTTGTTAAGCACAGTGAATAGGGTGGTGCCTTCCCAGATCCCTGCCTTCCTTGGCTCACCTGGGAGCTTGAGGGTTCCACCCGAGGTGGCAGATTTTGAAGGCCATCTGCAGGCCCCAGGTGCTCCATAGTTTCTCACGTAAGACACACTCAGTGCTAATTATCTTGTGTGTATTAACAACTATGCTCCACAGAGTGAGGTCCCATCAAGGGATGAAATCCAGGCCCAGCAGCATTTGCAGGTTTAGAGATGAGTCTCAGGACACAGTGTCAGAGGCCTCTGAGAGTTCCCTGAATACAGATTTTTCTCACTGGCCTTCCTGAACAACTTACATTTTCTCTTTAGTTGTACTCTGTAGCCTACCTACAGAAAAATCAAGATTTCCTTAATTTGTTTGACCATTTTAAAAGCAGTTGTCATAGTACCTAATTTTATATCATCATCATCATCATCATCATCATCATCGTCATTATCATTATCATTATCATCATCCTATTTATTGAGAACTTACTATGTGCCAGACACTGTTCTAAGTGTGCTCCTTATTTGAGCTTATTTTATGCTCATAATAATCATATGAAAGAGCTGCTCTTGTCACCTCCTTTTCATAGAAGAGAACCAGGGCACAGAGAGATTACAAAATTTATCCATGTTCACACAGCTGCATTATGTAAAAAAAATAAAGACTCAGAAAAACAAAATAATATTATCATCTTAACTTACCGAGTGCACACACCGTGTCAGAAGCTTTATATATTTTATTCTTCAATCTTATAAAATATCTTTAGGACAGTGTATTAGTTTTCTATGGCTACCACAACAAAGTACCACCAACTGGGTGGCTTAAACAACAATTATGTATTGTCTCACAGTTCTGGAGGCCAGAAGATCAAAATTAAGATGTTGGCAGGGCCGCACCCACTTCTGAAGTCAGTAGAGAAGGATCTGATTCAATTCTCTCTCCTAGCTCCTGAAAGATACTCGGCTTGTGGCACAGTAACTCCTGTCTTCATATGATGCTTTTCTTGTATTTAGCTTTCTGTATGCAAATTTTCTCTTTTTATAGGGACATCAGTAGTATTGAATTAGGACTTACCCTAATGACCTTATCTTAACTTGATTATATCTGTAAAGAATTTATTTCTAAATAAGGCCTCTTTCACAGATACCAGGAGTTAAGACTTTAACATCTTCCCAGAGTACCTAATTTGACCATCAGAAGTGGGTGTTCTCCTCTTTAACCAATGAGGAAAGTAAAACTGAGAAGTTAAGTGACTTGGCAGTATACCTAGGTAGTAGAGTTAGTTGTTGAAGGGGCCAGGACTCAAATCCAAGGATGTATAGGGAACTCATCAAGGGAGCTTTTGAAAACTGCTGCCTGTTCCACCTGAAGGTGTTTCATTGGTCCCCAGGTGATTCTATATAGTTAAGGTTGAGGACTTTAAGGTCCAAGTCTGGGCAGTCTGCCACACCAGTGTTATCTATGTTCGGTGTTGGAGAACACTTCTCACAATCTTTCCTTAGCCAGCTCCTTTGTGACAGATATAGCTCATTCATGCTGTCCTAAAGCACCATTTGCTTTCCAGGTGGGTGCTTGGCTCTGCAATTCAAATAGAGGCTTAAGAACTTCTCTGTTCTCCTAGAGGTGCTGAGGCATCTTTTTCTCACTCATTTCAATGATCTGTTAAGACTCATATGGATATCAGCATGTAAGGGTAGTAGTTAGGGTAGAAAGACAGTTGTGCAACAAATATGCACAGAACTGGGCATCACACCAACCAAGGGATACACTTCGTTGGTAGGATGGAGGCTTCTGTCACAGAGAAATGCAGGAATTGTTTCTCCTCCTGAGGATCTTCAGTGAGAAGTTAGTGAGTTTGGGGTCCAGGCCCAGCCCAAATCACAGCACAAATTGGTTATAAAAAGCTTTATAAGTAAGAGCCCTCTAACATCCAGCCCTTTGTGCAGAAGATCTGTAAGGGCAAATCTCATTATCATTGCTTTACAGGTAGATGCTTTAGAGGTATGTGACTTATTCCTGTCACAGTTTGTACTTGTGGAGTCGGGACAAGACCTGAGATTCCTTCTCTGGAGGTTTCCTAGTCATTTTTTACTCAAACACCAACTTCTTTTTTTAAAGGATGTACATGTAAATATGTATATGTGTACAAAAGAATAAAATAAATTGGAATGCACATGCAAAGGGAAAATATGGTGAAGAAGATAAAACCAGGGAGGAAAATTGTGGCTGAAAGGTGATCTCTCAGACCTGGCTCCTCAGGAAGCAGAGTCTGAGGACACTAACATTGAGAAGTCATTAGGGGTTCTCTTGGGATCTACACCTATGGAAAAGAAGGGAAAGTAGCAGGAGTGGGAAAAAGGAGAAGTGAGTCATGACTCTGTTACTGCAGCAAGCTTTGAAATTGAAATTGGGCAGGAAGGCTGGGTCACTCCAGACCTACATGCATCAATCTATGGATGTGGGCTGCTGGGAGAAGCAGTGTGACTCTGGGCAAGGCAGCTGTCTCCGCCAAGGATAGAATTACTATGTTGTGCAAATAAATATAAGAGATTCCCAGTTAAGTTCAAATTTCAGATTACCAATTGATCCTTTGTTAGTATAAGTATGTCCCAATTATTGCTTGGGACATAACTGAATAAAAATAAAACATTTGTTCTTTACCTGAAATTCCAATTTAATGAAGGTTCCTATACTTTATGTGGAAACTCTACCCAAAAGCAAATCCAGGAGAGGATTTATTTGTGAGCAGTCAACAGACAACACTGAGCAGCTGGGAAAATGGGCGCTTGGACCCTGAGGGAGAAATATGCTTGGCACAGCATAACTTCTACTATGGATGCTATATATTTGCAATGATGAAATCCAAGGTCAAGTATTAGTTTCCTGGCAGTTGACAGGAAGTACAATAAATTTTAACTTTAACAGTGGCCCAAGATTTTTTTTTTAAATCTTAGAATATTTGCTTAGGAGAAATGCAGATTGTTTTGTTCATGAACTTCAAGAAATTTTTCCTTATGCTTTCTCATAGTTGGCATAAGGTGATGTAGTAGACAGTTGTTCTTAGTCCAAGGAGAGATGGTATGGCTAATGTTATGTCTTGTGAAGGACACAGTTTATTCACTTGTAAATTTTTTCAACAAATATTTTTAAGCTCCTGGCTAGATGTCAGATATTTATTGGTGAACAGGCTGATATTGCTCCCGGCCCATAGAGATGAACAAGTCTACTTGGATGGGACCTAAAGCCTAAATCAAGATGACCAATAGGTTTCAAGTGAAACATCAATCCATTAGCAGAGGTTGTTGCCTGGACCTCTGAGTTGGGAAGGCTTCAGTATAAGTCAGAATTCAGGTTAGGCTATAGTAACAAAGAAACTCCAAAATACAGTGGCTTATAGAAAATTGAAGTTTATTTTATTTTCACTTAATAATCTTATAGTAGGTGATCTGGGGCAGGTAGGACTGCTTTGTTTGTGTTCCTTGTTTCCAAGATTGCCAGAGATTCAAACTTTTATCTTAATGATAGCCCACCAATACTCCATCTGCATTCTAGCCGGTAAAGGGAGAAGGCTAGGCCATGCCATTTTATTGTAAGGTCATAACAAGAAAGTTTTATACATCACTGTCTTTAATTCCCATTGAACAGTCTTTAGTTACATGGCCACACCTTCCTGCGAAATAGGTTGTGAAGTGATGTAATCATTGTCTGAGTGGCCATATGTCCAGCTAAAATGTAGGATATCCATTTTTAATAAATGATTAATTAATGGATTAATAAAAGAAAGAGAGGAGAATCACTTTCAAGAACTACCATCAGTCTCACCCACAGATTCTGAGAGAAATGAAGTGCTATGACCACTTAGTGATGTCTGTCATGGAAGCAGGATGTGGAAATGAAGGGACTTGTGGCACCTATAACCCACAATACTAGAGCTGTCAAGTTCATAACATATCCTCTGATACTCTACCAAGTGCTTTCTAAAGCAGCCAAGAGATAAGATAGGATCACTTATCAAAGCCAAGACGGGTCAGATTCTGATCACTGGTGAGGAAGCAGGGACCAGGAAGAGTGTCCCTTTTTTTGAATTTCTGTCTGTTCATTCATTCAGTCCTTCCTGGCTGATCATGTCATCAGACCTCTTGGAGAGGCTGGCATAGGGGATAGGGGCCACACAAGGAAAAGGTAACTGGCAGGTTTAAGCATGGCACATATCCAGTGCTTTACATATTTTTACATAACTTACTAATGCTCACAGAAGCTCAACTTTTTTATTTTTGTTTTCCATTTCCTGGTCTAAGAAAGGAAACCAAAATAAAAAATCAGAGTCAGGATTTTAACAATATCAACTATTTTGATCTAGTTGTTATTTATAGACTACTAGTCAAGTGCATATGGCCTGTTCTGCGAGATAGACCATGTGCTGGGCAAAAACACAAATCTCAATACATTTAAAAATATGAAAAGTATATAGAATATGCTTCTGACCACTATGAAATCAAATTAGAAATTAATAACAATACCATATCCATGAAACTACAAAGATTTTGAAGATGAACATTTTTTACAGTACCATAAATTAAAGAGGAAGTCATAAAAGGAATTAAAATACTTTTAAATGATTGATAATAAAAAATGCATCACATCAAAATTTGTGGAAGATAGCTAAAGCAGTGCTTAGAGCTCTAGATGTTTATATTAGAGAACAATAAATGTCTAAAATTAATTATTTAAAGTTCCATCTTAAAAGTTAAAAAAGTACGTAGAAGTAAGAGAAGATGAAAATACAGAAATTCATAAAGTTGAAAACAGATTACTGATCAAAAGCTAAAACAAAGCTTCTAGTTAGATTCATTAAGAAAAAAAGACAGAAATTACTAACATCAGAATAAAGAAAGATTAACACTAAGATCTTAAAGACTTAAAAAGATAACAAAATATGAATAACTTTATTTCAATCTACTTGACAACTCAGATTAAATGGAAAAATTCCTTGAAAGATTCAAATTATTACAACTGTTTCAAGAAGAAATAGAAAAGTACAAATAGCTCTCTATCAAGGAGAGAAATTGAATTCATAGTTAAAACATTTTCACAAAGAAAATTTCAGGTTCAGGTAGTTTTACAGATAAATTCTATCAAACATTTAAAAATGAAATAATGCCAATTCTACTCAAACTCTACTAAGAACTAAATTGTGTTTCTCCAAATTTATGTTGAAACCATGACCCTCAATATGATGGTACTTGGAGATGGGCCTTGGGGGAGATAATTAGGTTTAGATGAGGTCACAAGTATGGGGCCAACAGAATGGGATTGGCATCTTTGTAAGAAGGAATATCATAAAGACCTTGCTCCGTACCCTACCTCCTCTTGTTCCTC